>OX454529.1:1811818-2539318 GCA_949715645.1 Portevinia maculata
CGGATAAACTATACTTTTCCTTCGCCTGTTTCAAGAGCATTCAAAAGAATTATTCTCAAAAACGATTGCAATGTTTTACAGCTCAGCTTGTATCAGACTTTCAGAAGAGCTGGGACAGTGAATAAACTTTAAGGTGTTCCTAGGTGGGATTCTTAGTAGTCCACCGGACAACCTTTTTTGTTTTTGCATTAATTAATTTGTTAAGGAATAAAAATAGTGACAAGCATATACCTCTTTACTTCTTTGTAGGTACCATGATTGCCATTTGTTCCTGCTTAGCTTTGCAATGCTTAAATCTTCTCTTAAAGCACATTTGGGGAGATAAGCATAACATGCACATTGGGCGCGTTTAATTTGTAAGGCAACTACTAGTCCCTTCTATTTTACCCTTCGTCATTGTGGAGCTTTTGTGATACCCTTCAGTGGAAAGACGCCGCATTTGACTATGGCCTCGTATCTATCCTCCTTATGTTGACTCAATCTTGTCCAGACAGTGTATCCATTCTCTTACATAACACATTTAGATTGGCCTGAGAACACTTGCGAATCTGTTGATATATATCTGCTATAAACGATTGGAGTATTTCGTATAGGATTTTCTCTCGAAAATTTGAACTCTAAGCCTTTATGTCATATTTTGTCCAAGGCCTGTGCAACGTCTACAAACACTGGGCAACAGACTTGTTTTTCTTGAAGTGAACGATGGAATATCGCCGATTGTTTGTTTCTTAACCCAAAATGTTGATTGAGGACGAGTCTTCTTTCTTTTCAAAGGCAATTCTGGGCAGGTTCTTCAAATTATTGGTAGTTAACATTTAGGCCTGTAGAAAGTAACTTCTGTTGGTGGCTTAGCGTATAGCCTGATCGAAAGCGTCTTCTGAAGAAAAGTGACAGAATCCAATATCCATCAGTTATTCCTTGCCTGACGATGAAGCCATCATAAGAAGATCCAGCCATCCGGCAACGAGCACTTGAATGGGTGGATGTTTTGGAGGGGAATAAGTTGTCCGAAAAACATATAATACCTGTGCTGCCCTTCTCTGACCCACTTTCACTCATTCCAGATATTTGTATGAATGAAAAACTGATTTCCAACTGCGAAAAATACAAATATCTGGGATCTATGAACAAAAGCGAGGCACCCTGTGATGACGATATCAATCATCGCGTAAGTGTAGGATGTATGAAGTCAGTCACACGTTCTTTGATGTTCCCTAAGCGTCTCGCGGTCACATATGTACGTTTCACAATGGAAATCCATGGAAGCTGAAAATACTTTGCATGGAAGCAGAACTAACAAAATTTGATTGAATATTATTTTCCAAGATCGGAGGAAGCTTTCACTCCAAAGAACCCAGCTCTAAGGAAATAAAGTTCCTTGTCAGTAGGTACTATTACTGTAATGTTCTAAGAAGAGGTCATGCGAACCCTGTCAAAGAAGGAAATATCAATCAATGTTCCTTTACAATCGCGAAAGAGAGGCAGACCTAAAAACTCGTGGATATCACAAACGCAGCCACACCATTCGAAGCAGTAAGGTGATGCATCGAAAGGAGGGTTATGTTATAATAGCTTTGCCCGCAACACACCAGTATTGAGTTCGGATACATTTTATTTGTCGCCTTTTAGAGTAGCTTATCTCTTTCATTAGACTTTTACATAGCATCAAAGGGGCAAATCCCGACGCCAATTGATTTTCTTACTTCCTGCGGGTAAACAATTGAATTACGTCCAAGTTTTCCGGTACGTTGATTATTCTGGGTTACTCCTTGAAACTAAACATTGCTTTTTAAATTGAACCGAAGCACAAAAGCACCGTTTTCAGGCTCCAACGTATAGACTTCGTTGCATCTATTACGTTGACAAATACGTCGACGTTGACGTATTTAACAAAACGAGCATTCGCATGAAGTGCGTAACATACTTTGGCAGCCGATGGCTTTTGCGTTATTTTTGACCTTGAAACTCAACATTGCTTTCCAAGTTGAACCTTAGCACAATAGCACCGACTTTAAGTCCCCACCCATAGAAGCCGTCTCTCCCGTTACGTTAACGTATTTAACGGAAAGAGTTGTCCCATAAAATCCGTCGCATACGTTGGCAGCCGATGACTTGCGTTATTCTTGACGTTGAAACTCAACATTGCTTTCCATGTTGAACTAAACCACAATAGCACCGACTTTGTGTCCCAACCCTCTCCCGTTGCGTTAACGTATTAAACGGAAGGAGATTCGTCGCATACGTTGGCAGCCGATGACTTTTGCGTTATTCCTGAAGTTAAAACTCAACATTGCTTTCCAAGATAAACTGTCACAACTGACGCATAGAATCCATCACTCCGTTGCGTTGACATATTTAACGGAAGGAACAGTCCTATAAAATCCATTGCATACATTGGCATATATCCACAATGAAAGTTTGAAAGTGAAATATGCCAAATAGGCGATTACAGTTCTGATAACGACAACTCTCTCTCATTCTTTCAATGTTTCCAGTAATAGACAGACAAATGAAAACTGTCAAATCATCCTCTCATTTAAAAGAAAAGCACGCGAACGTTTTTGCGTAAAAAGATGAAAAACGTCAAAGTTTGAAGTATTGTGAGATGTCAAAGTAAAATATTCGATTTCCGCATTTCTTCAATATCGGATTTTCAATTATTTTTATTCTAAAATTTTAGATGAAATGAACTACTGAGAGAGAGTGAAGATGAATTTGATAAGTTTGTTCCACAAATCCAAGTTTTGATTTGACAAATATTTTCTTTTGACAGTTTTAATATTTTTTACCAGCCCAAAATTGTGTGTGGGAAAAAGATACACTTTTCTTTCGCTCACAGTTTTCTCACTACGCGAACGGATTCGTGTGGTTTCTAGTTCGAAAGTTTATATAAGCTTACGTTTGCATATTAGTAGGCGAAGGGAGTTAATGAATGCGCGTTTTCTCGACTTGTGGATGCGTGAATTTCAATGTGTGCAAGTATGAAGGCTTTCAATGGACAAATAAGGTAATGAGTAAACCTTTCTTCCATAAGCATGCGTGTATTCTACCGATGCGACGGATTCTTTTGCGTTAGGCACGCCTCAAATTCATTTTTTTTTTCAAATATTAGCTTGGAAGCTCATCAGGAGGTGTGAATCGAATTTATCCTGCATTCAACGTCACGTTCCCTTCCACCTTTAGAAAATAAGTTATTGTCTGGCTGTTCTTCCTTAGGATTCTTTTTCACTGTACTAAATGCCGTTTCTAATCATCACCACATCATCAAATCATTCTGCAAGTGTTCCTGGAATCAACCATAAAAAAAATACACCATCTGCCGCACTGATATTAAATTAACCCTTTCAATTCATCCAGTTGATGGTTCTGCTAAATTTTCTACTCATCTCCATCGTTTTGCAATAAAAAAACGAACAAAAAAACTGATAGTTACATCATAGAGTATTATGACCGTAATAATATAGCAATCACCACAATTCTCTCTCTCAATCGTTATAGATGTAACTCTTCGGGATTATTTGATTTTATTTTATTTTGTTCGAACCCATCCACGGGGTGAGAAAAGTATCGAATGTCTTCTTCCCCAAAAAAACAAAGTGCAACAGAAGTTACTCTGAAGATGTGTGTCCTTTTTATCAGATTTCGACCATATGGGTAATTTTTCGTACCCAAAAATCTACAAGGGTGACATTCGGATTGTTAATCGAATCTTTTACAATCAAACAATCAAAATATTTCCCCTCATTGGTAGTTGAAAAAAATAAAATAAAAATAAAATTGCAGGACTCCCATGAGAGGGAATTTCAAGTACTCAATGTAGCCCAGATTGTATAGATTAATATTCAATGAACTGCTGGATTTTCTTCTGCCGGTAGAAGGACACCGGGTTTAGATAATTCAATCCGAAATCCAGCTTTTTTTCCCTTCGTTTTTTTTTCGTTGTTTTGTTTGCCATTTTATGTAATTTTTAATTTTCAAATCGCTTGATGTAACTGAGACTGCAATCAGAGTATAAATTGATTATTCAATTCCAGCATTGTTTGTTTGTTTGTTTATCGGAAGATATCTTATTGCGGTTTCTATTATCAAATTTGCATATATTTGCATGCAAACGAATATTCGAGGAACACTCAATGAAATTTCTTTAATAAACACGTATCTGTATGGATGGGTTTGGGGGGGGGGGGGGGGGGGGGGGGGGGGGACTATTGAGTTTTTCTTAGTAAGCCACACTTATGTGGGGTTTCTAGGAAAAAACAACCACAGTTCAATGGAAATGATTTGGGAATTTTAAAAAAGCGTTTCCTCCAATGGCAATTTTGACAATGCAACCTACAAACAAAAAATAAAACATACGGAACACCAAAAGTCTGCTTGTGCGAGTTGTTGGATGCTCTATTCATTTTCCTTTACCCCAAAGTGGGCGTTGAATTGGGTTGAGATACTTTGTCGAGGTCGTCAACGATTTTTTCTCTAATACAACATTGAAAATTTGGACAAAACGCCTCCCAAAAACACCTCCCAAAAAAGCCTCCCAAAAAACGCCACATAAAAGACGCCGAATCGTTAAGAAAGACATACACATTGTTCGATCTTCTTCTTCTTGTTTAGCGGGGAATTTATGACGAGATACTTTGTCGAGGTCGTCAACGATTTTTTGTCTAATACAACATTGAAAATTTGGACAAAACGCCTTCCATAAACGCCTCCCAAAAAACGCCTTCCAAAGACGCCGAACTGTTAAGAAAGACATACACATTGTTCGATCTTCTTCTTTTTGTTTAGCGGGGAATTTATGACGAGATACTTTGTCGAGGTCGTCAAATATTTGTCCTCTAATACAACATTGAAATTTTTGACAAAACGCCCCAAAAAAGACAAGAAACTTGGTTTTGCTGGATTGTTAAGAAAGACATACTCTGCGATAACACAGTCTTGATTTTCATCACATTCTTCGATCTTCTTCTTCTTGTTTAGCGGGGAATTTATGATGAGATACTTTGTCGAGGTCGTCAAATATTTTTTCTCTAATACAACATTGAAAATTTGGACAAAACGCCTCCCAAAAACGCTTCCCAAAAGACGCCAAATTGTTAAGAAAGACATACTTTGCGAGAACACAGTCTTGATTTTCATCACATTGTTCGATCTTCTTCTTCTTGTTTAGCGGGGAATTTATGATGAGATACTTTGTCGAGGTCGTCAACAATTTTTTGTCTAATACAACATTGAAAATTTGGACAAAACGCCCCACCAAAAACGTCTCCCAAAAGACGCCGAATGGTTAAGAAAGACATACTCTCTTCATCACATTGTTCGATCTTCTTCTTCTTGTTTAGAGGGGAATTTACGTTCAGGATTAAAGGGATCATAGCCCTTACACTTAATTGCATCCCTACTAATCCGACTGTTAAGTTCGCTAATTTAACCTAAATGAATATGGGCCGACTTCCCGCGTTAAAATGCTCGTTTTATTTCATCTGTATGATCCGTGGATGCTTCTTTATTGATTTTTGTTTGATCGTCCTTTAACGACACCGGTGATCTGCAGTCAGTCGTGACAACCCACGGACTGGCATGTACACCTGCGCAAGAGATTCTAGATGTTGCATTCGTCAGTAGGCTCACCTGGATGCTAAAATTATCTACTAGGGGCGTTCAATATATTCCCGGTATCGATATGAAGGAAAATGCGAATTCAATTTAAATTGTCTTTATTTTTCAATATAATTTCCCCTAACATCAATGCATTTGTTACATCTTGAGATAAGATTTTTTAAACCCTCAAAAAAATAAATTTCCTCTTTCTCTGCAAAATACCCATTTATTGCCGACTTGAGTTCTTCATCATCCGAAAATCTTTTTCCACGAAGACATTTTTTCAAATCCAGAAACAGGAAATAATCACTAGGGGCAAGGTCTGGACTATAGGGTGGGTGTTGGATTTCTTCGAAACCACAATCTCGCGCAGCAGCCTTGGAAACTCGCGCCGTGTGAACAGGATCATTGTCATGAAGAAGCAACACACCCGCTGCGAGTTTACCCCGTCTTTTCTTTTTAATTTCCTTCCGCAAATTATGCAAAGTGGAAGCGTAGGATGTGGCGTTGATGGTTTCTTCCTTTACTTTTGTACTCAATGAGCAAGATTCCCTTTGAGTCCCAAGAAACTGTGGCCATGAGCTTCCCGGCAGACGGAGTGACTTTGAACTTCTTCGGGTGGTCTGTTCTTTTTTTATACCACTGCATGGACTCTTGTTGGCTTTCAGGGTCATTGTGGTGGACCCATGTTTCGTCCCCAGTAACAATTCGATCCATAACACCGTCCGCGTTCTCACTACACATCTCCAAAAGCTCTCTACAGCATGCGATTCTCACTTTTTTCTGAAGCGCTGTGAGCATTCGTGGCACCCACCCTGCACTGACCTTTGAAAGGTTAAGATGGTCATGAAGAATGGTGTGAATGGTACCAATTGAAAGCTTGGTGATCTCTGCAATCATTTTCACCTTTATTCGGGCATCCTCAAGAACAAGTTTTTCGACTTCTTTGATGCTTTCTCCCGTACAAGCAGTAGCCGGGGCGCCGGAGCGGGGGTCGTCTTCAATGCTCTCTCTGCCGCTCTTGAACTCACTTGACCACTTTTGCACAGTTGATAATGAGGTGCGGAACCCTGGTAAACAGCCACCATCTCTTCATGAATAGTTTTTTGACTTTTTCCTTGCTTAGTGAGAAATTTAATTACAGCGTGATACTCAATTTTCACCATCATCGTCTCAGTTGCCATTATGATTCTGTTTAACTAGAGATAAAACGCGAATTAATAATCACATTTATATGAAATTTTACATGAATGCACTAAAATAATAGTATTACTTGATAAATAAGTCTATTTATATATACAACCACAGCTTCACGCCGATACCGAGAATATATTGAACGCCCCTCGTAGGTCTGATTTATCCCTTAAGTCGCCTCTTATGACATCGCTGATTTTTTTTTGGGAGGCGCTTCAGGATATTCTAAGCCTGTAACTGTACGGATTACTTCAACTTGTTCGATAGACCGGTACCATTTGATTTCTGCAGAAACTTGTTGTTTATCGATTTTTGTTCGTCCCCTTCTTTATAAAAAAATTGTTGCTGGCCGATTGCCTCTCCCAGGATCACTTGTGAAACATCTTACCAAATGGTAATCAATTTGGGTCTCATTTCCGCCATTGCTGTAAGTGGCCAAGTGCCGCCTTTGTTTGACGAACATGGCCCATATTTAGAACGATAAGAGCGTTTTGACGAACATGGCCCATATTTAGAACGATAAGAGCGTATGACTTGCACATGCTCAGGAAATCTTCACCCGGTGCGGTGAGTTCCTGTTGGCGTATCCCAGTTCTCATAGTCTTTGTTTGACTTCCCGACAAGTCCGTTTAAATAAAAAGCCTTTACAAACAAGAGTTCTTCATTTGAGATGTTCTTGATGAGGCTGTGGAAATCTAGCCAGAATGTACCTTTTTCTCTCTGCTCGCATCAGACTTTGGGAGTGTATCCACTGACAATATTCTAGACTTCACCTTGCTCTGAGAGATATCAAACGATCACTGAGACATCAAACGATCACTGAGACATCAAACGATCACTGAGACATCAAATGATCACTGGGACATCAAACGATCGCTGAGACATCAAATGATCACTGAGACATCAAACGATCACTGAGACTTTAAACGATCACTGAGACATCAAACGATCACTGAAACATCAAACGATCACTGAGACATCAAACGATCACTGAGACTTTAAACGATCACTGAGACATCAAACGATCACCGAACATCAAACGATCACTGAGACATCAAACGATCACTGAGACATTAAACGATCACTGATACATCAAACGATTACTGAGACATCAAATGATCACTGGGATATCAAACGATCTCTGAGACATCAAATGATCACTGAGATTTCAAACGATCACTGATATTTTAAACGATCACTGAGACTTTAAACGATCACTGAGACATCAAATGATCACTGAGACATCAAACGATCACTGAGAATTTAAACGATCACTGAGACATCAAACGATCACTGAAACATCAAACGATCACTGAGACATCAAACGATCACTGAGACATCAAACGATCACTGAGACTTTAAACGATCACTGAGACATCAAACGATCACTGAAACATCAAACGATCACTGAGACATCAAACTATCACTGAGACTTTAAACGATCACTGAGACATCAAACGATCACTGAGACATCAAACGATCACTTAAACATCAAACGATCACTGAGACATCAAACGATCACTGATACATCAAGCTTTCAATGGTCAAGACATTGCCAAGTAGCTCTGCCGCAAGCATGATACCGATTCCGTTCCTACACTGTTCCGTCCAATAGTAGGACATCTTGTAAGCTTTTTTCGCCCAATTTCCGGTGTTTCACGAATGGAAGGGAGCAAGTATTTCACGCCAGTCGTGGTCCCATTTCGTTTTCTGTCACCTCTCTTCGGCAAAGGATAAAAACATAAATTGAAATTTTGCAGCTCGTTTAAAAGCTGAAAACCCCATCGAAGGGAGAAACAGAATTTGATTTCGAATGAAAGATTTTAAAGTATTTTCCCTCTCCTGGAGCTTCTCAATCTTTGTTGCACAGGTTTCCAGAATATTTAGTTACTTAAATGCAAAGTAGAAGTTACAGCTTCTTTACCTAGATACCAGCAGCTAAAGCCTAGATTAAGTTAACTTGGATATCAAATATCAAAAAAGTAGCCACTTGCATGTGCATCTATAGAAAAATCATTCTACATGTTTCTATGATACTTCTGTGTGCCCAAGCCTCGTGAATCGAATGGTCGGACACGAAATAGTTGTATGAAGGGAAGATAGATAGATGTGAATGCGATACGCAGTCTGATATCACGTTGATGTTTAAGTAACAAATGCTGGTTTCTATTTATACTCATTTTATTATTTTTCACATATCTCATGTGTCTAGATTGAAAATGTCATCTTTTCGTAACGTATATAGCCCATACTCTGAGCTATATACGTTCGTGGCAAAAAGGAGATTTGATCTGCTCTGGGGAATGTCATTTCATTTGTATGGATTTCCCAGTTAGATAGTTTTTCTCCCAAACACGTTTTATTGTTTTAAATAGATTTTTGTCTTCTTAGATATTCGCGTGAGGATTTAGGTTCGAAGAATAAATATATAGCAAACAGATATTATGTGTTAAGGGGGTCCATTACGATTTGTACTAATCTGGAAGCGGCAAATTAAATAATTAATACATTTCCATGGACACGAATTAATCATGATAGCGTCGGACCAATGCAATGCCCTGCGACTTTATTTCAAAAATTAAAAGTATGAGCCTCAGCTGATGTATTTCGATGCAACAAAAGCAGGGTGTTTTTTTTTGGAAAGCAGATTATGCGTTATGTCCATTTGGATCCATTTAAGTTGAGCTATTCTGCGAATAATGCAAGCCAGCCACAGCTGCCAGCGCTGCACAAAAAGGAGATACAAAAATGGACTCTGAAGTCGCATCCATACAAGAAAACTTTGTAGGGCAAAGTAATGCCTCCCCAACCCCTAATTTCGCTGACCTTCAAGGTGAAAAGCATCAGTTCAGCTTTGCTTGGGTTAACGCATAGGCCACAACTTGTAGCCCACCCGCTAATCTTACCCAGTGCTCTTTCGATGATTTCACTTATCACGTTCGGAAACATTCCTGATACTAGAACAATTCTCGGCACTACGGGCACTTCTTTGTCTCACTGGCATGGGAACATTTTGTACTGTGCTTGTGGATTCAAATTTTTCCACTAGACGCTCAATTATTGTTGATCTGCTAGGACGATTATGACGACCATAAATTGGAGGTAGCGCCCTTAACGTTGAGGCCACTGACTCCGAATTTCGGTAGTAAATTTTAATAATTTTGACTCGTTGTTGGCTCGTATATCTTTTCATCATGAAATGGCAAACCTTACTGAAGAGAAAGGTCAAAAGAGCGGCAAGAAATTCGGCGTCGTTTGCTGTCCCTGTCGCTCTACTTTTGTAGCGTCCCTGTTGAAAAACCCTTTACTTCATGAAGAGCGGTCTCCGTCGACCTGCCCTTGAGATATGTGTGTTGTGAATTGCACGAGGGAGACCTTTGAAGGCCTGTTCTTATGAGAAGGTCAAGTACACGTTCCAAAGCTTTGAGTATGAACGAGGTTAAGCTAATATATCGGAAGTCCTTCGCTGTTCCGTGACCTCTTTTACCGACTTTCGGTATGAAGACTACTCGGACATACTTCCAAGACTGATGAATGTGATTTAGTAGGATACTGCTTCTGTAAATTTCAACAAGTAGGGTCACAACTATCTCGTCATGTTTTTGAAGCATGATGGGGAGAATGCCATCAGTTCGGTTTAGTTCAGTTTTGTTTTATTGAGGCATTTATAAATCAGTACATTTTTCTTCTTATAAAACTAAAATTAACAATTTGGTCGACTTAAAGATTTGCCTGACTTAATCAACTATATTTAATGAATGTTGTAAACATTTGAATCATTGAATTCATTGTAAAATTAATAATATTAATATTATAGTGTACACTTGCTCCCGGCCGGCGTACAATCTCAACTTTGCCTTTGAAGCTTTTTAA
Source organism: Portevinia maculata (assembly GCA_949715645.1). Taxonomy (NCBI): domain Eukaryota; kingdom Metazoa; phylum Arthropoda; class Insecta; order Diptera; family Syrphidae; genus Portevinia; species Portevinia maculata. The sequence goes on from OX454529.1 coordinate 1,822,484, forward strand.
CTTATGACTAGAACTTAAAATTAAAAACTTAAAACTAAATTAAAACTAAAAATTATAACCTTATATAAATACAAAGCATGAACTTATCTAAATCATACATGCACAGGAAGCACAAGCTTTAAATATTCTTAAAGAAGATATACGAGTAAATATTTATATTTTCTAAAGAATACTTAAAACTGATGCGTTGTAAACAAACACCCCTATCGTGGAATCCGTCGGGGGGAACGATCCGCTAATAGTGAACAATTTGCATCGTGTAATCCGCAGACGTAAACCATCCACATGTCGGTAACGTGAATGAAATTCACTGTATCGTGGAAAACGAACGGATAAAATCTATTCATGCATTTGACATCCGCAGTTTTTATTTTCTTTTCACTGAATTTAATTTTTACAAAACAAATTTGTTTGAAATGAGCTGTTACAATTGAAATTCCTAATCACCAATAGTGGTCGGTAAGGGAGAGTATCCGACGGATAGCAATTTTCTGTTCACGTGCATCGAATAAGTGAAGTGAATCTCAGATCCGACGGATTCCACGATAGGGGTGTATATATATTTTTTTAATCAATATCATCCCCTAAAATTTAGAGAAGCTGCTTTTTAAAAAAAAAAAACGGTACAGAGAGGGTCCTACTTGTATCTGGTCTCAATAGAGGTTTAGTTTGTTCATTCATCAGATTAAACGGTGATAAATAATAGTTATCATTTAAACTCAAATTAATATGAGAATCAGGTAAAGATCTAACTAGTGGGGTGTAAACTGATTCGTTCCAATTTTTTTAAGACGAGTTCGATTTGATAGACCATCAGGGGTGTTATATTTGTTGTATCATATATGAATTTATTAGAGTAGTATTTTTTGTCAGGTTTTCTCATTTTTCCACAACAGAATCTCAAGAGTTTTCTTTCGAAAGTTTCCATTTCCTTGGCTACAGAAGGTGAAATTGTAAACCAAATAGGGAAACCATACGTAAGTATTGGTCTTATTAAGGTTATATACGAGTACATCATAGTTTTTGTTTTACTCGGCACTTGCTTTGAGTTTAGTAATGGCTTTAACATCACTGAAACCATTTTGGCTCTATTCCAAACTTTTCTTGCATGCTTATTAAATAAAAATCTATTGTTAAAATTTAAACCTAAATACTTTGTTTCACTTCGTAATGTTATTGGGTTTCCATTTATTTTCAAAGAAAGTGCTTTACTGTCTTTGACCGCGCGATAATGTCCTTTACCACTGGAGTTTCTAAAGCATGTTAGGCCGCATTTATCGGTATTTATTTTAAGTCTCCATTTGTTAAAGTAGTTTTCAACATGTGGAAGTTTTTGCTTTATTTTATCCAACGCAACACTTGGCCGTGGATCGCTAGCTAATATAGTGGTATCATCAGCATAGTGGATTGATCCTGGTTCTTCAGTTATGGGATCTGATAGAAGGATGTCCTGAATGTATACTATATTAAATAAGGAAGGTCCAAGGATAGATCCTTGCGGAACACCAGAAAGTATAGAGAAAGGTTCCGAACTTTCAGATTTGATTGATATTGACATAGTACGACTTGTGAGAAAACTATATATCATTTTTATAAGCCAGTCAGGGTATCTTAGGTTTAAAAGCTTAAATATAAGCCCATCGAGCCATATTGAATCGAAAGCTTTTCCAAGATCAATATCCAAGCTCACTGTGCAGTTTTTGTTCTTTAAGTTTTCGATCACCTTGTTTTGAATAACGAGTAATGCATGCTCAGTTGAGCATCCTTTTTTGAAACCAAATTGGTTGTTTGGAACAATATTTGCTTTTTCAGTAAAGCTATTCAAATGATCTGCCAGAACTCTTTCAAAAAGCTTTCCAATATTGGAAAGTAATGAAATTGGACGAAATTTTGAGATATCTTTCACAGCCTTGGTTTTTGCTATCGGTATGATTATTGCTTCCTTCCAAGCACGAGGAAAGCAACCATTGTTAATACAATGATTAAATATCAAAGACAACACCGTATCCAAGGAGGAAGGACATTTTCTCAAAATAAAATTTAATATCTCATCATTACCCGCTGACTTTTTGTTGTTCAAAGCAGCTCTGAATGCTCTAACTTTTTCGGGTGTTGTAAATGTGGGTAAACTCTGGCTAGTTGCTTGATTTGAGTTAGAAAAATTTGTTAAATTTTGACCAAGCTGAACTGATTTGAATTTGAATTGATAGCAACAGAAACTCCATTTTGAAAATTTCGATTTGGGAAATGATCGAGGCCAGAGTAAACTGAAAAGTAAAAATGTTTAAATGCACCTAATTTTGCTTCGATGTCATTCAAATTCTGTCCATTGTATGTAAGTGATTATATCTTTTGAAATATCCGTACCAAAATATTTTCGTCCCGTTATCATATCAATTTCCTTAAATGCAAAAGCCTTGATTGAAATGCATTATTTAAGTCTATATTGACATTATCCCTTATGATTTTACTCAGGCATTGAATCTTAGAGTGAAGCTGACGATATTCGGGATTTATTCTATTTAAATACTGATGGTAAACTTTTTTAAGTTCTTTTAGCCAAACACTTGGCAGATCAATAAGCTTTTTGGTTCTATCAGAGATAGAATGAAATTTGTTGTCTTTAGGGCGGAGTACAACTGAGTGCGATTCAACAATTGATGTAATAAGCATATTTAATTGGTCTATGAAGGAATCTATTTCGTTGTTTGATAAATTTCTATCAGCGGGAATGATAAAATGCAATATATGTATTGCAATGAAGCCTTAATCTAAATGCATCCAAATCGGTGTTTTTAAAGCTCCTGTATTTGTCTGGGGGCGTTAAGATTGGAAGAAAGTTTATTAGTTTTATTTCTAAAATGATTCCAAAGTGATCCGAAACAACCGGACAAGTTTTACATGTTAGGGTACTTGAGGGGTCTATGGCATTGTTAGTGAAGCTTAGTGTTGATGATTTATGAAAAAAGTCCAAATATGAGGACGATCTTGGTTTGAGCTGGACCATCAGAAGGAACTATGTCCAGGTTCAAACAAGGACCACTATAAAACCAATTATTAAATAGATTTCCATTATTATTACAAACGCCAATTTTGGAAAGCGGTTAAGCTTATTAATGGAAAAACCAACTCAATTTCATTAGGACTACAAGCGAGGCAGTTAAGAGACCATTTTAAAACTCCAATCAATGCACCGCAGATATCTCCGTCCCCTGAGTATGCAGCGCCTATCATCGAGGATGAATCCCTGGACTCACCATTTTCCATCTCAGAAATAGAAGCTGCAATCGAGAATTCAAAGAAAAATAAAGCGTCAGGAATCGACCGTATACCGTTTGAATACTACAAAAATTGCTCAGCGGAATTCATACAGGCTCTAACAAAAGAATTCAATAGGATATTTGCAACAGCTGATGTGCCCGAATGCTTTCAGAGAGCGATAATTTGTCCGTTGCACAAAAAAGGTGACTACGATGACCCAGCAAACTACAGAGGAATTTCTTTTTTAAACACATCTGCTAAATTGTTTGCTAGTTTGCTCTTCAATTGAATTACGAAGTGGGTGGAAACTAAGAAAGTTTTAAAAGAATTCCAAGCCGGTTTTCGAAGAAACTACGAAGAAACCTTAACATGAACAAGCATTTTAAAATTAAGCTTGCAGAAGCTAAAAGGGCGATCTGTTCTGTTTGGGGAAACTGCATCAAGAACACACACATATCTCATACATCGAAAGTGAAAATATTCCGCGCTACGGCCTCTTCCATCCTACTGTATGCAACGCAAGTCTGGGGTGACTGCGCTTTCGAAGCTGTGGAAAAGTTTCTCCGCTATTTTCTGAAGAGGATTTTTAATCTCCCGAGTAGTTCGCCCAATTACATACTGCACTTGGAGACTGGAGTGGCACCTTTGTTCCTCAATACTCTTAAAATACACTTGGATTATGTTCTCAAAGTCGGGTTGGTTACCCACCAGGCGCCTCCCCGGGTGGTGGATAGGGGGACATCGGTACGATACGTTCGTGATCCGAGGTTTTAGAGTCATAGCGGCGTTTTATACACCGTCAAAGCTCTATCGCGAACCAAACCAAAAAAACAAGTATGCAGGAACAACTTAATGATTTAAATACTCCAGGTGGTACTCGCATGGGCGAAAATCCACCCGTGGTCTTTTCGACCACGGTCGGGGCACGAATTCTGGAGGCCTCAACCGACATACATATACCCCCCGCCTGTACAGGCGTTGACCTTCGAGTTACGAAAAGGTTTGCTTCCGAAGATTCCTGCAGCTCTATCTCCGACACGTTGGGTAGACTGGGCTGGAAACATGAAGAAAGTGGCGGAGAGGTTCAACCTGATACGCTTAATCTTCAGACCAATAGACAGACAGCCGATAGGTGTGATGCTGCCGACGAGGCCTGCGAAACCGAACAGGTGAAACGGGCCACAGAGGCGACGTCCACTGGTCAGCGTCCATCTAAGAGTCAGCGAAAGAGGAAAAGGAGAAAGGCGGCTATCGTGCGGCGCGAAGAAACTGCACCGCCAGTTGAAGGCGCAAGCGCTGAGAACTGCCCTTCCCCGGCGGCGACGGCAAAGAGATGCAGGTCGGCAGAGGTTACCCCAACCGAAACCAGCCAGCTGACTGAAACCAACGCTGCCTCCTCTTCCAATGGCTCGAACAGGAAAAAACGGAGGAAGAAGGCCTCAAGCACTCCTGTCGGTGGAACTGCGCGCGCACCTTCTGCGTGCCCTTCCACTAGAACACTTCCAGCTGATGGAGGTCCCCGCGCCCAAAACCTGAGTGAAACAGTTGCTGCAAGCAGAAATGCTCGCGGCGGCAGTAGGCAGAAATTGGCTGTCGCGGGAACATCTGTCAGCAAGAAAAAGACGATTGTATTTACTCAGATCAATCTTCAACATTCCAAGGCTGCTACTGCTCGCATCAGTAAGAAGCTTTCCGTGTTGAACACAAAAGCCCACATAACATCCATACAGGAGCCATGGGTGTGGAAAAATCGCATCTGTGGCCTTGGAGGTGTCCGTGGCACCACGATACTCTGTGACGAGCGGTCCGAGAGACCAAGGGCTTGTCTTGCTGTGTCGAACCTTCTCTCAGTGACTAAGCTTGGACAATTTTGTGACCAAGATTTGGTTGCTACAGCCATTAGCTACGAAACGAATGGAGATTGGACGACCTTCGTCGTGGCGTCAGCTTATTTCCCCTATGATTCAGTAGTGCCTCCACCACCAAGGGCTATTGCTGAACTCATAGACTATTGCGACACCAGGAAGATGGGCCTAGTTATATGCTGCGATGCCAACGCTCAAAACACTGTTTGGGGCAGTAGCAAATGCAACATGCGAGGAAACCATCTCCTAGATTTCATTCTATCATCTGATCTTACTATCAACAATGTTGGCTCGCAACCAACTTTTGTGACGTCAAGAAGACAGGAGGTGATCGACCTGACTTTATCAAATAGATACTTTAAGGCTATTACCAACTGGAGGGTCTCTTCGGAGGCATCCCCCTCAGATCATAGATATATCGAATTCCAAACCGAATGCGAAGCCATAACTTTGCAGGAGAGGAGGAATCCAAGAAAATCCAACTGGATACGCTTCAGGGAGGAAATGGGAAAAACTCTCAAAACTCCAACCAAACTCAGGACGAGACAAAAGGTAGAGGATGCTGTTCAAAACCTGAATAGTGCCATTACTAGCTGTTTCGAACTGACGTGTCCAGTAAGTAAACCCCCTGGCAGAACGCCGGTTCCCTGGTGGAGCTCGGAACTGCAAAGAATTCGTAGAGAAGCTAGAAAGCTTCTAAATAGGTCACTCAAGACTGATTTAGAGACAGACTGGAATCTCTACCGATCGAAGCAGAAGGAATATAAGAGGCTAATTTGGGTATCGAAAAGTGCTTCTTATAGGAATTTCTGCGGAAAGATTGAAACACTGGGTGAAACTAGTAGGTTGGTTAAAGTTCTGAAAAAGGGCAAACCAGCCAAACTGGACTCACTTAGAAAACTTGATGGCACCTTCACTGAGACGAAAGCGGAAACTCTTAGTTATCTGCTGGAGTCTCACTTTCCGGGTAACCAGATTACAATTTGCTCACAACCAGCCCCGATTACCGAGACTATGAGTGAGCCAAGACAAACAACTCGGCGTAGCTGGTATATTGCGAAGGCCGTGGTGACGGACGAGGCCATTAAATACGCCTTTGCGTCTTTTGTCGGCTTTAAGTCGCCTGGTACGGACGGAATATACCCAGCCATGCTGCAACAGTGTACAAACCAGTTGCTACCGACTATGAAGAAAATCTTCACCGCTGTCCTAGCACTGGCATACATTCCAACACCCTGGCGTACAGTTAGAGTGGCATTTATACCAAAAATTGGCAGAAGTGACTACTCGCTCGCCAAGAGCTTCAGACCAATCAGTCTGACTTCCTTCTTGCTGAAAAGCATGGAAAGGCTGGTCGAGCTTCACGTGCGCAAAACTGCTTTGCGATTGCATCCACTATCTCAGATGCAACATGCCTATCAACGCGGAAAATCCTGCGAGACTGCGCTCCAAAATCGCTGGTCGACCCTCTGTTGAACGCATTCAACAGTTCTAATATTTACGCTCAGGCGTACGCGGATGATGTTGCCGTGCTTTCTGTTGGATCATGCCTAGCGACTGTATGCGCCAAGGCGCAGGCGGCCCTTGACGTGATCAACGAATGATGCACTAGGAATGGGCTCTCGGTCAATCCTCTTAAAACTGAGGTTGATCTCTTTACGAGAAGGAGGAAGCTGGTCGGGTTGACTCAGCCAGTGCTAAAAGGAGTCACAATCCAACTCTCCAATGAAGCAAAGTATCTGGGAGTCATCCTGGATAGCAAACCTCTTTGGTAAAAACATGTTGAGCTGAAGACTGCCAAGGCGCTGTCTGTTTTCTGGCAGTGCAAATGCATTTTCGGCAAGACATGGGGCTTATCACCGAAAAGAGTCCTATGGATTTATACGGCTATGATAAGACCATTTATAGCATACGCATCGGTTGTTTGGTGGAATAAGCTTTCACGTAAATACGTCACTGCTGCTTTTGCCAAACTCCAAAGGCAGGTATGTCTCGGCTGCACGGGGGCCTTCCCCAGCACGCCTGGCTCCGGCCTAGATGCACTATTGAACCTTCCGCCCCTTGATGTTTACATCATGGGCTGTACAATCAAGGCTATCTCACGTCTTAGAAGAGGTGGCTTTTGGTATAACTCGCACTGGAGTTTTGATGAACTTGCGCAACGGTTGTCCTTCGACTCCTGTCTTATGGATATGCCGTCTGATGCGATGACACCGGAACTTCGGCTAAAGCGCAACTACGAGATCGACTTTCCTCGCGTCCAGGACTGGCTCTGGCCGGACTCTGAACCTGGAAGGGAATGCAGTCGAATCTTCACGGATGGCTCCAAAACCGATCAATGATCTGGTGCTGGTGTCTTCGTGGAGAGCGATAACGTTAGACTTTTCTTTCCGTTAGGCAAATATGCGTCAGTCTTCCAAACAGAGACTTATGCTATCCTAATGGCCATGGACTATGTTATGAGGAACAGGTGGAGGGGGCGAAGTATCTGCGTTTGTAGCGACAGTCAGGCTGCGCTTAAGGCCTTACTCAAACCCTTAACTACCTCCAAAATAGTACGTGAATGCAAGATATCGCTGAATTCGGTCGGAAGGCTGAATTCACTTAAACTTGTCTGGGTCCCGGGTCAGAATACTGGCGTTCCTACGGGACACTACGCTTTTGCCAAACACCTTAAAGTGCTAGGCCTAAGCGACACCACCAACTGCGAAGCCTGTGGAGAAAGCGACGACACTGCGGAACATTTCCTCTGTGATTGTCCTGCTTTTGCTCGTATCAGGTGGCAGGTTTTTGGTGCGGATATGGTGAGTGCTGTAAACCTAAGCTCCTTATCATTGAAGCGCCTTCTCGTTTTTCTTAGAAAAACGAGTAAATTCCCACAGTAAAATGTGGTGTGTCTGCCTGGTAGTACAATGGACCAGTATTGAGTCTGAGTGCTCCAGTGCAGAAAGTTTCACACACCCCGACAAAAAAAAAATGTTCTCAAAGTTAATGCGATGAGCAAGGAAAGAATTCCGAGGTTGGTACTCGCTCAAATGATAAGGTACAAGGTAAAATGTGTAAGGGAGTGGAAAATACTGGGAGCGGAATGCGGTTACAACTTTATTTTCACACCAAGCGAGCAACAGGATTCACTAAAACAAAATTGTTACATGCTATTTCAAAAAACCAGTCACAGAATTTATGACAAATTTGTAAATGAAGCTCAGTCATCTCAATACAGAGCTTACTACAGCAAGATGGTTCATAATTTACAGGAAAGGACGTATTTTTTGAACAGCTACCCGGTGGATAAAATGAGTAGGTACCATCTTTAAAATAAGAGGCGAACTTTTAAAACTTAATTTTATACCGCACCGCCCTGAGCTTCAAATTTACTGCGACCTGTGCAATCTCAGGGAACGAGAGGATGTGCTGCACTTCATTGCGAAATGCCCTAATCTTAAAGATTTCCGCAGTAACTTTTTCGGTACTCAATCACTTGGGATGGAGGATGCAATCGATATTTTGAATGGTGGCAGAGGTTGGGACCTACTCTATAACTACGCAGTGAACGCATTGCGCCACAGGAATTGCATAATCGAGTTAAATTTTTAAACGTTTGCGCACACTACTTTTTTCTTTTCATAAATTATTATATGTACGTACATAATGTATTAAACATAGGTAGCACCAAATTATTTTTAATTCATTTTTAATGTCAATCTGGTAGACGGCTCTAAGCCAAACCATATAGACTATGTAAGCATTCACAATTGTTAACAATTTCTTCTTTTATGAAATAAATAGTCAAATAACTAACTAACTAACTTATTACAAACGCTGTCACCCCATGCAGTATGGCGTGCATTAAAATCACCTCCAATTAAAGCTGCGTCAAAACTACCCATAAGGGAATAAAGCCTATCGAGTTCGCAGGATAAGCTATTACCAGCATTTGATGGTATATATATACTACCAACAATTATTCGTAGAGTTGAACCATTAGAATTCTGTGAAGAAATAGATGCACGGCAAAATGAAAATTTATTACTTCGGAAAGGAGCTGAGCTGAACTGGTAATTTTTGTTCAAAAGTACGGCCGTCTCCTCCTCTACCTGAATCATTTCTTAAGATGTTAAAACCTTCAAAAGATGGTTTGTGTCTTGCAGATAAACAAGTTTCAGATAAGAAACATATTTGTGTTTTTTTTATTTTTTAGTATTTCTAAAAGCGCGACTCTTCTTGTATTTGAAATTATAGAGTTAAAATTTATCGATATTATTTTTAAGTTAAAATTTTCCATTATTATGTTACAATCGAGGCTACAAAGTTAAGATAAGAAAACTTACTTTGTAATTGTTGATATGCTGGCCAAAACTGTCTTATTTTGACCAAAAGACCTTTAAACGAGATATTGAAAAGATTTTTAGCTTCATTTAAAAATCCGTTCAAATCTGCTTTTGCTATATTTTCGTGTTGAATTAACCAGGGTTGTCTATTATTAAGCACTTGCCTATGAGAATTTGTTTGTTGCGGGGGGATCCCCCCCACCCCCCACCCCCCGTGATTAGTATCCACTCGTCATCTTTCCCACTTTTGGAAATTGTTTTATTAATTAATAACCCAGCTCAGACGTTTGAAGACCTCCCCTGGTTGCGCGTAGTGCAAATTTAAATCACAACGATCCCTTGCCTCCGAATTTGTCTCAGTGAAATGCACATCTAACAAACCGTGCCAGTTGATTCGGAATTCGCATTCGCAAGTCGCAACACATCACCATCTCTCCACATGGTTAGATGCCCAAAAGTACAGAAAAATTGCGGATTTGCTTGGCCGCCAAACCAAGCTGTCGCACCTAATTTCCTCTCATTAATTGCTCAATCTTAAAGCTGTACGGTGAAAATACACTGCGAAAAATGTTTCACTAATTAATGTCCTTTGAGTGGGGTTTTACCTAAATAAAAAAAAACACCAAATGTAAATGAAGCCTAACACTTTAAGTGCTTCTCTCATGTAGTGTCTTGTTCTCAAAATATTTACATATGGACGAGTACGAGAGTGAATAAAAATGCGACTGAGATAAACATCAAATCATTTGACACTCTTGGCACTAATTAGTGCGGTGATAACGTGCGTTTGTGTGCCTCGCTGTCAGCACAAATTTAGCGAATGTATAATTATTTTTTTCTGGTTGCCGCAGTGGTGGGGTCCACTATCCCTTATTATTCGGTGGCCATTTGCTGCCAAGTATTATATGTGCGTGAAAATTAAAACACAAAAAAGCGCGGTCGACACGTGGTTAAAACATCAAAGGGGAATGGAGGCGGCCCGGCGTAGGGCAACGTTGATGGTAGGCCGCGCTGTCAATTTTGTGGTTTTTTTATTCAACACATTTGTGGTGAAATATAAATTTGATTAAATTTACTGTTGATGATTTTTTTCTACTTTGGTTTTTTTTTCTGTTTTGTTGTCTTTGCAGGTCACGGTGGTGTCAATCAATTGGGTGGCGTTTTTGTTAACGGTCGTCCATTACCTGATGTTGTACGACAGCGAATTGTTGAATTGGCCCATAATGGTGTCCGTCCATGTGATATTTCTAGGCAGTTACGCGTTAGTCATGGCTGTGTATCGAAAATACTATCGAGGTAAGTTTCAATTAGAATATTATTAAATCAAATAATTCATTGGATGCGTCCTTTTTTATTTGAGCGTAATTTTGAATAAGTCACGGCATCTTAGGCTCTTTTTGTTAGACATGGCATCCTTCAGGGGTTGGGATCGGAATCCCGACAATGCAAAATCCCGAAGTACCACGTTTATCCCATTAACTCAGTAATTGGTATGAGGGAGCATGCTTCCCCTTTGCAACGCCCCTTCTTGGGGTCACTGTTGTGGGCAATAACTTCACAAAAAAAAGTGAAGTTATTTCCCACTCGAGGTGAAGTTATTTCCCGGCACCTTGGAATTGGACCAGGTGCTGGGTTGGATATATGCAAATTTTTAATTTTTTTTCGGGATTTTGGCTTTTTCGGATGAGGTTTTTCGGGATTCTGTCCGACTCGCATCCTTCAGTTGTATTGTATTTGGTTTTTTGACAGTCCAACTTTTACAGTACGCTCCTGCTCTTGGAGATCGTGAATTAATTAATAGGTAGCTGGATAGACATGTCTTGGTATACGAGCAAATAGGCCAAAGCAAAATCCAACCACCATGCCATTGTCCATGAATGGCACTTACATCGCTGAAACCGAACGGCTTTTCATTCTCGGTATACGTGTTAGTGACAACTTTCGTTTTAACGACCACATATTCGATGTCGCCAAGAACGCTGCGAAATGCCTAGGCTTCCTTAAGCGATGCGAGAAATATTTCACCCCTTCTGATCTGACTACTATTTATAAGGCGTTTATCCGCCCGAAATTCAAGAACAATGATCATATCTGGTCTGAACCCTTCAACTGCACCCAAACACTTCTTTCCTATCTCTCAACTCTTTCTAATAATAAGTAGCACCGAAAAGCATGCAATGAAATACGATATTGCCAGGTGCTGCTTGCTGTTAAACACAAATGCTTACGCTGTGCTCTTAGCACTATAAGGGTACTGTAACAACAGAAAAAAAAAAACCCTTTAGCGTAAGCACTTATTTGGAGCTTGACAGGACTTAAAAACGCCTGATAAAACTCATTGGTATAACACTGGAAACTCTTAATAGCCACTTAAACCAATTTTATCAATAACTTGTTCAGTTCTTCCTACCAACCACTAAGTATCCTTTTTCGTTGGTGTCGCTATCTGTAGGTACTGTCCACAATAATTGTTTTTTTCCTACCCCTCTCTGCAGTCCAGTGTTGTCGTTGTGCTTTGTTACCTTGGTGACCGTAACATCGCGAGATCGATTGACTCTCTTCTTCATCTTCGTAATGTCTCCTGTCTTTCGTTATTTTATCGTTATTTCCACCATGAGTGCTCAAACGAAATACTCAGCCCTAGGACATTTCAACCGCAATACCCCATGTGCAAGTATTGCGCATCATTTCACCCTTAAGCCTGTATTCGAACGTACAGGGAAATGGAAAGAATCTTTCCTTAGCCGTACAACTTGAATGGGGAATACTCTTCCCCGCCCCATTTTTCCTACCCATTATAATATACAAACATCCAAAACCAACGTGCATCGGTATCTCCCCCTATCTTCTTACCCTAATTTCCTTAATGCCCGCGCTGTTTAGCTATTACATTATAAGGGTGTTAAAAAATCCCTTTAGTGCGAGTTCATTATAAAAAAAAAATGGTTCAATAGACAACAGTACCAATACGAACACCTCTTGGACTCATACACCGGCCGGCCTTCGGACTCCCATGCATGTGTTTAGGGCGCCGCTAAGCGGCTTTTCAAATCTCACAAGGTATGAAATAGACAGATAACAGCTCTTGGGTAGATCGCTTCACGGGTAAAAGGGATTTAAAACTCTGTACACCTCTTCGACTCACCGGGTGGCATTGGCCTCACATGCAGGTATTCAGGGCGCCGCTATGTGTCGTGTTTCAGAGCTCACAAGGTATGAAATAGTTCAACAGATAACATTTCCTGAGTGTGTAAAACTCTGGATATTTCTTTGATTTATACACATGCCGGCCTTCGGCCACAATTTGTACAATCAAACAAGACTAAGCTATTTACCGCTTGAAACCAGTGACGGTTGCTACAACAGTAGACTTCGCTGGTAACATGGTGGTAACATTTTTTTTTATACCAAAATACGAAAACGAAAAAGGCCCAAAAAATATGCAAAATTACCCCAAAAAAAATAAAAATACGCCTCAATTCGATAATACATTTTTTTTGATATTTTTACTGTTGTTTGCCATGCATTATTTTAGGGCAAATTTTTCACTTTTTTTCGGGTAAATTTTTCATTTTGATCAAATTTCGTGCCAACAATTTGGGGCCATTTTGCATTGCTTTGGGGCGATTTTGCATAAATGAAATAGAGCCATTTTTCATTTTGAAATATAGCCCCGTTTTTGGGGATCCTTTTTTATATTTTTTGGGGCCGTTTTGCGTTGGGGCCTCATTCTATTCTATTTCGCCCATGAACAGGTACTATACAAGGTGGCGCAAAAGTTGTCACCCGATGTTCTTTGCCCGTAATTTTTTTTTTTGTGAATGAAAAACTTTGTTTCTGCTTTTGGATTTTGATTTTTGATGTCTAAATTTTTTTTAATAAATTTTAAATATTTTTCGTATCGGTTTACTTCACAAATGTCAAAGTGGAATTGACATTTTCCGCCATTTGTAAAAATTAAAGCATCTGCCGATAGAGTGATGACTTTTGCACCATCTTGTAGTATTTTGAAATACCTACGGCCCTATGTCGCAAACAGTGAAGAGTGAATCACCGATCATGTTGATTCGTAAATTATCATGAAATGCACAAAATTCACACAAAAAAGTAGGTGAAATTATTTCCCACTCGATGTTTGCCTATGTGAGGTTATTTCCCTGCACCATAGTTTTATGGCATTAGTGATTGACAATCAAGGGAGCATCTCGGGTTCAAATCACCCAGTAACACCTATTTTTTTCAATACCCCACCTCTTGTGAAGGTCTGACAAACATCCAAGAGTATCAACTGTCATGAAAAGCTTCTTAAAATGTCCATTCGGAGTCGGCGTTAATCTGTAGGTCTCTTCATTTAGTGACGAAATTATAACTTTGCACACATAAATGGTTGGCGAAGCCACGTTTAAGCATAGGTTGATGCCTAATATTTGTTGTTTAAATCATAGAATGACACAGCGGAGGGGAAAACCCGAGGGTGCCCTCTGACTTAAACCCGATCTTGGAAAAATCTTCACCAAGACTGACTGACTAACGCCAGGCATCAAAATTTAAAAAAAAAAAAACCAAAAGCTCTCCCAATGATATTTCGAGACATCGTCCCTTCCAAGAAACAAGCAATGATTACTTCAACCCCAAACCTATACCTTCTGGAGGCCCGGCTAATTGAAAATTATCCACATTATCTGGTTTGTGCCCCTGAGTAACATGTCATTGGTTAATCTTTGGCACATGGGAAAATTTCATCGCAATTCGGCGAAAACCCATTCAGTGTGGCGTACAGAGTTATTTACGAGATCCGCACAAGCAATTACTCTTTTTCGTGCTATCCCTTGATAAATATTGTACGTTTAGCTCCCAGGAAGCGACCTACCTACCAACATACGACCACCAAAAAAGCTTAAACCAGAAAGCCAAACATAACAAAAAAAAAAAAAAAAAAAAAAACACCAAATGTATGCATGCCCATGAAAAGCAAATATAACGGAAGCGTTTTCCATTCATTTTCATTTAGGATTTTCCTCCATGCATAAGGATGTCGAGTATTGTGTGTGGTACCGTAAGCATTTGTGAGTCGGGAAGTACATGAGTCCTTACTTATCGCATCGCATATATACAAAAGCAATTAAAGCCAATTTCCTTGGAGAAAAAGATACATTTCTCTATCCGTTTGTGCGCTTTGGGGGGGGGGGGGGGTGTTGCCTTATTTGCGGTGGTGAATGTGGTGTTACATAGAAACCGTTATATTATCATTGTTTTCGATGGTAACTGTTGGATTGTCGGATTATTTGCCGGGGAAAAACTTCCATTCAACATTATGTTATCGAAATGTCGTTGCTCCTTCGTCCTCCATCTAACTGTGTATTTTAATTGGTTTTTCCAGATATTATGAGACTGGAAGTTTCAAGGCCGGCGTTATAGGTGGTTCGAAACCAAAAGTTGCCACTCCACCTGTTGTCGATGCGATAGCAAATTACAAACGAGAAAACCCAACAATGTTCGCATGGGAGATTCGCGATAGATTGCTAGCTGAAGGAATCTGCTCGCAGGATAACGTGCCTAGTGTTTCTTCAATAAATCGGTAAGTTCGTTATGTGATATGGATATCGATATTTATTCCCAGAGGATTTCCCTTTTTTTTTATTGAACTTTGATTTTTGAATGTTTTGTTTTACACTCGTTGACCCAAAAGACATCACAGAAACAAGGATTATTATGGATTCCCTTTGTTATCCTTAAAAATCCACTTTATTATGTGACAACAAAGTTTCGCTTCCGCTGTTTTTTTTTTCTTCTCTCAGCGCGTATATAATTGTGACGCGTGTTGGGCACGTGTCTTTGGATATTTCCTGTGAGCCGAATAAGAGTGGTTTTTGGGTAAAAAAAAATAACATTCATTGTTGACGGCGGTGATGACATTGCATCTTTTATGTGGTAAAAGTCAGTGAACGAGTGGATGTGTGTGGTATATATCCATGGCAAAAGGGTAATAAATTAAAGTCGATCCAAAATAAAGGACATCGAGAGCGAGATGTCGTCGTGACACGGGCGGGGGGCAAAGGGATCTTAATGCTGAAGTGGCACGCGTTCGACAAATCAATTTGATATGCATTAGACTTCAATTAAGTGCGGTGTTGCATTTTGGTGAGAATTTAAAATTGGATTTGCTGTAGCTAAACAAGTTAATAAGCTAATAAGGAGGGTGGTGTTTTCTTGTAGGAATTTTTTATCATAAATATTATGGCATTAGCGTCGGTTTGATTAGAAAATCAGGGAGGGAAGAGTATGCTCCTGGAGGACTGTTCTTTGATAGAGTTGACATCGAATGTGGAAGGCACTGTCAATTGAAGTGTCTATAATTACCTCCTAATAATCTACTTACTTACTTTATGGACTGCCGATCCGTGGAGAGCTAAATTCTTCGAGTGATTTTCAGTCCCGTTTGCGTTGACGGGCTTTGGAGGAGGAGATTAAACAGCGAACTCTACGAGCTGTACAGCGACATCGACCTGGTCAAAAAAATACGTATCAGTCGACTAAGATGGCTAGGAGGGTGGAGTGAAATAACGCCAAACGAAATGAGGTCAAATTTTTAACGTTCGGCTTTATTTCACTTTGTGAAGAGACATAAGGCCAATTTCACAAATGCCGTCGCCGTACGTCCTCTTTCTGAGGGGCTTATGTAAGACTTCTGCGATTTATCAGTCAAGCCAATCTTTTCGACAGCCAGCTTTTTTCTTCTTGTTTAAGACAGGCGCTTATAAATTTAGTAAGAGAAGTCCGAGTAGCGAATTAATGTACGACACTGGGCATCGCCAGCTTGATGCCGCTCAGTGCCAATCCCTACAACACAGAACCGCCAAAAAAAGGAAACACAGGAAACCATTAACAACGGGAAGTGACTTGTATTAAAATCAGAGGTGCCAACTTGGCCGAAATGCAGCCCGCGAGAGGATGCCGATTTAAGAATAAAGTAGACGGATGAGCACTCTTTTGTGCTAACAGGAGCTGAGGGAATTCTTTGATTCTGGATGAAGTGCGACACCCTCGTGGACTAGAAAACTGATATTACTTTTATTCGCCAATCAAATGAATTCAAATTGTAACTCATCTTGATGTGCATTCCAGACATTGTTTTCGTGACTGAAATCTGGATTTATGATTTTGAAAAAAAAAACGATTACACTTTACCAGGGTTCAATTTTATTGCCAAAACAAATGAAAGTTACGCTGCAGGAGGTGTTGGTTGTTTCGTAAAAGAAGAATACAAGGTTCTTGAAGTAGTTTCTGTTGCCTTTTTGAGCGCTGATGTTTTAAAAGTTTCCATTGAAATTAATCATGAAGCTTATGTTTTTTTATGTGTATATAGGCTGCATATGTTTAACGTCTTGACATACATAGAAGAATTTTCAGGTCTTTTAGAAAAGGAAAAATCTAAAAATCTTATTATTGTTGGAGATTTTAATCTAAACAATTTAGAACATAATGAAACTGTTTCTAGGTATTTGGCCTTACTAGCATCGAATGGCCTGGATTGCTTTATTAATGAGCCTACTAGGGTTGCATCTGGTAGATGTTTAGACCACATATATGGACGCTTCAAAGATGTTTTGTTAGATAGTTGTGAGAAGTTTGTTCTGGACTTAATGATCACTGATCACTGTATGACAGGGCTCTTAGTAAACATCGTTAGCAAACGAAGAAAAACTCCGAAAATGGCTGACAGGGTTATAAAAATGAACTTCAACAAACTTAAAAACAATCTTATTTAAGAGTTTTGGGAAGATGTTTATTCATGCAGAGATGCTTCTAATGCCTTTACCATCTTTATTGATTGCCTCAAGAAACACATTTTTAACTGTTCTTCAGTATTGCCTTCAAAAAAATATACAAAAAGGCTTAAACCTTGGATCTTTAGGTATCTGTTTAATAAAGTAAGAGGTAAAAACAAACTTAGTGTTAAGTGCAAAAAGTACCCTCATAATTTGAGCTTAAAAACAAAATATAAAAAATTGTGCGATGAACTAAAAAAGGAGATACCGATCTGTCGAGATACCTATTGCCGTTCCCAATTTAATTCCGCTAAGGGAAACTTAAAAAATGATTGGCAATTGGTAAATAGCTTGCTGAAGAGTTCTTCTTTTTCTAAGAAACCTGCTATTATTCGTGTTGATAACGTAGACGTTTCCGACAAACCTGTCATTGCTGACGCTTTCAATTGCTATTTCGCAAATATAGCAAGTAGCTTCCAACCATGTCCTGTCCTGCCACCTTGTACCTCATGTTCGTCCCTTTGTAGCTCGGATGAACAGTCACAAAGAAAGCCCATTACTTCTATTGAATTATTAAAAGTTATTGGTACTTTAAATAATTCTAACTCGTGTGGCGCTGATGGGATTTCGAATCTGTTTTTAAAAAGAGTTACTTGCTTCGTTGTTGATGTATTGAAAGATATTTTCAATCGCTGCATATTTGCGGGTGTCTTTCCAGAAGCGCTGAAATGTGCAGACATTGTACCAATGTTTAAGAAAGGTTCTACTTTTAAAATGTGTAACTACAGGCCCATATCACTTCTTCCAGTTTTCAGCAAAATTTTCGAAAAACTAGTAAAACATAGAATAATAAGCTTTCTAATCAGAACCAAGTTTATCAACCCTAATCAGTTTGGCTTTCAGAAAGGTAGATCGACTGAAGATGCACTACTGCAGTTTTGGGCTCAAATAATGTCAAACCTCGATGAAAAACATAGGGACGGGCTACAGTCCGCTTGGGCGAACTGTTGGATACCCTATTCTTATTCCTATCCCTCATAAGTGGGCGTGACAAAAGTCTAAGTATGGTTAAATTGTTAAGAACGCTCTACATATTTTGTTATATAACATTTAAAGGATTTTATAAAAAAAAACGCTCCCTAGCTCAAACTTGGGTATTTCAATAAAATTGTTTCATTTAATTGTGGGCGTGTCAGTAGGCGGATTTAAAAAAAAAAATAACACATGAGCATAAAGGGCCCCTAGAGAGTATATATTATAAATTTCAGCTCCCTAGCTCAAACTTTGGATTTTCAAAAAAATTGTTTTATTTATTTGTGGGCGTCTCAGTGGGCGGATTTTGAAAATATTTATACATGAGCTTAAAGGGCCCCTAGAGAGTATATATTATAAATTTCAGATCCCTAGCTCAAACTTTGGATTTTCAAAAAAATTGTTTTATTTATTTGTGGGCGTGTCAGTGGGCGGATTTTGAAAATATTTATACATGAGCTTAAAGGGCCCCTAGAGAGTATATATTAAAAATTTCAGCTCCCTAGCTCAAATTTTGGTTTTTCAATAAAATTGTTTTATTTTTTTGTGGGCGTGGCAGTGGGCGGATTTTGAAAATTTTATATCCCGAGCAGTTTTAGGAGTCATAGATCATATATAAATAAATTTCAGCTTCCTAGCTAAAAATTCGATTTTTTCCAAAATTTTGTTTTTTTGAGTTTGTGGGCGTGTCTGTGGGCGGATTTCAAAAAGTAAACTTGATTATTTCGGGACCCTAGAGAGTATATGGTTAAAATTTCAGCTCTCTAGGTCCAGTTTAAAGGCCTAATTTTTGCCGACGGACGGACGGACGGACGGACATGGCTAGATCGACATTACTATCGATGCTGATCATAAATATAGTAACTTTTAGGGGTCTACGGGCAATATTAAGGTATGTTACAAACTATGCGTCAAAATTAATATACCCCTAGAATAGGGTATAAAAAGTACACGGCTGGTTTATTTATTGATATCACCAAAGCTTTTGATATGGTTAACCACAATATTATGTTGAGAAAATTGGAAAAAGCCGATTTTCGCGGGTTCATATTAGATTGGTTCAGATCATACTTAAAAGATAGGTCGCAAAGAGTGAAGTTAGATGAGATTAGAAGCGAAATAAAGTTTTTCAATTTGGGTATACCACAAGGTTCTGTTTTGGGTCCAATTCTGTTTCTCGTTTACATTAATTCACTCCTTGCACTAAACTCCTGCAAGGTCACCTACTGCTTTTGCGGATGATATAGGATTTTCTTATGGTTTAAACAGTCCTTTGGATCTAGTTTCTGACATCAATTGGGATCTAAGTTTAATAAGAAGCTGATTTGCCGAACATAATTTGATTATAAGCTCTAAAACTAAAATAATATTTTTCAATTTGTCATCCCTCAATAATTTGGAAGCGAATGTCTTTTATCACGCACCTGAGTGCCAAAAATACAAGCTTTCTAATTGCAATTGTACGCCTTCTACCACTTTCTGTGATAATTCAAGCAGCAGTGATAAGTGTTTTTTGATCGAGACAGTGAATGATTTTAAATACTTGGGGCTTACAATTGATTCTAGAATGAGCTTTTCGAATCACTCTGAAATTCTGAGGAAGTACTCTCGCTGCACACTTAGATATTTTTTTATTTGCGAAGTATCTGCTCAACAATGCTCCTAAAAATGATTTATTATGCAATTTTCCATTCTAAACTGCAATATGGAATTGTTTGTTGGGGAGGTGTTTATTCGAATAAAATTCAGCCACTATTAATTCTGCAGAAATATATTTTACGGAAAATATGCCGTAAACCTAGCAGACATCCTAGTTTTCCTTTGTTCTACGACCTTAAAATTCTCCCAGTCCGACATTTGTACTGCTTTAAAGTGTTGAAGACTTTCTTTATGAAGTCTGGAAACCGCAATTATCGTTTAATATCAAATTATAATTTACGTGGAAACTTTTCGAATATGGTATCTGTACCAAACTTCTGCACTACTGCATTTCGTAATTTTTATTCAGTTTCATCTTGTCGGTTATTTAATAAGCTTCCTTACTCCATCAAAACAATAACAATGCCTGGATTGCTTTTAAAATATGTAAAACACTGGCTTCTAAATTTGACCTATAATAATTTGGAATCTATACTTTCTGATATTTTGGTCTAATTTCAGTTTTGATAAATTGTTGCCAAGTAATCAAATCCTTAAAAGTAAATTTATTTCTTTTGTAGTATTTTTGATATAATTTCGAATTTGCTGTTCTATTTATTTTTTGTTAAATTAAATGCAAATTGTCTTATAGGGTCACTCCACCCAAAAATCTATATATGAAGCCTATTAAAGTGGCATTCAACACTATTTTCAATACTTAGTATACCTATAAAAATACAGAATGTCGTAAATATTTCTTTACTTCATACTTATGTAATTAATGAAGATTGTGAATTTACAATGAATTTGTAAGAAATAAACTATATATATCTATCTATATATATACCTATCTATCTAATTCCAGAGCCCCTTAAGCCCCAATTAAGTTTTGAAATTTTGAGCAAATTCAATGACTAATTTGCGATTAGACAATTTAGCGCTCTTCTGACGAGGACAATACTCATGCGTGGAGCATTGCAATTCGAACTTTCAATGAACATGATTTATGACTTCAACGAAGAGCTATGGACAACCTAGTGAGACGCATCCGTTTCACTTAAGACCTACAAAAAGGTGTCAAGTCGAAAATGCACACCCAAATCGGATTATTTCACACAATTATTATTATTATTAAATAATTGGATTATCAGATTTGATAATAATCAAACACACGACAGCATTTCACATTTGAAGAGCCTTTCGCCCTCTTTGATAGTTCACAACGAAGCTACTTTATGCCAGAGATGGTGGTGGTGGTGGGTGGTGGTGGTATTTGGTATGCTCCTTAATGCGCACGCATTAAATACCTAAATCTACCCTTAATGTGATGTTTTTTTAAGTGGTTTTCTCCCTGCTTGGCTAACGACGAGTACAAGTGCACCACATCGACATTATAAAGATGGCGCGCGGCGTGGGTGGTGGCGGGTTGAATTTTTGTCAATCCTTTTTGCGATGTGGATGCTCTCTATTCCTGTATATATAGTATAATCGTAATAATAACATCAATAAAAATAATGTACTCTTCTGCAGTTGATATAATCACGTGTGTCCTCCCTGGGGGTGAATGTGTGTATACAAGTGTTTCGTTTGTTTCATTTGGATTAAGTTGTTTGGGGTTGGCTGGTGGGTGGTGGGTGGTCTGATAAAGTGTGGTAAATTATTGTTATTATATTCACGAAGGAATAATTTCCATAAGGTTTGTCTTTAAGTCAAGGATTGTGTGGCATGGTTAATAAAATCCTCCTTTCGTGGGTGAGCCAGCAAGAGGGTGGAAGAGAACTAAAAAAAAAATAAAAAATAAAACACCATTGACTGAGGTGAGGTCGGCACTCGTAATTTGTAACGATTGTAGGTAGGGGTGAGTGCTATTAAATGATTGGAGGTAACATTTAAGTCTTTTAAAAGGGCACGACTCAAGGAGTTTCGTTAAAAGGGTGAAACAGGCGTTTCTTCTGGAACTTTAATACTAGATGATCAAATCGGCGATGGGTCTTAATCACGACGGGCCGGCCTCCTAGCGCCGAGGATGCACCGTATTTTTTTTCCAATCTGACTATCTACACAACATTTGCTGACAAAATTGTTGAATTTCAAGGCGCCGTCATTGCAGTTCAATAGAGTTCAGAAATGGTTTGTCCTTATTCAAGCGCCAACTGTGACTGGGGAAATTCCAGAGTTTCCTTATTAATCACCTTACGGTTAAACTTCCGACCTTGTTACTGGGATCCTTAATCGCACGCTGGCCATATTTTTGATTTTGCCTTCGGGAAGCAAATGCTCTTCCCTCGTTTTTTTGTGGGAAGAAGTCCCGATCAGCTGTCGTCTTCTTATATTGCTGCAGGTGGTTCGAGCATACATATGTTGGCCGCTCGGATGTCTATATTATGCCAGAGAGGTACCTCACGAACATTACCTATACGAAGCTACAAAAAACTGCACTCATTTGGAAATACTTCAATTCAAATTGACTTGAAAAAATCGCTTCACTTTTAACAGATCTCGGGGCTGTCTTGTGACTTCTTCAATCTTGTTCTCGAGAAAATAGTGCGTCAATAGATTCGTCCAGCTATGGGGATACGCAGACGATATCGACATAATCGGTCGATTGCAGAGTGCCGTGGTAGAGGCGATTGAAGAACAGGCGAGATTGATTGACCTTGATGACTTCACGACGAGGACAAGCCCAAAAAAACAACAAACAAACATCTGTCCACCGACTATGGCAAAACATCCCTGCTGAAAGCAGCAACATCGAGGAAGTAAGGAGTTCATTTACTTCGGAATAAACATCAACTCCACAAATGACACCTTAGTGAAGATTCGACGAAGTATTGCCGGAGAAAAACGTTCCAACTTCGGCTTGAAAAAAACTCTGCAAAACACTGGTACTGTCAGTTTTGCTACATGGCGCCGAGTGCTGGGAAGGAGAGCTGATATTGGCTACTGGGATACGCAGACGATATCGACATCATCGGCCAATGTCAGTGTGCCGTGGTAGAGGCTTTCATGGCGATTGAAGAACATGCTAAATTGCTTGGCCTTGAAGTCAACTAGGACATAACCAAAATACAAACATCATTCCACCGACTATGAAAAAAAGGCGCAGTCCCCGGGACATAAGTCCCAACTTTTTCTTTTGGGACTTATGTCTCACTTAAGTGGGACATAACAGTTGGACTTATGTCCCTGCGCCGACAAAACACCACTGTAGAAAGCAGCATCGCCGAGTTTCATCCGCCTTGGGGTAAACATCAACTCCACGAATGACACCTTGGGGAAGATTCGACGAAGTATTGCCCTAGAAAAACGTTGCTACTTCGGTTTGAAAAAAAAAACAAGTTCGTTCAAAACTGCTTACCCGTAAGACCAAGCTCTACAAAACACTGACACTATCAGTTGTGCTTCATGGCGCCGAGTGCCTTGGGATAAGCAGGAAAGGTGAGCTGATATTGGGTTCTTTATTTGGTCATCTGTGCGACAGGAGGGCGAATGGAGGAGAAGATACAACCGTGGACTCTATGAGCTATGTCAAGATGTGGATGCAGTCTACGACTACGTCAGACAATAATGCTGCATCGAAGAGGATCTTCGACTCCCAGCCCCCAGGTTCGGGACGAAAAGGAAGTCCGAATTTCCGTTTGAAAGACCACGCCATCGCGGATACCACCGATGCGCTTGGTCTGGACAACTGAAGGACGCAGTGTCTCAGGCGGAGACTCTCCACAGATCTTACTTAGGTGGCGCTAAAGTCCGGGGTGGACCTGGGCCTCAACTAACACGCCTTCTATTAAGCCAGATCTTTGTCTAACCGCCTCCAGTTGCACACTCCAAGTTGTTTGAAGTCCCCTTCCACTTATGGGCGCTACCTAAGGTTAGGTCTTCCTCTACCGCGTTGTCCCTCCGGGTTGGAATCGAAGATACTTCGGGCCGTAGCGTTGATGTCCATTCATTCTACATGTCCTAGCCGTTGGAGTGAAATAACGCCAAACGAAATAAGGTCAAATTTTAATATTTGGCCTTATTTCGCTTTGTGAAATTGGCCTTATTTCTGAAATAAAGCCGAACGTTGAAATTTGGCCTTTCTCAATGCGAAATAATTAGTTCGTTATTTCACTCCACCGCCCTAGCCATCTTAGTCCCCTTCCTCGTATGTGAGGCGAGATGTTCATCTACTGCGGGTTTGAATATGATATGCACTTTACTGACCAGGTCGATGTCGCTGTTCAGCTCGTAGAGTTCGCTGTTAAATCTCCTCCTGCAAAGCCCGTCAACGTAAACGGGACTGCAAATCACTCAAAGAATTTTGCGTTCGAAACGACCAAGAAGACCTTCATCAGCCTTTGCTAACGTCCATGGTTCTGCGCCATAGAGCAGGACTGCGATGATGAGTATCTTAAATAGAGTCTCATCAGTGTGTCTTGACAAGGCCTTACTAGTCTTAGGTTGAAAACACCCCATGACAACCTAAATCCTTTTTTGACATCAAAGATCTCGGTGAGATTGTTTCCGGCCTTTTTGGAGCAGCTACATTTCAAAGTGGAAAGGTTTCCCAACCGTCACCATCCACATGTAAGAATCCTTTAGTGCAACAAATATGTACATGCGTTGCCCTTGTTATGACTCTCTGACTTAAGAAGACGTTGATTCGCAATTTCAGACATCGAAATCAATCAAAATTCAAAATTTGATGAGCTCTTTAAACTCATACGAGTCCTTGCAGAAAAAAAAATCGACTTCCTACAACATGGTGTTACATAACGTTGCACAACCTTACAAATCACATTCATTACGTATTTGATTATGCTGTCAGGATCGCATTGATTCATCATCGTCATCATGGGTTTGCTGAATGCCATCTCCGCAATAGTCCTCTGTATCTGTACAGAGTTCCTACTTGCGAAATTAATCGATATTTGTAACATTCTTCATCAATTGGCTAACCGTCGTCCTGTCTGTCTGCATGGGCCTTTCTCTGCCAAAATGGACAATGCACACCAGTCTGGCTGTCGGTTTAGGGCTATTTTCTAAAAACCCAGAGAGACAGCTAAAGAGTGTCTGTGCGTGTGTGTTTTTGATTGACTGCTATCCTCAATTCTGAGGACATCTATTCTGTTTTTTTTTTTCTATTTATATGATCATTGTTAGGGGACGAAATTATAGAGCTGGATTCGTTTGTGTCTGTGTCTAGGGTGCAGCAATGTGCAATCGAAATTGTTGCATATGTCTCAATTCTGTTCACTTTTCGTTTTCGATTAAATTCAATTGAACACAAACCGGGGGAGCACAGTGCGCATTTGAAGTCACTTTTCGCGCGCGCCTAAGATGAAGGATGTGTGATTTTTTGTTTGCTAAATTGCAAAGTGTTGTTCTGTAATAATTACTGGCGCGCCCCCTTTACAGAGGCAGTTTGATAGGGATGTTAACCTGTTTTATCACACAAGCAAAAAGGGGTTTGCTCCATTCGCTTGGAAATAATTCGCATGCGTATGCATTCGTCTTTTCCTTTTTTTTGCATTTGAACAGACATATGTCTAAAAATCCCTTCGCTGAATTAACCTGCCCGCACAAAGGACTTCTTGTAATGTCCTTGTAATACTGACTGGTGATGGTGTAATCTGATCTGAGAGCTGCTTTGTGTCACTTAACAGAAGAGAGAGAGTGGCCACCTTAACCAGGGAAAAAATGCCCGTTCACACGGAATGAGATTTTAATGTCATCATTATCATCACTGTCGACTCTCTACGAGGACGAGTATCTTTTCGACCCTTCTGCTGCTACTTTCACCCGCAGAAAATAGGATTACCTTTTTGAAATGCCATGGCTGGGCGGAGGGAGGGGTTGGGAAGTGTGTTTTTTTGTATCCTATTCGAGGATGTCCTTAAAATGCACAGGGTAAAATTGAAAGGACTAGAAAGAGTCAGGGATACGAGTATGGGCAATTTATTCCTCCCCAAGGAACACTTGAATTTAAATGGTACTTTGGAAAGTTTTTTTGTTGTTTTTTTTCGTCTGTTTTTTCTTGATTTTATGTTGTCGTCGTCGTCGTCGTCGTCGTCGTCGTCTTGAGCGAAAAGTTTTCTGCAGTTTCCTTAACCCTCATCTATTGGAAAAGTTTGCGTTTGGTTGTCCTTTATTTTTGCTTGGAAGGATACAAATTTTCCGGTCTTTCTCATATTGTAGTCTTTGTCTCTATGCGTTATTTTTGAGCATTTTCTTACTTACACTTTTGGGTGAATAAATTGGTACTTGGAGAAAGAGAGAGGGAGAGAGGAAATACAAGCCCAGTCGGATTGGTTTCTCTCTTGTGAATTTCCATAATGTTATGCTAGATTTTTTTTTATTATTTCCTAACTCACAGGTGTGAGGCGAAAATAGAAACTTTATTCTGTTCAATCACAGCGAATCAGGTGATTTGGATCAAACGGGGAATTTATGTTGGTTAAGCTTAGAAGGGTTTTTTTTTTATCGCCGGTAAATCAACCACAGGATCATAATGGAAAAACATTGATTCCTTAAAGGTGTTGGTTGATTTTGAAAAGTTATTTGTGCCAGACAGCCAAGAGAAGTCACCGAGGAGCTCTCAATCAAAGTCGGTGTACACCAGGGAAGCGTCTTAAGTCCCTTGATATTTATTAGTCCTTGATTATGTGCTTGAAGAAAAAGGGACAGACTCCAAAGTGTATTCTTTTAATCTTTGCTGAGGATGTGCCGTGATTCCTTGCTGCCATCATCAGTGCGGATCCTTGCAGCGAGTACTCGATGTGTTTACTGAAAACCAGAACACCTGTGCTGCCCGTTCTCTAACCCACTCCGACCTTAACCAGACATTTATATGAATGGAAAGGGGAATCAAAAGTGCGAAAAGTTCAAATATATGGGATGGCCAATAGCGTTGCAACCTGTGATGACAACGTTCATCATCGCGTAATCCTAGGGTGGATGAAATCGCAAAAGAGATGGAGATCCTTCGCCAGGAGTAAAAAAAGCTTGATCGAAAAAGAAGTTCCAAGATCCGTGGAAGCTATCACGTCAAGGAGCCTATCTCAAAGAAAATAGAGCGCGTCCGATCCTACGAAGCCTCTCAAAAACGCGTCAAAAACGCACTTTCCAAATCGCAAAAGAGATGGAGATCCTTCGCATGGCAGCAGGAGTAAAAAAGCTTGATTAGAAAAGAAGTTCCAAGATCCGTGGAAGCTATCACGTCAAGGAGCTTATCTTAAAGAAAATAGAGCGCGTCCGATCCTACGAAGCCTGTTAAAAACGCGTCAAAAACGCACTTTTCAAATCGCAAAAGAGATGGAGATCCTTCGCATGGCAGCAGGAGTAAAAAAAGCTTGATCGAAGAAGAAGTTCCACGATCCGTGGAAGCTATCACGTCAAGGAGCCTATCTCAAAGAAAATAGAGCGCGCCCGATCCTACGAAGCCTGTCAAAAACGCGTCAAAAACGGGTCAAAAACGCACTTTTCAAATCGCAAAAGAGATGGAGATCCTTCGCATGACAGCAGGAGTTAAAAAGCTTGATTAGAAAAGAAGTTCCAAGATCCGTGGAAGCTATCACGTCAAGGAGCTTATCTTAAAGATAATAGAGCGCGACCGATCCTTTGAAGCCTGTCAAAAACGCACCTTTAATACCGCAAAAGAGGGGCAGGCGTACAAAATCCAAAATTCCTTAAATCCAATGCCAATCAAATGGATTCAGTGACGAAGTTATTCGAAATCGGAAGGCCTGCCGACCCTTTTTGAAGTAAAACCGGCGAACTCCACAGGTGGGACTACTAGGTGAAGTGACATTCGTACTGGTCCGCCTGTGAAGTTCACCGGATGGGCTTATATTACCACTGAAGAAGGTTCCAGACCGCCTTAAGTGGATTTCTTAAGCTTAAATAGTTTATCCTCTTTCCTATAACCAAATTTGTCACTTTCAAAAAATCCTCCCCTAAAATACTTCACTTGAAGACCGCAAAACATCCTTCGGCGTGCTTGGAAAATCAATCGCAAATTCCCTTATTAATGTTAAGGTCTATCGAGACCGTTATACCACTTATTGATTTGGGGCTTTGGGACAAGCGATTAAAGATGTGAAACTGATTTCACCCCGATTCCGGGAAAGCCATCCATTAACCAGCTGAGCAATTTGCAGAGTAATTAATGATCGTTGCAAAAGTATTAAATTTAACAACACATACTCCATTGTAGAATCGTTTCCATGCTGCCACTCTCCCGGCTCCCGTTCTTGTTCTCGCATCGACCACAATACAAATTAATCTCATGGATTCGGCATCAAGAGCGGAACATAACACATTGCGAGCAAATTGATTTGCAATTTAGCCATACAACTACGAAGGATGGAAATAAATTTCACCATCCCCCCCTCTCTCTCTCCTTTCTGCAAATACTATATATTCATGCATATATATAGAACAGTGCTGGAATCCAAATTCAAAGCTACTGGCAAAGCTACGCCGCCGCCGCCACCAAACCATAAGCAAATGAACCAACAATTTGCATTTCCAAAAAATGTTCTCTCTCTCCTTGCATTTGCAACGATGCGGTAGTGTGGTGACTGGTGAGTCGTTGTCGTTGTCGTTATCGTTGATAGTCATAGCACGAAGAGTATCTGGGATCTGGATGGAATCTGTATTTTATATTCTATATCTGCGTCTGATGAAACATTGAAAATGAAACAAACGACACGTTAAATACGATTCATTTTTATTCAACAGCATCAGCGCGATATCCAGTGGTGGCGGCATCCCCACCATATACATGAATGGCTGCACGTTCCTGGATTGGATACAAAATATTTTTGACTTTTTTCAAATTGCATGACTCTGTGTGTGTGTGTGTGTTTGCTAATTTTTAATCAACACAAAAACAGGATTTCCCAAGTTTTTCTGTTTTGTGATTTTGGTTTTTGATGGGCGGTATTCGGAATGGTTCGTGCGAGAGCGGATGCACTGCATTTCACTAATGTTTTGTGGACAATTTGATGACATCTGTTGGGTGTTTGGTCTATTAATTGTTTTATTTAACAAAAGCCACAAAAAAAAACCTTCATTTATATTTTATTGTTTTTTTGAATATCGTCGTGGGTGCTCTTCAGGTGGGAGTGATGACAGCCCTGGAACGATTTAATTGCCGTTTTTGACACTTTGTTGTAGGTGGAAATGCTTTTCTTTGGTATTGGTATTTGCTGGGAATAAGTGGCATGAAAACTCTTAATAGTACAGGTGTATTTAAACCACCATTTGCGGGTGGCAATTATAGGTAAGACGCTTGTGCGTTTAAGCCGCGACCAACTTCAAGGAGCGAAAAAGAAAAAAAGAATAAATTTCTGCGAATGTAAATATGTATCCGATTCAGTTCTCCCTCTCTTAGTTAGATGTCAGCCTTGCAAGTAGCAACTATCCAATTTGACATTGTAAATGTAATGGGAAGATTGAAAATTCAACTAAACGACGCGACGTTCTTATTGTTAAAAAAGCGAAGTTTTAGGCAGTTCTGATTTTAGGTTTGGAAAATTAGAAACTTAATTTGATTATTAGATGTTTTGATTAAAAAAAAGGTAGACACTTCCGGGCAGATGCCTAATGGGAAGCATGATGGTTACAAAGCGCTTTTCACTACGGTCCCAATAAGCTAGGGGTCCTGTTTTGTATGTTTACATATCAGGAAAACTGCCTTCGCCGTGCCTCTCAGTTTAAGACTCTTCAGAACGCAACCAGTTTAGGGCCAAATAATGCAAGTGTATCTCTCCCGAAAAACTATTTTAAGAATATTATTCCTCTCGACGTTTTGCAGATGCTATAAACCAACGGTAGATTGTTTTTGTTCTGTTTTTGTAAAATCAAGCCTCAGAAGTGCCCTTGTTGGTCTTTGCATCCCAGCAACACTCTTAATCTTCTTCTTCTTCTTCTTCTTCTTCTTCTTCTTCTTCTTCTTGTTGTTGTTTTTTTCTTTTTCTTCTTCTTCTTCTTGTTATTCTTCTTTTTCTTCTTTTTCTTTTTGTTTTCTTATTTTTCTTCTTAGGTTATGATCCGGATTAGAGGGATCATACTCCTCGCACTTTACCCGCCGATTCGAACTTAGTGCTGGTGTTATTTTATTTGTGTTTTTGACGCGTGTACGCTCCTTATTGTCTGTTAAGGACGCCAGTCATTTCCAGTCTTATCAACGCACAGAGGGGCCAGTATCTATCTAGATTATCTAGATATAAAGTGCGTCGCTAGGCTCACATGGATAGTAAAATTGCCTAGGCATGATTTGTGATTTGAAAGTTCAACAGACGCAGACGTGTTTTGACGCATTTGGAAAACCTTCAGCTCGTGTCACAGCTCATATATCCTGGCTTAAGCTTTGCCTCTGGAAAGCCATCGGGTTGCAGTGTGAGCCAGGGGTGATTCGTACTGACTGACCTTTTTCTCAAATACTTTTTGAACAATCTTGACTGGAGGTGACGGGACGACTTTTCACGTAATTATGGTTCTTTCCGGCTTCAAGAACTCTGTTTAAATCAGATAGCATTTTTTTACTGACAGGCCTCATCTTCAAGAAATATGTTCCGATAACTCCACCGGCCCACAGATCGCATCAAAGTGTGCATTTTTCGGGATGTAACGTCGTTCGTTATCTTCGCTCCAAATGCAACAATTTTGCTGAACGCAATTTTCAATCCACAGCCGATTAAATGCCGGTTGATTTTCGGCCCGTTCACCTTAATTTCAACGTAAACGATGGTCATTCGGATTTAATCCTTGCACGAGCTGAATCTTGTGAGCCTTCGAACGAAGACCTTTGCGTAAAGTTTTCAGCAAAGCGGGCGGACAAAGACCAAGCTGTTGTGAGCGACGTCGAATCTTCAACACTCGCCTGAACGGATGCAATACTATCCGTAGGACGCACTCTTCTAATGTGTCTCGGTGCCACTTTATATTCCAAAGAAAATGTTGTGCCAAAACGGTCGAAAGACACGACGCCTCAGATGGGCGATTATGTCGGGTGTAATATGGTGCAAGTGCCCTAAAGGGTTTTCGCACAGTACTATAATTTTGGAATCGAATTTCTAAAAAAACGCTTAACGTTGTTTAAGCTTTTAATGTCAACGCAATAAAATTGTGAAGACTACTTAACAAAATTGACACTGACAGTTTGAAATTTGACAGATGGTTTGACAGATGTAACTGTCCGA
The DNA here is from genome assembly GCA_949715645.1 of Portevinia maculata. Taxonomy (NCBI): domain Eukaryota; kingdom Metazoa; phylum Arthropoda; class Insecta; order Diptera; family Syrphidae; genus Portevinia; species Portevinia maculata. Next base: position 1,853,569 of record OX454529.1, read on the forward strand.
AGCTAGTACTGGGTTAAAAAAAAACCTATTTCCTCCTAACTAACTCTCTATTCCCTATGTTCTATCTGGTACTTCACTTCTATCAAGCTCTCCTATATTTCACACTGCCCTACTCCTCTATTTTTATAATTTAGGTTTTCACCTTATCACATTTTTAGTACCTACTATAAAAACTTGGTCGTTCGTGTTCATTAAAAAAAGAGTTTAGTGCTTAATTGAATTGAAAAAGAGTTTAGTACATAATTGAATTAAATTGAAATTGAAAGATCTATTCATTGGGTGATCTGTTTCGAGACTTAACGTACAGTGGTTAGTATTATATCAGTATTATATTTCCTTCAACTCCCGATAATGAGCGTCCTTACTGGACCAAGTTACGGAAGAAGGATTCAATTTGAAAGGGCCACGAATTTCAAATAACTCTGGGCTCTTGAGTAATCAATAAATACATATATATTAGGTATGAACCTATCTTCTCCAACCACTTGCTTGTGCGAAGTGAAAGGGACCTACAATTTTAAACCGAATCCGAACGGGAATCTTGAGAAGCTTCTCATGACTATTGATACTCTTGAATGTTTGTCAGACGTTCACAGACGGTGGGGCAGTGGAAAAAACGTTTAGATATTACGGGGGACTTGAACCTGATTCCTTTAGATTCGCCACTGCGCCCACGCATCAATGGTGTGTTTCAAATTTTCTCCACTTTTGACATTTCAGCTACATCGCATGCTCTTCTGTCTCGCCCGACTTCTTTTCGAAAAATTAACATAATTGGAGCTCACAAACTCCTAAAAGAAATCTGCTACCGCACAAAAGTCCTTTCACATTGTCCTCTACACAGGATTATCAGATTTAAAAGAGTCAACAAGCCACGGAATTAAAAGGACATTTGTTGCTTTTGTCAACACCATAGATTTTGACAGCTGATTTCTTGAGTCAACCATCTCTGAGGTTTTTTTTGTTTTTTTTTTTTGAAACAATTCTCATTAAATCCTTAATCTACTATGAAAACGGTGTCACAATCGTCTCATGTAACATCTGTTTGTAGCCATTGTGCAACATGCATCCGGGAACAATAGCATCCTTTGATTATTGTAATTTTTTTTTCCGAGGGTTGTCCTTCTTCCCATACACACACTCGAACCAACCACTCGACTTTTGAAGATGTGTACTTGAATGTAAACAAACATTAATTATTAACACCAAGAGGCTTTTGTGTATTGTCATTCGTACCTGCCTGTGCCGATACCGACCGACCCTAGTGCCAAAACCTATGAAATAGAAAATTGTACAATACGATTGTCATTTTCGTTATTACCCTACTCGACGAGTGTCCTGTGTCCTGTGTTTTTGTAGTTTTGGGGAGAGGCAACATATCAAAGTTCATTGCTTTTGCATTCGTTTTGTATGAATATAGTCCTTGTTGGTTGCAAACGTTTGCGCGCCTCCCTGTCGATTTTTGGCAGATATACCAAAGTCCCTATTGCTTCATAGGTGAGCATCAATGTGTGCGTGTGTGTGTGTCAGGATATTTATTAGGTAATAATTCATTCAATTGTTGCTCAGAGTGACAGCAACAACGATTTTATTTTTTTTGTTGTTGCTGGTTTTGATTTTGTTGTACAGCAACAACCCTAGTCCAATTTATGATACAAGGATGCAATGATCGTTTGGTAGTTGAATTGATCCCCTTCCTGCGAAAACTTTGATTTAATAGGAATGCAATGTAAATATTGTTTGCTATATCTGGCTGAATGCGTGTCCATCAGATGTGTGCAAGTCATTTCTTTTTATTGCAATCAAAACAGTGAAATAGGAGGACATTCGTCAGCTTTATGATAGGCGAACGATAGGGACATTAAAATTGAAGCAGAAATAAAAATTGTTATGCCTCAATCTCATGGATGGTTGAAGGTTTAATTCCCTTGACGGCGGTGATAAGGAAGTGCCACGGAATGTAAATAGAATAAACAACTGACATTGACTCCTGATGACAGTCATAAAGGACAGCTTAGTCGATTAATTTATAGTGACCCTGGGCCACACGCAGTGCTTATACTAATATGTGATTTTCCAGCATTCGAAAAGTCCCATTGTTTTCCAAATTCCATAATTGCCCCTGCCTAAACGTAATGGCTTTATTTAACGTCTGTCAAAGTATATGTTGGCCTCAAATCTATACAACTTGCAATGTAAGCATTTAAGCGCCATCAGACTGAGTTTACGCCATGACAATTCCGCCAGCCCATAAACCCCACCACATGGTGAATTTTCCGGGGTGAATCGCCTGTGAATTTTGCTTGCTCTAAATGTGACAACTTAGCTTATTAACAAAGCCACTGAGACCGAAGTGAGCCTCATCACTGAACAAAATTTGACGGCATAAAACTGAAACGGCTGCCACCCTGTTCAAGCGCCCGTTTACTGAACTCACGACGCAGACGAGGCTTCAATTGTTGCAGCAGTTACATTTTTGAAGCGTGACTCCCAAGATTTTTGCCCAAAATCGTCCACAAACTCGATGCCAAGTCCTTGCGCACGGTGACGAATCGATGAGTTAGAATGTTTTTCAGTGGCCGAGTTTCGAGACTCTTGCTGCCAATTCCACTGCAATTTTGTCGTAGATATATTTCCTCTGTGCAGCGAGGAGATGGTAAGGGGTCCGACACCATTGGGTTCGACCTAATCCCTCGAAGTAGGAAGAAGATATATCCGTGTGGTACCACAATGGACCTTTCACTGGGCTTAGTGTGTCGGTCTCTGCCGACTGCCACTATAACCTAACCTAACCTAACCTAATCCCTCGAAGAGCTCTGCCTTTCTGCACTGCTGTTATCTGCAGTGTAATTGTCTTTTCAAAACGCATCTGCGAAGGTCTCCTAGCCATAGACGAAAATGGCATTCGTAATCGATGTCAAAAGTTTGCGTTTACCGGCCGTAGGCCCACCTATGTACATTTGGCAAGAGTCGGCTCAAGATCGCTGTTACCCTTGCCGTCCGCCCCAAACACTTCACTGCACCGCGGTTTCGATTTGCAAGCCAACGATGTTCGGAGTCCCCTGCGTCGTTAAAAAGACTATCTTGGTTTTTTTCCGCAGCCAGTCATCGATTCGTCCCATGATCTGATTCAGCTTCCCTTGCGTGCTAAACTGTCTTTTCATATCACCTGCCTATCAAAGTTAAAAGGCTTCTGGCATCTCCATACGAAATATGCCATAGTAGGCGATGTTAAGATGACCTGGTCCCAGGAGTATGTCCTTCCTCGAGGGCATTTTAAGGTCTCGTTAAATAGCTCCCGATAATTGAGGAAGTCCTTCAACATCCGCCTGATTCAGGATGGAATTTCGAAAGTTATTTCAAGCGCACTCACTCTATCATTCCCCCTTATAGAACTAAATTGAAGGCATTCCACATGTCCTGCATTGGCAGTAGTGGTTTCCCTGTTGGGTGGCTAAGCGGCATTCACTACTTTCAAAAGCCAGGTCTTCTGCTCCTGCAACTGTAAGCCGCGGTTTCAGCCTTCAATAGCCAGGTCTAATGCACCTGCAACTGTAAGCCGCGGTTTCAGCCTTCAAAAGTCAGGTCTCCTGCAGCTACAAGCCGCGGTTTCAGCCTTTAAAAGCCAGGTCTCCTGCAACTGTAAGCCGCGGTTTCAGTCTTCAAAAGTCAGGTCCCCTGCACCTGCAACTGTAAGCCGCGGTTTCAGAATTCAAAAGCCAGGTCTCCTGCAACTGTAAGCCACGGTTTCAGTCTTCAAAAGCCAGGTCTCCTGCACCTGCAACTGTAAGCCGCGGTTTCAGCCTTCAAAAGCCAGGTCTCCTGCAACTGTAAGTCGCGGTTTCAGTCTTCAAAAGCCAGGTCCCCTGCACCTGCAACTGTAAGCCGCGGTTTCAGCCTTCAAAGGCCAGGTCTCCTGCACCTGCAACTGTAAGCCACGGTTTCAGCCTTCAAAAGTCAGGTCCCCTGCACCTGCAACTTTAAGCCGCGGTTTCAGCCTTCAAAAGCCAGGTCTCCTGCAACTGTAAGCCGCGGATTCAGCCTTCAAAGGCCAGGTCTCCTGCACCTGCAACTGTAAGTCGAGGTTTCAGCATTCAAAAGCCAGGACACCTGCAACTGCAAGCCGCGGTTTCAGCCTTCAAAAGCCAGGACTACTGCACCTGCAATTGTAAGCCCCGGTTTTAGTCTTCAAAAGCCCGGTCTCCTGCAACTGTAAGCCGCGGTTTCAGCCTTCAAAAGTCCTGCACCTGCAACTTTAAGCCGCGGTTTCAGCCTTCAAAAGCCAGGACACCTGCAACTGTAAGCCGCGGTTTCAGCCTTCAAAAGCCCGGTCTCCTGCAACTGTAAGCCGCGGTTTTAGTCTTCAAAAGCCCTGTCTTCATCGCTTCCCTTTTAAGCTCAAAACTTTCGATTTCGAACTTCGCGAGGATGTCTCCAATAGACGACTCGGTGAGTCTTCTCCTTCACCTGTTTAGGGCAGCCTAGCTTTTTCCTCCGTCCACCAGAACACAGAGTCCCTTCTTCTATTGGAACTACCTGCTCTGGTTGCCGAATCGTCACATGCGAGCCGAATTCCAAGCCTGCCAAAAACCTACTTGGTTACGCTCCAAATTCTTTTTCATTTCTTTCAATACCTCTAAGGCTGTAATCAGTGGGTTAACAACAATGGTCCTCTCGATTTGTCTGTTTATTTAGATCTGATACCTTAATGGAAATGTCAATGGTTTCTGGAGGTCGCGGTCAAACAAAATCTAACATTTACTGTGACGTTCAAGCTTATTGCTATACCGAAGCCTATCGAATAAGGAGTTCCATAATTGGAGGAAGCCTTCACGGCAATGAACCTGTCTTAAAGGAAAATGGAGCGCGAGCGGTTTAACTTAACCGGTCGCGCTCCATTTTCCTTTCAGGTATTGTCATGTTCAAAGGAGAGGTCCTATGAACCCCGTCAAAAAGGTAATTATCAATCAACGTTCCAATCCAATCGCGAAAGAGAAGCAGCCCTAAAAACTCCTGGATCAAACAAATGCAACAACGCAAGCATTTGATTGGCCTCAGTGACAGTTGATTCGAAATCAGGAGGCCTGACGATACTTTAAGAGGTCAAACCAACAGACCCCACAACCGAACCAGTATAGGGGCGCATTGAAGTGAGAGGGTTCTAATTCCTTTAGCTTAGATCCTTACCTCATTGGTAGAGGAACAAAGAAAAAAGCAATACCGAAGTCTTAAGACTTTTATAAACTTGCATCGAAAGAATCACTAAACAAAATGCCGTCGGCATTTCAATTCAAATGGTCCCTCTAGTCGGATCGTTAATATTTGAACGGATCTCTTATATATGAAGCCATGAGCCTTTCCATTATTATACGAAGCCTTATTTTCAACATACACATATACAAAGCCAATTTGTATTAAAAATCAAATCTCATCCGCAGAAAGTTTATCAAAGCCATATTTTGCCAAAAGATTCTTTTACATTTTCCACGTGAAAAATGTATCCATAGCATCAAGCAATAGGTTAAAAGATGGAAAAAAAATATTGTAATATCCTATCCGCAGTATATGTTCAACGTCGTATAAATTGTTATGCGTGTGTGTATGTGTCTGAACATTTTAGGGATAAAAAGTGGGTGGTCGTTATTTGGAGGTTACGCGATGTGCGCTTGTGCATAATACTATCACCATTTTGTTGTCTGTTCTTTGGTTTGTGTGCGGTAAACGTACGCATACACATAACTATTTTGTGGGCAACCATTTAAAAAGCATGAAATTTTCGCCTTGCCCTTACGCCCCTTCTCTTAATCTGTGTTTTGTGTTTTTTTTTTGTTGTTTTGCCTTCTTTTTTGGATGTTCTTTGAATACTCATCTCTCTGTGGTTGCTCGGAAGAGGGTTGTTGATGCTGATGGTTGAAACTTAAGCGCGCACACACCAAGGATATCATAACAATCGCTCGGAGAAAAGCCACTGAAAATGTGATATCATAAAACGGCGACGACCACGACGACGACGACGATGAAAAAGATACGCGAGATGGTGGAGACGCCCCAAACACCCTCCGCTTCCTTATCCGCAGAATGTCATAATCAAGGCACTCAAACACCCTCTATTTGGGGTTGTTTTCATGTGTTCATATCATCGTTATCCTTGTTGAACGAGATTTGCTCCTCTTGTTGCATGAGCAAGATGGAAAACAACACTCTTGTGTTGTTATTTGCGGTGGCGGGCGTTAACCACCTTTACATGTTTTGTGTGTGTTTGTTGTCCTTAAAGGAGAACCCCCCAAATGTTTCCTTTCACGCGAAAATAATATATATACTTTCTCAAGTTTGTTGTCGAAATGGTAATGGAACATCAAAAATGGATCCTTAAGAGCGAGCAGTTCACTTAACCGCATATAATAGAACATTTTACTTCACAATCATGCACGCCACTTTAATCAACATTATGAGGGGTTTTTTGTAAATTTTCTTTTTAAATGAATCCTTGAGAATTGATAGCAAATTTTAAGGAGTTGTCGTGCCAAAGAATATCGAGCTTCATACGCTGAATAAAGTAGGTAATTTGTTAACAAAAGTCGTTTTTATTTTCATATTTTTGGTGGCCCTTGCAAATTTTCTGGTCGTTCGAGCCGGATTCAAATAATGTATATTTCATTCTTCTGATACTTACTAACAAACTTGGCATGGCAACAATTCAGAATGTCGTTCTGCTCATAACAAGGAGACTTGGCACTCTTCTCCCATTGGCATTCAACAAAAAACCGCGATTGTCGTAAATGGATAATGAGAGGACACCTTGCATTACCAGTTTGTGAGACATCAAACGATCACTTGATATTGAAATGGTGAAGGGTGAAATCGATTTTGTCCCTTCCTGTCATACAACCTAGCTTTTGTCCTAGCGTCGAAGAAACGCAACCGATTTTTGCTGTTTCGCCATGTGGTTTCTTGAATACACTCGATTTCTTACAAGCATCTCTTTAGGCTTGTAGCTACGACCACTCATACTTCAAACGCTTGACTCTTAGGTGTCGCTTACCCTGGGAACTGAATAGCTCTGACGCGAGCGCTTCGGTCCGTTCCAGGGTTAGCACCTTGATAAGTAGTGCCTGCCGGGTAGTGCTTTTTCAATAAGCGTTCATTTCCATAATGCTTAAGTTTAAACGATATGGACATGTGCGTGCTCCCATCCAAGTGTGTCCACTCACGGACTCGCATGCACACTTGCGGGACAGCTTTAGGATGTCAAACGTGTCGCTTAGCCACCTGAATGTCGAAATTGCGTAGATGTTATTTCTCTATTAAGTCGCCTTTTACGACAAGGGGCTCTACAGAGGTGTTTTAGCCCGCCCTGCACCGGCATTTTTTTTATAGATAACTTTGTCGGGCTCAATGGTTAGTGTGTCGGACTACTAATCGAAAGGTCCCCGGTTCAAATCCCACCTGAGCCAATTAACATCTAGAGTTTTTTTTCCACTGCACCGACTCTTGCGAACGTCTGACAAACAACCAAGAGTATCAATTGTCATGGGAAGCTTTTCAAACTTGCCGTTCGGATTCGGCTTAAAATTGTAGGTCCCTTCCACTTCGCAATGGTTGGAGAAGCTAGATTTTAGGCCGTATATTTTTCTTTTCTTTTAACTTTAAGTTCAATTTCTTAAACGTTTTTTTAGTAAAAATTCTTTAATAACTCGTTCGCTACATTCAAAGACCAATATTGGGTTAAACTGTTTAAATAAAGTTCCACAAAAAAGCACACCGAAATGTTTTCGGTTGCGTTTTAAGTATGCCTATAACTGGGGCCTAAAATGGGGGCGCATACTGTTCCCTGCACGCCTGCTCAGCGCGTATACAGCGTTCCCCAGCCTTGAAAGTTTTTTCTGATTTATTTGGGCACTTAAGAGGGAAAGTCATCTATACGTTACGTACCCACGTGTTTGAATGACAGTTTTTGACGACCAAAATTGTTTGCTAGCAATGCGAACTAAGCAGCTAATTGGGGGAGTACATTTCCGGATACTACTGTAGAAAACAAAATTACAGATCGGAAGCAACGAGAGAAGGAACACAAAGGAAAACATCAAAAAATAACCAGAAATAATGAAACTTTTTAAGGCCCCATGTTTTGATGTTTGACAAATTTTTAATTTGCTTTTTTGGTCCAGTTAAAGTGAATACATCGAAACAGTCTTTGCCTTAAAACAGTACTTTTGGATTATTAAACTAATACTATATCAACAATAATTGAGAAATTCAACATAAAATTGGCTAGAAAACGAATTCATTAATTTTTCTATAGGGAACACTTTTTCTGTTCAACTTCTCAGTCAATTCACAGAATTGATACAAACGTTCCTATGATGTCTTCGTTCCTATGATGTGTCAGTTCCTAGGATGTGTTCGTTCCTATGATGTGTTCGTTCCTATGATGCGTACGTTCCTATGATGTGTTCGTCCCTATGTTGTGTTCGTTCCTATGATGTTTTCGTTTCAATGTGTTTACTGTTCCACTTTCAACGTTTTGCTATAACTGGGGCCTATGCCCGAATACCAGGTCATTCCCATGAACGTTCCGCGCTAGGATACACACAAAGGGAAGTGGAATAAAAGACATTGTGGCAGAGGAACAGGGTGAAATTTGAAACACGTTTCGTTCCCCATCTGCTATCTTTCAACGGAAATACTATCATAAGCGGAACGGTTCTAATGACACAATACAACAAATGTTGTTATGTTGAACAAGCGCCAATTCAGTATTGACTTTCGCTTGTTTAACTAGTTGTTTCCCGTGCAGGGACGGGCTAAGAATATCACTGAAGCCCACCCCGAAAATAAAAATGGCGACAAAGGAAACAAATTGCATACAGGTGAGCCTAGCGAAGCATTAAACACCTTAAAACTCGCCCGCAAGTGTGCACGTGGCACGGCTGGAGATCGTCGGTGTCGTAAAAGGGCGGATCAACCAAAATTCAATAACAGGCAGGCCAGGATCATACAAATGCAATAACACTTGCCTTTGATTGGCCTCAATAAAGAAGTGATCGAAATCCCGATGTTTACTTACTTAGGGTGGCGCTACAGTCCGGGGTGGACCTGCGCCTCAACCAACAAGCGTCTCCAGCCAGCACGATCTTTGGCCAGCTGTCTCCAGTTTCGCACGCGAAGTTGGTTAAGGTCCCCTTCCACTTGCGTGCGCCACCTGAGTCGCAGTCTTCCTCTACTGCGCCGTCCCTCGGGTGTGGATTCGGGATGTTTGCCGATGTTTATTGAGGTAGAACCGGCGAACCCCACACGCGCACCAGTAGAGATGTCAATAAGTGGGAGGACTAAAATCTGTCCCAGCTACTTATGATGTTGACGTGTTCACTCTCTCACTGCAAACAGCAAATAAAGACTATTTTTGTCAAAGTGAAACGATTTGGAAACGAAACGTTCACGCCCACACCGAAAACTATTTCTGAAAGTGGATTTTCGTTGCAATCAAGCCTTCTCTTTTCTTCTTGTTTCAAATCTACTTGTCTCGCTGGACACGACACATTCATGGGAATGACCGTGTGAACAGGGTGGCTATATTTCCTCCCTCGATCGCTTCAATCAAACAAGCCGCAAAAACAGGTTTTCCACCAGAAGAAAGTACAGCACACACTGGATCACTAATGGAACATAATCATTCCTTATAACACGCAACACACAAGGCTACGCTTACTCCTACTCGTTTGATGTCCTTCAATGTCAAAGCACAATGACATTTGAGACTTGACATTCAAGTCCCAAAGTACACATTACTCGTAGAAGCGATTACTTTCTGTCTATTTAGTTGTTTGCTTTTGCTTTGGCTCGGTTTGGTGCAAATAATCAAACAAAAGCCAAAGGGGTGGTTCTTGTTTTGTCCCATAATCGGGGAAAGTGCTTCGTTGACTACAACACTAACTCGTCGATTATGCAAATAAATATGTTAAATGGACTGTTTACTTACTCGTAGATTATACTAAATAGGAAGCTACCCTTTGGCATAAATGTGCATTTAAATGATTAAATTGTTGTATGTGTTTTTTGTTTTTTTTGTTTTTCTTTTTAGAATTGTTCGCAACAAAGCTGCGGAAAAGGCTAAACACGTTCATCACCAGCAACAGCAACAAACGCAACAACAATCGAGTACTTCAACAGCAGGAACGGGATCGGCTACAGGAGCCAGTTCAGGAACAGCAGGAGTTAATGGTAATAGCGGCACAGGCGGTGGCAGCGGCGGCAGTGGTGGTGGTGGTAATGCTGGTGCAACCGTTACTAATTCCAGTTCGGTTCAAAATGTTTCTGTTATAGCTCACGCTCCGGCCATGCAACAAAGTCAGCAGCAACCCCCACAGACGCTCATAAATCCAGGTAATGGATCAAATCCCGGCGGTGGTGGTGGTACTAATGTGGGAAATGGGAATGATGGTCAAGGTGAACATAGGACAGCTGGTTATAGTATAAACGGTATTTTAGGCATCCATCATACCACAGATCCAAATGGAAATAATATCAAACGAAAGCGGATCGATGATCATGGTAAGTTGGGTGTTTTATTTAAATACATATATTTCAACATGGCCATGCCTCGTAAATTGAAACACACTTCCACCCCAGGCACTCTTTAATAAACCAGCCAAGAGCTAGAGATCATGTGTGTAAGTGTGTCCTGCGTCCAGGATATGCATCATATCCGGTCAAATGGGAGAATATCCGTTTAGTATTTCCGACCAACAATAACACGATGACGCCGACGGGAAAGGATAACAAAAAAAAACCTTTTGCATCTTTTCGTATGCTCACTTCCTATACAGCTAGCCTCATACAACCGCACACACATGTAGTGTTTCGGGGAATAGGGAATAGATAAAACTTTACGACAATGATGTTGTAACCATTGTTGCTCTTATCCAGGCAGAACGGTATTTTTTTTGTTTTTTTTCCCCCCTCTGGATATAAATCCTTCTTTTGTTTTTATTTGAATTTGTTGCTTCCTTTTTTATTCCCTTTGACTGAGTATATTTTGCAACAAAAACGTACGTCAAAATTATGGTTAAGGCTAAATTTCTGAATACTTTTTTTCGTCGTTATTTTCCTTTTTTTCGTGCGCTTTTAGTGGATACACTACTTTTTCTGTTCGCTCTACAAATTGTCATAAATGTTTATGCAGACGTGCGTGTATGTGTGTGTGTGCTTGTATTACAATGGCCCATTTAAATGAACAGATACTTTTTTAGCCTTTCTCGGGCGGATATTTATTACGAATGTCCTTTTGGCTTAATTCTATTTTGGTTTTTGTTGTACACATCCACTGCCCGGGGGTTAAAGGTACCAGCTACGGAAGGAATTAATTATTTTCCTGTTCAGATAAAAAGACAGAGAGAGAGAGAGATGTCAAGTGGATGGCATTTTTCAAGTATATGTATAAGTTGGCAGCGGACTTTGCCAAATGAGAGCAACTTATGATTTAGCGTTAATTTAAAATATTCACTTATGATCATCTGCGGCTAACTTTTTTAGTTTCATTGATTGTAGGGAGATGACGGATCCTGCCGGCCCACTTGGGAACGTCCTTGATCCACCTTAGAATCCGCGAAGACTGAAGACTAAACGCTAATGTTTTTTTTGGAAGTGAAAAGGGCTTCAATTTTGCCCCAAGGTGTATGAATCGGCTATAGACCTAGCTTCTCCAACCAGGAAGGGACCTACAATTTTAAGCCGAATCCGAACGGCAAGTTTGAGAAGCTCTTCTCATGACAATTGATACTCTGGATGTTTGTCAAACGTTCGCAAGAGGTGGGACAGTGGAAACAAAACTCTAGATGTTACTTGGCACCGGCGAGAATTGAGCCGGGGACCTTTAGATTAGTAGTCCGACACACTGAGCCCGACAAAGGAAGATGGAGACTGGCTGACACTACACTCAAAACCCCACCCTGTAACTTTAAACAGCTGATTGGGGTTAAACTGCTGGCAGGAAACGAAAGATGGAGTGTCCTTTTTGTAAAGAGGATTTTTCTATATCGGCGTAACAGCGATGGGAGCATCTCTATGCCCGATGGCATCATTGCCTCCTCCACAAGTGACGCAGATGCTGCTCAAAAGTTCTCTGCTTCATTGGATTATAAATTACCTTTTAGACCGTTCAATTTAAGTTGTTTTGAACGGCTTTAAGTCTGCAACCCACATATAAATGCTGGTGTTCCCCAAGGCTCTGTGTTGTCTCCGATTCTTTTTTTAATTTTTTAAATAATCTCCTGTCTGTTACTTCTAATCCAATTCGATGACAGTACGCGCAGCTTTACATATGCGTTTCCAGATTCACGTACCTCATCTTCAGGCGTGGAACTGGGACGGAAGCGTATGTTAAGCTCATTGAATTCCGACCTTGATAGCGTATTTAAATGGGGTACAACCAATAGAGTGCCTCCACAACGCAATGCTGTTTCCTGTCACTAAAGCGAAGCCCGAATAGTCTACCATTATCTATGAATGGTATTTGCATCGATGGAACCGAAAGACTTTCCACTCTCGGTAGGTGCATTAATGACAACCTTCGTTGGAAAGACCATATATTCGATGTCGCCATATATTCGATGTCGCCATGTATTCGATGTCGCCATATATTCGATGTCGCCATATATTCGATGTCGCCATATATTCGATGTCGCCAAGAACGCCGCGATATGTCGCGGCTTCCTTAAGCGATGCAAGAAATATTTCACCTTTTCTGAACTGGCTACAATTTATTGGGCGTTCGTCCGCCCAAAGCTTGAGTACAACGCTCATATCTGGTCCGGTGCACCGATTACATATTTCGAGCTACTCGACCGAGTTCAAAAACGCGCGATCACTGGTGATCGAGACATCGTAAAATCTCTTGACTCTCCTAGTCATCGTCGCAATGTCTCTTGCCTTTCGTTGTTCTATCGGTATTTCCTCCATAAGTGCTCAAACGAAATAGCCAGCTGTATTCCTCATTTAGAACGGTTCAACCGCTAGGAATGCACATCAGTTCAACCGTAACCCTGTATTAGGGCGTATAGTAAAATACAAAGAATCGTTCCTTAGCCGTGCCTCACGAATGTGGAATCCTCTACCAGGCGTTCGTTCCATTGGAGAGGGCGCCGAGAACCGAGGCACTCCTCCAGTGACCGCGTATTCCTTCGCACCATTATCGTTGTCATATATGAGAGTCCTGCGTCGGAAAAAGTCCGCGACTACTTTGATGATTAAGTCTGATACCCGGCTATTTCGAAGTGATCCGAAAATATGCTTCGTGAGCTCAGAGGTTAGTGTGTTGGAGGACTAATCTAAAGGTCTCTGATTCGAATCCCGCCGGGGCCAAGTAACATCTTAAAGTTTTGTCCACTGTCCCACGTCTGACAAACATCCAAGAGTATCAATTGTCATGAGAAGCTTCTCAAGTTTTCCGTTCGGATTCGGCTTAGAAGTCTAGGTCCCTTCCACTTCGCTATGGTTGGAGCAGCTAGGTGTTAGGACGTGTAAGGACCGTTAATGACGAATATTTATTTATTTTCAAAACATGCTTCCAGTTTACGGAATTGAAAGCATTCTTAACATCAAGTAGTAGCGCTTAGCCCCTCCTTTCCAACTTGTGCCTTCTTTAGCTTTATGTGCACTGATGACTAAAATCTTTATTGCTGTATCATGTCAGAGCTTTCAGATGATGCGCTGTAATAGTTGTACCTCTCCCCTCCTTTGGAACTTAGTGGTGAACAAGCTGCTGATGTGCCTAGAAAAGGAGGGTTGCAGGGTGATTGCCTATGCAGATGACGTTGCAATTGCCGCCTCAGGGAAGCACCTAAACACCTTGAAAGAACTTCTCCAAAACGCTCTTAATAAGCTAACTACATGGGCAGATCGTTGTGGGTTGGGTGTTAACCCCCACAAAACCGAACTTGTTCTATTCACTAGGAAACATAAAGTTCCATACATTGATCCCCCCTCTATCAGGGGCACAAGTCTAGCCTTTTCGGACGAGGCAAAATACTTGGGTCTCATTCTGGATAGAAAGCTTAGCTGGAAACCTAACATTCAGGAAAGAGTTTGTAAAGCTACAGCAGCACTCTTCTCCTGCAAAAAAGCCATTGGTAACAAATGGGGGCTCCAACCCCGCATTACCAACTGGCTATACATCTCGGTAATTAGACCGATACTTATGTACGGGGTAGTTGTTTGGTGGACTGCCCTTGATAAAGCGATAAATCGCGATAAGCTAGGCAAAGTCCAACGTACAGCTTGTCTCTGCATGAGTGGTGCACTGCGCACTACCCCCTCTGCTGCAATGGACATTCTGTTTGACCTGACACCCCTGGACATCTTTAGCAAGCAAGTGGCTGCTAGTGCGGCTATCCGCCTCAAAACAACGTTCCAATGGTCCGAGAATGAAATCGGCCACGCATCTATTCTGAAAAAATTTAGAATCCTCCCCAGTAACATAGACTACATCACCCCTCAGACCCTTTTTGACAAAAACTTCAAGGTCAAGATCCCTCCCAGAACATTCTGGGAAGGGCCACCCGTCGAAAATAAATCGATCCATTTTTATACCGGTGGATCCAAAACCGACGAGGGGGTAGGAGGTGGTGTGTTCTCTGACAGGCTGAATCTCAGCCTCTCCTTTCGACTCTCTGATCACTGCAGTGTGTTCCAGGCAGAAATCTTGGCTATTAAAGAAGTCCTGTCGTGGCTGAAGAAGAACGTGATATCCGTTACGGATATCTGGATCTTCTCAGATAGTCAGCTGCATTAAAATCCCTGGATTCTGGGTCCACAAACTCTATCGTAGTCCGTGACTGTCGATCATCTCTAGTGGAGATGGCGAAGCATTTCAACATCCACCTATGCTGGGTGCCAGGACATACAGACATTCCAGGGAACTGTAGGGCGGATGAACTCGCCAGAAAAGGAACCACACTGCCCCTTTTACCTGATAAAGGTTCACTAGGCATCCCAATCGCTACATACAAACTCATGTTTATGAGACAGACCATTGAGAACTGTAACCTTATGTGGACAAGTGGCAACACTTGTCTAGCGACAAAGCAGATTTGGCCAAAGCTGGATCTGAAACGCTCTAAGTGTTTGATTTCTCTAAACAGACTTCACATTGGTGCTATAATTGGTGTGATCACCGGACACTGTCTCATAGGCAGACATGCAACAAGGCTTGGCGTCCACGCAAATGACTTCTGCAGAAGCTGTATGGACGAGGAGGAGGAGGAGACAGTTCTCCACCTTCTCTGCACGTGCCCTGCTCTTTCTCAAAGACGTTAACTCCATTTAGGATCCTTCTTTTACAATGATCTTAACGATCTCATTAACACCGACATAAAAAGTCTGTCAAGCTTCATCAGAAGCTCCAACTGGTTCAACGAGTAGGAGGATGATACATCCGTGTGGTATCACAATGGGCCTGTCACTGGCCTAAGTGTGTCGGTCTCGGCCGACTGCCACTACAACCTAACCTAACCTAATAGTTGTACTGCTGCGTCCAGAATACAAAGCGCGGTCGGTATGCTGCCGGATATCCTGGGGTATTTTGTGGCCTCCTTTGAAAGACATAACAAGTCAGCTTTTTCCATTCTAGAAATATTCCCTCCCTCTGTTTTATGCGTCTGCGAAAAGTCTTGGTCGGGTCTTCGCCGCGATTTTTAGAGCTACGTTGGGAATACCGACCAAAAAACCAAATCATAAATGAGGAAGCTCTTATACTTGTGTTGCGGAACCATCCAAGATGTAAGACTTTCGCTTCAGCGATTTTTCTTAGCCCGTCCTTCGACGAGTCCCCTACAGTTGACCCCAAAAAGATACTTTGGTTTTGATCAGTGTCGAGAGCTATGTCGATCTATCCATATTCGTCCGTCTGTCACCATTTTTGAGGCCTTCAAATTATTTGAACTAGAAAGCAAAATTTGGAACATACTCCTTAGGGGCCCGAAATGAAACTGATAAACAAAAAATCGTCCAACCTGGACCAAGACTAATGGCACACCCGCTTTGATGGGACAACGACTCAGAACCCAATGCCACACCCGCTTTGACGGAACAGTTATATGGAGAAGGTATCCAACAGTTCGGCCAAGCGGAGTGCAGCCTTTCCGTATCTTTTTCGGAGAGTAATTATCGCGGACCCTTTCTGAATACGCATATGTAGGAAGCAGAGTTGTAGGTTGGTTGTAGGATGTCAGAAAAAAGTGACTGTAACTCAAAGTAACAGCGAGATATATCCAACATCCTTCCTTAGCGGCATAACGCGTCCGCACGTGATCACAATAAAAACAACGCACTAAATTCTTCGTCCTTTTTTTAAACAAAAAGTCATTGACACTAAAGCATCCCGCATAATGCTGTGCAAAATAATATTTTAGTGAAAGTCGATTAATTTATTCCCGCAAATGAAGTGCGTCGCAAAATCGCATCCTTGTTTTTCCCCCTTTTTTTTGTTGTTGGCGAAGGACTGAACAATTCGCCAACATTATCCCGGTCACGTGTCCCAAAGTGACTTTTTGAGTTCCATCTGTAATTGATGCGCATCGGGGCGATAGAGTTCAGTGCGATCATGGGTGGAGGTGAACATAGTCCTTCAAGGATGTGCTGAGAAATTAAATGAAAAATGTTTTTTTTTATGGAAAATAGATAACTAACGTAATTTGAACTTAGGGTGACCATACTCATCCTGGGGTCGGAAAGAGAAGAACATTTCGCTCATAATTCATTTGAATTTTCGAAAGGGGTTGGGGGAGGAAAAAAGCTTATTATATAATTTTTTTTTGTCTGTGCTGGTGTACAGAATTGTGGCTAACCACTGTACGCGCACCGCATGGGGTTCATTCGGAGAACGAATTATTTACTGTAAACGTACTTATCCCTGGTGTGCAGATAATATCACAAAACAGATGCTTTATTATTTTATTGCTCTTATATTGGGCAGCGCCAGGACGGCTACCCTGCCTGTGCGAATGGGATTTCAATTTACAAAATGCAGCCCGACATGTCCCACAGGGGGAGGGAGAGATTAAATCACATGAGCTGCCTTCGATGGAATACAGAGTTTTGCTAATTAGGGGAGTGATGATGTTCAACAGCATCATCATCATCTACACATCATCGCAGATTAAAAATGATAGACCATAAGTGCTAAAATAATTTTGTCTTATCAGATGTTTTCATCTTTTACTTTGACGACGTGAGGGGGCGGTTGGATGGATGGATGCTTGGAATTGAGTTTCGAAACCAGTTAAAATGGCATTTTCGTTTGGTATGCTGATATCACGCAGATTAGCGGTGGCATTCAGTTGCTCTTGTGAATGACGACAATTACAGTCTAGGATGGGCTTTGGACCTCAACCAACATGTCTCTTTCTGCCAGCTAGCTGCTTTGAAGGCTTTAAAGAGAGCCGGGCTGACAAGAAATAAAGAAAGTCCATAAAAAACCTCGACGATGTTGTCATAATCGGAAGAATGCAGCGTTGGGCTTTGGACCTCAATCAACGTGCCTCTTTCTGACAGATGGATCTATACCTAGCTGCTTTGAAGGCTTTAAACAGAGCCAAGCTGACAAGAACTGAAGAAAGTCAATCCAAATACTCGACGATATTGACATCATCGGAAGAATGCAGCGTGATGTCGATGGCGTGGACGGTCAAGGGTAAGTCTTTGACGTCAACAAGGAAGCAAACCCAAGATGGACTTCTCGGACTGAACGCCTTAAGAGGATAACTCTTCGGGTGATTTTCGATCGCGTCTGCATAGACGCGTAAGTAGAGAAGGAGACACAACGACGAACTGTAGGGCTATTCAGTTACATCTACTTAGCCAGAAGAGTGAAGGTCTACCGATTGAGTTGGCTGGGTCATGTACAGCGTATGGGCAATGCTCCGGTCCGGAAAGTCTTTGAATCTACCCTCGAGGGACGGCGCAGTAGAAGAAGACCGTGACTCAGTTGACGTAGGCAAGTGGAACTCCTCAACAGACTTATGGTTCCAAGCAGCTAGCTATAGATCGAGCTGGCTGGAGATACTTGTTGGTTGGGGCACTGTAGGCAAGTAAGCAACTGGCTGCTGGCTTTTGGACCGGAATGCAGACTCTTCGACACAGTGAATGAACCCTGGTCACCGAAGCACAGGGATTAGTAGGTGTGAGGGGGCAAGAAGAGAACCCACGTCCAGTTAATTAAGAACTATAAAAAAAAAAAAAAATTATATAAAAAAAAAAAAAAAAAAAAACTGGTTCCACCACCCATCATTGAAAAGGTTGAAGTAGCTTAAAAAAGCTAAAGAACAACAAGGCTCTGATGTTTACCAGCAGAGAACAACAAGGCTGTGATATTTATCAGCGGAGAACAACAAGGCTCTGATGTTTACCAGCTCAGCTCTTCAAATACGTAGCTGATGTTTTGGTAGGGCGCATGCACCAACTCATCAACCAAGTATGCGTGGAAGAAAATATGCCCGATGACTGGACTTTTAGCTCCAAATGCCTCATCTACAAGAAAGGTAATCCTGTGTATTCCAACAATTATCAAGGCATATCTCTGCCGGAATGTCGCTGAATATCTTATCCAACGTATTGAAGCCGTTCTACAATTCATCAATCGGCACATAGAATGGTCGCGTTTGGTCCGTCAGATCGACAACGGACAAAATCTTCACATTTGGGCAAGTCCTGGAAAAGACATGAATTTCAAATCAAGACCCACCATCTTTTCTGCAACTTCAAAGCCGCATATGAAGGCATCCATCGTCAGGAGCTCTATGTGGCGATGGACGAATTCCTTATCCCGGAAAACTGATCCAGTCGCGGTGCAATGCGCAGTATGGAAACAGCTCTTTCGAACTATTCCAACTCTACACCGCATTCCGGCAAGGAGAAGCGATTTCATCTGACTTCTTCAGTCCTGTTAGGTGCGAAAGGCACCATCTGCTACAGATCCGCCCCAATACTGGGATACGCGGACGATATAGACATCATCAGTCGATTCCAGCCTGCCGTGGAAAAGGCTCTGATGGCGATTGACGAACAGGCTAACTTGGTTGTCCTTGAAGTCGCCAAGTAATTGCTTCCAATAAGGACAAAACGTAACTTTTGATAACAGCAACTTCGAGGTAGAAAGGGAGTAAACATCAACTCCACGAATGACCTAGGAAACCGACTCCTAAGCCGCAAGACCAAGTGCCAGCTCTACAAAACACTGATACTGCTGTATGGCGCCGGTCCCTGGATGACAAGCAGCAAATGAGAGCTAGTGTCGGGTTCTTTCGAAGGAAAAATACTCCGTCGTTAGTTTGTTCATGTGTGTGGGGAGGGCTATTGGAGTAGAAGATACAACCGCGAACTCTATTAGCTATACCAAGATGTGGATGTAGTCCACTGGTGAATCGACAATAATACTCCATCCAGCAAAGAGGATCTTCCATTTCCAGCCCCAAAGAAGACCGAACCTCCGTTTTAAAGACAAAGCCATTCCGGATACTATAGGGCTTGGTCTGGACAACTGGAAGCTGCGTGCCCAGAATCGCGGAGGATGGGAGTCTGCAGCTTCTCAGGCAAAGACGGGCCGGGAGTCCGCCAATTAAGTAAGTTAGTTACTTCCTTCATAAGTGGCAAAGCATCCCTGAGAGCACGCTCTTTGGAATCGGGTCAGCGAAAGGTCTTTGATACGCCAACGCTTGGATATAAGTGGTCAGCTCTGTTAAATCAATTTTTACTGCTGCGAAAATGTGAATCCCACCGGCGGACCAGTAGAGATGCAGTCCAGATCATAAAGTCGTCGTTAAATAAAAACAAAACATACTTAACAGATTGAAAGTGTTCCGTAAAAACGATAAAGGAGCGACGTTGAGTTCAAAATTATTATAAAAAGAACGCATTAGTTTGTCCCTTCTACTGCCAGTCCTCCCAAAGTTTACAAACTGTCATTCGTTCATTCAAAAAAAAAAAAAAAAAAAAATCCAAAGGCATTAAATCAACGTAAATTTATTTATACCATGACATCCCCGAATTCCAAAATCTCTCTTTTTATCCCTTTGACTGACCATTTCGCTTAACTTCACCCACCGCCATCACAAACGCACGTATACACCCACTTAACCCTTTACTGTCATAGAAAATATATCAATGTATGTTCCGGAGAATGTCCCCCTTTTTTTAGGGAAAAATAACATAAATTAAAGTGTACGACTGGGGCGAAATCATTGGCTTTTTAGTAGTCACTAGTCAAGTAGTCGACATATTTTATTTTTATTTATTTTTTTTTGAGGCGAACCTATGGAGCTAAACTAGCCCCGGCATGCTTTCAGATTAGTGTTGCTTCTACTCTTGAACTGGCGTCTATTCAAATGACTTCTGTAGAAGCTGCATGGACGAGGAGATTAGGTGTAGTCTCCTCCTTCATCTCCTCTGTACATGTCCTGCACTCTCCCATTAAAGGAAGCGCTATCTAGGAGCCTTCTTCCTTAATGAATTTAGTGACTTAGCTAAGGCAGATGTTAGAAGTCTATCGCCCTTCATTAGAAGCTCCAAATGGTTTAGCGAGTAGAGGTCGACACTCCCGATCCACGTGGTATCATAAAGGACCTCATTGGTCCAAGTGTGTTGGCTATTAGCTAACAGCCACCTTAACCTAACCTAACCTAACTCTAGAACTGTTTGTTTAAGGTTTACAGATATCCTGACAGTTGAAAAGTGCACCGTCGGATCATGGTCAGCATAGAAGGACGAACAAAAGGTCTTTCCATGGAAGTATCCATCTTCGATGAGCCATTTTGTGGAGATTTGAATGTCAATTCTTGATCATCAATTAGAGACGAACTGATCTTCTTTAAATACTGAAGATCGTTTTTGATTGCTTAAATAAAAACGGTATTCGTCGAAAGCTGTTACTGTCGGGGGTTCCCTTATTTTCCAGTCCAAGAACCATGCCAAAATTTTAAGTGAAATTCCCTAGTGTGTATAAGAAATTGGGTGGTCCCTTGAATTTCATCGTAAAATGTCCTATATTCATCAGGGATGGGATGTTATCTGTGACCTTTGACATGTCCCTTAATCTTTCTGCGTTGATTGAAACTTTTCCTTCGTACGCTTTTATGACAGGAAGCTTCACTTTAACCCTTCATTCATCGCCTAAGCGATGAAACACATGTGCAGCAAGATCCCAGCAAGATGATTTTGTATGTAAAATGACATATGTCAATTCTTGATGCAAACTGTCTCTATTTCTAATCTTGATGCACCGATTGTAGTAGAACAGAACAATTTGGTACAACTTTTCCGGCTTGACGTTTAGTGCTATCAAATTCTATGACAATACCTAACATTTTAGTCGGTTTGGTCGTTCAGTGATATTTAGGCCAGGCAAAAAGCATACTGAATGAAGGCAATGGGCGCGTTCAATTTACAAGGCAACTGCGAGTTTCGTGCTAATTAAATTTCTATCACTTGCCAAACGATGGTCACGTGAGTTATTTGATCAATGAGGAAAGGTAAAGGCTTGACGTTTAGTGCTATCAAATTCTATGACAATACCTAACATTTTAGTCGGTTTGGTCGTTCAGTGATATTTAGGTCAGGCAAAAAGCATACTGAATGAAGGCAATGGGCGCGTTCAATTTACAAGGCAACTGCGAGTTCCGTGCTAATTAAATTTCTATCACTTGCCAAACGATGGTCACGTGAGTCATTTGATCAATGAGGAAGATAGTAGGGACTAGTAGTTGCCTTGATAATTGAACGCGCCCATTTCTTACTGCACATGTGTTTCTTAGATACGTTCGATACGTGATGCTTCGTAAATCATCATCCCTATGTATTTATTTTGGAATATTCGATAGCATTTGCAAGTCAAACACTCATTCACTAATTTGGTGCCGGTTTTTGTTTGCTTTACATACTCATCGCACATAATTAAGATACACATCCCTGTATCGAGATGAATCACTTACCTTTGACTTACGTGTACCTTTGACTCACTTACGTCACTTACGTGTACCTTTCTAAAATTTTACGTAATAAAAAAGAAGAGAGGAAGCCAACACTCTTTCATCTAAAATATAATTTTAGTCATTTTGATTTCAGACGATGAAAATCGTGACATCAATATTCATCCAGAGGAGGACATCAAACGTCAACGATTAGCATATAGTGGTGACCAATTATACTCAAATGTAAGAGAAATTAAGAAAAAAAATATAGATACACCAAATGATTGGATTTGTATTATTTTTTCTTTTTTCTAATAAAGCAGATTTGGTCCGGTAAATGGTGCATTAAGGATGAACACAAGTTGCTCTCTGAGTTGGGCAGTGTGACAACCAATGGCGGCGCAACCTACTATGACACTCATAATGGATTTCCAACATCAGCTGGCACTGAGTCAATACTCTACGATAGCATAACGACAATCTCTCAATCGCAGAGTTCGCTGTACACGCCACCAATAGGAACGTCAATTGGTAAGTTTTCAGGGATTTTGACAAACACCAAAAAAAAAAAAAAGACAAATGCTGCCACCTAGGGGAGGGATTCTATTATGTATTTTTATTTTTTTAATTTTGTTAATTTTCCTCGACTTTATTTGCTGTGCCTTTTTTGAAGGCGGTGGTTCATTGACACCGTTAGCACCAATTAGCATGCAGGACATGAAACTTGGTACAGGAATCCTTGACCAATCACTTTCACCATATCATACGGGTAAGTCAAATTTTAATGGTTGATGGGCACCATCTTCAAATATTCATTTTGTTACAAAACTGCACCAAAAAAAAAGTCTGCACCAAATCAAATATCTATAGTCCGACTAAAAACCCAACTTCTGTCAAATACAAAATAGTTGTCGAAAATGGCCATTATGCGACAATCACTAATCTGGGAAACGTTGTACCATCTCACACGGAAACTATAGCCTCGCCAGGCCTGCCAATTACAATAATACAAAGCGATTCGGTACCAACGATGCAACAAAATGGCAGAGGACTACCATCAAATCGAAATAATTCAACGACAAACAACAATAATCAGTCCGATCAAAATGTCGGCGGTAGTAATGACACATCATCGACAGCAAATGGCGCCGCAGATAACGGAAGTGTACAACAGCAACAAACAACGAATCCAAATAACAATAGAAACAGTTTAAGTGTCAATGCAAATGAAGGGGGAACGTCAAATGTCTCGCCAAATCAACATGATAACTCTTCACTGATTTTACTGCAACCGAGCAGTCATAGCGGTGGTGGTTATTCCTCGATGTTGCCAAGTTTTAGTCATTATTCGACAGGCAAGTTTTTTTTTTCCTTTGGAGCTTTGTTTTTGTTTTCGGTTTTCCATTTTGGGGTTTTTCCACATACTTTTCTCACGTTCGTTAAACCAAAAATAAAAAAAGATAAAAAAGAGGTTGTTAAGATGGTGACGGTGGCACATAGCACATATTTTCAAACAGATTCTTTACAATTTTGACAGCTGTGAAACAAAATTAATTTGACATAAAGAATGGGTTTTTGTTTTTTTCTTGTCTTTTTACAGGTTGTGGCTCCGTAGTGCCGACTTCAGATTATGCTTACAGTCCAGCATATCCGCAATATGGTAGCGCTTATGGATCCTATGGCTATAGCACAACTGGAGGACTCCTCAGTAAGTAAACAGTGAGTATTGGACATTAATACTTGCTGTGAATTGTTTTATTTATTTTATATTAGTTTGTTTTTCATTTATTGTTGGCACTTTTGTTTGTGGCTTTTTAAATAGTAGGAAGTGGTTATTTAATTGTGTTCGGTCAGTTAAGTGTCATTAAAGTGAGGACAAGTGAAACATCTGAATCGCTGGATGTGGACGAGCCAATGTAGTCGATGTGATTTTGGACTACATCCGCATCTTGGTACAGCTCAAAGGGTTGTCGGTTGAATTTTCTCCTCCTTTCGCCATCCTCATATCCGACGGAGTATTTTTCTTTCGAGAAAATGCGATATTTCCTACCTATTCTCCACCACTCGACGTCATAAAGCAGAATTGGCCCGATTGAGTTTCGATAGAACATGCATTTTGTCCTCCGAGTCTGGAGTTTTGCATGCATTTGTTTTGCCAAACAGCGGTTTGTTCCCTAAGTAAATTCTATGTCGGATGTCCACATAGATTGCCTCTCCTTAATACCTACATTACCCCCAAACCCTACCTGTAGAACGATTTTTTCTTAAAACATTCCAATAAAAAATCTGTTTAAACACTTTCTAACTAATACATAGCACCCTGTATAATTATATCGATAACCGCACATTTTACGGTGATAAACGCGGTACTCGAGCGCGAAGAAAATTCAACGAGAAATTTCCATTGTCCTTCATTGAATGACACACAAGCATTGTTGAAAGGGAAGGACTTAATTTAATTCTGTTTAGGAAATTGACTTTACGAGTGTATATATGGATTGGTTACCCACCCTCCATTTTCATATTTCCAAACGGAAGTTGGAAAGATTCTTCCTAGTTTTTTTTAAAACTGCCATCTATCGGCTCACTTTTTTTGTAAATTTAATTAATGGTTTGAGCATAAAATCAATATGGCTTGAGTATTCGGTAAATAAGTTGTGCTTTTTTATGTTGTCTGTTTTAGAACCTAGATGTGGACACCAAAGTCGGTTAGTGTTGCCATCCTCAGTGTCTTGTTTGGATGAGCGAATCAACAAATTCAATTCAATTCAATTCAATTCAACTTTATTAAGATATTTAAAAATCAGTACATTTCTTTTATCTTACGTCTAAATACTGTGGCCGACTTTTAAAGGTATGTCTGGCCGAACTCTAATTATTTTACAATAGGACGTTCCTTTTTATTTAATCATTTTCACTGAACGCAGAAAATTTCTATTGACAGCTACGGTCAAAACTTGGTTAATCGTGTTTGTTTTTTATTTTAAAAAACATGAATTGAACGAGTTGATATGAAAAACATAAATTGAATGAGTTGATTTGAGTCGGCCCGTCTTTGTCTTGGGTCTTCTTCTTTCCTTTACGACGAGGTTATGTTAAAGATGGAGAGGATCATAACCCTCCCTTTTCACTGCATCCGTTCGCATGTGGTCGACCTGTGGGGTTCGCCGGTTCGACCTCAATAAACTTCGGCAGGCTCACTTTATCACTGAGGCCAATCAAATACTGGTTCTGTTCCATTTATATGATCCAGGGATTTTTAGAGCTGCGCCTTTTCTTCGATTTCATACAAGATAGTGGTTAGTGTGTCGGACTACTAATCGAAAGGTCCACGGTTCGATTCCCGCCGGGACCAAGCAACATCTAGAGTTTTATTTCCACTACCTCACCTCTTGCGAACGTCTGACAAACATCCAAGAGTATCAATTGTCGTGAGAAGCTTCTCAAATTTGCCGTTCGGATTCGGCTTAAAATTTTAAGTCCCTTCAATTTCGCACAAGTAAGTGGATGGAGAAGCTAGGTTTTAAGCCCTGCATGGGCCGTTAATGCCTAATATATATATATAAATTTCTTGTAGATGGCTGATAGTCATGTCAGCGTGAATGCGTTCTTCCACCTATAGGTACTTGGTTACTGAATTGGTGGCAAATGTCTGACGAGGTCCTCTGTCAAACCATCAGAGCAGGCGCTCTTGTTGGTCTTGAGCTTTTTTTTTATAGCTAATCCAACCTCTTCTCAACTGGTTGGTGGAACCGGTTCTACATCGACTAGACGTAGGTCCTCCTCATGAGCCGGCGCTCTTCTTGATCTTGAGCTTCTTTTTTATAGCTAATCCAACCTCTTCTCAACTGGTTGGTGGAACCGGTTCTTCATTGGCTGGACGTAGGCGTTCTTGTTGGTCTTGAGCTTCTTTTTTATAGCTCATCCAACCTCTTCTCAACTGGTTGGGGGAATCGGTTCTTCATTGGGTGGACGTAGGTCCACTTCATGAGCCGGCGCTCTTGGTCTTGAGCTTCTTTTTTATTGCTAATCCAACCTCTTCGCAACCGGTTCTTCGTTGACTAGACGTAGGTCGTCTCCATGCCCTATCACTCTCTCTACATGATGACCATTTAACATTTGTTTGCCGATTTCAAAGCCTGCTTGGATTTTTTAGAAGATTTTGTTTCGATCGCGATACTAATCAAATCTCTGGATGGATATTCTTTCCTCCCTGAATAAGTGAAAGCCTAAAGCCAATTAGAGATCGAATTCCACCGAAGTAGTATGATATATTTTTTTTCCTTTTCCATACTACTTACTTACTTAACGTGCTCCCGACTGGGGGCTGGGATTCGAAAATCCTCTTAGCTGGAGCATTATTGTTCATTCGCTCCATTTGGCCGAGCCAATGTAGTCGACGTATTTTGGTTTGTTGGACTACATCCACATCTTGGTACAGCTCATAGAGTTCGCGGTTGTATCTTCTCCTTCTCCTCGCACACACGACCACAAATCTTTTCCATAACCACTTCCAAAAGTAGTGCTCAAATGTTCCTAAGCACAATATTTAAACTTCTGCCTATTTTTTAACTTCAAATCTTCTTTGTTCCCCCCTTTTTTACAGACACATCATATTACTACGAAGGTGGACAAAATCAAACAACCGCACTAAATCAGGATATGCGCTCACCATTAGCTGCGACTCGTGCCAATTCATTGGCTAGCGCAGCATCACCCACAGGTAGTGCATGTACGAAAACAGAACCATCTGATATATTTCTAGTTTAGTATTCGCGACATCAACTGAATGTAGTATATAGAATCAAAAATTAATTCAAAAAACAAAAAGCAAATTTAATTATTATTATAAATAAAAAAATTGATATTTAAAACACATAACAAAATATTAAGTGTAAAATATTTAAAATCCAAGAATTCGATTTAGAAAAAAAAGCTCTCTTTTTTAAAAAAAATAAATAAATATAAGTTAGCTTCAACAGAAACTCAATTAAAATGAAAAAAAAACCGTATATTATAAGACAATCTAAAAAGGAAAAAAAAAACACGTAAATGAGATTAAAAACAATTCGCGAACGGAACCATTTCGTTTTTCGTTTGATATTTGTTTTATTTATTTTTGATTCTAAAACGAAATTATTATAAAAATATTCTTTTTTCTTAAAATGTTCGATGTTGTTCACTTTGTTTGTATTTCAATTTGTTAACCCTGAAATTATCCAAAGATAACTATAAACAAATACCAGTTGCAAGGTTTAAAATTTGTACTACACCTAATATTTTGTTTGTTAATATTTTTTTCTTTATACATAATATTAAATTAGTTAACTTATTGCACTTAAGTTAAACACTCGTTTTATTTGAAAAATTATTTGCGCGGTATTTTATTACACGTCTAAATTATTTAATTTATTTAACATGAAATTTTATTTGATATTTAATTTATTGCACCTTAAATAATAATTTATTTCCTTCCCTTAAAAACAAAAAAAAAAAAAACAAAAAAAAAACATAAAACGAAAGAAAGGTATCCAAAGATTTTCGCTTTGAATTCAATCCAGTGGAAATTAAATTTCCCCTAAAACTCACTCAATACATTCCTTAGTTATTTTTTTTTCGTTTGCCTAATATTTAAAGGGACTTAAAAAAATGTTTAACTTCATTGATGGTCATTAGTTCGAAAAAGAAGAATATAAATTTAATTTGTATTCAGAACCGAGATTCAGATTGAGCGCGTTCGATTTGCAAGTCTCTGTTATTTATTGAATAACTCATGTGACCATCATTTGTCAAGTGAAAGGGCATTTACTGGTGCGAAACTCGCAGTTGCCTCAAATTCAACTTCCGCCCCTAGGGCATTTTTCTCAACCTAACATTTCGGCACGAAATATTTTTCCGGAGATTGTTGCGACTAAATGAAGACAAACAAATTCAATTAACAAAATTCGCAGACCACTTCCTTCGTTGTAGCATTGTGGTGTGTCAGTTGGTTGATTTGCCCAGAAATACCCTTAACTAAATCTTACTGCCTTTCAGCAGATAGTGACCTTGATTTCCCCTCAACGGTACCCTTAACTAAACTGCTCTATTGCTCGGCTTACGCTCGATCTTACTGCGGTTCAGCAGATAGTGACCTTGATTTCCTCTCGTTTTGCCTTTTTGACTGGCTGGCTGAGTGGATTCCATTTCATGAGTGATGCCTTTTCCTCTGGCTGACAACAAAGTCAAAGTAAGATAATTTGGTTTTCCATTGGACGCAAGGAGTACTCTTTTTGTCTTCCGGAAAGAAAAAGCACTCCTAAAATGGTCCTTTTTGTCCAATGGAAAACGACAAAAGCAAGATAGAATGCGCTCTGGCCAAACATTTTCAGATTAGTTAGAACATTTCAACTGCAATACCAGCCATGCCATGAATGCACATCAGTTCACCCTCAAGCCTTTTTTCGGACGTACAGGGGAATATAAAGAATCTTTTCTTAGCCGTTCGACACGAATGTGGAGTGCTCTTCCCTGCTCTATTTTTCGTAGCCATTATAATCTGCATCTAAAACCAACGTGCATCGGTTTCTCCTCTGTCCTCATTTCCTTAATGCCCGCACTATGTGACCATAAACATGTCCACACTATAAGGGTACTAAGAATCAGTTTAGTGTGCGCAAATTATTCACCGACATTTGTCATCCCTTCGGTCGTTTTTGACAGAAAAAACCGACATTTTATTTTACTCATAAAGTAGACATGCCACCATCTGATAAATGCGTTCTTTTGACGAAATTTTCAATCGTGGTTTGGCATAATATGGGCTGAATTTCATTCATAAAGCGTCTTATATGCGTCTTTGAAACTCGGGTGATCGTAGGTTTGCTAAAGCAAACTTCAATCAATACTTGGCAAAGCTGTGACTGGATTTCATTGAGAAAGAACCCTTTGAAACTCGGGTGGTCACATAAACTACTTACTTACTTACTTAGGTGGCGCTAGATTCCGGGGTGGACCTGGGCCTCAACCAACACGCCTCTCCAGTTAGCACGATCTTTGGCTAACTGCCTCCAGTTGCGCACTCAAAGTTGGTTGAGATCCCCTTCCACTTGCGCGCGCCACCTAAGGCGAGGTCTTTCTCTACTGCGTTGTCCCTCCAGGTTTTAATGG
The DNA here is from genome assembly GCA_949715645.1 of Portevinia maculata. NCBI lineage: Eukaryota > Metazoa > Arthropoda > Insecta > Diptera > Syrphidae > Portevinia > Portevinia maculata. Next base: position 1,882,674 of record OX454529.1, read on the forward strand.
AAGACTCTTCGGGCCGAACGTTGGTGTCCATTCGCTCTACATGTCCTAGCCATCTTAGTCGACTGATTCGCACTTTTTTGACCAGGTAGATGTCGCTGTACATCTCGTAGAGTTCGCTATTAAATCTCCTCCTCCAAAGCCCGTCAACGTAATCACTGATAATCACTCGAAGAATTTTGCGTTCGAAACGACCAAGAAGATCTTCATCCGCCTTTGCTAACGTCAATGCTTCTGTGCCATAGAGCAGGACTGGGATGATGAGGGTCTTATATAGAGTCTCCTTAGTTTTGCTTAGTAATGCAGGCGATCAATATAGGACGACTATTCGAAAGATTACAGGGCCAGGGAATGTCTCCTGCAATAATGTCATTGTTTGATGTGTGGCAAATGACATCATCATGGCATCACATGTCTTCGCCATCCATAGTCTCTGGTCATACATTCATGGGCGTGAAAGTTGTTCCCATGGAGATCGAAATTTGATTTCCACATCACACGTGCTGAGAATAGGAGGAACAATTCGGTTTTAGTTCTTTCATGCTTACACCGAGAATTATTTCTGAATGTGGATTTTCGATGCCATCAACCCCTCTCTTTTCTACTCACTTAAAGCAAAAAAAAGATTGTTTGTCAGTCCCTATCTGATAACCAGTCCGGCTGTTGCTCTGACTTCAGTAGTTGAGCCAGTCTCCTTCTTAATTATTGCTTTCATAAGTGAAGCACTTATTACCTTAAACTGGACGCGATTGCTTATTGGGATAGTATTTTATATGTTGTATATAGTTGAGAGACAGGCTCTAAGACATTGTCACTCTAAAACCCGAATCTTTCCATGTAATTAGGCGCTATATGGAATCACAATGGACAACCATAAGCTATGACTGGCCTTCCAAGGGCCATGTAGCATATGACCTTCACACTGGAGTCAAGTTGACTGCTATGAAATCGTCTTCTGGAGAGCATAAGCCTTCTTGGCCACAGCAAGACAAGCACCTACTATCGAAATATTGATACTGGTCGAGCCAGATACTACTCTTCTCACCGCCAATGGCAGCCCATTTTGTCCACTAATAACCAATTTCTTCCAGTTTTTTCTGGTATCCCAAGAGGCCCCAACCAATGTTGTTCTGAACAAGGTTGTTTCCGTCTTCTGAAAGTTGATTCTTGTGTCAAATCGCGATACATCTTTGTTAATGACGGACTGTCTTGACTGTCCATAGAACTGGCATAATGGGTGTGGTTTATAAACCTGAGCTGCAAAGCAAAGATCAGAAAAATGCAGCATTTGGTGTTCCATGAGTAAAAGCATTGCCCTTTGGCTGAAATGTTGACTTCTGGAAGGTCGCGTTGACGGACAAATTAAGTTGAATCATAGGAATCATTAAAACCTATAACAAAGCTGCTTCAACTTAAAATTTTCTTTTCATATCACAGCAGCTGTCGCGTGGCTGTTGCTGTGCTAATGAACTTCAGCTATAAAATTCGAATCATTGATCGAATCTTATTTTATCTGAGAATTTTCACTGACATGTGCTGGTCTGTTCTGATCTGGTGTTCGTTCAGCAAAAATTGTCTAAAATTTGAATTTGAAGGCCCTTCGATATTTACGTTGTTTTCGGCCTGCCAGTTGGGCCTTGCAACACACCTTGACGATTGCTGTGCGATTTCTATAATCCCTACGATTTAAATGGCCATTTCAATGGATTAATCGTGCAGGGACGGGCTTAGAATATCACTAAAGCGCCCCCCATAAAAATAGCGCTTGTCGTAAAAGGCGACTAAGGGAGAAAATCGCATCTAGGCGATTTTAACATCCGGGTGAGCCTGGCTACAGATTTAATATTTTATCCCGTGTGTGTGCATGCAAATTCGTGAGTTGACACGACTGGAGATCCCCGGTGTCTTAAAAGAAAGAAAAGAAAAGATCAAACAATAAATAAAAAGATTCAAGCCTACAAACTCCCGGATCATCACATAAGTGCAACAACTCCAGCATTTAATTGGCCTCAATGATGAAGTGATCCGGACCCTGCAGCTATTAATAGATGCAGTAAAGTGGGTGGGTTATGATGCCCTCAATCCTGATCATGGCCTTGCCGTAAAGGAAGAAGAAGAATGGATTAATTGCAAATTTAATTTCAAAAATGGCCGTCAAATTTCTTTCTCATCCGATTTCCAAGAAATTAATTTTATGTTTCCCTTTTATAATTATTTTTAAATAGTTCAACATCACGAAATTGATTGGCATGTCTTTCAATAAAAGAATATATACTCGTCGAAAGGTTTCTATGCTTAAATAACTTCTTATAAAACTTCTAACAAAATAAAAACAACAATTCTTTACAAAAGAAAAGTTTCACAATCACACACAGCAAAATGATAACCAACCCACGAAAGGATTTATCTCTTTTTTTTTTATATATATATAATTTGCTCTTGTTAAGGATTAAAAAAACAAAATACTCAAGTTTAACCGAAAATACTAACCGCTACTACCTTGTAATTTCCAATTTAATTGTATTATTTGGAAAAAATAATTAAATATAAAAAGAAAAATAATAATTTCCTTAAACTGTTTTAGTTCTCTTTTAAGACTGATTGTGCATGAAAAATGAAGACTCTTAATTGCTCTTGTTAATAATAAATAAATAATATTGGAAATCCTTTCGTGCGTTGATAAATAAATTAAAAAAGAAAAAGTAATTTTTAAGAAACTATGGAAAAAAGAAGAATGTTATGACCAAAGAAAGAAATTAATGAATAAACAAAACAATTGTATGCTATTATTATTTTTCTATATTTCATGTATATTGTTTAGAATTAAACAAAATAAAAAATGAAGAAAACATTGACAAAAACTCATATAAGCTTCTAAATAGGCAACTAGGAGCATGTCATAAAAATAGAAGAAGAAATACTATGCAAACAAAAAAACTACTACTTATCACAAGACATATCAATAAGTTTAATTTTAGTTGAAAAAAAAATAACAAACAAAAACACGAGACGTATATTTCTTTTCTACATTTACTTTTTTCACGCAATTACATATTATTTAATTTGTTTTATAATTATCACCAAAGACAAAGCAATATATACATACATATATATTTTATTATTTTATTTTTACTGATCGTAGTTTTGTTTATCTCGGTTTAATTGATAAATGCGAAAGTAAAAATTTTACACTTTAAAACGAAAAACAAAAAATGAAACTAGAATGAAATAAATATTTTAATAATATATTTAATTCATGTATATGTAAAGACTTAAAAAGAAAATAAATAAAGCAAACGAAAAATACTTCATTACTATAAATTTTAAATTATGAACAAAATAAAATTTATATACCTATGCACACTTTAACTATATTCTTAATTATTATTATTATTACTTAAATAAATAAAAAAAAAACTATAAAATAATTTAAATTCTGTATAGTAATGCATTATTATAGCATTAATAATGAACAAAAGAAAAAAAGTTATTTTTTATTTAAGCTATTTATAAATATAAATATAAATTATATGAATAAAAAGAAAACAAAAAAAGAATATATATAAAAATAAAAAGATAAACAAACTATAAATAAAATAGAGAAAGTTTAAAATAAAATTACAAAAAAAACTCGATGTTTAATTCATTTTAGCATAGATGGGCTAAAAAAAAAGAAGCATTACATAATATGAGCCTTATGTTGTCTTCGAGATAGTCCCTCGATTTGCCCACAAACGAAAAATCAACTGAGTTAACTATTTGTGTATTGTGTTTTGCATACAAATCAAATTGCGGAAGCACAAATACTTAGTTAAGGAGGCTTGTCACAAGCAACAGAAACAGATTTCAGTATGTTAAGTGACGTCTGTTCTGTCACTTAGCTTACTGGTTGATGTTTCTGTTTTCGTTTCGGCTGCTTGCTTTTTTCGGACGAAAATTGTATTAAATTGGTCTCTTCTGCTTATCGTAATTTTTTTCCCAAAAAGTAGTTTACATTATTTAAAAAAAAAACTATAAAATTTTTATTGAAAGTTTGTAGAGAAATGCATTTTAAAAAATCCACAAAATACATAACTTCATGTGTACATTTTCTACTGCATTTAGCAACGTTTTCGAGTTAACTGCCTGGCTGAATACGTAGTGCCTAAACCACAATCATGATTTGGCGCGTACGTAGCTTTTGTTACGTCCAAAGGCTTTGCGTGCGCTTTGACCCTTGACTCAAACCAACAATTCAATTATTACCGAAGACTCGTATCTTATACCATGAAAAAGCTTGACAATCAACCCTATCGAGGTATCCGTTCGGAAGAAATTCCGAAACGAAAGGCAAATCCAATCGGAACTCAGATTGCGATCGAGGTATCCGTTTCGGAATAAGATAAATAAAGCATACAAACGCATTTATTTGACAGCGAATCAGCTGCTTTAAATCCATTACAGTGTGAAATACTTTGTGATAAATCTAATACAGTTTCAAAGTAATCGCTGATGCGGCTCAAAGTTGACTACTAAACATCAAAAATTATATTTTTTAATTTTATTACGTCCATTTTACTTAAAATAATCCGCAGCATTTGCCTGTCGGAGAGTTTCGAAAGAAATTTGCTGTGTATCTGTCAAAAGTAAGTGACATAAGCGCGGTACAACGCAACGAGGTGCGCTATATGTCATCGGAGAATTTTTCCGAAAGTTGTATCGGAACGGATACCTCGAATGAAATTTCTCCGGATACATCGATAGGGCCGAATCCATAGTTTTCCCTACTTTGACACACGGCGCTTTACAACAACGTAACGAAACATTACGTTCTGTTTCTACCAATGCCCTTTTGAAGTTGAAGCAGAATGTAGTTTTGTGATCGGTTTTAATGATTTTCTATGCCTGTCAATGCGACGCTTCAAAACTTCACAAATGCCCTTTTGAAGTCGAAGCAGAATGCAGTTTCGTAATAGGTTTCGATGAATTTCTATTCCTCTGTCAATGCGACGCTTCAAAACTCAACAAATACCCTTTTAAAGATGAAGCAGAATGCAGTTTTATAATCGGTTTCAATGATTTTCTATGCCTCTGTCAACGCGACGCTTCTAAACTTCACAAATGCCCTTTCGAAGTCGAAGCAGAATGTAGTTTTGTAATCGAATTCAATGATTTTCTATGCCTCTGTCAATGCGACGCTTCAAAACTCAACAAATACCCTTTTGAAGTCGAAGCAGAATGCAGTTTTGTAATCGGTTTCAATGATTTTCTTTGCCTCTGTCAACACGACGCTTCAAAACTTCACAAATACCCTTTTGAAGTCGAAGCAGAATGCAGTTTTGTAATCGGTTTCAATGATTTTCTTTGCCTCTGTCAACGCAACGCTTCAAAACTTCACAAATACCCTTTTAAAGACGAAGCAGAATGCAGTTTTATAATCGGTTTCAATGATTTTCTACGCCTCTGTCAACGCGACGCTGCAAAACTTCACAAATCCCTTTTGAAGTCGAAACAGAATGCAGTTTTGTAATTTTCCATGCCTCTGACGTTTGCAAATTCCCTTTTGAAGTCGAAGCAGAATGCAGTTTTGTAATCGAATTCCATGATTTTCTATGCCTCTATCAACGCGACGCTTCAAAACTTCACAAATCCCTTTTGAAGTCGAAGCAGAATGTAGTTTTGTGATTGAATTCCAGGATTTTCTATGCCTCTATCAACGCGACGCTTCAAAACTTCACAAAAGCCCTTTTGAAGTCGAAGCAGAATGCACTCTTGTAATCGGTTCCAATGATTTTCTATACCTCTGTCAATGCGACGCTTCAAAACTTCACAAATGCCCTTTTGAAGTCGAAGCAGAATGTAGTTTTGTAATCGAATTCAATGATTTTCTTTGCCTCTGTCCAAACCTTCTAAAGATTGCTTTTTTCGCCCAATGGAAAGTGACATAAAATTCATTTAAACCCCTTAAAATCAGAAAACATATTATTCTTTCATTTTTGTTCTATTTCGTAGAAAGAAACTGGTACCAAAATATTTCATCAAGTGGCAACTCTGTTTTTGTATTAATTGACAGCTCTCGTTTTGTAATTGCCCGCAGTTATGTCACATGTTTGTTTTTTTTTAGTTTTTAATTTTCTTTTGATTACACTATTGATAAACAGATTAATTCAAAGTTGTTGGAAGGGTACAAAGACGTCTACCTGAAGCGGTAAAACTGAGCTGTATCAATCAATGTTAGTGCGGCAGTTAACAAGGAATGTCGCTAGCATTTCCCTGCATAGCAACACATCGATATTTAGAAAAGGTGGGTGCACCAGAATACAATTAAATTGCAGAATATTGTTCATTCCATTTGAGATTGTTGAACCCGGGGCATTGCTTAAGGCAACAGACACTGAAAAGTGAAAAGTATCAAACAATGTCGCTTGGTTATCATCTTATTCTTTTGAACGCGAAGGAGTTTATTCATTGCAATGAAATGCGTGGAGCCACTTTTAAATTAGCATTTTTCCAGTGTCAGCTAAGCTTTGTCGTCGCCTGCAGTATTATCCTTGTCGCTAACACTTGGGACGATGACATCGATTCGTGCATGTGGCTTTATCTAGACTGAATTTAGTGCTTGGATTTGTAGTTCGATTTATATAAAGTGCCTCATGTTAGTGGTGTACTCAACATTGTGCGACAGCTCCATAATATTTCCGAATTGATGTTAGTTGATTCCAATGCCTTTAGTGTCCATTCCACTTATTAGTCCCATCCGCCTAAGTTCAGAAAATTTGATTGGCGAACACTGACAATGAGTAAGAAGCTCTGTTAGAGAAGTAAAGTTTCTAGTGGGTTGCTTTGCGCTAAAGGAACTGCTCACTGCTTAGCTCACTGCCTCCAGCATTCGTTGGTAATGTTTCTGTTTATTAAATGACCATAATGGTGCCAATCTCAGTCGCTGTAGGGCGGTAATAGCAACTTTAAAGGGAAGTTCTGTAAGGATGCGAGTGCGAGTGAAACCAAAACTCGTATAACATTGGTATTAGCGTTTGTTGATGAAGAGACTAGATCCAACCCGTTGAATTTAAGACAGTTTTTATTATTAACTCATTTCATCATCATTTCTCTTTACCCAGAATTTGTCAACAGAATAATGTCAACGATGTTGACGATTGCTGTGCGATTTCTATAATCCCTACGATTTAAATGGCCATTTCAATGGATTAATCGTGCAGGGACGGGCTTAGAATATCACTAAAGCGCCCCCCATAAAAATAGCGCTTGTCGTAAAAGGCGACTAAGGGAGAAAATCGCATCTAGGCGATTTTAACATCCGGGTGAGCCTGGCTACAGATTTAATATTTTATCCCGTGTGTGTGCATGCAAATTCGTGAGTTGACACGACTGGAGATCCCCGGTGTCTTAAAAGAAAGAAAAGAAAAGATCAAACAATAAATAAAAAGATTCAAGCCTACAAACTCCCGGATCATCACATAAGTGCAACAACTCCAGCATTTAATTGGCCTCAATGATGAAGTGATCCGGACCCTGCAGCTATTAATAGATGCAGTAAAGTGGGTGGGTTATGATGCCCTCAATCCTGATCATGGCCTTGCCGTAAAGGAAGAAGAAGAATGGATTAATTGCAAATTTAATTTCAAAAATGGCCGTCAAATTTCTTTCTCATCCGATTTCCAAGAAATTAATTTTATGTTTCCCTTTTATAATTATTTTTAAATAGTTCAACATCACGAAATTGATTGGCATGTCTTTCAATAAAAGAATATATACTCGTCGAAAGGTTTCTATGCTTAAATAACTTCTTATAAAACTTCTAACAAAATAAAAACAACAATTCTTTACAAAAGAAAAGTTTCACAATCACACACAGCAAAATGATAACCAACCCACGAAAGGATTTATCTCTTTTTTTTTTATATATATATAATTTGCTCTTGTTAAGGATTAAAAAAACAAAATACTCAAGTTTAACCGAAAATACTAACCGCTACTACCTTGTAATTTCCAATTTAATTGTATTATTTGGAAAAAATAATTAAATATAAAAAGAAAAATAATAATTTCCTTAAACTGTTTTAGTTCTCTTTTAAGACTGATTGTGCATGAAAAATGAAGACTCTTAATTGCTCTTGTTAATAATAAATAAATAATATTGGAAATCCTTTCGTGCGTTGATAAATAAATTAAAAAAGAAAAAGTAATTTTTAAGAAACTATGGAAAAAAGAAGAATGTTATGACCAAAGAAAGAAATTAATGAATAAACAAAACAATTGTATGCTATTATTATTTTTCTATATTTCATGTATATTGTTTAGAATTAAACAAAATAAAAAATGAAGAAAACATTGACAAAAACTCATATAAGCTTCTAAATAGGCAACTAGGAGCATGTCATAAAAATAGAAGAAGAAATACTATGCAAACAAAAAAACTACTACTTATCACAAGACATATCAATAAGTTTAATTTTAGTTGAAAAAAAAATAACAAACAAAAACACGAGACGTATATTTCTTTTCTACATTTACTTTTTTCACGCAATTACATATTATTTAATTTGTTTTATAATTATCACCAAAGACAAAGCAATATATACATACATATATATTTTATTATTTTATTTTTACTGATCGTAGTTTTGTTTATCTCGGTTTAATTGATAAATGCGAAAGTAAAAATTTTACACTTTAAAACGAAAAACAAAAAATGAAACTAGAATGAAATAAATATTTTAATAATATATTTAATTCATGTATATGTAAAGACTTAAAAAGAAAATAAATAAAGCAAACGAAAAATACTTCATTACTATAAATTTTAAATTATGAACAAAATAAAATTTATATACCTATGCACACTTTAACTATATTCTTAATTATTATTATTATTACTTAAATAAATAAAAAAAAAACTATAAAATAATTTAAATTCTGTATAGTAATGCATTATTATAGCATTAATAATGAACAAAAGAAAAAAAGTTATTTTTTATTTAAGCTATTTATAAATATAAATATAAATTATATGAATAAAAAGAAAACAAAAAAAGAATATATATAAAAATAAAAAGATAAACAAACTATAAATAAAATAGAGAAAGTTTAAAATAAAATTACAAAAAAAACTCGATGTTTAATTCATTTTAGCATAGATGGGCTAAAAAAAAAGAAGCATTACATAATATGAGCCTTATGTTGTCTTCGAGATAGTCCCTCGATTTGCCCACAAACGAAAAATCAACTGAGTTAACTATTTGTGTATTGTGTTTTGCATACAAATCAAATTGCGGAAGCACAAATACTTAGTTAAGGAGGCTTGTCACAAGCAACAGAAACAGATTTCAGTATGTTAAGTGACGTCTGTTCTGTCACTTAGCTTACTGGTTGATGTTTCTGTTTTCGTTTCGGCTGCTTGCTTTTTTCGGACGAAAATTGTATTAAATTGGTCTCTTCTGCTTATCGTAATTTTTTTCCCAAAAAGTAGTTTACATTATTTAAAAAAAAAACTATAAAATTTTTATTGAAAGTTTGTAGAGAAATGCATTTTAAAAAATCCACAAAATACATAACTTCATGTGTACATTTTCTACTGCATTTAGCAACGTTTTCGAGTTAACTGCCTGGCTGAATACGTAGTGCCTAAACCACAATCATGATTTGGCGCGTACGTAGCTTTTGTTACGTCCAAAGGCTTTGCGTGCGCTTTGACCCTTGACTCAAACCAACAATTCAATTATTACCGAAGACTCGTATCTTATACCATGAAAAAGCTTGACAATCAACCCTATCGAGGTATCCGTTCGGAAGAAATTCCGAAACGAAAGGCAAATCCAATCGGAACTCAGATTGCGATCGAGGTATCCGTTTCGGAATAAGATAAATAAAGCATACAAACGCATTTATTTGACAGCGAATCAGCTGCTTTAAATCCATTACAGTGTGAAATACTTTGTGATAAATCTAATACAGTTTCAAAGTAATCGCTGATGCGGCTCAAAGTTGACTACTAAACATCAAAAATTATATTTTTTAATTTTATTACGTCCATTTTACTTAAAATAATCCGCAGCATTTGCCTGTCGGAGAGTTTCGAAAGAAATTTGCTGTGTATCTGTCAAAAGTAAGTGACATAAGCGCGGTACAACGCAACGAGGTGCGCTATATGTCATCGGAGAATTTTTCCGAAAGTTGTATCGGAACGGATACCTCGAATGAAATTTCTCCGGATACATCGATAGGGCCGAATCCATAGTTTTCCCTACTTTGACACACGGCGCTTTACAACAACGTAACGAAACATTACGTTCTGTTTCTACCAATGCCCTTTTGAAGTTGAAGCAGAATGTAGTTTTGTGATCGGTTTTAATGATTTTCTATGCCTGTCAATGCGACGCTTCAAAACTTCACAAATGCCCTTTTGAAGTCGAAGCAGAATGCAGTTTCGTAATAGGTTTCGATGAATTTCTATTCCTCTGTCAATGCGACGCTTCAAAACTCAACAAATACCCTTTTAAAGATGAAGCAGAATGCAGTTTTATAATCGGTTTCAATGATTTTCTATGCCTCTGTCAACGCGACGCTTCTAAACTTCACAAATGCCCTTTCGAAGTCGAAGCAGAATGTAGTTTTGTAATCGAATTCAATGATTTTCTATGCCTCTGTCAATGCGACGCTTCAAAACTCAACAAATACCCTTTTGAAGTCGAAGCAGAATGCAGTTTTGTAATCGGTTTCAATGATTTTCTTTGCCTCTGTCAACACGACGCTTCAAAACTTCACAAATACCCTTTTGAAGTCGAAGCAGAATGCAGTTTTGTAATCGGTTTCAATGATTTTCTTTGCCTCTGTCAACGCAACGCTTCAAAACTTCACAAATACCCTTTTAAAGACGAAGCAGAATGCAGTTTTATAATCGGTTTCAATGATTTTCTACGCCTCTGTCAACGCGACGCTGCAAAACTTCACAAATCCCTTTTGAAGTCGAAACAGAATGCAGTTTTGTAATTTTCCATGCCTCTGACGTTTGCAAATTCCCTTTTGAAGTCGAAGCAGAATGCAGTTTTGTAATCGAATTCCATGATTTTCTATGCCTCTATCAACGCGACGCTTCAAAACTTCACAAATCCCTTTTGAAGTCGAAGCAGAATGTAGTTTTGTGATTGAATTCCAGGATTTTCTATGCCTCTATCAACGCGACGCTTCAAAACTTCACAAAAGCCCTTTTGAAGTCGAAGCAGAATGCACTCTTGTAATCGGTTCCAATGATTTTCTATACCTCTGTCAATGCGACGCTTCAAAACTTCACAAATGCCCTTTTGAAGTCGAAGCAGAATGTAGTTTTGTAATCGAATTCAATGATTTTCTTTGCCTCTGTCCAAACCTTCTAAAGATTGCTTTTTTCGCCCAATGGAAAGTGACATAAAATTCATTTAAACCCCTTAAAATCAGAAAACATATTATTCTTTCATTTTTGTTCTATTTCGTAGAAAGAAACTGGTACCAAAATATTTCATCAAGTGGCAACTCTGTTTTTGTATTAATTGACAGCTCTCGTTTTGTAATTGCCCGCAGTTATGTCACATGTTTGTTTTTTTTTAGTTTTTAATTTTCTTTTGATTACACTATTGATAAACAGATTAATTCAAAGTTGTTGGAAGGGTACAAAGACGTCTACCTGAAGCGGTAAAACTGAGCTGTATCAATCAATGTTAGTGCGGCAGTTAACAAGGAATGTCGCTAGCATTTCCCTGCATAGCAACACATCGATATTTAGAAAAGGTGGGTGCACCAGAATACAATTAAATTGCAGAATATTGTTCATTCCATTTGAGATTGTTGAACCCGGGGCATTGCTTAAGGCAACAGACACTGAAAAGTGAAAAGTATCAAACAATGTCGCTTGGTTATCATCTTATTCTTTTGAACGCGAAGGAGTTTATTCATTGCAATGAAATGCGTGGAGCCACTTTTAAATTAGCATTTTTCCAGTGTCAGCTAAGCTTTGTCGTCGCCTGCAGTATTATCCTTGTCGCTAACACTTGGGACGATGACATCGATTCGTGCATGTGGCTTTATCTAGACTGAATTTAGTGCTTGGATTTGTAGTTCGATTTATATAAAGTGCCTCATGTTAGTGGTGTACTCAACATTGTGCGACAGCTCCATAATATTTCCGAATTGATGTTAGTTGATTCCAATGCCTTTAGTGTCCATTCCACTTATTAGTCCCATCCGCCTAAGTTCAGAAAATTTGATTGGCGAACACTGACAATGAGTAAGAAGCTCTGTTAGAGAAGTAAAGTTTCTAGTGGGTTGCTTTGCGCTAAAGGAACTGCTCACTGCTTAGCTCACTGCCTCCAGCATTCGTTGGTAATGTTTCTGTTTATTAAATGACCATAATGGTGCCAATCTCAGTCGCTGTAGGGCGGTAATAGCAACTTTAAAGGGAAGTTCTGTAAGGATGCGAGTGCGAGTGAAACCAAAACTCGTATAACATTGGTATTAGCGTTTGTTGATGAAGAGACTAGATCCAACCCGTTGAATTTAAGACAGTTTTTATTATTAACTCATTTCATCATCATTTCTCTTTACCCAGAATTTGTCAACAGAATAATGTCAACAGCAAACATCCCCAAGATGCTTGTAGCCGTTTCTCAGATGCGTGCAACAAACGACAAAGCAGGGAACTTTCAGCAAGTGCAGCAGCTGGTCAACAAGGCCAAAGATATGCACGTTAAGGTTTGTCTATTAAAGCTGCGTTGCATTTTTGTGTGTGCTATCAAAATAATCCCGCTTTAGTTCCTCTTCCTTCCCGAATGTTGTGACTTTGTTGGTGAAAATCGTCAAGAGACTCTCGCACTTTCAGAGCCCCTCACTGGACCACTTTTAACAGCTTATTCGAATTTAGCTAAACAAAATGAGATGTGGCTGTCGCTGGGTGGCATCCACGAGTCCATCCTTGATGCAGTAAGTTTCCTATAGTCCGCTTACCTAATATTTTGTTTTAAACTTTAATCGCGTTTTAGAATGGCGAAGAGACTGATAAAATCTACAACGCTCACGTGATAATCGATTCGCATGGTAACATTGTCAAGGTCTACCATAAACTGCATTTGTTTGATGTTGTCACTCCGGAGTTTCGATTTCGTGAGTCTGATGTGGTAACAAAGGGTGAGCGTGTTGTACCACCTCTACAAACTCCAATTGGCAAATTGGGCTTGCAGATAGTAAGACGAAGCGAGCCGTAAATATAAAAAAAAGAAATCAAAACTAATTGATTTTCATCTTAGTGCTATGACATGCGCTTCCCAGAGGTTGCGACATCCTTGCGAAAGCTGGGTGCCGATATCCTAACTTACCCCTCGGCATTTGCTTTTTCCACCGGACAAGCTCACTGGGAGGTTCTGCTTCGGGCAAAAGCAATCGAAAATCAATGCTACGTCATAGCGTCAGCTCAAATCGGGTTCCACAACAAGAAACGACAAAGCTTCGGTCATGCTCTTGTAAGTCCGAGCGCTTCACTTGAGTTCCTCGGACCGACTGACTATGTTTTTTTTATAATCTTTCAGATTGTCGATCCTTGGGGTAAAATTCTGGCCACAACCGAAGAACGAGAACTAGACATTGCCACTGCAGAAATAGACTTGGAGAAAGTTGCAACAGTTCGAAAGAATATGCCCTGCTTCGAGCATCGTCGTAGTGACGTTTACAGTTTGACTGCAATTGAAGCAAGTGGCCTGGGGGGTGTCGATCGAAGCTTTGCCGATCAAATTATTCCAAAGGAAACTATATTCTTCGAGAGTCCTTATTGTTTTGTTTTTACAAATCTACGTTGCGTTGTCAAAGGACGTGAGTACAGGTCGTTATTGATTTGAAGGTGTAAATGTAAAAATTGTTGGTGTTTGAATTTAGATGTCCTAGTGTCGACGAAGCGTGTCGCCCCACGACTGCACGACTTGAATCGTGATGAGATGACAGACATGTTTAGTACAGTTTGCAAGATACAACGTATGCTGGAGGATATTTATCAGACCACAGCGGCCACTGTTACGGTTCAGGATGGTCCAGATGCTGGACAAACTATTAAGGTAAGGAGTTCAGATCAGAAGTAGAAAGGCGATCAACTTGTTGCAGCAAAGCTTGCTCGGTATTCGTAAATAACAAACTGAGGATGTTCTTGCCTTTGTTCTAGTTATCTCTGAGGGCTTTTCTTGTGCGATTGTGGTTGAGTGCTTCTTCCATAATGACGAAAATATCGGCCACAACGTTTCCCTACGTCTCTGCTGTCATACGGTGGATGGCTAACGCGTTTTTATCGAACTCCATTTGGGTGGTCGAATTCTTCTGTAATTTGTCATTCAAAGGTGGTTATGCTGACTGAGACACTGCAGCCTCACATGCTCCTTCCATAATGACGAAAATCACGGCCACAACGTTTCCCTACGTATCTGCTGTCATACGGCGGATGGCTAACGCGTTTTTATCGAACTCACTTTCGGTTTCCGAATTCTTCTGTGATTTGTCATTCGAAGGTTGGTATGCTGACTGAGATACTGCAGCATCACCTGCTTCGCGATGTTCAGACCAAGCGCTCTGGCATCCGCCATGGCTAAGTCCTAAAAGCGGAGGTTCGGTTTCCTTGTCGTCTTCAATTTGGGGGCTGAGCGTCGAGGGCATTATTTTCCATTCACTCGATGTTGTCAAGCCAATGTCGTCGACGTGATCTTCTTTGCTGCTTTTTATCCAGCACTCTCAGCACCATAAAGAAGTCTCAGTGTTTTGTAGAGCTTACACTTCTTTCGGTTTAAGATTTTCGAACTCAAGTGAACAACGTATGTTGTTTCCACAGATTTACCTTTGCAATTGCATGTTTAGCCGTAGACAGGAGTCTGGTATCAATGTAAGTGCGTAGGTGGCTATGGCTCAGTCTTTCTGGTATTTTTTTTTTTAGAGACATCGTTTGGATTTGTGTACGTAAATTTATCATTTGAAAGACAACCAGATGATCATGGCCAAGTATGAAGGAGCTACGGCAATCACCCCTTTCATTAATCCGCCGGGGGAATCTCAGATCCGCAACGACCTACCTGCGCGTAGGTAATGTCACATTTTGCATGGAGGATAAGATCCCTTCGTTTTCAATGATTGCATTTTGCGAATGTATTCCCCCTGGCGGATTTAATGATAGAGCTGAATAGAAACATGCTCCCCCGGAGATATCCCAGCCGAAGTCAGTATAGTCCTTTATTATTGCAGTCGTTGATCATCTGTTTGAAGGAAAAGTGACGGGCTCCAAAGTGCATCAGTTGATCAACGAGGTGGTGTCCCAGGTTGGAATTCTTATCGTTCAGTTGATCTTAAAGGTATTTGGAAGCCGAATAATCAATCTCCTATAACCTCACCGTATCGACGACATTTCAAATTCAATCTTTGGACCTAGCTTTGAATTGAGAATTTTAAACTATGCGAATACCTAATTAAAGTTTTTGAAACAATTTTCAGCACGTCCACTTCCATGTGATGCCCCGGCGTCCCGGTGACTTTGGGCACAACGACCAGATCTATGTTCAACTTGAAAAATTCGCAGAAGACACCAAGGACCGTGAAATAAACGCCATGGTTGACGAAGCGCAGATCTATCGAAACTACTTTGCACAAAAACAAAACTGAAAAGTAATTTGTTCTTCCTGCTGAAGTTAGTCATGCTTATTTTGAGATTCGAATGAACAGTCAAGTCGTTCGAATGTCTATTTTCGTTCGAATTATACCGGTTTTCCTGAAATAAATTTTCTATTCGATCGAATCTCAAAATACAAATTCTTCGAATTCGACAAACTTTCGTTCGAATTCGAATGTCAAAATCAGCATGAGTAAAAAAAGAAAACAATCTTTACTCTTTCTTTATACAGTTTAATAAACAATTACAGAAAAACATTATTTAATTAGTGTAAGGGTCAATTCGTCGCAGTTGCTCAGTGGTAAGTGCGTTGGACTACGAATCGTAGGGTCTCATGTTCAAAGCACATACCACCTTATTTTTTTCTACTGCCCCACCTCTAGCGAACGCCTGAAAATCACTTGACACGAGAACCTCAATTTGCCATTCGGAAGTGGGTTTAAAATTATAGGTACCTTTTACTGGCTTCTTTGTTATGATTTAATTGGCACTTCATCGGTTTCCGCTGTGGATTGCACCGACGCTATTCGAAAAACATTCTTAGATGGTTGTACCGCTGTGTCTGTGCTCTCAGACAAACTAACTGGAACACACTGAGGGCTCAGATTGCCTGGCGCTGTTTTTGGCCGTCGATAAGAAAGCTGTAAGAATAGAGTCAGTACTCTTGGCATAACTCGCTCGCAAAATACTTACAATAAATCGATTCATCCTTGAGGTGCGCTTTTTCTGTTCGATTTCCTGCATGGTGTCATATTTGATTCTTCCAACTAGACGTTTGTAATTGATTTCCAAGTAACCAGCCAACCAATCGATGCCACCCCAAATGTTGCTGACTTCATTGGGATTGAAATGTGTCGACTTCAAGCTGGAAAAGTATCGATTGGCAAGGGCTTCCACACTGAATGTGTTCTCGACGTCATACAATTGAATGGTATCGCTGACTAGATCCGATTTTGTCCCAACTAAGAGAACAACTTTTCCACTCATAAATGGATGAGAAGCTATTTGATTTAGAAGTTGAAAGGCGTGTTGCATTTCCTGCAGAGCTGCTGACATGTCGTAACAAAAGATGAGTCCCATTGTCTAAAAGATAGAAACAAACAAATGTTATACTGATTATAAGAAGAGGACTTTGCCGATTGTTCGTAGTGGCCTCAGCAAGTCGAACGTTTATGCGGACAACCAGTTTCGTTTCAGGGCGGGGCATGACACATTCGACACATCCGACATTCAGTGGAATAAATGCAAGAACTAATGCAGGGGGAAGCCACTCGGGAGTAAACATGACGTTTGAAAAGGTGCTTCAACGTTTTTACACAAGAACTGACGTAAAAAAACACGCCAACTTTCAGAGACGTTCATCGATAAGAATGAAGACGAGGTACGATACCAAAGCAAACACCACGTGATTCCATGAGGGAGAACTTCCAATAATTGAAGATGATAAAAACAACAAAATATGCCTTAGAAAACGTCTTCAACCTAATGCTGTCACTCGGAAGCTAACACGCAATATAGATCCCATCGGCTCCTAGATTTGCTCAACACAAATACATGCCCAGAGTTTTAACCACATTTTACTCTGTCTATTTACCTTTGCATAGTAATGGTGCCATAATTTTTGCATCTCTCTATTGCCGCCAATTTCGGTTATGGTTAATGTACAATTCGGCAAATCTACGTAAAAGCATTGAACACCATTTGTTGGCTCGTAGAATGTTCGTTGTTTGCCAGCTAAAATGCAACCAATTTCGGTTTTACCAACATTTTCCGGCCCCAGAAGGAGGACGTTGAAATCACGACTGAAAACAAAAGAATAAACCTTGTTGAAAGGTCACTACACCTTCGGCCTTGCTCACTTGCTGGTACTAATGATTCCGTTTCGCTTTGTCCGGCAACAATATTGCAAATATTTGCAGAGACTTAATCCCATCTAGAGTAACTTTTAAACATTTTTAAACTGGTCCTTTATTGGGTATTTCCCTGTCGTCCTTTTCATAACACCAATCGTTAAAAGAAGCCGCC
This sequence comes from Portevinia maculata, assembly GCA_949715645.1. Classification (NCBI taxonomy): domain Eukaryota; kingdom Metazoa; phylum Arthropoda; class Insecta; order Diptera; family Syrphidae; genus Portevinia; species Portevinia maculata. Next base: position 1,900,357 of record OX454529.1, read on the forward strand.
TATTGACTGCTTTGAGATGAGAAAAAAAATACAATGCAATGATATAGGCATTTTGTTTGTTTAGCAGAAAACTAAAATCAACGTTGTCAAGGAGCTGCTTGAATGGTTACAACAAAAGTGGTAGGTCATTTTCAGGTGCATATACGTAATCCCAGCCTACACGACAAATAGCCAAACTGTAAAGGGTTTTCAACCACGCTATTAATTGCTTAATATTAAAACAGTGACGGGAAGGTGGGGCTCTACCACTCCACCAGCAAAAATTCTACCTCTGCTAGATACTTGCAAGTGAAGACACTAACAATTTGGGGTGCCATCTTTGTTTTAATACTTAAAAAGTATTTGCCAAGAACAATGAGTTTTACTGTCAAATGCAGAAGCTGCCACAAGTTTGTGCCTGTGCTACTCACCACGGATATGTGCATAGGATAGGAATTTTTAGCAAAAACAGCCACCCAAAGTCCACTTGATGTTTGGTGCGACATCTGTGTGCAGCTATCGATTTTAAAACTTTTTTGCAGAAGTAGCCATTTTTAAAATGCATCGATAAAAATGTTCTTCGTCAATTCGGTTTAATGTCAAACACTACTTTTTTCGATCACTACAAATTGAAAAAATAAAGTGTGGCAGCATTGCCGCACTCAGTCAGTGTAAAATAATTTAACGGTACAATCGATAAAAAATTTTCTTCCTCAATTCGGTTTAATGTCAAACACTACTTTTTTCGATCACTACAAATTGAAAAAAATAAAGTATGGCAGCACTGCCGCGCTCAGTCAGTGTAAAATAATTTAACGGTACAATCTGTCACAAAAGTCCGGCAGAAGAGTTCACTCAGTCGCTCAGTATGTGTTTAGTGTTTGAAGTGATCGGTTGCGCGCGGTTGCCGTCTTCGTTTTTTAAAATGGCGGTCTGTTTTGTTGTTGTTGCGACTGCTCATGCAAATATATTTAAAAAAATCAGTGCGGTTTGATTTACCAATTATCGATTTCCAAACGTTTTTGGCGCGAACAACAACAAAATGTCGGTTTTTAGCGCGATTTATCAAAGCTCAGTGACATTCCGTCACAAGAGTTTACTCACTCACTCACTCACTTTGTGTTGAGTGTTTGTGGAGATCGGGTCGTCTTCACTTCGTTTATAAAATGGCGGTCTGCTTTTCGTTGTTGTTGTTGCGACTAGTTCATCAAAATATATATAAAAAAAATCAGTGCGGTTTGATTTACCAAATATCGATTTCCAAACATTTTTGGCGCGAACAACAACAACATCTTGCCGCGATTTTTCCCATTGCACATTATTTCGTTTCGTTCCACCTACCGACGTCTTAAAAAATCGGTCTGAAAAGTGCAAAGAATATCATAAGGATTTGTTTGTAATTTTGCAATCGTAATTAGTGGCCCCTCGCGATTAACATTTTTTTCTGATGTATAAGTGAAGTGTTAAACTTTTAGAATAATCACACAACAAAATCCTTGCCGCGATTTGTGAAGTGAAAAGTGTCAAACTTTGAGAGCAACCGATCAGATAATTGGTCGCTCTCACGCGAACGGTCCTTTACTGTTGCTGTAACAGGGTTAATGATAAATTATTCAGGTGAGTGAATTTTGTTGCTAGATCGAATTTTTAAAATGCCATTTTTTCTTTAAATTTTTAATTGAATATATTTTTTTAATAAAATTAGATAAATCGGTTTCAGATATTTCATTTTCTTTATTTACATATTCTTCTCCTTGTAAAACAATAATGAATAATTCAGGTGAGTGCATTTTGTTGCTAAATGAAATTTTTAACATGCCATTTTCTCTTTAAATTTTATATTGAATATATTTTTTTATAAAATTACATAAATTGGTTTTAGGTATTCGATTGTCTTAATTTACAGCTTATTGTTCCTCTCCTTGTTAAACAGTGTCTTTCAAGCTCTCTTTTAGTTGCACCCTTGAGTTATTTCTTAAAACATTATTTCGTTTTCTATTGGGCACACTTTTTTTGCGGAGTGGTTTTTACAAATCGAAAACCACAATAATTTGAATTGGTTGACGGCACAAATGCAATACGAATATATAGTATATTTTTTTGCTTAGTTAATACATACTTTGATGTCAGTTTGCTCATCGCTGCATATTTGCAGGCGTAAGGAAATGGAGCCCAAACATATTCCACAGCAAATATAAATTTTTTATTAGCAATAAAAGTTGCAAGTTTTCTTTGACTTTTCCTGATACACTGGCCCCCCCCTTTCCTTACCTTTTCTTGTAGATTACATTCATTTCTTGGGTGGTTATATTTTTAACTTCCAAGCGCAATAGGTAAGTTATTGCCATTGAACCGAAATTGTTTAATATTTGAAGGTTCAGAATGTGGTTTGCCAGCGTTTTTAAGAAAACGTATGTGTGTGATTACGTCCGTGAACGGTTTATCGTTGACGGAATCTCGCGTATGAAATATATCGACTTCGTTTTGGTACCAATCGACGCGTATTGACATTTATATGATCTGGAAAAAATAACACTAAATTCGTTTTGGCCGTTCTATTAATTAAACCAAAAAGAATTTCTTGAGAAAAAATTATCTAGTCTAATTTGTTGTGCAATCCATGAACCGATTTTTTTTTTTATCAAAGATCATCTCACAGTTTTGCATAATACATAGGTAGTCGATGTCTGAAAACCACGATCCAAGTGGTTTCATACACAATTCCAAGAGTGGAGGAGCTATCACAGTATTTCATCATCCAAAAATCCCTTTAGTGCGAGTGCGTTATAAAAAAAAAGTGTTAAAGGTAAGGAGTGGAAATCTGGATTTTATGGACGTCTTGAGCATGGAAGACTGCTAAAAAGAACCTTCTAAGGATTATCTTTCGATCCAAGTGGTCTTCGGACATCTCTTTCAAGAGACGTGGCTGGGGTGAGAAGGAGCTATCAGAGCATATTCTCATATTAAAAGGAAATTCTATTGACTCTTACAGTGTTAACGTTAAGGGGTGGGACACGGACATGAATGGACGACGTCGGTCTGGAAAACATTTCCAAAAGAACCTTTAAGGATCTACACTCCGATCCAGGTGGTCTTTAGAGATTCATTCCAACTCTGCTGGGGCGAGGAGGAGCTTTTAGAGTTGTTCCTCATTTTGACAGGAAATTCCATTGACTCGGACAGTGTAGCATGTCAGGGGTGGGAAATGGACCATGCGAGGATGATCTAGGTTCAGAAAAGAAGCTGCAATGGACAATCCTTCGATCCAGACGATGTTCAAAAGTCTCTGCCAAGGAAAGTGGCACTGTGGCAGGCACGAGGAGGAGCTGACGGATTTTCTTCTTTCTGCAACGAGTTAGACGTTATTCTTATTTGAATTAATTAAATAATTGTATTGCATTCAAGCACGGCCTATTAATACTTACGCTAGTCGCGAGTAAGCTCCAATTCCAGGTACATAACGAACTCTCAAACTACTTCCTTAGATGCAAGTGGTACGGACTTAGAGATCTTTTTGCCGTTACAACGGACGCGGCAATTAGTAAAACAACTTACAGTTAATGTCCTCTTTGCAATCATTATTAAAATAATATTTGACATTGAAGACACAATAAAACAATTCTCGCAAATAACACGAGGGGCTTTTTTATTTTGGTTTACAAGTTTTTGGTAATTTCTTTGCCAACAAAAATTACTCGAACAGCTGACAATCATTTACCTGTCAAAAGCGAAGACACAAGAAGGGGTTTGTGACTTCGAATCTGCAAATGGTTGCCGCTAGTTGCGATTACAACCTGAAAAGTTATTTAATCTTTCAAAATGTAGATGGAGGAGACATTTCTTTGGATGAAGGGTGAAAATCGGGAGTTTATGGACGCCCTGGGCAAGGAAGACTGTTAAAAAAGATCCTTCTAAATACTATCTTTTGATCCAAGTGGTCTTCGGACATCTCTTCCAAGAGACGTGGCTGGGGTGAGAAGGAGCTATCAGAGCATATTCTCATATTAAAACTAAATTCTATTCACTCGGATAGTGTTAAAGTTAGGGGGTGGGGCGCGGGCATGAATGGAGGACGTAGGTCTGGAAAACATTTCCGAAATAACCTTTGAGGATCTACACTCCGATCCAGGTGGTCTTTAGAGATCCATTCCAACTCTGCTGGGGCGAGGAGGAGCTAGTAGTGTTTCTTCATTCTGACAGGAAATTCTATTGACTCGGACAGTGTAACATGTAAGTGGTGGCAAATGGGGCATGTGTGGATGATCTAGGTCTAGCAAAGAACTGCAATGAACAATCCTTCCATTCAGACGATGTTCAGAAGTCTCTGCCAAGGAAAGTGGCACTGTGGCAGGCGTCAGGAGGAGCTGACTGATTTTCTTCTTTCTGAAACGAGTTAGACGTTATTCTTATTTGAAGTAATAAAATAATTGTTTTGCAACAAATCACTGCCTATTAATAGTTACGCGAGTCGTGAGTAAGCTCCAACTCCAAGAACTCAAACTACTTCCTAAGATGCAAGTGGAATGTACTTAGAGATCTAAGTACCTATTTGCTGTTACAACGGACGCGGCAATTCGTAAAACAATTTGCAGTGAATGTCCTCTTTGCAATCATTATTAAATTAAAATAATATTTAACATTCAACACTAAAGCAATTCTCGCAAGTAAGACGAGGGGCAAATTAATTATGCTTCTTTATTTTGAATTAGAAATGTTTGGTAATTTCTTTGCCAACAAAAATTACTCGAAACAGCTGACAATCATTGAGCTGTCAAAAGCGGAGACACAACAAGGGGTTTGTGACTTCGAATTTGCAAATGGTTGCCGCTAGTTGCGATTACAACCTGAAAAGTTATTTAATCTTTCAAAATGTAGATGGAGGAGACATTTCTTTTGGTTGGGTTCGAGTGCGATTTCTGCTTGCTACGTTGATAGCTGTGTGTGTATATATTTCTGGCCCAGATTGAACATCAGAGCCTAGTCCCGTCAAGGACAGGTAAAAAGTATCCTACTTATGTAGAGATAGTGTGTAATCAAATCGATGAATGAATCAATCAAATAGATGGTTCCTGCGGCAATAGTCAGCGACTAGTTCCTCTCGAGTTAGTTGCCCGATGTTTGTCATTCTACTCGTCAATGATGATTGAAGAATCAATGGCCTTTTTCCAACGTAGTCGTTTTGATCGAATGACTTGCTCTCTTCTTCTTCTTCGTTAACGACAAGGTCATGATCTGGACTAGGGGGATAATAACCCTTTAACTTCACTGTATCGCTACTGGTCCATCTGGGGTGGAAATTGGGAATGTATGGTCGACCTTGGCATGGACAACTGTTCCAAAAGAATCTTTTAAAGACTTTCTTTTGATCAAAGTGGTGGTCAGACATCTCTTCCAAGAGACGTGGTTAGGGTAAAGAGGATCTAGTAGAGTATTTCATCATTTTAAAAGGAAATTCAACTCACTCTGACAGTGTTAAAGGTAAGGTGTGGTAATCGGAAGTTTATGTACGCCCTGGGCATGAAAGACTGTTAAAAAAGATCCTTCTAGAGACTATCTTTCGATCCAAGTGGTTTTCGGTCATCTCATCCAAGAGACGTAGCTGCGGTGAGAAGGAGCTATCAGAGCATATTTTCATATTAAAAGCAAATTCTATTGACTTGGAGAGTGTTAAAGTTAAGCGGGACCCGGGCATGAATGGACGACATACATAGGTCTGGAAAACATTCCCAAAAGAACCTTAGAGGATCTACACTCCGATCCAGGTGGGCCTTAGAGATCCATTCCAACTCTGCTGGGGCGGGGAGGACCTATTAGTGTTTCCTCATTTTGACAGGAAATTCCATTGATTCGGACAGTATAACATGTAAGTGGTGGGAGTTGGGCAAGTGTGGATGATCTAGGTCTGGAAAAGAAGCTGCAATGAACAATCCTTCGATCCAGACGATGATCCAAAGTCTCTGCCGAGGAAAGTGGCAGGTATGAGAAGGAGCTGACAGATTTTCTTCTTTCTGCAACAAGTTAGACGTTATACTTATTTGAAGTAATACAATAATTGTATTGCAACTAAACACGGCCTATTAATACTTACGCGAGTCGCGAGTAAGCTCCAACTCCAGGTACTTGATTAACTCAAACTACTTCCTTAGATGCAAGTGGCACGGAGATCTATTTGCTGTTACAACGGACGCGGCAATTCGTAAAACATCTTTCAGTGAATGTCCTCTTTGCAATCATTATTAAATTAACATAATATTTAACATTCAAGACACAATAAAGCAATTCTCGCAAGTGAAACGAGGGGCAGAAATAAATTGTGCTTCTTTATTTTGAATTAGAAATGTTTGGTAATTTCTTTGCCAACAAAAATTACACGAACAGCTGACATTCATTTAGCTGTCAAAAACAGAGACACAAGAAGGGGTTTGTGATTTCGAATTTACAAATGGTTGCCGTTAGTTGCGTTTACAACTTGAATAGTTAGTTAATATTTCAAAATATAGATGGGGGAGACCTTTCTTTGGGTTGAGTTCGATTTCTAATTGCTATGTTGAATGCTATGTGTGTAGATATTTCTGGCGCAGATTGAACATTAGAGCCTAGTCCCGCCAAGGGCAGGTAAAAAGTATCCTACGTATGTAGAGATAGTGCATATTTATATCAATCAATCAACCAACCAAATAGATAGCTTCTGCGGCAATAGCTGCCTAGTATTCGGCGACTAGTTCCTCTCGAGCTAGTTGAACAATGTTTGTCATTCTACTCGTCAACGATGATTGAAGTATCAATGATCATTTTCCAACGTAGTCTAGTTTTGATCGAATGACTTGCTCTCCTCTTCTTCTTCATTAACGACAAGGTCATGATCAGGACCAGAGGGACAACCACTCCCAACTACACTGTCTCGCTACTGCTCCGACTGTGGGGTTCGCCGACTTGAGCTAAAAATATATCGGCAGGCCTCCCGGAGGTCAATCTAATGCTGGGTTCCTTGCATTTGCATCTGCCTCTTTTCGACGATTTCGCATTTGTATCTGCTTCTTTTTCGATCATTTCGCAAGTTCGTTTCATATATTCATTCGAATTTTTCTAGCACTTTAGGTTACGAAATGCTCATTCTCAGCAGCAATCTTAACCCTAGGCCATTCAACTCTGACAGGGCATTCAAGAAACAAACAAACAAAAATATTAACTAACAAAGCTACTATATCTGTATAATTGTTATTAATTAATTCAAAACAAAATAATGATTACCTGCAGTTTCAGGTTGGGTAATTATGCAATGCACTGAGTTGGCACAGGCACACCGACCCATCGTGCTTGGTATGACGATTTCATTGTTGCAATAGCGATTGCGCCCTCCACCAGGGCGGGTAGGGGAAACAACCATTATTTTATTGCAAAGTGAAATTAATAATAGTTTTGATTTTAATTATTGAGACCGTGCTTTTGACCTTTCCTCGAAAAGCGGAACGCTCGAGGTGCAGTGCTGTGAACAAATAAGTTTAAATTGTCACCAACAACATTAGCGTTTTGCTGATGTAACTTACCTAGAATTTGCTGGCATTCCACTCTCGGTTACCTAGATACTCGTAGATGTCAACAAACTACATAATTGCATTTTAAACGTTTTCAGATTGATTTTTGTTTGTTTCATTATTTACCCTTGGCCAAATGGTGGACACTGCTGTTCTGATCTGTTTATTTATTTATTTTTCATCATCGTACTTTAACAATTTGCAAAGACTTCAAAGTAGTAAATGTTACAGCGAAAAATACCGAGAATAGTTGGTGACATTTTGTCTTACAAAATATTAGGACAGCTTCTCCAAGCGTTTGTGCGTGCGAAGATATATTTTTGGCACGAATGGAAGGGCAAGGGGCCAATCATTTTCGACACACAATACCTAGGCATTCTTTTTGAAAACATCAGAAGCATCTTGATATTTGTGGCAGGTCCACTGGAACCCCCACCAGTACCTCCAGCTTCTGAGTTGGATTGCGTTCGAGATTGGTGGATTCTATTTGCTGGGCCAGCAGACTACATTGAATCGACTGGATCTTAGAAAGCACTCTTTCTTCTTTGGCCTGCAGTTCAAAGAAATCTGTGTGAATTCCTCGAATAGGCTGTGATAGCGCTTGTCAATTGTGTTTCAAAGGTCGACTGATTCAGACGAGTCAGATCTCTTGGGTGTGCTGGTGTGAGAGCGTCGTGGGGTAGTTTAATTGTGGTTTTTGCCACTTCGATTCGGAGCGAAGTTATTGCAGAAAAGGGTTTGCAAAGACGAATTGTTCGTTAATAAAATAAAGGAACCGCGCTATTAATGCAACAGGTCTTGAGAAAAAATTAGAAAATGGGTAGTTTTCTTTAAGGGCGGTGTCCAATTGAGAAATTGGAAAAGACTAGGTGCCAAGAAACAGACACTTCTACGTCAAAATGCCTTTGTCTTAACTGCGTATATTGGAAAAGACTACGACTAAAGGAAAGGACGCTTCTACTTGCTTTGACACGTGTCAAAATGTCTGTGTCTTAATAACCTTCATTGGAAAAGACTAGGAGCAAAGAAAGGGGCACTTCTACTCTCTTCGACATGATGTCAAAATGACTTTGTCTTTATTAAGTTCATTGGAAAAAACTAGGAGCAAAGAAAAGGGCACTTCTACTCTCTCTGACAGATGTCAAAATGTCTTTGTCTTAATAACCTTTGGAAAAGACTAGGAGCAAAGAAAGGGCACTTCTACTCTCTTTGACAGATGTCAAAATGTCTTTGTCTTTATTACGTTCATTGGAAAAGACTAGGAGCAAAGAAAAGGGCACTTTTACTCTCTTTGACAGATGTCAAAATGACTTTGTCTTTATTAAGTTCATTTGAAAAAACTAGGAGCAAAGAAAAGGGCACTTCTACTCTCTCTGACAGATGTCAAAATGTCTTTGTCTTAATAACCTTCATTGGAAAAGACTAGGAGCAAAGAAAGGGCACTTGTACTCTCTTTGACAGATGTCAAAATGTATTTGTCTTTATTACGTTCATTGGAAAAGACTAGGAGCAAAGAAAAGGGCACTTTTACTCTCTTTGACAGATGTCAAAATGACTTTGTCCTTATTAAGTTCATTGGAAAAAACTAGGAGCAAAGAAAAGGGCACTTCTACTCTCTCTGACAGATGTCAAAATGTCTTTGTCTTAATAACCTTCATTGGAAAAGACTAGGAGCAAAGAAAGGGCACTTCTACCCTCTCCGACAGATGTCAAAATGTCTTTGTCTAAATTACATTCATTGGAAAAGACTAGGAGCAAAGAAAGGGGCACTTCTACTCTCTTTGACAGATGTCAAAATGTCTTTGTCTTTATTACGTCCATTGGAAAAGACTAGGAGCAAAGACAAGGGCACTTTTACTCTCTCTGACAGATGTCAAAATGTCTTTGTCTTAATAACCTTCATTGGAAAAGACTAGGAGCAAAGAAAGGGCACTTCTACCCTCTCTGACAGATGTCAAAATGTCTTTGTCTAAATTACATTCATTGGAAAAGACTATGACTAAAGAAAAGGACGCTTCTACTCGCTTTGACAGATGTCAAAATGTCTTTGTCTTTATTACGTTCATTGGAAAAGACTAGGAGCAAAGAAAGGGGCACTTCTACTCTCTTTGAAAGATGTCAAAATGTCTTTGTCTTTATTACGTCCATTGGAAAAGACTAGGAGCAAAGACAAGGGCACTTTTACTCTCTTTGACAGATGTCAAAATGACTTTGTCTTTATTAAGTTCATTGGAAAAAACTAGGAGCAAAGAAAAGGGCACTTCTACTCTCTCTGACAGATGTCAAAATGTCGTTGTCTTTATTACATTTATTGGAAAAGAATACGATTAAAGGAAAGGACGCTTCTACTCGCTTTGACACGTGTCAAAATGTCTTCGTCTTAAATACCTTCATTGGAAAAGACTAGGAGCAAGGAAAAGGGCACTTCTACTCTCTCTGACAGATGTTAAAATGTCTTCGTCTTAAGCACGTTCATTGGAAAAGACTAGGATCCTAAAGCTGATATGCAAGTGTGGATACAAATTCGTACGCTGATACGACTGGAGATCATCGGTGTCATGAAAGGTCAATGAAACAATAATCAATAACGGGAGCTCAATCCAGCACCAGCATTGGCCTCAGTGATGAAGTGCTCCGAAACCAGTAAGTCTTTTGGAACCGGCGAAATCCACGGACGGACCAGTTTGGATGCATCAAAGTGGGAGGGCTATGATCCTCTTAATCCTGACCATAACCTCGACATAAAGGAAGAAGAAAGAAGGATATTTTTTAATGAAAAGGTTAAGGATTTTTCCGACCAAGAATTCATCAATAAAACTTATTTTCGATAAGAATTGGATCAAAGGAATGAGAAAGAAAAGGGCCAGTGAAGACGTAGGAAATCGAAGCTAAAAGGAGTTGTCATCGGCAAAGGATGCCTTGAAAAATGAGACAAAAAAACGGGAACTTGTATCTGGCAATGGTGGGGTTCTGTCGGTTTTTCTTTAGCAGTTTTAATGGTCAACCAAAAGGGACTTGGCTTAGCTTACGGCAGCTTGAGAAAATGTCCACACAGGAACGCACAATTGCACGTTGCGATCTGTGATTCCAAACAGAAAGCGAGCTTTGTAAAAATCGTATCTGCCCCGTCGCGTTCTTGATTTACCCGCTTGACTTGCCCCCTCTCAGTTTGACCGACATAGAGTGGTTCTTTGCAACGCGACTGGAAACATGTTTGTCCGCACGACCAGCCCACGTTCTGTTTGACCGAACCTTTTAAGTCAATTATGGTTGGGTCACTTAGGATTGCTTATAAAAGTGGCTTATTCCCTGTCTAGGTACAGAGCGGATGGACAATAATTCTCCAGCCAAGAGGATCTTCGACTCCCAGCGCTCAGGTTCGAGGAGGCAGAGAAAAACGAAACTCCGTTTTATGGACCAAAATATCACGGTTGAAGCAGAGGATCGAAGACTGCAGTGTCAAAGGCCAAGACTCTTCACGGGAACAAGCGATTATCTACACTACCTCTTCTTCTTCGTCTTTTTTTACTATGGGTTTTTGATCGTTATTAAGGGGATCAGAACCCTTCCACTTAACTTCATATCCTAAGGGCTAGAACAAGGTCTATGTTCCAACAGAGCCTAATCCCTTGGTTTTCTTTAACCGGGATAGGTATGTCCCAGCTTCGCGCTGAGATGAATGAAATAACTCTATACTACAACGTCCCTTCTGGTCTGGCTTAGACCTTATCATCTACCCTACCATCCTAGCAATAAGATATTCGACCATCCGTCGCAGTCAGTTGGCATCCTTTTTTTAAAGACCAACTTAATATTGTAATGGCATTGGACGCGTTCAATAGTCACTTCTAGTTTACCCTTTTTCATTGATCGAATAACTCACGTGACCATCGTTTGGCAAGTGATGGAGGTTGCACTACTTGGGAACTCGCAGTACTTTAAATCGTTTCCGTTATGCAAAGTAATGAAACAAGTTTGCTGAGAACAAAATTTATTTTTCGTTTCATAACTGGACAAAGCATCATCGGTAAAGTATCCCAGATTCCCAGCACAATATTTGGCGACGTCAAACTATGGTGGTATGTAGGTAGCGAATCTTTGTTGGCTTTGTCATCTTCACAGTGACTTCTCTGAATCGGAATTCACCTTGTGTCCGATGAAGTAACGCAATTATGTATTTCATTGCGACTCCTTTTCGTAGCGATTATTGATACGCGAATAATATTTATTTCCTGATACGGGTGACATCGATGTTGGTGTGTGTTGGTGCATAATACACGCCAGCGGCTCTCGTTCAAGACCAAGCAGTTGCCGTGATCGTTGTCATTGTTAAATGCTCCCTCTGTGCTGTGCTCGTCCACTTGCATCTGCGCTGCGTAACACCATTGACTTTGTCTATTTTTATCTGCAATTTTAATACATGTATATAATTTTGTTGTTGTTGCTGGGGATGTTTTCTGTTATATTTACATCAGCGGTCTGCGCGCGGGTGTAGCATGGATGAAATTCTGTTCATATAGCGAAGGGGCCGACGACGCGACGACCGACGGGTGACAGCGAACTTGATGCATACGATACGACTACAGATGTTGTGTATTGCGTACACCAAACATGCGGCGGGTACGGGTCGGGTATAATGTCTTTTTGTTGGCTGTCGTCGGTGCAATGTCGGACGGTTTGTTCCTTATCGAAATGGCCTTGTACAAAGTCATTGACTGCGTCTTGCATATTATTACAAAAATGAAATCACACCTACATGTGGCTGTGAGTGTGAGCAGCAGCACACCATAAAGCTAATTAAGACTTTTTATCTTAGCTTAACGTCTGCACCTACATTTATGTGTATTTGGAAAGGAAGAGAGAGAGAGAGAGAGAGCGCGAATTGACGTACCTCACTGCTAGCTATATGTTTGCTATTAATTTGGTTGCGTTTGCTACGAGTATTTATTTCTGTTTTGCGTAGTATCTCAATCGCGCATATAAATTGAGGGTTGCGGATAGGGAGCGTGTGTGTGTGTGTGTGGGGCTATGTGTATTGCTTTTTATTGTTTATAGAAAACGCATATAAAAATAATTCGTTTGTGTTGAGGAGAAGTAAACGATGCCCTTAAAATTTGGTTGACATTGAGAATGCCGATTTGTATACGAAAAGATTGATGCATAGTTTCACCGAAAATAAACACGGATAGATAGGTAGATAGGTAGGTATCTTCACCTTCCAGTTATGGATTTATTTTTAAGAAGAAAGGATTAGCTTCAACATTTTTCGTCAACCCGTTCTCTGAGTCCCAACTGAAAGTCGCAATGACAGTTGTCCATTGGTTTGGTTTCAACATTTTCCGTCAACCCGTTCTCTGAGTCTCAACTGAGAGTCGCAATGACAGTTGTCCATTGGTTTGGTTTCAACATTTTCCGTCAACCCGTTCACTGAGTCTCAATTGAGAGTCGCAATGACAGTTGTCCATTGGTTTGGTTTCAACATTTTCCGTCAACCCGTTCTCTGAGTCTCAACTGAGAGTCTCAGTGACAGTTGTCCATGGGTTTGGCTTCAAAATTTCCCGTCAACCCGTTCTCTGAGTCTCAACTGAGAGTCGCAATGACAGTTGTCCATTGGTTTGGTTTCAACATTTTCCGTCAACCCGTTCTCTGAGTCTCAATTGAGAGTCGCAATGACAGTTGCCCATTGGTTTGGTTTTAACATTTTCCGTCAACCCGTTCTCTGAGTCTCAACTGAGAGTCGCAATGACAGTTGTCCATTGGTTTGGTTTCAACATTTCCCGTCAACCCGTTCTCTGAGTCTCAACTGAGAGTCGCAATGACAGTTGTGGAGGAACCAGTTTGGACCAACTTGGAACCTCTTTATCCATCTTCAAAATCGCCCATCAAAGAAGAGGATGTGCTTAGGCAATCCTATCTTCAACGTTGCTCAAGGGCAGCTTCTCTTCCTTCAACTCTGTAATCTCAGAGAACGAGTGGACTATAAGATCCGAGGGAATCAACCACTTGTGACATATCATGGACACTTTGGCAACAAAAGGATCATACCTATAAGCTTTTACGGTACCCAAGAATATCACTACTTAATTTTATTGGTCATACTTTTCCAAGGACACAATGAAACTGTATCCCAAAGATAGGAGATCCATGAGGACACACTTCACTTTCTCTGTCACAGCCCGAGTCTCTGAAAGATACTTCTTCCAAGTCATTCTCGAACTTTCTGATGTTTCGCTTTCTGATCTTTAAATGTTTTTGAGGACATCAGGATTGCTGGACAACTTTGAGTGAGGAAAGAAAACCAAGGAAGGGGGACTAGGGCCAACAAACGAAATGGTATCACATCCACAGGCTTTCTTTGCCTTACCAACCCGCAAAACTAACCTTACGTAAGTAAGTTTCGCCGAATGACTCAACACATAATGTAGAAGAAGCAGTTTTTTTTTATTTCTTTATTTATTGTTTCATCGAACAGATAATACATTTACATATATCTCCTTAAGACTACTAGATACATTATTAAACACTAAGTACCACTCAGATTACCTATAATAAGTAACAACTGTTTTTTAAACGTTTAACTATTGGAACTGTTGAAAACATCTTGTAATTGGCTCGTTAAGCCCATAGTTCATTCTATAAAAGGGTTCACAAAATAAATTTTTTGTTCGCAAGTATCTCGAGGGAGCATAGATCTCAATTAGAGATAGCAATAAAGGGCAGTTAATTCGATTACTTAACATGTCGCGTATGAAGATTATCGAAAAATATTTACGGCGATCTGACAGCCTTAGTAAGCCTATAAGTTGACATCGTGCATCATACGGTGGCATTCGAATATTCCAATGTAGACGATAAACGACTAGTCTTGTGAAGCGTTTTTGGATATTTTCAATCCTTTGTGAACTTGTTTTATAAAAAGGGCACCATATAGCAGAGCAGTATTCCAAAACAGATCGTCCAAAGCAATAAAGAGAGATTTGAGAGTGCATGTGTCAGTGAACTCCTTGGAATTTCACCCAATAAATCCCAGCATAGAGTTAGCTTTAGCTACTATAAAATCAATATGAAGGTTAAAGTTAAGTTTACGATCAAACCAAACGCCAAGGTCCTTCTTTTCTTCTATTCTTGTGAGAGGTATATCGTCAATTTTATAATTGTAGAACACCGGAGACAGGTGACGATAAAATGACATAACTTGACATTTTCCAACATTTAGAGACAAGCGATTTTGTTTGCACCATTCACACAGTCTGTGAAGGTCTTCTTGAAGGTGTACGCAATCTGAAAGCGATTTTATCCGACAGAAGATTTTTAAATCATCCGCAAACAACAATTTCTGGGAAAACCCGATACGGAGGGGAATATCATTTATTAAGATTAAAAACAAAAGTGGGCCCAGGTGGCTTCCTTGTGGAACCCCAGAGGAAACATGAATTTGATGGCAGATGACATTATTTATTTGAACATATTGAAAACGATCACATAAATAAGACTCAAACCATTTCAGTAGATTTGAATGAAATCCTAAACCTTCCAATTTTTGAATTAAGATTTTGTGATTGACTCTATCGAAAGTCTTGGCAAAATCAGTATAAATGACGTCGCATTGAGATCCGCTTTCAAAACAACTAACGGTGTGATTACAGAAAATCATAAGATTGGTCGAGGTAGATTTTCCAGTGACAAAATGTTGATGAGGTGAAATAATTTCTTTGAGAAGAAACGACAGTTTCTTTGTAACAATTTTTTCAAATAATTTAGGGATAGCAGAAAGTTTGCAAATCGGACGATAATTAGAAACCTCTTGTTTAGGTCCCGCTTTATGAATGGGGAATATGAACAAAATCTTCCAGTCATTAAGGAAATTTCCCTCACTGAGGGAAGCGTTAAACAAAAGTGACAATGGTAAACAAAGAGAACTTGCACACTGTTTTAAAAGAAAAGAAGATATTTCGTCAGGACCAGGGTTTTTCACCGACTCAAGCTACTCACGGCCTCTGACACATCAGATACACTAATATGTAAGGTACCAATATTTATATGGGACTATTCATGTGGTCATGGGCAGAAGAAACAGGGATATAACATGTCGTATATACTGATTGAAAAAAGTCAGCAAAGAATTTACTGATCGTGCGTGTATCGTTGGAACTTTCCTGTAAGTAAAACATTTTATTTGGAATGCCATTGGAATTTCTTTTCCCATTAATATACCGTGCTGTGCAAATTACTTGGGACAGGCATGATTTTTAAACATAATCGTAAGTAGGCTATGATTTTCGCGTTACTGTTTTAAACTTTGGTAAGGTTCTTTGCAAATTAATTATTACAAATATTTTCTTTTGGATTCGCGAAAGTAAGTTGCAGTTTTTTGTGCATTTATAAAAGTTTAGTGTCATGAAGCTGTTATCCGATATTTTATTAGTTCGTTTGAAACAAATTTGAAAATGGATATTTCGATAGAGAAGAGGGCTTCAATCATTGCTTTGCATGAGCACACTGACAAAAGCATACGGAAGATTTCGGATGATGTTGGAGTTCCAAAATCAAGTGTGGGTAGGATCATAGCGTTGCACAAGGCTACAGGATCCATTGCAACGGCTCGTACGGGGCATTGTGGCCGAAAACGCAAGACAACGGATCGCGATGACAAAACTTTGATCCGTATAACAGCGTCATTCATCCTTGGAAGACTAGCGGTGATCTTCAAAGATCTTCAAAATGACTTGGCGTTGGCTGGTGTGGTGGTGGACTCGTCCATTGTTAGAAAGCGTCTTTTAGATCTGGGCCGCAAAGCAAGAAGACCACTTAAAAAACAGTTTCTAACTGAGGCTACGATGAGAAAAAGGCTGCAGTGGGCAAAGAAACATAAAGACTGGTCTTCGCACGAATGGGGAAGTGTCATTTTCTCTGATGAGAGCCATTTCGAAGTTCAGGGCTAAAAGGTAAGTGTCGTGGGGAGAAGCAACAAAGAAAAGCTCCGACCTGGTCACATTATACAGGCCCCTAAACACCCCCCCCCCCCCCCCCAAAGTAATGTTTTGGGGTTTGTTTCACCTCCTTGGGCCCTGGAAGCTTAAAGCCGATTGAAGGGATGATGAATAGCATCAAGTACGCTGACGTTTTAACCCACATGCTCTTACCGACCATGAGAAGACAGTTTCTGACCGGAAATGCAATTTTTCAGCAAGATCTTGCCCCATGCCACACTTCAAAAAAAAATTAAAGCATTCTTTGCGGAAGAACGTATTAAGGTGCTCGAATGGCCAGGCAACTCTCCAGACCTCAACCCAATAGAGAATCTTTGGGCCATAATAAAAATAAGGTTGAGAAAAAGGGATGGTACAAGGTGGCGCAAAAGTAATCCTCCTATCAGAAAATGCTATAAATTTTGCGATTGGCCCCTAATGTCAGTTCTGTTTTGACATTTGTGTAGTAAACACATGCGAAATACACGTTAATAAACAATGTTACGCTACACTGCTCCAGAACGCGGAATATTGGTGACTATTTATTTGAGCAATAATCGGTCGGTGACTTTGGCACAACGTGAATTTCGTCGCAGATTTCCTACCCGTCCAACGCCTACTGGTAAAACACTGCGACGTTTAGCCGCTCGCCTCGAAGAGACTGGCACAACACGAGATGCTGCCAGGCGTGGCAGACCCTGGAGTAGCCGTTCTGCAGAGAATATTGCTGCTGTAGCCGAAGATGTCATGGAAGCGCCGTTGACATCGACCAGACGACGTGCCACGCAAATGGGTATGAGTCGACGGTCTTTACAGCGAATTTTGGTACAAGATTTGAAGATGTTTCCGTACAAAGTACAGACGGTGCATCAGCTGTTAGCTGCTGACCGCCAATCGCGTCTAACATACGCTCCAGCCATCCTTAATCACCACCAAGAGGAAGATGATTTTTCATCAAAAATAATCAAAAGTGATGAGGCCCATTTCCATCTTAGCGGGTTCGTAAATAAGCAAAATTTACGCTTCTGGGGCACTGAAAATCCGCGTGTAACCCACGAAGAGCCATTACACCCGCTCAAAGTCACTGTATGGTGTGCTGTTTTCGCTGGAGGAGTCATCGGACCTTTTTTCTTCGAAGACGTCACGGGCCAAACGGTTACTGTGAATGGTGAGCGCTACAGAGCAATGATCAACGAGTTCTTTTTGCCGCAACTTGATGAATTGGGATTGGAAAACATGTGGTTCCAACAGGACGGTGCAACGGCACACACTGCACGTGCCACAACCGATATGCTGAAGGATGCATTTTCCGGGCGCCTAATCTCCCGTTTTTGCGATTTGCACTGGCCAGCAAGATCGCCTGATTTGACCGCTCCAGACTTCTTTTTGTGGGGCTTTTTGAAGTCGCGGGCTTATGTCAACAAGCCTCAGACTCTTGCAGCTCTTAAAGACAATATCCGTCAACAACGTGAGGACCTATCGCCGGAAGTTTTGGCCAAAGTGATGGAAAATGCCATAAAAAGGGCTCAAATGACAATCAACTGTGGCGGCGGCCATTTACATGACATCATATTCTCGACTTGATGTAAAAAAAATTAAAAGACCAAATAAAAATAATCCACAAGAAGAATCAAAGTTTTTAATTTTTTTTTTAAATTACAGCCAAAAAACATCGGAAGGTTATTTTTGCGCCACCTTGTACTACCAAAAAGAAGCTTATTTGTGCAATAATTGAAATGTGGTTTCACGACGAAGAAATAAGAAAAATTTGGGAAACATTGGTTTCATCCATGCCAAATCGAGTAAAAGATGTAATTGCTTCCAAAGGCGGCCATAAAAATTATTAAATTTAAAAAATTGGCAACATTTTATAAAAAAATAAAAAAAATCATAAAAATTTTGCCTGTCCCAATTAATTTGCACAGCACTGTAGCTCCAGAAAAGTTTACTACTCGTATTAAGCTTTAAATTCGATTCCGTACGAATCAGATAATTTTTATATAGAAATCTATTTAGAACTTCGAATTCGTTTTGAAGACGTCTATATTTACGTAATAGGATAATATCGTTATTTGAACTACGAAATAATTTGTATGCTTTATTTTTTTTATTTCTGAAATTTCCCAGTGCTTTATTGAACCACTGAGGCATTGATTTACCGGCTATGGTTTTCATCGGAACAAAACGATCGATTGCCTCCCTTAATGCCTCGATGAAATCATTAAACGCGGCTGACAGTTCACTAGGAGTGTTTCTTTGCAAGCGGATATAGGGATAATTTGAAATTTGCGTGTGGTGTTGTACATAAAAGTAAAGTCTCCTTGTTCGCCGACGATGCTCTTTTATTTGTAAGTGGTAATGACATAAATGTTGTAAAACGTGATATTCAGTGTGATCTCGACAATCTGTTTCAATGGCTTCAAATGAATAAACTTAAAATTAATATAAGAAAAACGAAATGCATGGTAATAAATAATGATACTTTTGTGGACTTGAGAATTAATGGAATACCAATCGAACAATTATACGAAATAGAATACCTTGGTGTAGTTCTAGACAATAAATTAACATTTAACAACCATATGATATATATTACCAACAAAATCTCAAAAAAAGTAGCCTTTCTTAGAAGAATAAGAAAAAACATCTCAACAATGTGCGCGGTAAATATTCATAACACAATCATAAAACCACATTTTGAATTTTGTGCAACAGTGTTATTCATGGCAAATAACAAAAGTATTAATAAGCTTCAAATATTACAAAATAAAGCAATGCGCACCATCCTGAAATGCAGTATATATACACCTATTGAATTGATGCTGTCGTGTTTGCAGTGGTTAAATATTAAACAGCGCATCATCTTTAATGTTATAACGTTTGTCTTCAAAATGAAGCATAACATGGTTCCTAAATATTTGTCATCAAATTTAATATATACGCAAGATGTACAGCCCTATAGTTTAAGATCTAATTCTGACTTTAGATTACAACTGTATAGAGATGTTCGAACTCAAATATGGTTTTTTATAAAGGATTAAAACTTTTCAATGAATTGCCACTTGAAATAAAAAACGAAACTCTTTTTGTAAGATTTAAAAATTTATTGATAGTACACATAAGAGATTCAGTTTCTTAATTTGAAGCCTAATATGAATACGTTTTTACTTTTCTTTGTCTTGTAAACATAAAAATGCAAATATGTAACTTTAATAAGTATATGAACTATTGTAATAGTAACTTTTTTACTAAATAAATACTACTACTACTACTACTACTACTACTACTACTACTACTACTACTACTACTACTAAAATACAACAACAACTTATCCTATTTACGCTAAATTTAGGGGGGATAGCTATCGCCGCTAAGTCCTTTAGCGGGGATAAACAGTGCTTTCAAAATCCATTTTCTTCGTTTCTGATGAACCTTCCGATGAATTTTTCAGGAAATGTCAAAGTTTGACAACCCACCGACCACTCGCACATCTCGCCGAATATTTTATTCGTGATTTTATTATTATTTTTTTCAAACTTCATTATAAAGGTAATTGAATTTAGCAAATCTGTTAATGTGAAATTGTTTTTCATAATTTTAGAATATGCTTGGCATCAATTTCAATTGGAGCAAGTAAATATTTTTCAATTTCAGGATTTTCAATACAAATTTCTTAACCCATTAACTCCCAAGGGTATTTAAAATTGTAAAAGTCATATTTTTATGGGTTTTTCTCTTTATTTTGGTTAAAATAAGAATATAAAGGGTTTTTCAATAAGAGCGCTACAAAAGTTTTTTTTTAAATAAAACAAAAACGGTTTTGGATATCAATGAAATTCTTTATTCCTGTGAAAGTACGTTCGATGCCATTATATATGGAACTCGATTTCTTTTGCATGGCCACCACGGGCACGCTTGCAGAAGTCCAGACGCTGAACCCAATTTTCGACGGGTTTCAAGCATAAATCGGCCGATACTGCTGCAATTTCACGTTCGATATTCGTACGAAGTTCATCAATCGTCGCTGGCTTGTTGGCATAGACCATAGACCTTGACGTAGCCCCACAGGAAATAATTTAACGGCGTCAAATCGCACGACCGAGGCGGCCAAGCGACTGGACCATTTCGTGAGATAACACGGTTTCCAAACTTGGTTTCCAATAAATTGATTGTGGCATTCGCTGTGTGGCTTGTGGCGCCGTCCTGTTGGAACCACATGTCCTCCAAGTCCATATCATCCAATTGGGGCCAAAAATATTCGGTTATCATTGAACGGTAGCGATTCCCATTCACAGTAACGTGCCGGTCTTGATCATCACGGAAGAAGTACGGCCCAATGACGCCGCCTGCCCATAAACCACACCAAACCGTAATTTTGTCGGGATGCAATGATGACTCATGGAGTACGTGTGGATTGCTGCCTGACCAATACCGCATATTGTGTTTATTGACGAAGCCATTCAGCCAGAAATGAGCCTCATCGCTTTTGGACGTAGCGCTCTTAACGTTGAGGCCACTGACTCCGAATTTCGGTAGTAAATTTTAATAATTTCATGAAAAACCTTACTGAAGAGAAATGTTAAAAGAGCGGCAAGAAATTCGGCGTCGTTTGCTGTCCCTGTCGCTCTACTTTTGTAGCGTCCCTGTTGAAAAACCCTTTATATACAAACAAAATTTTTGGAAAAAATGTGTGTGGTTGGTAACAGAGGTGTACTTTACGAGTATATAGTATAAGGGGATCATAAATACATACTATTTTAAATTTAGTTCAGGTGAAAGTTTTTAAAACAGTCCTTATTTATGCACAGTGTAACATTGCACATTTCACAGCACCATTTGGATCGTACATGGCACTGTCGACATCTGAGTTGATTGGGTAATATTTTGGGAAAATGGTGTCCTGGAATCTCCGCAATGCTTCGCTTGACAGTTAATTTAGGTTGCACTTTTCCTGCATTTAGAGTGTGAAACCTTAAGTAGTGAAGTGTGATTGCCCTGGTAAATTCGAGTAGATCACCCTTATAATTATTAGTCAGCTTATGGAGCCTCCAGGCATTGGAAACAGTGGATGAAACCATGGATGTGAAAATGTTCCACCACCACTTTTTGCCTCGAATTTCGATTGAATAAGTATTTATGAATTGGTCATGGAGGTCGACACCACCCATATTTATGTTATAATTCTTGACCAAAAGAGGCTGGGGTATATTGACTTTTTTCTGTTGCTCCTTGCTCCACCTTCTGACAATATCATACGGTTCGATCACATCGTAATTTGTGGCTATTGTAACGATGTTGTTGTCCTTCCATTTTACAAATAGCAATTTATGGGTAGAATCAAATTGGTAGTCAAAACTGCCTCTTATATGTTTTTGAAGTCCTTGTTGTTTGGTAAAGGACATTTTTTAAGTCGGTTGTCGCGAGCCGTTCCCGTTGCTCTAAAGCCTTTATCTTTTAAGATTTTCATGAGCTCATAGCTTGTAAAGAAGTTGTCAAAAAAGATGACATGGTCACTTGGACATTCTATGTTCTTGAGGACGTCTAGAACCACTCTTGAATCTAGTGGGAGGCTTTTCATTGAAGGTTTCACATTTTTAGCTCCACAGTAGGTGCCAAATTCGTATAAATATCCATCTTTGCTGCAAAGCATCCCATTTTTGAAGCCAAATCTCACTGGCTTTCCCCTTATGAACTGCTTTGCAGAATGACGACCGAAATACTTCACCATAGACTCGTCTATAGATAAGTGCTCATGCATATAGCCCCAATGTTGAAATTTTGCACACAAAAGTTGACTGAGCGGTCGAAGTTTTGCCATTTCGTCATTTGCGTCGAGGTGGTCATTATCAGCAAAATGTATAAACCTTTTAATTTCTTGAAATATATTTCATGACATACTATTGGCAACAATGGGCACATGTGTATCAGGCGACTGTTTCCAGTACATGGTTTATCTTGCCTCAGAATTATATCCCGAAAACAGTAATATTCCAATAAAAACTTTCAAATCCTCGTCGTTGAAAGAAAAGTTGTGTTGGTTTTTTTGCCCTGCATACAACATAGTTTGACTTACAATTAGTTGTCTTACCTCGGAATCAAAAAAAATTTCAAAAATTTCAATTTCGTTGAGGCCGAAGAAATCTGACGTGCAGTTTTGGATTCTACGCAAAAAATGTCCAGTCCGTTGAAACTCGGTTGAGGAAATTGATTTTGTCCATACCGGTGAAGCAAATGACTTCTTTAACTCTGATAGTGGGATGTCATCATCGCTGTCGAATCCATCGTCGTCAGAGGCTAAATAAGCATCCACAAAAACCCTTAACTTCACCGGGAACATCAAGTGGCAATTCCGTGTTCTCATATTATCCTCGTCCAAATCCTCTTCATCCGTCACGTAGTCCACCAGTGGAGGGATCATGACGATATCAGCGTTGACGGCATGTGTACTACTATGAAGTTCTTCCAAAGCAGAGTCAAGATTTTGGAAACGTTTTCCATAAAAATGTTTGACAGGGATAGCTTGAAAATTCATTCTGATCACTAGAAAAAAATGCATGCATGATCCCATTGTACTTTTAAAAGTACATCAAACTTTGGCTTTGCTTACCTCCGTGTATATATGCAAAAATATAAAGGGGCTTGTATACTTGTTCACTTTAGGTTTTTTTTTAAATAAAAATCAAAACAAAAAAATAAATATTTCGTAAATTGAAGTTTTTATGACCACAAATGTTTCTGAAGGGAACAAAACGAGAAATGTTTCAGAATGCTTTCCACGAAAAGACAGCTGGACAACAGCCAACTGTGATTAAAAAATTCAAAAGTACCTCAAAAAATTCAAATAATATTGACTTTTGTGAAAACAAATTCAAAAGATAATTTTTATTTCATGGCATGCTGTTAAATGACCATTTCAATAATTCATTTTACTGTACTTTAAAAAGTACAATGGGAGGGAATGGGTTAACTACAACTTACAGCTGTGTCACGGTGCATGTCATAAGTGCAGGTGTGCTGCAAAGTTTTTTTTGATGAATTCTTAAGCGGCGATAGTCGTTTTCTGATGCGATCCTCATATCCGCGTGCAAAGAAACACGGCTACTGTAGGTATATAAATTCTTGCTCCCAAGAAAAAGAGTTTAAACAATCGTTTATAGCATTATAATTACCATTATTGTAATTGAAATAAGTACGATTATCACATATTGGTTTTAAATACCCGAACAAATTTAACTCAACGCTTAGTGCAAGATGGTGAGGAGAATTTTTAAATGCAGAAGGATTTGTAGAAGGAGTTCAACTCAGTCAAAGTGCGATCGCAGATGTAAGAAAATATGAAATCCGATTCGAAATTTTGTATCTCCGCCACTAAATTGAAGATGAAAGCGAGCAACACGACTTGGTTTCGCATTAAGGAAGGAACGCAAAGGCATGTATGGGCACCAGCAAGGGTGCATCCCAAAACATACCTCTAAACTGAAAATGAAAACTTGTACAGAAAAAGAAAAAATCTCCAGAAAAATCCCACGTAACTCGTCGCACCCCTTCGTGCATGCCTTCACACTCAACTCCCTGCAAGTTCATGCTTCTTTTCTTGTGGTGATGTAAATCGTATGCGGTGTGAAATAGAAAATGAAAATGAAAATCAAACCGAAGCCATCGCTGTAGCTGCGAGTGACCTACAATTCGTATCTAAAGCAATGCTACTGTCGTATTTGAAGTATCTTTTGTGGGTTTTCTCTTTTCATCAGTTTTCTTTCTTTCGTGAGTATTTTTTCTTTTACCTATAATCACCACAATTCGTGTTTTTTTAACTTTCAATTTGTCCACGGCATTGTGTGTCGCCGAAGAGACTACCATACCTTAACTAGCCGAAGTTGTAAGCATAGCCCGCTGCCAATTCTCACTGTCTATCTCTCGCTGTCTCTCTCGTGTAATCGACATCCGTTTCCATAGCCTTTCGATGGGTAATTGGACGAAAATCTGATTACCAATTCGCGGTAACTTGTTTTGCGATTTTCCCCCGTTCGAATAGTTGCATCTGCATGCAGATGTGTCGCCCCGTCACACTGCATAATAATTATGAAAATGCAGTTGCAACATGCAACCGACTTCCTTTTTTTTTGTTGCCGCTGTTGTCGGTGTGTTTCTGGGTCACTTTCCACACCTAACAGCAAAGAACACGACATGCGATTTTCTCTCCCCACTGGCCAGGCTATCTCCTCTTACTAACACTAACATCGCCATTCGCCATTCGCCATTGCCACCATCATCATCGCCACATCCTCATCATCGAAGAAATCTCGTTGTGCATTAGAAAAAGAAAATGCTGATGATGTTCGCATGCGCAACGCATGCGGAGAGGACGACCAAATCTAGGTCGCATCTTTCGGTGAGAGGATTAGGAAAGTTTCCTTTCCGACCGCGAGCTAGTGTGTGTGCACAAACGTATCACATAATTCAAGTTGCATTTGCAACATATAATCGACTAAGTAATTCCTACCGAGGGAGAAAGTCCAAGGCCATAAATAAAAAGCATTGCGTTATGATTGTCAGGAAAGGTGTAGGCATGAATTAATGCTCTCTTTGTTTTTGGGGCGCTACCTGGGTAAGCCAACGGCAAAAACAGAGTTGGTAGCTTTCGAATGGACGCTCAAACTCAAGACACATTTATAATATCCACCGTCGGAGACACTTAGAACCTGCTTCATTATAAAGTGCAAGTCTCTGTGACCCCTGCAGGCCTTACAAACCCTTGATCACGCAAATGCATATACAACAACACCGGCAAATGTCTTCAAACCGGGGGATGCCTCAAATCCAGAATATTACCTCCCCTTTAAGAAAGAAGGTGAAGAGCCCTAGTGAGTAGTGACCCCGGACGTAACTGGAAGTCACTCCGCTGGATATAATGTGAGGCAATTGTCTAAAGCAATGTCGCAATATAATGTATCGGAATGGGATGGTAGGTAGGTAGGTAAATGGCTGCCCTTGTGACTGGTGTCACGGCTCACTTAGACCATCAGTTTGGGTCCATTGTGTCCATTGTTGGGACTTCCAAAATTTTGAGACCCTACAAAGAAGTATGCCGCTGTTAAACAGCTCAGTGGTCTGCTGTATTAGAACCACCCGGATCTATATGTAAATCTCAGGAGTTTCCTCAGCTCACGTCCTAAAGCTCCTCAAAGAAGTAGCTGCCAAGGATCTTGAATGTGTTTGTTCTAAGGGCCGGTGACAAATAGAGTCTAGCTCTTCGACGTCTCTACAGCTCCTGCAGTAATCGTTGTGCATTATGCCCAGCCACTGCGCGGTGTCCTGTGACTGTGTGTCTTTGCTCATGACCTTAGATTTCCTTTTGTTTACGCTGGCCAAAGCTCCCTCGAGTGTCTGCATGTTTCGAGGCTGGTCCAACGTAGGTTTGTTCTACTCATGGATTCAACGCCGATTTTCCGTGTCAGTGCACCGAGCGGAGTTTCCATCCATCTCCGATCCGTCTGCTTCTTCGTTGCCCGAGATGTCCTTTTGCCCTGGTACCCAGCATAGGGTCACCGAATTGGCGATTGATGTCTCGTCTAGGTTTTTTCTGCACTGTAACACCGCCCTTGATTTGACGACTACTGACTCCATGGCCATTATGGCCGCTTGGCAGTCAGAGTATATGGTGATCTGCTTGTCGGCCAGTTTGCGCTTCTTCACCTCCTTGGTAGCCTGAGTGATCGCAGCTGTCTCTGCCTGAAAGACGCTGCATTCATCGCTGATTCTGAAGGACGCGCCCAGGCCCAGAGTCTCACAGAAGATGCCTGCACCTGTACCCGCATCCATTTTGGATCCGTCAGTATAGATAGCTATTTCGCCATCTTCCGTGACTGTTTTGTTGATCCATTCGCTTCTTTCTGTGATTCTGGTAGCGAATCTCCTTTTGAAGGCGAAGGTGTGTGGTAGATGGTCAGTGGCTGTTGTTTCTTTCGGAAAGGGATACCAATGTTGCAAGCAGCTCATATCTGTTCAAGGGCATAGCTTTTACAACCTTCATAGGTAGGAATTTTAAACTTCAGCACCTTCAAGTGGCCTTCAATCTTATGTCATACCCTGACGTTGAAATTAAGAAGTATTCGGCCCTAGCGAGGTATCCGTCGGAACGGAAAATTCTCCGATCTGATAAAAATCGGAGGATTTTTGCTTCGAGGTATTCTCCCGAACAGGTATTCGAAGCCTAAATCCTCCGATTCTAATCAGATCGGAGATTTTTCCGTCCCGCAGGAAGTAATTCTCTCGATAGCGCCTCCAGCGAAGAGGATCCACATGCGTGTTGTACGGCTAGGTGATAGGTCAAACAGGGGTATGCAATTGGCATACAGCACTAGGCCCCATCTTCAAATAAAGAAAAACCAAAAAAAAACTGTTCCTAGACAAAGCCCAATCTTCCTGCAGAATTTAAGCAGCTTTCTGTGGTCTGTGCCGCTTAGCTCCTCTAAATCCTCGAAGAAGTATTCTCCTAGAAACCTCCTACGATTCCGTGCTATACCCTCGCACTTACACAGTATGTGCGCTATGTCTTCCTCGACTTGTAGATCACCAGAAAACCTGCATATATCCACATCTACCAATCTAAGCCGCCTAGCATGCTTCCTTAGGAGAACAGTGCCCCGACATAATCCCAACTTTTAAACTTCTGGCTTGCCCGCAAGGGTACAAGGGTACTCTTGCAGCATGAGTTATCGAAAAATGTTCTTAATAAATAACCCTGGGGCTGGGGCACCTTGGGCACCTTGGGCTTGGTATTCCAGCAGAACATACATATTCCGTCGAACAAGTTAAACCAAAGTCAGTGAATAGCAAACGTGTTGTTCTCCGATTCACTTAGCCTACTTTTCTATTAGCCGAAATGTTTTTTGTTTTTATTAAATTCCCTCTTGTGACAAACACACAAACAAAATAACAGTGAAAGTAGCTTAGTTTTAATTGAAGCCGCAACTGCATATACAAATTGCAAAAAATAAATAAATGACGAAGAAGCACGATATGCAACGCTCGCGTAAAGATGTATTTATTAATTTTGTTGTTTGCCTCTTTGGCATCTCTCTCGGGCTTTCTTTGGTTTCGTTCGATTCAGCATTCAACCAAACTAACACATAAATTGCAGATACATCTGGTAGTAGGTAGGTACTTGGATTTGGATTAGTGATCTACTAACAGAGCAACTTGCCATGCAAAGACTTTCTTTTCCATAACTCGCGAGACTTGCAAAATGGCAGGCGAAAAATAAAACATTTTGAACCAAGGATCAAGTAAGAAATCCGGTTAAATTCATTCTGTTGGTCCTCTAATACGGGAGGGGGCGTGGGGATAAGAGAAGGAGTAGGTCACTGTGATGACTAATTTGTTTGAATTCAAATTGAGGCGGTCGTGAGTCATTGATAAACGAAATGGATTTATTGATTGGGTTGGGGTGGGCATTAGCATCGACTGATTCAGACGTTGAAGGTTGGTGAAGGTTAATCGGCTCATCGATAACACAAGCATTCAGCGCGCGTTGGCACATTATTTGAATGCACTATCCTAAGGGTATATTGATTTTGACTCATAGTTTGCAACGTGCCATTTTACTGCTCGTAGACGCCTAAAAGTTTCGATATATGTGATCATCGATTGGTTGAGACTTCCGCTAGCGGTGGGAAAAACTTGAGGTGTTTATGGGCCCTCGGTCAGTTGTCCAACGCACGAACCAATGAGCCAGTGCCGCCAATATTTTCCTTGTTGACTTAAACGCCAAGACCGGCAAGTCTTCGATAGGCGGAAAACCAGCCCACACGATAACTGACGATCGGGATATCGCGGAAACGTTTTACTCTCTTAGTCATCTTCGCAATGTCTCCTGTCTATCGCGGTTTTATCGATATTTCCACCATAAGTGGTCAAACGAAATAGCAAGCTGCATTCTACCCTTTAGAACATTTTAACCGCAATACTCGCCACGCCAGGAATGCACATCAGTTCACCCTTCAGCCTGTATTCGGTCTTTTTTCTTTCCTACGACAACAGTCAGGCACTGTCGCACAATGCTTAAAGCAGTATGCAGACGGAATTGAGTAAGACTGTGCTGGGTACCGGGACACAGCGGTATAGAGGGGAATGAGCGAGCCGATGAGCTAGCAAGAAATGGAGGGGAATTGGAAAATAGCGGACTTTAAACCACCGTTTGGCGTTATTAAGGGAATAATCAATGAGAAGATCTTAAATATGGCTAACCTTAGATGGCAAAATTTAGAGGGGCATAGGGTGTGAACACTTTGGCCTCATTTAGACAAGAAAAGATCTAAGGAAATTCTCATATTGCGCAGGGAACAGCTTAGAACAGTAGTTGGGATTTTAATGGCACAAAAGATCTTATAGGTCGAAGTGCCTCCCCTTTTAATCGCCTCGGCGAGCCAGACGTTTAAAAGTTGGGATTATGTCTGGGCACTGTTCTCCTAAGGAAGCATGCTAGGCGGCTTAGATTGGTAGATATGGATATATGCAGGTTTTCTGGTGATCTACAAGTCGAGGAAGACAGCGCACATACTGTGTAAGTGCGAGGGTATAGCACGGAATCGTAGGAGGTTTCTAGGAGAATACTTCTTCGAGGATTTAGAGGAGCTAAGCGGCACAGACCACAGAAAGCTGCTTAAATTCTGCAGGAAGATTGGGCTTTGTCTAGGAACAGTTTTTTTTTGGTTTTTCTTTATTTGAAGATGGGGCCTAGTGCTGTATGCCAATTGCATACCCCTGTTTGACCTATCACCTAGCCGTACAACACGCATGTGGATCCTCTTCGCTGGAGGCGCTATCGAGAGAATTACTTCCTGCGGGACGGAAAAATCTCCGATCTGATTAGAATCGGAGGATTTAGGCTTCGAATACCTGTTCGGGAGAATACCTCGAAGCAAAAATCCTCCGATTTTTATCAGATTGGAGAATTTTCCGTTCCGACGGATACCTCGCTAGGGCCGAATACTTCTTAATTTCAACGTCAGGGTATGACATAAGATTGAAGGCCACTTGAAGGTGCTGAAGTTTAAAATTCCTACCTATGAAGGTTGTAAAAGCTATGCCCTTGAACAGATATGAGCTGCTTGCAACATTGGTATCCCTTTCCGAAAGAAACAACAGCCACTGACCATCTACCACACACCTTCGCCTTCAAAAGGAGATTCGCTACCAGAATCACAGAAAGAAGCGAATGGATCAACAAAACAGTCACGGAAGATGGCGAAATAGCTATCTATACCGACGGATCCAAAATGGATGCGGGTACAGGTGCAGGCATCTTCTGTGAGACTCTGGGCCTGGGCGCGTCCTTCAGAATCAGCGATGAATGCAGCGTCTTTCAGGCAGAGACAGCTGCGATCACTCAGGCTACCAAGGAGGTGAAGAAGCGCAAACTGGCCGACAAGCAGATCACCATATACTCTGACTGCCAAGCGGCCATAATGGCCATGGAGTCAGTAGTCGTCAAATCAAGGGCGGTGTTACAGTGCAGAAAAAACCTAGACGAGACATCAATCGCCAATTCGGTGACCCTATGCTGGATACCAGGGCACAAGGACATCTCGGGCAACGAAGAAGCAGACGGATCGGAGATGGATGGAAACTCCGCTCGGTGCACTGACACGGAAAATCGGCGTTGAATCCATGAGTAGAACAAACCTACGTTGGACCAGCCTCGAAACATGCAGACACTCGAGGGAGCTTTGGCCAGCGTAAACAAAAGGAAATCTAAGGTCATGAGCAAAGACACACAGTGTGGATCCACCCCCTCACAGGACACCGCGCAGTGGCTGGGTATAATGCACAACGATTACTGCAGTAGCTGTAGAGACGTCGAAGAGCTAGACTCTATTCGTCACCTACTATGTGAATGCCCGGCCCTTAGAACAAACACATTCAAGATCCTTGGCAGCTACTTCTTTGAGGAGCTTTAGGACTTGAGCTGAGGAAACTCCTGAGATTTACATATAGATCCGGGTAGTTCTAATACAGCAGACCACTGAGCTGTTTAACAGCGGCATACTTCTTTGTAGGGTCTCAAAATTTTGGAAATCCCAACAATGGACACAATGGACCCAAACTGATGGTCTAAGTGAGCCGTGACACCAGTCACAAGGGCAGCCATTTACCTACCTACCTACCATCCCTTTCCGATACATTATATTGCGACATTGCTTTAGACAATTGCCTCACATTATATCCAGCGGAGTGACTTCCAGTTACGTCCGGGGTCACTAGGGCTCTTCACCTTCTTTCTTAAAGGCGAGGTAATGTTCTGGATTTGAGGCATCCCCCGGTTTGAAGACATTTGCCGAATTTGTTGTTTATGCATTTGCGTGATCAAGGGTTTGTAAGGCCTGCAGGGGTCACA
This sequence comes from Portevinia maculata, assembly GCA_949715645.1. Classification (NCBI taxonomy): domain Eukaryota; kingdom Metazoa; phylum Arthropoda; class Insecta; order Diptera; family Syrphidae; genus Portevinia; species Portevinia maculata. The sequence goes on from OX454529.1 coordinate 1,931,238, forward strand.
GAGACTTGCACTTTATAATTAAGCAGGTTCTTCTACTTTGCCTCCGGGGAAAGTTTCTGACCCCATAACTCGATGCACCTGGATTAAACCTCAAGTAGGGATAAGAACGTTAATTTATTAGTTTATATACTTTTTTGATTATCGATTTTTTATTGGATTTCTACATTTTAATGTATTTTATTTTCATTCCGGAATCGGGTAAGCTCTCCTACCTGGCACCTACCTAGATAAAAAAAATAATATAAAAATAAATACCTAATCTAAATGAGTTCAAAACAGAGGGTTTTCTTTTTTCACACATAAATCTATATACAGCCGCAGGTCAATGAGCTCAAAGAGATTCACCACCACACAACTACAGAAATATGTACACAATTCGGTATCAATGGCCGAAACAATTACGCAGCAAAAACTGTAATAACTAAGGCGGGCGGGAATGTATCTGAATGTGTAGAGCTGGTCATGCGGTATCGGAAAATTCAACAACGCGTTGCGTTATCATTTTTCGTTTTACAGTTGCATAATAAACCCTTCCAATTGAGAGAACAAATATAAATTTGCATGCCGCCTACCCTCCGCCCTTAGGTCGGAATAATAATCTAATGCGTCATCGGGCATATGGTTAAAAATGAACACACACACACATTCGTTCCGCATCTGGCAATGGAATCATAAAACTATTGCATGCGAACTCGCTGCGGATACAAGGAGTCCGTCCGCCAACGGACAACGGAAAGACTAAGGATCGAGGAGGGAGGCTGCCGCTGCGCCTGTATATTCCATCGAAGCGGCAAAACAAAACAAAGCGACCGTAGTGTTATTGTTCTATGTAGGGCAATAACTCCTAATCGTCCATATGACTGTCTCAAGGTCTTCTCATGCATGGGCTTGTGTTTGTGGCTGTATGTATTGGGTTTTGGCTCGCGCGCTTGCCAGTCCAACAGAATCCTTTATTTTGTGTTTATTTGGAGTTTTATTTTTTGTATACGCCGACGAAGAGCAGAAGGTCCAAGGCCAAGAAACGAATGCCACCAACATCACCGCAAACATAAACATGGTGTACGCGTAGCGTACCTACAGTGTGCTGCTCCTCCACCGAAGGGAGAACAAAGGAAATAACATACATAATTTGCTGCCGTTGCTGTGGAGGGCAATGATAAAGGCAGAGGCCAGCAATGAGCTCGAGTCGTCGAGGTCTATGTCAGGCAAAATGAAGAAAGTTCGATGACTAGAGGTTATGTATGTGTACGCTCACCCATGTTTTCCTCTGCCGCCCTCTTCATTTCCATTCGCGAACTCATTGAAAGCGACAATGCGTGGAAAAGAAGGCACATTTTTGGCGGGATGCTGTTCATTAACTGCTGCGCAGCGGATGTACTGCGTGTTGTACGATTTGATGTGTCGTTGTCGAACTTTGTATTTGTAGCCACCACCGTACGATTCTGATGTAACATAAATAAAAAACGACTCACTAAATGCTGATGGTGCGACGTTGGGGTCGACTGCAATAAAGGGCAGGTCGTGGTGAATTTCTTTGGAATGCATAATTCTATATTTGACTTCATATGGAATGATGGTGGACCTATCTCCTTGCAATAAGGAACAGCTATGTAAGTGAGTGTAGAAGGTGCAAGTTCTAGAAAATATTCAAAATTCTTACGTCATGTCTGATTTTTAGCCCTTACCTGCAGGGACATGACGTGAGCATTTTTAATATATTCTAGAACTTGCACCTTCATCACTGCAACGCCCCCAATAAAAACAGCGCTTGCCATAAAAGCTGACTAAGGGGAGAAATCACATCCAGGCAAATTTACCATTCATGTGAGCCTTGCGACACATGAAGCATCTTGAAACAGTCCCCGCAGGATCAAACGTGTTGTAAAAACCTAAGAACTCGTGAACTATACGAGCATTGGATTTGCCTTAGCGATTAAGTGATCCGAAAGCCTACTGGAAATTCTGCCAAAGTTTATTGAGGTCAAACCGACCTACTCCACAGGCGCACCAGTAAATTGGGAGGATTATGATCCCTTTAATCCTTATAATAGGCGAGGCTATTAAAGTAAAAAGATACACCTACATACATACAACGATCCAGGGTGAAAGGCCGTCAATAATTGTGCATCTTTTGTGTTTCACGGAATAAAATGCGAACACATTTTACAGGGTGTCCCAAAATGTGCGCAGGATTTTAATTAAATAGAATAGCTACACAGTTTTTTTCCTTCGATTGTTTTTTTTTTTTTTATTGAGTCATAAAGTCCACAGGATAGGTGAAAATGAATTTGTACAAAATTTTGGAACTATGGCTGCCAAACTTCCATTATTTTTAAAATGTTGTTCTACAATATAAACCGGCGAAGCCCACAGGCGGACCATGAGGGATGGAGTTATGTAGGATGTGGAAATATGCATGTTCTGTGGTGATCTACAAGCCGAGGAAGACATAGCGCACATACAGTGTGAGTGGAGGTTTCTAGGAGAATACTTCTTCGAGGATTTAGGGGAGCTGAGCGGCACAGCCCACAGGAAGCTGGTAAAATTCTGCGGGAAGATTGGGCTTTGTCTAGGAAAAGTTGTTTAGGTTTTTCTCCATTTGAAGTCTTGTGCTGTATACGAATTGCATACCCCTGTTTAACCTGACCTAACCTAAGTGGGAGGGTCATGATCCCTTTAATCCTGATCATAGTCTCATTGCCGTTAGAGGAAGAACGAGAATGAAAATACATACGTTGTTCTTGTGTTTTCACTAACTCTTAACTAACAGCTGTCAACTGTCGTGGGCGCAGAGGTTAGTGTGTTGGACTACTAATCCAAAGTTCTCAGTAAGTAGCATCTTAAGCTGTTTGTCCACTGCCCCACCTCTTGCGAACGTCTGACAAACATCCAAGAATAGCAATTGTCATAAGAAGCTTCTCTAATTTGCCGCTCGGATTCGGCTGAAAATTGTGGGTCCCCTCCACTTCGCACAAGCAAATATGTAGTTGGAGAAGCTAGGTTTTAGGCCCTTTATGGGCCCTTGATGCCTAAAATTTAATTGTTATTAATTTTTTTTGTAAACTGTCAGCTGTCAAATATATTTTTTTGGGTTGGCAACACTTAACTACACAAATGGCGGCAAACTCAAATCTTGAGTTAGTTTTGGGACACCCTTTAGGTACCTAATTCATTTATATTATTAAGTAGATACTAAGTGGGGTTAACTTTTAAGAATATTCCCTTCACGTAAAAGCCTCTACTGCAACGACAGAAATATATCACGTCATTACCAGCACAATGGTCCTACCTCTGGTCTAAGTGAATCCTCATCGAGGGCCGGTTCCAACCATCACGTCATTACTGAACTGTCAGACTTTGTATGAGTTAAAGTTTACGCAGGCCTCTTATGTTATTCTCCTCGATGATTTAAGCTCGGAAATTAACCGCGGAAAGTTACGCAACCTCGCAAATGTCAAACTTCAAGACTTTGACGCTGCAGCGACGGCGGATATTATAAGCCCGTTCAATAAAACACAGTCGAGTCGCTGGGATTTTTTATTTTGTTTACCAAATCTTTTAACATATTCTTTGAATCCTTAAAGCCACCTATTAAGCTTGATGAAACGTCAATTTGATATTAGGTATAAAAAACAACTTATAGGCTTGATTCATAATTTGGGGTCGGTAAGAAATGTCTGCTCTATAACAGTTGTAAAGGTGGGTTACATTCTGCTCGCAATTTAGAAGCGATAGTACTTCTCCTTCAGTCAAAACGTGCCTTAATGCAGCTCCGGGATAGGACATATCCAGTAAAGTGAAATCCTCTTATGCCAGTACCTATATAATCAAATCCTCACGATGTGGCACATAATTTAGCCGGACCGTCATTTTAAAATCAAAAAAAAATAATTCCTGCGTTTGGTCATTACGAAAATAAAGTTTCCACCCTCTCTTTAGTGAATGTCGTGGCCGCAGTCGCCAATACCAAAGGCTCTTGGTTTCGAGAGCGAAGGTTAGGTAACCGGGTTGACGGGGCAAGAGAGTCCTTAGGTCAATATAGACCCTTTCTGATACCCTGGGGGCTATCATTTCCATACTTAGGAACCAATGGAAAACCTTCGCAAAACCTAGCGGACTTACAATCCATCCCGATGCAATACCATGCGATACCAACTTGTGCAAGTCGTTTATAGACTTGCCAGAGAGTTCCTGTAACTCGAGGAAGAAATGTCTTCCGAGGACGCTATTTCTACTACGGCAGAGTGCTGGGCATTGACAAAGGAAATGAGCGGTATCCTCTTTCATTTTCTCGTCCGTCCCGCATCCTCCGCAAAGGAAAGCTCTGAGCTGAGCTTCAATTTCTTTCAATTTGAAAGCCTAGAATGTTGTGTACGGTGATAACACCCACGAGAGATGACTAGGGTCTTTTGTTTGTTATATAGTGGACACATTTTCCTGGTCGAGGACGCTCCATCTTTCATTTCCTACCATCAGTGTTTTATCCCCAATCACCTGTTTAAAGTAACAGGGTGGGGTTTTGACTGTAGTGTCAGCCAGTCTTAATTCAAGAGATAACCCCTTTCTCGCTAGCTCATCGCCTCTTTCATTTCCTTGTCGGGCGCAATGGCTCAGTGGTTAGTGTGTCTGTCTGCTAATCGAAAGGTCCCCGCCGGGACCAAGTACCATCTAGCATTTTTTTCCACTGCCCCACCTCTTGTGAATGTCTGACAAACACCCAAGAGTATCAATTGTCATTAGCAGCTTCTCAAACTTGCCGTTCGGATTCGGCTCAAAAAAATTGTAGGTCCCTTCCACTTCGCAAAAGAAAGTGGTCGGAGAAGCTAGGTTTTAGGTCTTGTATGGGCCGATAATGCCTAATATTTTTTTTGTCAGCCTGTCTTAGTTCAAGGGATTACCCTTTTCTCGCTAGTTCATCGGCTCTTTCGATTCCTGGAACACCACTGTGTCCGGAAACGTAACAGAGTCTTAATGAACCTGAGACACCACTATGTCCGGGAACGTAACAGAGTCTTAATGACCCTGAGACACCACTGTGTCCGGGAATGTAACAGAATTTTAAAGAACCTGAGACACCACTGTGTCTGGGAACTTAACAGATTTTGTTTTCTGTGGCGGAAATCCCTTTTATTGCCGCTTGGCTGTCAATGAAGACGGTAATACCAGCCTGTCATTGCAGCTCTTGTCACCGCTAGAACCTCAGCTTGGAAGACGCTGCTGTGGTCGGGGAGTCTGATCCAGCCAGATATTCCGAGTACTTCGGAATAAAAACCCGCGACGACGCCAATATCCATATTGGAGCCATCAGTAAAGATGGGTATCGTTGATTCCCTCGAGAGCATACCGAGCCGCCTTCTTGGGTGGCCTGTCTTCTCACAAATTTTCGCTAAATAGTCAACATGTGTCCTTATTAATTTCAGCAACAGTAGTGACAATCCTGTTCAATGGGTACTTTGTCGAACTATTTAGTAGATAAAAACGTCCCTTAACAAAGTATCGGAGCAGCTTTTGGAATGTTTCATATCGCTAGTACCAAAGAATCGTATGGAATCCTTCCACCGCTTCGAAAACGTTGTATATTTGACAACACGAGTGCTATAAATTTCTCAGAGAAACTTGTTTTTCCATTTTGAATCGCTGAACTGCTCCTTTGGGCTTCATCCACTTCTCTTGAAAATATGTGTTCCTTATTTGTAGACCTGTTTATTGTCACTCCAAGGATTTATCTATTCCGATGGGCTCTACGTTGTTGCAGCATCGCTCGTTTCTGGACATTCTACACCGCCACCTTGTTTAAAGATCATTATCTTCGACGTGCTCAGATGCACCTACAAGGCCCACATCCTGCAGTTGATTAATCGTTAGTTGTTTTCTTTTGAATAAGAAAATAACTCTATTCTTAGCAAGCTTCAAAGGACGCCTGCTTTCCAACTTGCTGGAATCCTTCTGGCTCAGCGATTTTCCTAAAAACATGGATGTCGTTGATAAATGAAGGCCGAAGTGAGGGTGAGGGTCCCGTGCAACTTCTTAATTTAGCTCCCGACACGTGTAAAGTTTTTGCCTGGCATACCCTGAGCCTCGGACGTCCTTGATAACATTTCTAAATCACCATGTGAACAATTTGGCTGAGACCAAAACGCTCAACTTCCGGCATCAAAGCCGTTTGCATTTCTTCTTAGAACAAATAGGAGCAGTACACGATTGTCATAGCCAGAAAGAGAGACCGTTGAGTCTGAAATCATTCGCCAAGACTTTTTGGGATACAAAAAATATACACACGCACACACGTTTCTTTTCAATCGTCCAATGTCGTTTCAAGATGCGAACTATCTGCCTATAAATGTGCGTGTGTGTGTTGCCTATAATATTTTACATAAACGTAAATGCCATCTTGGTAGAAGAGAATTTTCAAATATGACATTTTTTCCAAAGCGGAAACTAAACGTGCGTCGTCGCATCGCTTTCAAATCGAATCGTCCTTGAAATCCAGAAATAATATTGCATGGTCCATAACACCAAATGGCATTCGTTTTGTATTTTTCTGTAATAGATCAACGAACCAGACATAAGAAGCAGCAGGCGACAGCAAAGAAGACAAAGAATAAAAATAAAAACTTGGAGATACACAGAACATTCGCATACTCATCCATACACACTGTTTAAAGCAGCCCCCCCCCCCCCCCCCCCCCCCCCCCTCCACCGACAGTATGCTTCCGAAAAGAAAACGAATCAATGAGTAGTGGATGTGGAACAAAGAATTTTGAACCGAATATAAGATTAGCTGGCGTGCGAGAGGCAGGAGGGAAACATGTGGCATGGCAAGGGTGAGGAGTAGCCTACGGCTGGTGGCGAGGTGACGACGAACGATGGCAAGGACTTCTTCTATCCTTTTGCTTTTTTGCTTGCGTTCTTGAGGTTCGTTGGCTTTTGTCAGGGTTAGGTTGCTCAACTCTTTCGCGGATATCTGTATGTGGCTAGATGGTTCGCTAAAAAATGCGTTTGTGTGTAGGCAAAAACAACTCATACGCATACCTTTTGTTCAATGTGCGTGTGTGTGTGTTTCAACTGCGTCATTATAGCATCTTGCATAATGGCCATTCCACAATTGTGTTTCTTCGAGAGAATTACTTAATTTTGAAGGAATCACACACGTTATACGACTCGTGCCTTACAGGTATACGAAAAGAGACGTTTCATTCATATCGGAGCGTATTTCGACGCGGTAGATTCGATTTGGGTTTAAGGATACTGCATTTGAAGCGTGGCTATTATGAAACGACTATGGTACAGTCACGTAGGGCTTTACAGCAGTTGAGAACGTTCGTATTTGCTTCGCATTTGTGCACCTGTCAAATGTAGAGCTGTCATTTTTGATAGCTGTCAAAGTGACGATTTATATGCTGTGAGACCCAGCCTGCTTTTGAAGTCTTGTGTCGCCTTCAATTGGCTTTAGAGCAGTTGAGAACGTTCGTATTTGCTTCGCATTTTTGCACCTGTCAAATGTAAGGCTGTCATTTTTGATAGCTGTCAAAGCGATGATTTATATGCGGCAGCTTTGGAGGTTGTTAGACCCAGCCTGCTTTTGAAGTCTTGTGTCGCCTTCAATTGGCTTTAGAGCAGTTGAGAACGTTCGTATTGGCTTCGCATTTTTGCACCTGTCAAATGTAGGGCTGTCATTTTTGATAGCTGTCAAAGCGACCATTTATATGCGACAGCTTCGGAGGTTGTTAGACGCAGCCTGCTTTTGAAGTCTTGTGTCGCCTTCAGTTGGCCTTAGAGCAGTTGAGAACGTTCGTATTTGCTTCGCATTTTTGCACCTGTCAAATGTAGGGCTATCATTTTTGATAGCTGTCAAAGTGACGATTTACATGCGGCAGCTTCGGAGCTTGTTAGAGCCAGGCTTCTTTTGAAGTTTTGTGTCGCCTTCAATTGGATTTAGAGCAGTTGAGAACGTTCGTATTTGCTTCGCATTTTTGCAACTGTCAAATGAAGGGCTGTCATTTTTGATAGCTGTCAAAGCGATGATTTATATGCGGCAACTTTGGAGGTTGTTAGACCCAGCCTGCTTTTGAAGTCTTGTGTCGCCTTCAATTGGCTTTAGAGCAGTTGAGAACGTTCGTATTGGCTTCGCATTTTTGCACCTGTCAAATGTAGGGCTGTCATTTTTGATAGCTGTCAAAGCGACCATTTATATGCGACAGCTTCGGAGGTTGTTAGACGCAGCCTGCTTTTGAAGTCTTGTGTCGCCTTCAGTTGGCCTTAGAGCAGTTGAGAACGTTCGTATTTGCTTCGCATTTTTGCACCTGTCAAATGTAGGGCTATCATTTTTGATAGCTGTCAAAGTGACGATTTACATGCGGCAGCTTCGGAGCTTGTTAGAGCCAGGCTTCTTTTGAAGTTTTGTGTCGCCTTCAATTGGATTTAGAGCAGTTGAGAACGTTCGTATTTGCTTCGCATTTTTGCACCTGTCAAATGTAGAGCTGCCATTTTTGAAAGCTGTCAAAGCGACGATTTATATGCGGCAGCTTCGGATGTTGTTAGAGCCAGCCTGCTTTTGAAGTCTTGTGTCGCCTTCAATTGGATTTTATTGGATTTTCCTCTCAGATTTCTGATTTTCCATTCCCAATGGAACGGAATTGTTTTTATTTTCTAATTGGGTGTGTGACACGTCGTCGTCTTGACAGCTCGTTTGTTTGAATTGAAATTGAAGGAGAAAGGTATACAAACACAGGATTCCAGTATGTGGTCTGGAGTTTCGTCGGTTTCACTACAGAATCTGCAGAGCCCGTCCTCTGATATACCGATTTTCCTCAGCTGATATACTCCTTGAGTCTGCAGTGCCCCGTAAGGAGGGCTATTAGGATACTTAGGTTGTTTTTGTTAAGGCTCATAAAAGCTTTGAATCTCGTTTGGTTATAGTTTCTTTGCTTGCCTCAGACCTTGGACGTTGAGAAAGGTCTTGGTCCTTGTTTCTTCCTCCAGTCTCTTGAACTCTTCGCGTAGAGTGTTTTCTCCTATCCCGCAGAACGGTTCAGGACCTGTGAAGGGTTCCTATGGCCCTTTTCTTGCCAGAGAGTCCGCTGCCTCATTGCCTGTAATGCCAAGATGGCCAGGTACCCAGCAGATGGAAATTCTGTTGTTCTTGCCTAATCTATTCAGTCCGTGTCGTGTCCGTGTCCATTCCCACACGAGTTTTGACTTGATGACGTAGGTGTCAAGAGCCTTTATGGCTGCTTGGCTGTTAGACATTATTGCTATGTTGCAATTCCTGTAGTTTTTCTCGAGGTTAATTCGAACGCACCTGTCTTTGGCACATATTTCTGCCTGGAAGATGCTGGTACATTTGCCCATGGAGTTCTCCTTATTGCTGAGCTTTATCTGGAAATTCTTCTCGAAGTTGAATTTCCTGATGCTATCGTCCCTAGGTATGGCAAGAAGTAGGAGTTTTTTGAGTAGGTCATCGATGCATTTCCCTCTTCCAATTCCCTTCTTTGCCATCCTTAGGATTGTTGTGTCTGCCGCTTTCATCGCCATGATGTGTAGAGGGGTTAATTCCAATAACACCTCCATGGCTGCGGTTGGGCAGCTACGCATTGCTCCGGTAATGCACAGGCACGCTAGTCTTTGCACTTTGCCGATTGTCTCTCTTATTGTGGCTAGACTGGTTCGTTTCGCCCAAGCTACTGCTCCATATGTGATTATTGGTCTCACAATTGCAATGTACATCCATCGCAGGATATTTTGGCTGCATCCCCATCCCTTCGGCGCTAGACATATCATGAGAGCGCGGGTGGCCTTCTTGGATATCTCATCTGTATGTTTTCGCCAGAGGAGTTTACTATCTAGATGAAGTCCTACAGGTAGAAAAGCAGCCAGAAAATGCAACTTTGCAGCCAATTGGATTCGTTGGTTTTTTGGTTTTGACTCATCATCATAAACCAACTACAGTCACTAGGGATCTGTTATCCTTCATAACCTCGATTCTCTGTCCATTTTATCCTCATCGAGAATTACATTTATATAATGAATTTTGTTGTTGTTGAAGTCGTTTCGCAGAAGCTGGTTTTCATCCTCTGTTACGAGAGCGTTAACCTGCGTTAACACACAAAATATATGATTACCTCTGCGACACCAGTAAATGGATATTGTTATCAAAACCTTTAGCAAATGCAGTTCCTTTAAATAAACACACAAAATAACACACAAAAAGAGGACAAGATTACAAACGTCTAAAAATATCATTCAAATGCAATAACGAGCAAAAGAGCAACATTAAAACCAAAAACATTAGGTTAAAGTATATTCCCAAACCCTAACAAAAGCTCGACCTCTCCGTCACGCACACTTACATCGAAGTGTGTGTATGGGCCCCCGCTCGGTCCCCCACTCGGCCCCGCCAGCGTACCGTAGTGTAGGGTACGAATACATTTTTGGCAATTAATATTTATTGGAAATATATACGGCCGGCGCACACTGGCCTTGAACTTGACTGAAATTGGAAATTGGAACAACGTTGGGGTTCAGGAACCCCTCTATCATGAGAGAAGAACAAAAAAGACAAATCTCACACCGCAATAAAGTGTTTTTTGTTTTATGTTTTTTTTTTTTTTATTATTTAAACAGAGAAACTCGAAGCACATTCGAACGAGCGAAGCAGCGCTGTTGTGAATATTTTTCGTTAATACTCGTAAATCTTTCGAGTTAAAGGTGTACGCAGAAAGGGAATGGGCGAACATCAAATAATTACACAGACAATGAATAAACATTAAGTTGATACAAAAAAGAAAGACATGTTTGCAGAAAGGCTTGGGGAAAGTTTTAATAAACATTTATTTGATTTATTTGTAAACATTAAGGGATGTTTGCTGTTCCAGGCCGGGCTATGGGAGGGTTTTGATTCCACTGGCACCAAAACAAACTGTTTTGACAGAGAATTCAATAACGAGATGCGGTCCTGTTTGATGATAGTTAGGTTAGGAGGGCTTTATACTCTATGCGCAAGTTTCAACGGTCGCCCATTGTGAGTACCCTAGTTGTTTCATGGTTAGACATGCGGCTAACAAAACCATTTGTATCTGCTGATGAATCTTCTAACATTATGGTAGAGGTTTGCCCGCCACTTCGTGCAAGCTATCAAAAAACCGAGCTCCCATGCAAGAGAAGCGGCGTTCTTGAAGGGCTGGGAGCTCGCAAAGAAGGTGGTCCACAGATTATTTTTTCTCCTCAATCCTGCAGAAGTCGTTCTTGAAGGGATGGGCGCTCGCAAAGGTGTTCCACAGAATATTTGTTCTCCTCGTTCCTGCAGAAATCGTTCTTCAAGGACTGGGTGCTGGGAAAGGAGGTGTCCCACAGATTATTTGTCCTCCTCATTTCTGCAGAAGTCGTTGTTCAAGGGCCGGGCGCTCGCAAAGGAGGTGGTCCATAGATTATTTTTCCTCCTTATTTCTGTAGAAGTCGTTCTTCAAGGGCTGGGCGCTGGGAAAGGAGGCGTTCCACAGATTATTTCTCCTCCTTATTTTTGCAGAAGTCGTTCTTCAAGGGCTGGGCGCTCGCAAAGGTGTTCCACAGATTATTTTTCTTCCTCATTCCTGCAGAAGTCGTTGTTCAAGGGCCGGGCGCTCGCAAAGGAGGTGGGCCACAGTTTATTTTTCCTCCTTATTTTTGCAGAAATCGTTCTTCAAGGGCTGGGCGTTCGCAAAGGTGTTCCACAGAATATTTTTCCTCCTCATTACTGCACAAGTCGTTCTTGAAGGGCTGGGCGCTCGCAAAGGTGTTCCACAGATTATTTTTCTTCCTCATTCCTGCAGAAGTCGTTGTTCAAGGGCCGGGCGCTCGCAAAGGAGGTGGGCCACAGTTTATTGTTCCTCCTTATTTTTGCAGAAATCGTTCTTCAAGGGCTGGGCGTTCGCAAAGGTGTTCCACAGAATATTTTTCCTCCTCATTACTGCACAAGTCGTTCTTGAAGGGCTGGGCCCTGGGAAAGGAGGTGTTCCAAGGATTATATCTCCTCATTTCTGCAGAGGTCATTCTTCAAGGGCTGGGCGCTGGGAAATGCGGTGTTCCACAGAATATTTTTCCTCCTCATTCCTGCAGAAGTCGTTCTTGAAGGGTTGGGCGCTCGCAAAGGAGGTGGTCCACAGATTATTTTTCCTCCTTATTTCTGTAGAAGTCGTTCTTCAAGGGTTGGGCGCTCGCAAAGGTGTTCCACAGAATAGTTTTCCTCCTCATTACTGCACAAGTCGTTCTTGAAGGGCTGGGCCCTGGGAAAGGAGGTGTTCCACAGAATATTTTTCCTCTTCATCCCTGCAGAAGTCGTTTTTCAAGGGCTGGGCGCTCGCAAAGGAGGTGGTCCACAGATTATTTTACCTCCTTATTTCTGTAGAAGTCGTTGTTGAAGGGCTGGGCGCTGGGAAATGAGGTGTTCCACAGAATATTTTTCCTCCTCATTCCTGCAGAAGTCGCTCTTGAAGGGCTGGGCGCTCGCAAAGAGGTGGTCCACAGATTATTTTTCCTCCTTATTTCTGTAGAAGTCGTTCTTGAAGGGCTAGGCGCTGGGAAAGGAGGTGGTCCACAGATTATTTCTCCTCCTTATTTTTGCAGAAGTCGTTCTTCAAGGACTGGGCGTTCGCAAAGGTGTTCCACAGAATATTTTTCCTCCTCATTACTGCACAAGGCGTTCTTGAAGGGCTGGGCCCTGGGAAAGGAGGTGTTCCACAGAATATTTTTCCTCTTCATCCCTGCAGAAGTCGTTTTTCAAGGGCTGGGCGCTCGCAAAGGTGTCCCACAGATTATTTTTCCTCCTCATTTCTGCAGAAGTCGTTCTTCAAGGGCTGTGCGCTCGCAAAGGTGTTCCACAGAATATTTTTCCTCCTCATTCCTGCAGAAGTCGTTCTTCACTGGCTGTGCGCTGGGAAAGGAGGTGTTCCAAGGATTATATCTCCTCATTTCTGCAGAGGTCATTCTTCAAGGGCTGGGCGCTGGGAAATGCGGTGTTCCACAGAATATTTTTCCTCCTCATTCCTGCAGAAGTCGTTCTTGAAGGGCTGGGCGCTCGCAAAGGAGGTGGTCCACAGATTATTTTTCCTCCTTATTTCTGTAGAAGTCGTTCTTCAAGGGCTGGGCGCTGGGAAAGAAGGTGTGCCACAGATTATTTTTCGTCCTCATTCCTGCAGAAGTCGTTCTTCAAGGACTGGGCGCTCGCAAAGGTGTTCCACAGAATATTTTTCCTCCTCATTACTGCACAAGTCGTTCTTGAAGGGCTGGGCCCTGGGAAAGGAGGTGTTCCACAGAATATTTTTCCTCTTCATTCCTGCAGAAGTCGTTTTTCAAGGGCTGGGCGCTCGCAAAGGAGGTGGTCCACAGATTATTTTACCTCCTTATTTCTGTAGAAGTCGTTGTTGAAGGGCTGGGCGCTGGGAAATGAGGTGTTCCACAGAATATTTTTCCTCCTCATTCCTGCAGAAGTCGTTCTTGAAGGGCTGGGCGCTCGCAAAGAGGTGGTCCACAGATTATTTTTCCTCCTTATTTCTGTAGAAGTCGTTCTTGAAGGGCTAGGCGCTGGGAAAGGAGGTGGTCCACAGATTTGTTCTCCTCCTTATTTCTGCAGAAGTCGTTCTTGAAGGGCTGAGCGCTCGCAAAGGAGGTGTTCCACAGATTTTTTTTCCTCTTCATTCCTGCAAGGCGTTCTTGAAATGCTGGGCGCTGGGAAAGAAGGTGTCCCACAGAATCTTTTTCCTCCTAATTCCTGCAGAAGTCGTTCTTGAAGGGCTGGGCGCTTGTAAGGAGTCATTCCACAGATTATTTCTCCTACTTATTTCTGCAGAAGTCGGTCTTCAAGGGCTGGGCGCTCGCAAAGGTGTTCCATAGAATATTTTTCCTCCTCATTCCTGCAGAAGTCGTTCTTGAAGGGCTGGGTGCTGGGAAAGGATGTGTTCCACAGATTATTTGTCCTCTTCATTCCTGCAGAAGTCGTTCTTTATGGGCTGGGCGCTGGGAAAGGATGTGTTCCACAAAATATTTTTCCTCCTCATTTCTGCAGAAGTCGTTCTTGAAGGGCTGGGCGCTCGCAAGGGAGGTGTTTGTGTTTGAGGTCGTTTGCAAAGATGCCCAGAGTTGAAACCAATTTTTCCCTGATACAGTGCCCGGTGAATTTGTCGACGAGCAAACGGAATGGGGTTCTATCAAGGGATACTACGGCTTTTAATCTTTTAGCATATACATTGCAGGCCACTGCTAATCTTGCTCGACTCTTCCTTAGCCAAGTTAATTGCGAGCTCGTTTATGAGTCTCTTAGCAGTTTTAAAGGCTCGTAGTAACCTTCTTTCAGTTAAAAGCACGTCCAATTCAGAACCACATATGACGAGATCATCGCGCCATCTCATTCGCTCCCACTTAAACTCGTCTAGATTTTAGATTAGATAGATAGATAGATAGATAGACATCACAATAAAGCAGTAGGTAGTATGCGATGTATTATTGCTCTTAGCGCTTAAATGCACTTTCTTACACATTTCCCATTGGTAAAAAATAAGACTTGATCGTGTAAAGTGCTGCCTGACTGTCCACGCAAGTGGTTATTTCCATTGCTGGTAGTTCCATAGCTAGAACGGTCTGGAACATTTTCTGAACTGCGAATATCACAGCTTGGATAACGCTGCAGTAATCTGCCAGTCGGTAAAACGTGTTGATACTCAGAGTTACTGAGAAGACTCCAGACCTAATTGAGATGTGTCAGAAGTTGTGAGATCTCGACGGTCGATAACCTTTCTGTTGCTGCGCACAGTCCGGCTTCAACATTTGATTATGCCGTTGAGCGACCTAAAATACTTAAAGAACAGAAACGAGTGGCACCTTTTTTTCTCAAACCTCTACCTGGTAGTACAATGGACAGATAGCGACTTTGGATTTCGTTCTTTTTAATATAAAAAAAAACCTAAAACGCCTTAAAGGGCGGAAGAAGAAGCCATTTGGGCCTCATCCGCACTTTCTAGTTGTGTCAGAATTGGAGCAGTGGATTCTCCTACTTCTGAGTCGGACACATCCACTCTGATAGATACTTGCAGTGGTATCACAATGGGACCACATGGACCTAAGTGTGGTGTAACAGATTCGCGCTGTAACCTAACCTAACCTATGTACGTAACGTAGATGCCTGGCTTGAGAATTCGTTGGCGATTTCATCTAATATTATCGTTAGCTCCTTATTATCGGTGAAATTGTTTGCATCAACTTGACGAGGATCGATACGAGTGTTGTCCCAGTTCCTGGCAACAAATTCGTTCGAAATCCGTTTTAATCGTAAATTCCAAGCGACTTTTGTCTCATCCAATGTGAATAAATTTTCAAAGACCATTTATTTATTTTGCTCGTAGGTAGGTATCTACTCTAAATGATTTCTCTGCTACGTCCCTGCTGCCGCCGGGTATTCGTATTACTCATAATAGTTTCCGGGAAAATAGCTTCGGTCATTCAATATTTAATGGAGTCGCAAACTGTTTTCCCACATGACTCACATGTTCTCTCGAAAATCGATTTAATGGAATACCACCTAATTGTAAGCCAGCTGGGCTAATGGCGACGGCGAGCACCCCTCGACGTGGAAGGGGGCTTCGTCGCGTCGGTTTAAGAACAACAAAAAGTGTATCGACTTATGCAATCCAGGTGAGCTCTTAGACAATCGGAATTGGTAAACTTGATTTGTTTGCTACCGCAAGCCGGGTTTTGCGCATTTTCTATATCGACTTTCACACTCGCTATTTGTCATTGTTTCGTTTGCATATTTTGTCTTGTCTTCTTAGGTTTCGTGTTGGTGACTTTTATCGCCACATCTATATAATCTGTACTGTACAGGGGTCACCAGCCGCTATTTCTTTTTTGTTCGAAATGCGACGCATTGACCTACCAACTGAAGTTGAATTTAGTCTCGAAAAGTTGAAGGTCGGCTATAGGTGCAGGTAAACACCGTACACCGCTCGCTCTTTCCACACAACAGTGTGAGTGGCTCTCATCGAACATGTTCGAAGCAAATGTCATAATTCGAACAGAAGAGCCACCAGGGCAGACACACTACCAACTACCAACTGGTGAAACACAAAAAAACAACCTACTGACCACAAACGTTTTTTTTTAGCTTTTTTTAGCAGCTTTTTTTCCAAACAATAAACTGACGTCTGTCGCTAGTCGCTACTCTTACTTCAGATAGCGTAATTATTCTTTTCGTTGTTATTATTGTTGCAGCGCATACTGACGAAATTGGGGTCAACGGACTGATTGCTGAGCTAAGTAGCAGAGAGCGAACTTTGCACGTGTGTGTGTGTGTTGGGGAATATTATTTATTTTTTGGCAAGTTCAAGCTTTGTTGGTTAATGACTCGCGATTTAGCGACACGGGGAACCCAGACGACGCGTGAAAGAACCGCGGCGCGGCGGGGCAACGGCAGCTGAGTGTTTTGCGATTATTATGTTGTTGATGAATTTGCGTTTGTTTTTAATTTGAATTCCATAATTTCGGTTTTTTTTTTCTTTTTTCTTTTTTTTCCTTTTTTATCTGTTTTGGTAATGGTGGCAGAAAATTACGAAAATAAATTTGCGACGTTGGTAATTCTATTTAGTTTTCTAAGTTCGACAACAAGGAATGAGTTGCGTAATTTTTTTTAGAATTATGATGACTGGCTTTGTGTTTTTGTTGCGCATTTTTGTTGTTTTGAAGAAGAAATAAAAAGAAAACACCGTAACGGATGTTAGGTCCGAACGTGACTGTATTAAAATAGACTTATTCGGGTGTTTGTCCAAGGGTAGGGGTGTTAAAGACCTTGAACTTTGTGTGCTACCTTCGTCTGGCTGCGTACCTTTAAAAGTATGAAGGCAGGGTCAAGGTCTTACCTTCGTTCACTTAAACCATTCAGTTTTGATCGATTCCTTAATAATTTTAATTTGGTGATTTGGCAAGGGCAAAGTAAGGACCCTCTTTTATTTGGCTTACTAAAAGCTAAAACTAACATCTAATGAATAACTTAAAAACTAAAACTTTAAAAATAACAAGGATTAAAAACTAAAGCTTGATTTTTTTTTTTTTTTTTATAATTTGCGTGCGCTAAAGGGATTTCTTCTTCTGCAGTGACACAGTACCCTTATAGCGGAAACCACAGCGCAGACATTTTTGTTTGTTGCTGTAAGTAGCTCCCATCAAATGATTCATTGCCTATTTTTGGGTGCTACTTACTGTATGAAAGAATAGAAGGATAGGAAAGAAGTTTGGTGCGATGAGATTTTTTCTCCACAGTTGGCGCCTAAATTGCTTTAGGGAGATCTATTTTTGTCGGGATTCGAACGCACGACCTGCCAATCACTTACTGAATACACTACCATCGCTACATTGCCACCTACAAGGATAAGGGGAATTATGAAGGAGATCGATTTTGAAGCGGGCAGGGTTACGGTTGAAGTCAAAGACGAAAAGGTTTGAGCTTGGTTTAACCTTCTGCAGTTACGGGAGATTGGTTCGTTGGAGCCCTATGAGGTTCGATGGGTTGGGAGGTAAAAGAGACGAAAGGAGCGTTAATTACGAGGATTAGTGTTAAAGAAAATAGAGTTGTTAAGAGAGGCGCAGTCGACTGAGCCTGAGAGAAAGTGATAAATGAAAAGAATGTCTGCAGCGTCCCAACGATCCTCAAGATAGTTCATGTTAATGAGATTTAGGCGATCTGAGTATGGAGGCAACATAAAAGGATCATTCCAAGGCAATCCTCGAAGCGACGTTGGATGTTCTCGATTCTGAGCACATGAACTTGATGAAAAGATCAAGGTCTTGGAGAGAGGAGTCATGAGGTGAAGAAACGAGTTTGAAGAATTTGGTATCATCGGCGTATAGAGAAAGGGAGGAGTGATTACCTTTTCAATGTAGTTTATAGTGAGGATGAAGAGAAGGGGACCCAAATGACTGCCTTGCGGTACACCAGAGGTTGCCAAGAAAGAGGCCGATAGGACGGATCTGAAGCGAACACCGTAAAACCGATTTTCCAGGTAGGAAGATATCCATTTTAACAAAATGGGTTCAAACCCAAGAGAGGACAATTTAAAGTGAATTAATTGATGAGGTATCTTATCAAAGGCCTTACTAAATTCAGTTGCAATAACGTCAACTTCGTTGCCGTTCTCTAATGCTGACAGGGCACATGACACGATTTCGACAAGATTTGTAGTAGTGGTTGATGCTCAGATAGCCATCTTGGTTAGGGGAAATAAGAGACTTGCATCGAAAGCTTAAGGCTTCGCATATTATACTTTCGAAGATTTTTGGAATATGTGAGAGTTTGGCAATAGGGCGATAATTAGTGATTTCACTTTCTGAGCCTTTTTTGTGTATTGGGGTTGAAAACGGTCTTCCAAAGGCCATGATGGGATAAAAAAAATAGGTTGGCACAGTCCGTCTGACACAGAGCTCCATAAGAAAACCAGTTTTTTCACATGGAAAGCTGTGTCTACTGAGTTTGGACGGACTATACCTACCTAGTGAGATTTGGGTTGATATGCGAAACCCCACAAAAGCATTAAAGGGAGGTGGCAAACACGTTTTATGAGGACCACCTTCGTACCTAAAGGGTTTTTCAATAAAAGCCCCACAGGAAATAGTCTAACGGCGTCAAATCGCACGACCGAGGCGGCCAAACGACTGAACCATTTCGTGAGATAACACGGTTTCCAAACTTGGTTTCCCATAAATTGTATGTGGCATTCGCTGTGTGGCTAGTGGCGCCGTCCTGTTGGAACCACATGTCCTCCGATTTGACGCCGTTAGACTATTTCCTGTGGGGCTACGTCAAGTCTATGGTCTATGCCAACAAGCCAGCGACGATTGTTGAACTTCGTACGAATATCGAACGTGAAATTGCAGCAGTATCGGCCGATTTATGCTTGAAAACCGTCGAAAATTGGGTTCAGCGTCTGGACTTCTGCAAGCGTGCCCGTGGTGGCCATGCAAAAGAAATCGAGTTCCATACATAATGGCATCGAACGTACTTTCACAGGAATAAAGAATTTCATTGATATCCAAAACCGTTTTTGTTTTATTTAAAAAAAAAATTTTGTAGCACTCTTATTGAAAAACCCTTTATATACCCAAAACTCTGGGAAAGTAGGTAGTAGACTCTCGCAAGACGTGGGTCAGTGGGCAAAGTGTAGGTGCTGGCAACCTGAGTCTAGTCCAACGAACGGTACACCTTCATTCTTTTCACTGCCCTCTCTCATTTCCCTCAATGTTCCTGTAGCTTGAACCCAGAGGGGAGCGGTCTTGAAGCGCCAGATAGCCCCGGTTAGTATCTGCCTGCATTCGTCAACCAATTCTGGCATATTTGTGGCTGATTCAAGCGCCTTGATCCCAGCCTGATTGTCCACGTGTCTTGTTGTCGCTTTGTTCATGAGTATCTCAGGTTAGGTTAGGTTTCGGAGTTGAGGGAACAGAGCGAATCTGTTTCCCCACACTTAGGTCCACGTGGCCCCATTTTGATGCCCTTCGTTGGGAGTGTTGGCCTCGCTGTACTGGCCTTGGTCCTTCGTCCTTGGTCTTCTTCCCTACTCCAAGTTGGCCAGCCTGAGTATCTTACACGCCTCCCTTATTACCAGGACCTTCGCCTGGAAGTCGTTGGATGAGTTAAGGAGGCGGAAGGAGTTGCATGTGTTTAAAAAAAATATTAGGCACTAACGGCCCATGCAGGCCTTAAGCCTAGCTTCTGCAACCATTTGCTTGTGCGAAGTGGAAGGGACCTACAATTTAAAGCCGAATCCGAACGGCAAACTTGAGAAGCTATCGATTACAATTGATACGCTTGGATGTTTGTCAGACGTTCGCAAGAGTTAGGGCAGTGGGAAAAAAACTCTTACTTGGCCCCGTCGGGAATTGAACTAGGTTCGTAGTCCAACACACGAACCTCTGCGCCCACATACGCATATGTTAAGTTCCATTGAAAAGACACCCGCTCCGACTTCACAGTTCAGCTTAGAACCATCCGATAGATGCTTCGAACTCTTTCGCAACGGACTCTAACTCCCATTCCGTTTTAGATAGGAATTCAAAATGGCGTTGCTTCCATTTTGTTCTATCTGGCTTTAAATACTATCAGTCGATCCGTAGAATGCGGGCGATAGCGTTGCATCTTAAGTATGTTGGCGTGACCAGTAACTTCCTCTCTGAGAGTACCTCAGTCAAAGTGCTGAGTTGGAAGTAGATGTAGCATGGTTTGAAGTACCGCTGTTGGATGAAATATTAGTGCCTCCGTAATACTGAGACACCCCACTCGTTGAGCCGTTTTTCACTTGTTTAAGACGTGGAACTCCTGTCCAGGCCGGCCACACAAGCCATTATTCCATATTGTATCTAACTACCGACTGCGTTTGAAGGCTTTATGAGGCTCATCATGATTCGTTTGTAGGCTTTCTGAGGCTCAACATAAAGCCTACAGTCGCTTTTCTGCAGGTATACATGGCAAAAATAGCATTCTTTATAGGTTCGTTGACGTTTCCTTTCCCGTGCAGCGTTCGGCCTTATTTTAGTCCTATTTAGCTAGCACTGTTTGAGAGATGAAAAGTGGATGTAATTTTATTTTTCCTAGTTAAGACGACACTCGACCTTCGTCGGTTTGACATTAGGTTAGGTTAGGGATGTGGGTTGATGAGGCAGCGGTGTTGATGCTGCGTCATCGTACTCAGGTCAGTGTTGACCCGGTGCAGGAAAATAACTTCACGGGCAATAACTTCACCTGGGCAATAACTTCACCTCGAGTGGGCAATAAGTTCACTTTTTTTTTGTGAACTTAATGCCCACTGCCCACTGATGGTGAGCAATAACTACACTTTTTAGTGGGAAATAAATTCTCTTAACATTTTATGATAATTCAAGAAACGTACCTCGCACCTACCCCAAATCAAACAGTGACCCCAAGCGGGGGGGTTGCAGGGGGGCAGCATGCCCCCCCCCCCATATGCATTGCACTCTTTATGGTATCTACTTGCGATTTCGCAACTAATCCCATAAACAGTGCAATGCATATGGGGGTGCATGCTGCCCCCCTGCAACACCCCTGCTTGGGGTCACTGTTTGATTTGGAGTGGGTGCAAGGGTCTTTAGTTATAATAGACAAATTCTCAAATTATAGGTGGGAAATAACTTCACAAAATTTTGGGTGAAGTTATTGCTCACCATAAGTGGGCAAAGAAAAAGTGAAGGTATTATTGCCCACTCGAGGTGAAGTTATTGCCCAGGTGAAGTTATTTCCCTGCACCGTTGACCCATTGTGATGCCCATAGGAGGGCCCACGTGTGTTGGGTTGTGGTGTCGGTCGGTGATGTCAATCATATCCATCCGGTTTTTGCAGAGAACCTGAAAAGATTGAAAAGAGGGATTTCGGATAGTTCCGTAGGTGTGGAAAAAATTGTTTCCTTAAGTTCTTTTTCTCAATTGAGTGAGACCTGGGCAGTGGCACAGAAAGTGGAGGGTGTCCTCGTGTACCTCCTCATCACCACAGCAACTACAAAGGTCGTCCCCAGTAAGACGCATTTTAAGTCTATGGTTCCCTCGTAGGTTGTGTCCAGTGAGTATTTCCACCAACATCTAAACAGATTTCCTGTTTTTTTGAAGGAGCTTGTGGGTTTTGGATTCATCATTTTTGTATTTTCGTTAAAAAGGAAATCCAAATCCCAGAACACTCGGTCAGACTCGGTAACGGTCCTTTGTACTACCAAGCAGAAATCCTCCTTTTGGTGTAGAGGCATGTGAATGGGTGGCGTATGTTGTTGTTCCCCATGGATTCATCATAGTCTTGCCACATTTCCTTGGATGTTTCGCAGGTAGGAAGGGTGTTTTTGGCGATTTCCAGGATTTTCTGCCCCACCCATGCTTTGAGGTCACACAATGTCGGTTTAACAGACTGGTCCGCTTGTTCACGACTCATGGTAGAGCCCTCTCTTGCTAGTTCATCAGCAATTTCACTACCCTGAATGCCCCTATGACCAGGGACAAAGCCGAGTTTTACATTATGCTCACGGACAAGAACCCTCAGCTCTTCGCGGCACCGTTTCACAAGCTTAGATTTTATCTCGACAGCAGAGATTGCTTTAATTGCAGCTTGGCTATCAATGTAAATTGTAATATCCCCACGTGATATCACCGCCATTGAGGCTAATTTGGGTAACTGCCAATATCTCCGCCTGGAAGACGCTGCTGTGCTCAGCGAGTCGAAATGTGCTTTTCAGCTTTCGTGTTTCGGAAAACACTCCAGCTCCAACGCCTACCTCCATTTTCGAGCCATCTGTGTAAATGGATATGGATTCGGCTACATGTTCGTTTCTCTCCCATTCCTCTCTACTAGGAAGAATGCAGGAGAATGGTCTATGGAAGTCAAGGTGCGGCAGCATGTAATCAGTAGATACAGTTGAGCCCAAGTATTTACTCAGAATCTGTGCGTGCCCCGTTGAGTTCATTTTCCAGCAGTTTAGCTGGCTAATCCGTAGGGCGCTTCTCGTCGCAGATTCTTCCATGGATAGGTCCAAAGGAAGCAGGTTGAGGATGATTTCCAGCCCCGCCTTTGGGGTGGTTTTCATTGCACTGGTCGTGCCTACACACGCCAACCTTTGTACCTTTGTCATGTTTTTCAAGTTGGCGGTTTGACATTAGGACCGCAAGTTTTCATCCAGCTTACTAGCTAACTGAGTGTACAATTAAGGACGACGGTAGGTGTCTATGGGTACTTGCTTGACATGAAGATAGCAACATTGTCAGCGATTTTCAAATGGATGGCATCGAGAACAAGGTTTCAGAGCAAAGATGAGAGGGCTTCCCCGTTGTGCTTATCTCCTGATAGAGCTGTTCCCCAGTGAAGGATTGATCACTCTGGTTTTAGGTATTTGTTCGTCAAGAACACAGACCAGATGTTGACCCTTTGAAGGACATGGATAATCGAATCTGTCTCAGAGCTGTTTATGGCTTTATTCTTAAATTGCTTTGAGTTCCAATTCTGCTGTTGACAGTGTTAGGCTGATATTAAGGAAACCACTGTTAAGACAGTCAGTCTAAGGCTTTTTGATCTCCTCTCATCCAATCAGCATCTGCATCTGGTTACCTTTAAATGAGTCACTGTCTTAATTATGTACGGTTTACAAGTAAAATTGAATTCCACTTGTTCAACAAGACATTCCCTCTAACGGTCCCAAGAGCAGACTAGACCAATCACTCACACTTGGGGAAAAAGATTCTCAAACTGCGTGGAAAATGCAACGAAGCCCCCCCCCCCCCCCCATCCCCCCTTTCACCACACCGCCAACTACGAAGGGTCACAAAAAAAAAACACTATTCATCTAATCACCTAAATTTCTATTATCGCCTGTCGACTCCCGAAAAAAAAAACCCGAAACAACACTTAACAACGAACCGAATGAAACATTTAACCTAGAAAAATTGCCAAAACCAAAGTGGCAGACAGAGAGCTGCCCCATTCCCCAAACCTGAAGCGTCAGAGAGAATTTTTTTTTTCCAAAAAGAAAAAAACTACGTAATAAAAATAAATCCATTTGCCTGTGTTCCTGGACCTTTCTAATATGACCTACTGGGCTGCAGCTATTGCTGTTGCGGTCGCGCACAGTACTCTCTTTTTAGGTGTAAGTGAGCCTGAGTGTGCGGAGTTTTGTATCGCTATCGCGTGAGTTTACTTTCTCTTTGAATGGAAAAATTCATTAAGAGACACAAAAAAAGATACCAACACAACAAGCGGGATTTGTGAATGCATTTAAGCCTCTTTCTAACCTCTATTTGGGGTTTCAATGTAATTGGGGCAAACATTAATCCATTAGTTCAGAGAATAACTTTTTTTTCTTTTCTTTTCTTTCTTTGAATTGATGGCCCGCCCTTTTTGGAATAGCTGCTTTTGACGAAACTGGGCTAAGCGCGAGTATAGGAATGGCAGAGGGGAGACAGCTTCGATGTTATGCATGAGGTGTGTACGTCATGATATTAATTGATTCTGTGATTTGGTTTTATAATGCCGATGAACTTGAAACGTCGCAGGGCTTGTTGAGGAAGGGCTTCCATTGGGCGTTGGGTGTTTGCTTCAAGGACAGACCTTCAACAAAATTACTTACTCTGCAGGTTGTACATTGAAGAATAGCGATGGGAAAAAGGAGCCCAGATAACCGCAGCCACAAAGAGGCCTTATGTGATGGAGCTACTCTAGTTTAAAGGTCATCCATGATGCCGCAGTTTATTGTAAAAGCAATAACCTCTTTGAGTGGCCTGGCAGCTACAGTGGCGGCCATTGAAATAGAGCCAATGCCATCTTGGCGTGTTCTTAAATATTTTCCTGTTCATAATGCTGCCATCTAGCTTTGAAATTGCTGCCATGGTTTTTCGTTGCCATGACAACGCCATTTTACCGTTAGTTAGTTTTGATTGGTCGTTAAAAAAGAGCCGCTGACTGAGGGTGTTGGATTCATTTATTCTTCTTCTTCTTCTTGAGAGGCTTAAGCCTGAACTACATCAAAACAAAAGTGAAGAAAAGTACAAAAAAGTGAAAACATCGAAACTCATCAAAAACACACGCATATTTATACGACATCTATCATTAAAATCTGAACTAAAAAAGCTCAAAAGCTTTTCGTTGGATATTTTAAAATTTCCATTTTGAATCGTATTCTCCATCGTTTATTAATTGTCGCTTGCTTGTCAGAAGTGCTTTTCCTTGCGAAACTGACAGGAATTATGTTATGGAAGCGTCATCTATTGGAAAGTCTCGTAAGGTATTCTTTGATTGTGTTTGTTTCTAGAGCTTTGCGCAAAGTGAAAGCTGGAACATGTTCGAGCTTTGAACGGCAGTGAAATTTTAAAATGAGAAGAAATATGCAGAACGCACTATGCGATGAAGCAGTACATCCGATTTCTTCCACTTTTTTGTACTTTTTCCCACTTTTGTTTCGATGTAGTTCAGGCTTTAGGCTGGCAAAATCCTCATGTCCTGTCTCCTTATAACCAGTCGCCTATCTTTGATATTTTTTCTTTATAATTTACAAGCACTAATGGGATTTGTTGGGACCCTTAAAATGTAATAGCTACACAGCGCGGGCGTTAAGGAAATTAGGGTGAGAAGAAAAGGAGGGATACCGATGCACGTTGGTTTTGAATGTTTGTAGGTTATAATGTGAAGGAAAAACAATGCGTGGAAGAGTGTTCCACATTCGTGTTGTACGGCTGAGGAAAGATTCTTTGAACTTCACTGTACGTTCGAACACAGGCTTGAGAGTGAACTAATGAGCATTCCTTGCATGGCGGGTATTGCGGTTGAAATGTTCAA
This sequence comes from Portevinia maculata, assembly GCA_949715645.1. Classification (NCBI taxonomy): domain Eukaryota; kingdom Metazoa; phylum Arthropoda; class Insecta; order Diptera; family Syrphidae; genus Portevinia; species Portevinia maculata. Next base: position 1,956,568 of record OX454529.1, read on the forward strand.
GGGGAGGAATGCAACTGGCGAACTTTCGTTTGAGCACTTATCGTGGAAATGACGATAAAATAACGTAATTTTTTGGTGGAAGGATTAGTTCTGTGTGTCTTTTGTCTGCGTCTTTTATCAACTTCAGTGTTTCATCGCGAAATTTAAGGAATATTGGTACCTACCTAGAGTAGGTTAGGTTAAGGTGGCTGTTAGCTGATAGCCAACACACTTAAACCAATGAGGTCCGTTGTGATGCCACATGGATCGGAAGTTTTGACCACTACTCCGGAGCTTCTAATGAAGCGCGATAGACTTCTAACATCTGAGTTAGCTAAGCCACTGAGTTCATTAAGGAAGAAGGCTCCTAAATAGAGATTTCTTTTATGGGAGAGTGCAGAACATGTACAGAGGTAGTGAAGTGTAGTCTCCTCCTCCTCCTCATCCCTGCAGCTTCTACAGAAGTCATTTGAATAGACGCCAAGCCTTGATGCGTACTTGCCTATTAGACAGTGTCCTGTGATGATACCTATAGCAGAGCCAATGTGCAGTCGGTTAGGTGAGATAAAACTCAAAGAGCGTCGCAGATATGCTTGGTCGCTAGACACGTATCACTACCTGTCCACCTAAGGTTTGTACTCTCGACTGCGGATAGCTTGAACATAAGTTTACAAGCAGCGATAGGCATAGCTAGAAAGCCTTTATTAGGTAGAAGAGGTAAAGCGGTTCATCTGCCCTACAATTCCCTGGGATGTCTCTATGCCCCGGCACGCAAAAGATGTGAATATTGAACTGCTCTGCCCTCTCCTCAAGAGATGAACGGCAGTCAATGGCTAGGATGGAGTTTGAAGAGACTGACTCCAGGGACTTTAGCGCGACTTGACTATCCGAGAATATGCGGATGTCCTTAGCGGGTATCACATTTCTCTTCAGCCACGACAAGACCTCCTTAATCGCCATAATTTTCGCCTGGAACACGCTACAATGATTAGGAAGATGAAAAGAGAGACTGATATTTAGTCTTTCTGAGAAAACACCCCCACCTACCCAATTACTAGTTTTTGATCCGTCGGTGTAAAAGTAGATCGAATTATCTTCCGTGTAAGCAACATCCTCCCAGATTGATCTGGTGGGGATAGTGATTTGGTTCCTTGGTAGGGACCCAAGTGAGTCCAAAATGATAGAGTGGCCAATATTCGCATTGATCCACTGTGAGGTGGCTTAAGACAGCGGAACAGGCAGCTATTTGCCTGCTAAAAATATCAAGGGGTGTCAGATGCAGTAAGAGATGTCCAGTGCAGCGGAGGGTGTCGTTCGGAGTGCTCCGCTGATGCACAGACAAGCTATTTGGACCTTAGCTTATCACGGTTTACCGCTTTGTCTAGACCAGTCCACCAGACAACGGTGTCAGAATCGGTTTCACTACTGATATGTATAGCCAGTGAGATATGCGGGGCTGTAGGTGTAGGCCCCACTTTCTGCCGATTTCTTTTTTGCAAGATGCTACTGTAGCTTTTAGGTTTCCAGCTTAACTTCCTATCGAAGATTAGACCCAAGAATTTAGCTTCATCGGAAAAGGTTAAGCTTGTACCTTTAATAGAAGGAGTTTCGATATGGGGGATTTTATATTTCCTGGAAAAGAGGACAAGTTCGGTTTTGTGAGGGTTGACCCGCAGCCCACAGCTTCTTTGTTGTCAGCTTGTTGAGAGCGTTTCGAAGGAGTTCCTTTATTTATTTATTTGTTTGTTCATTTATTTATTTATTTATTTATTTATTTATTTATTTATTTATTTATTTATTATTTATTTATTTATTTAATTATTTATTTATTTATTTATTTAATTATTTATTTATTTATTTGTTTATTTGTTTATTTATTTATTTATTTATTTTTTTGTTAAATTGGAGGTTTTTCTCGCACTTTCCTTCAAAAAGATTGTTATGTGCTAATTCATAATTCCCTTCAGATTTGTTAAATAAATTGTTTAAGTAGTAAGATACAAAAATATCATATTTCTGTATTTATGTAAAATGTGTGGTAGCGTACCGAATGTAAATCATTGTTCTGCGAAATAAATCAATCTATCTATCTATCTATCTATCTTTATAAAGTGCTGAGGTATTTCCCGGAAACGGCAATAGCAACGCCATCCGCATAGGCAATCACCATGCAGCCCTCCGCCTCCATAGGGATATCAGTAGTTTATTCACCACCAAGTTCCACAGAAGGGAGAAAGGACACCTCTACTGACAGACCTCCTAGCGGATGAATCGCCCAGTTTTGAGTTGATAATCCTGCTTGAGAGCAAAACATTGCTCAATTCATCAAGCGAGCCATCCACATTCAGTTCTGTTACTGCATTTGCGACTGAAGATGTGTAGGTACCTACCTACCTGGGACAGTTTTTATATCGTATCTAAATCGGGGTCCCCAAAGCTATCTAGATGTCCAAAAGGTGGTCGATTTCAATGTTTTCATAAATCCTTGGGTCCTAGTGGCCGGTCACCTCAAATAGTGGTCCTTGACCCTTGTTGTTGCACATTCATTCCACAGATGTTCACTGCACATCCTTAAATTTATCAAACCAATTTGACGATTAAAAAAAAAATACCAAACGGTATCACATCGATGATAAAAACCTCATCAAGAAGTCGAACGCAAATCTTTCATCCAACGTCGTCCCTGTTATACACTTACACCGTTCTCATCTGGCTCTGGGTTAGGGCGATGAAGGAAAACGAACAAAACCTCCTCCGTAATCGCTTAATCACAACAAACGGTTCATTGATATGTTAAGGTTCCAAGGTTCGTTTCGGTTCGAAAGGACGAAGTTCGAGAGCACTCATCCAACAAGAAGAGAACGAACAAAAAACAACCCCCTCGCAGACATAACAAGTCGTCATATGCAATCGAATAAAATCAGAGGTCAAGGACTTTTTCGTCCTTTCGTACATTTTTTTGTCGCTAAATTGTCTCGCCGTATTCGATGGGATTGAGTGGTGTGCGTGTGTGCTCTTTCTTCTGTTGGTATTCTATTTCAAGGTTTTTTTTTCAAGTTATTCGTCTCGCCAATTCGTATCACACATACCCAAACGCGAATTTTTGGTGGTGTTGACCGTGGATAGGTATGTCTGGATCTGAAGTGGAGAGGAAGAAGGAAATTAAAACACTAAAAAAACCAATGAGGAATGCAAGAGGGGTTTCGCTCTCCTCTAGACATTTTTGTGTGTGCATTGCACACAAAGCTTATATTGAAAAAAAAAACAAAGGGAAAAGGAAAGAGAAAGTTAATTCTGACAAGAGAAAGCTATCTGTGTGTTCTATTTCTAAAATATAACTGACAGAAGATCAACCGCCAAAGACGTTACAAAATGCTAATCGATTTGAGTTTTTTCATGATGCGACAAAAGAGACGAAGTCAAGTGACCAACAACGACGACGACGTGCTCTGGTTATCGTTTGTTATGTATGAGTTGAGTTGGTGTGTCTTTCTTGCGCCTCAGGCTGGCGTGCACATCCTTCTGTCAATATGAGGGGATTTTTTTTTACGGTCACTGCCATTGCCGTGGCCAATTTAAATTTGCATCGCCGCGTTATACCGATCGTATTGGCGTTTCTTCTAGTAAAGTTACCTATTCTTTGCGAAGAGGAAAAAACAAAACAAAAAAAAACAATAACCAACGAAGAAGAAAATGAAAACGACTAACGGATAAAAGATCGCGTCAGCTGGTTGGGTAAACACACACCGCCAGTGACCCAGCAGCGCTTGTAGTAAACCAATCCGACGTCATCCGGACAAATCTTTCGCGAACACTTCAAGTGTTTGTTGTTGTTATAGTTAGCCAGTGGTATTTGCCTCTACGTTTGATGGTAGGCGGTTGTATGTGTTTTGGGAGTTGCCACTTTTCGTCAAGAAGGGGTGCGCAAATTATGCCATTTTTAGGTACCAAAGTCGATTTTTTTTTGTCTACTTCAAAGTGGAAGGTACAACAATTAAGCCAATTACAACTCAAGTGTAATGAACCAAAAGTCAGCCCAGGGGGAAATGCTACGTCTTCTTTCCATTGATATCTTTGGAGGGTTTTAAGCCTCCAAGGTAGGTTAGGTTAGGTTAAAAAGGGGTATACAATTCGCATACATCACTAGGAACTAGGAGGGCCCATCGCGATGCCTAGGGAACCAATTGAAATCAAGACTTCCTAGACAAAGCCCAATCTTCCTGCAGAATTTAACCAGCTTCCTGTGGTCTGTGCCGCTCAGCTCGCCTTATTCCTCGAAGAAGTATTCCTCTAGAAACCTCCTACGATTCCGTGCTATACGCTCGCACTCACACTGTATGTGCGTTAAGTCTTCCTCGGCTTGTAGATCACCACAGAACCTGCACGTGTCCACATCCACCAAACCAAGCCGCCTAGCATGCTTCCTTAGAAGACAGTGCCCCGACATAATCCCAACTAATGTTCTAAGCTGTTCCCTGCTCAATTTGAGAATTTCCTTAGCCTCCAATGTAGAATCATTTCAAGAATACAGCCATATATGACTTCCTGGACATCGAGGGTGCTGTCGAAAATACTCGAAGATTCGACTGATTAATGGATCAGAGCCATATTGTAAAGTCAAACATTTACTTCCTCAAGTAGAGAAATGTCGGTCTCTGTGATGGCAGTGAAAGGATGCCCCCGTGGTCACTAACCGTCGACAGTCTTAAGTCAGTCTTCACAAATCCGGCTACAGCGCCATTGGCGATAATTCTTAGTGATAAGCATTACGCATTTTACTGAAGCTTTAAAAATTCTGCGATAATGAAGGACTCTCCATCAACTCCGTTTTAGTGCTATTTACAAGAAGGAGACTGCTTAACTTTTTAACTTCGCTTATTCCACTGAGGTCAAGTATATCGGCGTCATCTCTCATTGAAGACTTGATAAGATTAGAAAACAAGTCCGCCACAGAGCATGCCACTAGAGCGATGTAAGCCAGTAGGCGTCTAATCCCCGAACCTAGACCAGACCTATTTCACGTTCGCTGCCATCGTCTGATGGCCGAGCTTTAGAAGTCACAGAGAATCGCCTGTCTCGACTATTATTGTCTTGCACCTTTACAAATCTTCATTAGGAAGACGGCTACTAGACGCGCTATTAAGCTGTTGCTAGAGTTCAAGTCTTAGCCAGGTTACCTCGTGAGAAACCTGAAAATAATGATTTGACTCAAATTATATTTGATTCAGATGTTTTTCTCCATCCTGGACACTTTGATTAGGGAGTATTGCTTTGGAAGACCTTTTTGGGGTAGACATATGGGCCGCGGGAAACAGGGGGAAATGGTATTCCGGCAATGTCTGGTATCTGCAGTGGAAGTGGTGGATTTTCGGGATAAAATGAAGGAAAAAAGACAGACCACCATAGAAGGAGTCTGATGATCGGTTGTGGCGAACCGCGAAACAGCGCTGTAACTCCAGCCGTCCACTTCACGTGGTAACGATTGTAAGATATATAGTTGTTCATTCAAGCAATATAAAGTCTGGTATGGTTCTGGCGTTGGAGCTGTCGTCTTTGAACCCAACACAGAATTTTTGATTCAGTCCATTTCATTGAGATCTGCACCGGGATAAACCTTGACAAGGATATTTACTGCGCCAGGAGTCACATTTTCATATATAGCCAAGCAGCACTTCCCGAACTATCGTTCAGTTCAATGGACTCTACGATAGCAAAGTGATGCTACGGTGCAAATCGGTGGAAAGCTTAGCCAGACACAGCAAGGTTAAACTTAGTTAGACACCGGGGTATTGTATTAAAGCGTTAATTGAACAACTGCTCCAGGACTGATTATTGTTTGGGAACACCAACTGCTCCTAACCCATTGGGAAATGTCCCGGGGCTCAGACACTCTAAAAGTTTAATCAGGCCTTACTCCTACTAGGAATTGTTTCTATTAGATAAGACAAGCATTAGAAAGCTGGCGAGCTTTCTGTCAGGCTTGAGGTAAAATCTTGACAGTTGAAATCTGTGCTCAGAAACAGAATGTAGGTTTTGTATGGAGGAGGATGAATCCTGTGAACATATTCTCTATGAATGTCTCTAAGAATGTCCGTTGAGAAGACGTTTTTTCCACAGGCAAACACTTGCTACACCAGTTACGATAAACTCTGCCACCAAAGATATACTGACCTACATACCAGAGGCGGTACAGCATGGGATAATGAATCCTTTGATACAAAAAGATCTTCCAGGTCGCAGTGTCGGCCATTTCGGCAGGGGTAGATAGGAAGGTAGGTAAATGGATGCCCTTGTGACTGCTGTCACGGCTCACTTAGACCATCAGTTTGTGTCCATTGTTGGGATTTTCCAAAATTTTGAGAACGTGCCGCTGTTTCACGACTCAGTGATCCGCTGTATTAGAACCCCCCGGATCTATATGTAAATCTCAGGAGTTTCCTCAGCTCGATATCGGTCAGATCCTCCAGCTCCTCTAAAAAGTAGCTGCCAAGAATATTGAATCTGTTGGTTCGGGCGCAGTGGCTCAATGGGTAGTGTGTCGGACTACTAATCGAAAGGTCCCCAGTTCGATTTCCGCCGGAGCCAAGTAACATCTTGAGATTTTTTTCCACTGCACCACCTCTTGCGAACGTCTGACAAACATCCAAGAGTATTAATTGTCTTGAGAAGCTTCACAAATTTGCCGTTCGGATTCGGCTTAAAATTGTAGGTCCCTTCCACTTCGCAAAGTAAGTGGTTGGAGAAGTTCGGTTTTAGGCCCTGTATGGGCCGTTAATGCCTAATATTTATTTATTTACTTATTTGGTTCTAAGGGCCATTCACAAAGTAGGTGACGAATAGATCTTTTCGACGTCTCTCCTACAGGGGTATAAAACAAAAGAAAATTACTGAACATCAATGTCAAAGCAAAATGCATTATCCAATTCCATCTTTGTATTCTTAGGCATTCCAAGCACACAGTAATTCTTTACTTTGCTACAGAACTCATTTTAAAGCAAACTCGAACTTTTTATTTGTCATCTTCCTTAAAATGAACCAGTATAGTAGAAAGCTTAGAGTCTACCAAAATATATTCAAATTGGTTCAGAAAAAAAAACACTACAAATCCAATCAAGTGTCAACACTAATCCTAACCTAACATGAACGAAGCGCTTTCTCTTATTTTCTTTCGCTAATGGCAATCATTTTCACTTAGAAAATGGCAAAATCTAAAGGAAGCGAGAGGAAGTAGCGGCGCAAAGAGTATTCATTATTATTATGGATTACAGAGTGCAATCCAGCGGCAAGAAATCACAATCAGATACATTATGAATGAGGTAAATGCATAACACGAAGAATCTAAAGTAGGTTACAAATGAAAGGCTTGTCATTTATCCCTCACCCGCCTTTCTATGTGCTTTTGCGGTTTATACTCATAGATACTTAGACTTTACATTGCATCGTCGCGCGGACTAATGGGCACACACAACTGCAGCTTGCCATCTCTCTGATGCAAGTAATTTTAGAGAAAGCGTCTCGTTTTGTATTAGCACAAAACTTATCTGAAAGTAAAGATATTTTTGTTTAGTTATTTTGTAATCGAATCATCGAAGCGATAGAACGATTGCGAGTGGATTTCTATTTTATTCCTGTCATGTTTGAATGTTGATAGAGAGATCGACAGTGGATCTACAAAATTACCATCCAAATTCGGAGCTTGCCTCTGAGTGATCTTAAGTTGAAATGTCGGCTGAACCCACTGGCAAAAGGGCCAATGTTGGGAGTCGATGAAAATGACCGAAAATGCAGTTCCAATGATGTGACGTACTCGTAACTTTCCCCCTAAGTCTGTAGGGTTGATGTCGAATGAAATGAGCAGGTTTTCCCCCGGGCAAGATCCTCCCTTATTTTTTACTAAATTTTCTCTAGAAGAACCTCTTTAAAACCCGCCCACATTTTATTGAAAGATCAATGAAAATGAAAGTTCTATTCTTCGCAAAGTATCTAGATAAAGTCTTTTTTTACCAATCTTACTTACCATGATTTTTGCCATGTCCACTTTTTAAGGGGCAGAAAAAGCCGTATCTTTATATGTTTATTTTATTCGTTTGGAGGTGTCCTGGAAGGAATGCTTCTCTGCAATAGTGAGGGGCTTCAGTTACTTTACTTTTGAGGGCGCTTACAGTCCGGGGAGGTCGGAGGATAACTGCTGATTCAATGGTGACTTCAGTATCAATAACAGCCGTAAGGGGCTGCCCGCAGGGAAGAGTACTCTCACCCCTCCCTGTGGTCGTTGGTCCTTGACGACCGGTTCCATAGGTTAAGCAATGTAGGCTTCAACACAATTGGGTATGCCGATGGCATAGTCATCATCATTAGGGACAAACATGCAAACGAAATCAAAACACGTGCGAAACGTCCTTAAGACAGCCCCAGACTGGTGCACCTGACCGAACCCTTTTGAGACTAAAATACTTCGTCCGGTATTCGGTCATGCGTGCGAGGAGGGCGATCACTAAGGGCGGTCTTTATATTGGCTCGGCGATTCTACAGCCAAGAGAATCTTCGATTCCCGTCCCCCACCCCAGATTCCAGGCGACATGCAAGACCGAACCTCCGTTGCAGTGAGAATAGCCATCGAGGATGCCAGTTTGAAGCAGCGTAAAATTTACAGCAGAATATAGAAGGCCTCAAGCAGATACTTTTCGGTAGAATAAAAAGTTAATCTGGAACGAGAGGAAGATCAGTTTTAAATAGCTCAACACACATTCCAGCAAACACAGAGTGTTAATTTATATTTTAAAAAAATGGTTCCGCTGGAAAATAAAAGTCGCACATATCACCACCTATTCCTCCCCACCCACACTTCGCCCAATTCCATAGAAAAAATAACTCGTAATAGCAGGGTTGTCGTAAAAGCCAGATACAGATAAACAATAACTGTAAAAGTAAAGAAAGCAACAAAAAAAAAATGAAATGCCCTTCCCCGAAAAATAATAAACGTTCGTGAAAAGGGTGCATTGCCATCGAAGAACAATAGCTAACACAAACGTCATTCCAATAATATTATTAGCGTTGCAAAAAGGCTGTAAAGGTACCAGCAAAACACACAGGAGCACACCAATGCAACTTCGGCAATCAAAAGTGAATCATTAGCCTTTCAAATTAATGAACTCCATCAAGGTTAACACTCATGAGAGTGCGGTGTACACTCTTGAATTAGCTAGGAACCTGTACGACGTAGAACACTACACATATTGCGTAAAGCTGACCGCTGAGAGCATGGTCCTTATTATACTTGCCCCACATGTAGGTATTGTTTGTGTGCCGAAAGTTGAATGTGAAGAGACACCGAGAAAGATGTACATAAGTGTCATGGAAGCTGGTGTGGAATTGATGTAAATCGATGATTCAAACGACACAAAAGAGCATCTACATAATCTGGGACTGGGCGAAATATTGACACCACGCTAGGTTAGATTATATAAGGTTGGCAGTGATTCATTTATTGAACATTCGGCCAGCATGAGGTCTAATCACTTCAGACGAATTGGTATATCCTTTGTTATCCCCTTACTAAGGGTAAATTAATTTTGATTCATAGTTTGTAACAAGCCGCAATATTGGTCGTAGACCCCTTAAAGCTTGGAAACTTGTGTCGATCTAGCCATGTCCGTGTGTTACCAAATTTGAGGTCCTGAAATTCGGGCATATACTCTACGGGGCCGCAATGATCAAGTGTAAAGATTTTTAAAATCCGCCCACCAAAAAAAAAAAACATTTTATAATGAAAAAGGCCATACAAATTAAGGGCGTGTCCTTTGCAAAGTATGCAGCCGATGCAGGCACAATAACTCAATCGTGCAAGGTTTGTTTGCCACGTCAACATTTTGGAGCTTTTCAGACAAAAAACATTGTTTATTTGATAAAATCCTTGGAAAACGTAGAAAACGCTTATAACAAACAATGTAGGCAATATCCTTCTTAACAATTCGCCATTACAAATCTTTTTGCCACACCCACATTTTTGGGGCGATTTTCACAAGACAAGACAAGTTTGAGACCTTAAAGAGAACTGGCCAGACAAAAACATTGTTTAATTGATAAAATCCTTACAAAACGTAAAAAACGCTAATAACAATATATGTAGGCAATATCCTTCGTAACAATTCGCCCATATAAAGTTTTTTGCCACACCCACATTTTTGGGGCGATTTTGACAAGCCAAGACACGTTTGAGACCATAAAGAGAACTGGCCAGATGTTGGTTTTCAATTGGACATGTTTTTATCTGACAGAAAGGTGCTACCAGCCTTCATCACAGCTAAGAACTTCACAAATGAGCTCACAGTTATGTTGGCTTAGGAAGAATGGAATGGCATAAGCAGCTTTGTGTTGTGACCCTCAGTCTGTGGCCTGCAAAAGATGCTTAAAAATCAAAGATCTTTGTATGCTTTGATAGCAACCAAATCCATGTGCTCGTCGGACACTTCATCTTCTTTTTCCTTTTTGACGAGGTTGTGATCAGGATTAAGGGGATTATGACCCCACTTTACTGCTCCGTCTGTGGGGTCCGCCGATTTGACTTAAAAAAAATCGTTCCGGTTTCGGATAATCCAGGTCTTCAGAGAAGACTCCGGCACCGGCGGCGTCCTCGTGACGTCGGACGTGACATTGTGTAAACTCGGTTCTGTCTGGGATTAGATGTTGGTAGCCCAGGTTGAAATTGTATTTAGTGGGCAGGTGGTCGGTGACCTTAGGAAGATGGTTACATCGATAGTATGTTGGCATGTCCAGTGTGTTACTCTTTCCATTGTTTGGAGCTCCTCAGTCTTATTGCTGAGCTGGCAGCCAACTGTTTGCCGACGGTGTCAGTCGGGAGAAGGTGGGGCATGGCTTCGAGCGCCGCAGTGGGAGAGGTTCTCAGTGCACCGGTGATGCTGAGGCATGCAACTTGTTGAGTTTTGTCAAACCTAACCTATCCTTTAAAACAAATCCACACAGGTAGGAACGTTCCTGAGAACTGAGATCAAACTCTCCATATCGTCTGGATTTCTTTAAAGACCACCTAATTTGATTTGATAACTTGGTGCATGCTACCAAAACACTCACGTTGTACCTATCCCCATTTCCTTAACGTCCGCTCTGTGTTAAACTTCTTCATACAAAATTAAAAAAACCTTGTTTCGAGAGTTGCGCTGGTTAAAAAGCAGAGGCTATGCCAACCACAACCTCCAAACTCCTCTTAACGGAAACTTTTCTATCCAACTTTGAGGTTAAACACCGCTCTCAAAAATATAAATATAAATACACCTTTATACCTATAAAAATAAAATTTCCCCTTCAATTTCCAAAAAAAAGAGAACATTCGCTTTCTCTCAAAATCATTGCACGAACTTCGAGAAAGAAAAAAACTATCTTGCATAAAACCTACTTTTTTCGATCAGTTCAACAACCTTTTTTTCTTCAATCGAAATGACTTAACTCGAAAAGCCGTTGAACCCAAAAATAGATTTATTTTTTGGTTAAAACAAAAAAAAAACAACTCAAAACTGTTTATGACTTTTTTCGAAGCTTTCTTTTCAATGACAGTCGACCAATCTACCTACTTTTCTTTTGTGCAATGAAAGTTTCTGGACTTATGGACCTTTGTAAGTGTTAGCAAAATAAATATAACATTTTCAAAAAAGATAGATAAAGCCGTTGCCAAGCCCACTCGGTTACTAGAAATCATGCAGCCAACACAATTCCCCAGGGAATAAATACAAATTATGAAATGGTCATTGGTGTAATAGTGACAACGCAATTCCGTAAATATTTGGGGCATATTCCATACACATAAGTTTCCAAGAGAGGAGATGGAAATAAAAAAATTAAATAATTTTTATACACATTCATACTTTTGCATACAATATTGTGATGTGTGACAATTCACAGGCCGTTCGTCTCCCTTCATCCGCACGCAAGTGTGCATACTTTGTATCACAGATACAGGCTACAGCAACAGCGAATGCAAGCAGCAGAATAAAGAAGAAAGTTCTTACCTCACATAATCTACGCTCGCTCAATACTGACTCAGGTTTTGTAATCGATTTGCGCGCGTGTGTGTGTGTGTGTGTGGTGTTGAAACATTGAGTGAAAATATATTTAATCTATCCATGTTGGCGGTGGGGTAGCGGCAGCGACAAACATTCGTAAGCTTTTATTTGCATGCATGCCTGACTGACTGACACACAGCTCGACGAACTGCGAACGCAACTTCGTCATTGCACTTGCACTGATGTAACCGCACGATCAAGTAAGATGGAATGGAACAGAGTGATCACTTTGTGCCGATGTGTTTAGTATCTGTTGTGCGGTGCGGACATGGTCGAAGCTGCAAGTTCAGACTAACGATCGGGGTTGCCACGTACTTTTATAAATGGATGATAAAGAGATCTTTAAGTTCATGGTGCAAGAAGAAGCACCCAGCAAGGTTATTGTTTTTTAAACTTTTGGCTTGCCAAGGCTATTTAAAAGGGGCACTTCGACCTAAAAGATCTTTTGTACCATATGGGTCAGAAAAAGGTTAAACTACTAGAACCTCCACTTTCCGTGTAAAGCGGATAATTTTACCAGTAGAAGATTTCTTTATGTTTTCGGGGCTAATATGTTCCCTGAAAAAGATATTTTTTCTTATTCCATTAAGGGCTGGATATTCAGATAAAATGTGTTCAGCTGAATCGTTCTCTTCAAGACAAAGTCGGCACTCTGGAGAGTCTGCTATCTTTATTTTGTTTAGGTGATATCTTAAACTACTAAGTTTTTAATATCATGCCTGCTTATATTGTTAATATAATTTAAAAAAAAAAACCTCGAAAGACTAGAAAGAATTCCCAGTCCGTCTAAGGTTAGGCCCCAGTTATAGCCATACGTACAAGGCAACCAAACGAACATAGTCTCTTAAACTTAATAGTTTGTGGGCTCAGTAATCGAGAGTGTCTCAAGTTCAAATCCCGCCGGGTGCCTAACATTTTTTCCACTGCCCCACCTCTTGCTAAAAAGTCCGACAAACATCCAAGAGTATCAATTGTCATGAGAAGCTTCTCAAATTCGCTTAGTATGATAGGTCCCTTCCACTTGCACAAGCAAGGATTGGATTGATTGGAGAAGCAAGGTTTTAGGCCCTGGTGTATGCGGTAAATGAGTTATATTTATTTTTTAATAGTTCAACCTTAAATTGGCCTTGAAAAAAAGCTTTGCTTCTGCTTTAACGACGAGGTAATGAGGGATCTTACCCCTCCAACTTCCACTTGCATCCCTATACTTGGCCACCGGTTTGATCTGACAAAGTATCGCCATAACAGCTGGTGTCTAATCGCTTCCTTACTAAGGTTGATCTCAGGAATGTTACTGGGTTGACGGGGCAAGAGAATCCTGCGCCCGTCACACTTAGGTCAATGTAGACCCTTTGTGATGTTAGGTTAAGTTACTGGGATCTAAGAAAAGCATCCTCACACATTCAAAGAACTCCTCCAAAACGCTCTTAACAAGCTATCTAAATAGGCAAATCGTAGTGGTTTTGGGCAGACACCTGAAGAAAACTGAACAAGTTCTCTTCTCTAGGAAATATAAAATTTCTACTATCAAGCTTAATATTTGCCCACGAAGCTTAATATTTGAGTCTAATTTTAGATAGGAAGCCAACCTGGAAACTCAGCGTTCTATAAAGAGCTACGGTAGCACTTTTCTTTTGCAAAAATGCGATTAGAAAATAGCGGGGCTTACACCTCCGCATTACTCACTGGCTATATGTCAAGCGGCTGCTTGTGTGGCTGTTCGCCTTCCTCACATTGGGTCAATAAGGTAATTGGCCACACCACTATCTTGAATCCATTCAGAACCCTTTCAAGACTACACCATACCCTAGCTACAATTTGGTAAGAATTTCCAAGTTCAGTTTATTCCGGGAGGATGATGCTCCCTTTGAAATAATTCAATCGATTCACTTTTACGTCGACGGATCAAAAATCAAAGACAGGGTTGGTGGTGGTGTTTTCACCGATAGGCGATAGGCTTAATCTTAATCATCTCTCCTGCCGTCTTCCGAATCACTGTTCCAGGCTTGATATCCGCTAAAGATATCTGCTTTGTGCTTCAAAACCAAACTGCCATCAAGTCCTTGGAATCAGACTCTATAAACGGCCCTAGACTGCCGATCATCTCTTAAGGAGATTTCCGAGCAGTTCACCTCTGTTGGATGCCGGAGCATATGTACCTTTAAGTCGGATGATCTCGTCAAATATGAAGCAACTTCACCTTTTCCTGCTTGAAGGAATGTTACCTAGGCATCCCAATCAAATCAAATAAATATGAGGCATTAACGGCCCATACAGGGCCTAAAACCCAGCTTCTCCAACCACTTTCTTTGCGAAGTGGAAGGGACCTACAATTTTAAGCCGAATCCGAAGGGCAAGCAGCTTCTCATAACATTTGATACTCTTGGATGTTTGTCAGACGTTCGCAAGAGGTGGGGCAGTGGAAAAAAACTCTAGATGTTACTTGTCCCCGGCGGGAATTGAACCGGGGACCTTTCGATTAGTAGTCCGACACACTAACCATTGAGCCACTGCTCCCGGCATCCCAAGCACTGCATGCAAACTCACGTTTTAGCTAAATGCAATCGAAAAAACAAACCTGGCAAGATGTAACACATGTCTTACGGCAAAGCAGATCTGACCAAAGTGATACTCTTAGAGTCTGACCTCTCTACAGATTGCATGTAGGCATCACCACAGGTGTCATTAATGGACGCTGTCCCATAGGCAAGCATGCTACAAGGTATTTATTAAAACGATATTTGCAGGGGCAGAGAAGGAGAAGACTGTATGCAATTTTGCGTTTTAACTGAGGTGCACAAGACGGCAACCCTATTTTCGTTAATGAGATTTTTAAACGAAAAGAGCAACAGCATTATGGTGGCTGAAACCGCTGAATTATAAAGCGATTGAACTAACGACATTGAATTTGAACTTGATTTTCGTTCGCTTTTTTTACAATTTTTGTAGAGGCAGAGTCGCCTTGAACCACAGATAAAAAAGAAGAAAAAATTGCAAATAGTAGTTAACGAGTCTGTTATGCCTATGCGTGATAGTGTGCGTTTGCTGGCAATACGCCTTAGCTCTCTTTGACTCTTTGCCATCTGCCGTGACTACTCCTCAATTGTTCTTGCATATAACATATATATTTCTCGGTTGACCTATTTTGGGTTAATTGCATTTTATTAGCAATGGAACTGTCGCCTCTTCGAAGTGTGCAGAAAAGCCAGGGGACACATTAACCAATGGAAGATAATTTTGTGAAAAATGTTTGCCATCAAATCACGGGCACTTCCGTTCGTTGAATATTTTTGTGTCTCTAGGTATCTTAACCGTTCTATTGGAAAGGTATTCACTGCAGATATGGTTCCACCAAAAAATCTTTGAGAATATTTCGTAGGTAGAGGCTTCGTTTGCTCGTGATCATGGCGGAGAGTTTCTAGGAAAGGTTGCCAGGTCTGGCTTTTTATCGCCCTTCCAGCTCCTCAAACATTTTCCTCACTTTATATGAGTGGTACCCAGTTTCCAAGCACGGTTGCCAGGTCATGCTATTAATCGCCGATCCAGCTCATTTTATAGAAGTGGCGGCCAGTTTCCAAGCAGGTTTCCAGGTCGGGTCGGTTTTCCTGGTTTTTTTCAAATTTTTGATTTATTTAAATTAAGATACTAATTACTAGATACTCTTTAAACTAACTAACTAACGATTTTGAGCTACTCACTTTATATAATGAATTTCCTTTTATCATCAAAATGTTTACAATATTGTGACCATCAAACCATTGACGATAAAAATATCTCCACTTTTCTGAACGAACTGATGTATTTGAACATAATGTTCTCTAGGGGCCTCGATATGGTCAAGGATTGTATAAACGCCCATGGAAATGATGTTCAGGATTTCCGCAATATCTGTCTTAGCGATTCGCCCATTCAACGTTTCTCGCCACGTCCCTTTGATAAAAGTTTTCAAATGATGGGGCATTTTGTCAAAAAATAACTGTTGACAAAAATCCAAGGACTCTCAACCCAATTGGGGGATAGCAATATGGATAGGGTATCTAGAAGTTCGCTCAATTGGGCTGAAGCCTGTTCTTTTGGTTAGATCTGATATGGGTGTCTTCGAGGTTTTCGAACGATTTCTTGGATAGTTGGGAAGCCTCATAGGAGATTTCACAGACTCTTTTTCCTCTTCGAAAAAATGACTGCCTTCCAGCGGACAGTTTCGAAAGAATATGGGTTTCTGATATTTAAACATCGACTGCAGGCTACAGACTTCGTGTTACGGCACAACTGATAGTTTTCTTCCATTGTTGCTTACTTAGGTGGCGCTACAGTCCGTGGTGGACCTGGGCCTCATCCAATACGCCTCTCCAGTTGTCGCGATCTTCGGCTAACTGCCTCCAGTTGCGCACTCCAAGTTGGTTGAGGTCCCCTTCCACTTGCGCGCGCCACCTATAGCGAGGTCTTCCTCTACTGCATTGTGCCTCCGGGATATTGTTGCTTAGTCAATCTGATTGCGACGCCATCAACAAGCTTTTAAATGTTTCAAAGGCTTGTGGCACTTCTCTGTCAGCTAAAAGCATGCCCAATTCAAAGCGATATCTAGCCAGCTTATCTGTCGCCTCGTTCCCTCCCTGCGTGATGTCTAACACATTTCGCATTTACAAGATGGCTGACTGTTCACGCAAATTGCTTTGTCCATTGCTGATGCTCAATAGCTACAGGAAGTATTCTTAACTGCGTAGACCTCAGCTGGGACATCGCTGCAGTAATCTGTCTGATTGATACTCAGCGCTGTGAGAAGACTCCTGCCCCTGTTTCCATCGTCTTTCTCGGTGAAAAAGGTTCTAACCTTGAATAGAATTGTTTAGGGAAATCGAATCCTGTCTCTCAAGTATAAACCTTTAAAATTCTTGGCAAAGTCATACCTTGATTTCTAGTTGTAGGTGGTTAGGTATGTTGATGGTCAAACTGCAACGTCTTACTTAGACCAGCAAATCGGGTCTGATTTCTCCATTTCCGGGAATACTATTTCCGGCACTTAGAAAGAGAGAGAGACCGCAACCGCTAGTTGAAGCTCGAAAATGCCGCGTGTCTAAATCCATTCATCATTATACGAGTAGATAAATCTTATGAGGCTTTTAAGACCTTTCGTTGTCAGTAAGTGGCATATTTCCCCTTTCACTTTACTGCATCCCGGGTTCGCCGGTTCCACCTTGAAAAAGCATAGGCAGGCCTCCCGGATTGGGAACAGATTTAAGTTCCCTCTGACTAAAGATATCACATTTGCTCGATTATCCGAATGGGCAAGGCTTTTTGGTCCTCTCCTAGTCAAAGAGCACCTTTGGCTGCCCCGTTCTTTGTTAAGGGGTAAATTTGTTGCAGGTTTAGCAGTGGCTCCAGACCCAGTTGAATTTAGTAAACCATTTTTTTATATAAAAAAGGAAATCCAAATCCCAGAGCACTCAGACTTGGTAGCGGCCCATTGTGCTACCAGCCAAAAATCCTCTTTTTGGTGTAGAGTTTGGAGAAACAATTAGTGGCGTACGTAGTTGTTCCCCATGGGATTGAACCATATTTGCACTCCAACACGCAATTCCCTGTACATTGTTTAGAATGTTATGGAAGCATTTGGTCTGGGATGTGGTTCCACCTCCCACCAGAAAACTGGGCCATTGAAAAGAAATCACATTCGCTGTCTGCAACCAATGCACTATGCTCGGTTGAAAGCCCCACTTCGTTCCAAAAGCTTTTATGCGTGTATAGAAGGCGCTCATCCCTTTCTTCATTCTCTCTTCCGCCTTTAGTTTTCAATTTAATTTGGAGTTGAATATGAAGGTTGGGTTAGGTTAGGTAGGCGGGCTGGCTTAGTGCCACACTCAGGTCAATACTGACCCATTGTGGTACCCATCGGTGGAGGATGTTTTTTTAACCCTGTCTACAAAAACTGAGATTAATTACTCACTGTGTTGTTCGATACAAACCATCCTGTACATTTGGTGGAGTTCATTATCCTGTCTATCGGTGTGCTGGAGAGCTCGTCTAGGTTGAATATGAAACTCCGATGAGTTCTTGGACTCGGTTGAGGCGAATGCCTTTCAATTTCTTTGGATTTCATTTGGGTATCTCGTATCTCCTAGTAAACGGGATAAGTTTGGCCATTGCTGTCAGCTCACTTTGATTGTTCTGACAGCGTCTTTTCCATAATGCCGCTAATGGTGGGAAGCGACTTTCTTATGCCATCGCATCCACCTGGATAATGTATTGTTCACTCCTTTTTTTTACAGGGATCATTTGACGGCCTCGTGGTGACGCCAAATGCCCTCCCATTTATGGATAATTATTTCAGCCATCATGCTATCTAGAGCAGCCCGTTCGACTATGCGCTAAACGTTTTCATAGGTCAAGTGCCGCTGCATAGGGTTCTACTCGTGTATACAGTAAAAGTTCCAAAAATTACACTAATTGCTCCCTTCACCTGAACCGTTACAATGAAATTATTAACCACATATATACATATGTATGTATAAGTGATGACACGACAACTGATCAACTTGACCCAGAAATAAGCTTAAGCCTCCAACAATATCTTACGGTTGAATTCGAAATAAAATCATCAACCTCTCACACAAAGAGGCAACAAATAAAAAAGCGGAAAAGATAGAAACGATAGACGGAGAGATAGTCGCATGAACGGACGAGTACTTGTGCCTCGTACTTGTAGCGTGGCTTGAAAAATAAACCCACACGAGAGAAAGTTACGTTCACGTTTAGTCATAGCGGAGCAAAACAATGACCTAAAAATATTTCAGCCAAGTTTTTTTTTTTTTTTTTTTGCTTTTTTTCTTTCTTTCGTTTATTATTTCTTCGTTTCTATCTCATTCTTGTTCGATTTTACTTGTCTTCCTAAAGGTAAGGTAATGTTTCTTTTATTTTTCTCGTAATTTGCCTACCCGCGCAGCAGTTGAGGAGCTCACCGCACCAATACCGGCTTTCTTTCGTTAATGTCTCTCTGTGATGCGTGTTGACATCGCCATTGCCATCACCGCCCATCTCCAGCGGCATTAACAAACAGCAACTTAGCTCAAGCATTCTATGTTTGTTCTTGCTGTGAAAACAATTCATCGCAGACGAAGGTGAAGAAGAATAACAATCTATTTTTCTAAGGCTTAGCTACTTCTCTTGTACGTTAGATACATATTTCTAGTGTTCTTCTCGAGAGTAGTTCTGGTCTCGGCTTTGACCCAATTCCAAACTGTGCGTGTGTGCATTGTATTTGAATTTGTCTTTGTTTCTTTCTTTCATTCATTCATGTATTGCGAGGAAACGAACAGCAATATATGGAAACAAATTAAAATAAATACAACTTTATTGGCGCTGTATATTCAGAGTAATTACCAACTGATAGCGGGACAAACAGTCGAAAACAACAGCCTTAAAGTCATAGATAAAAGGGAATTAAGATCATGGCATGATCTTTGGACCTAACTTGGCTTGCCTAACATAATTCGATTGCGGTCAGATGTTTGTTGTTTGTTTCATCGGGAATTTGGTTCGAGAGGATCATTTTTACCGGAATGATCCTCTCGAACCAATGTTAGAACGAACCTGATCAAGGCGTATTAGCACCATCAATTTTCAGTTACAACCAGGTTAGGGTTTGGCTTTTTTGACTCCAAATATTAAGATCTGTAAACTTGGGTTAGCTTAGGTTCAGTTTTTGGTGTTAAACTCATTTTTGCTTTAAGTTTTATTTATGAGCTTTGAGCTTAAAAATTCCTTTTCCTAAGGGGCCATTAATTTTTCGGTCACAGAAGATAGCTGAGCTTTCCCGCCACTTGATCCGTCCGGCACTTTTTCCTATAGCCCGCTCAACGATCTTCATGGGGTTTGACATCAGCTTGATAGAAAGGGAATTATCACAGTTTCGCGTATCGCCTTTTCCTTTGGACAAGCTTACTTTACTTAACGGGCTCGCGACCCGAGAAGAGTCTCTGCCTGAGACACTGCAGCCCTCTATTCTGCACGCTGCTTCCAGTTCTCCAGAGCAAGCGTTCTGGCATCCCCATTGGACTGGTCCTTAAAACAGAGTTTTGGTCTTTCCTGCCTTCTCGAACCTGGGGGATGGGGCGAAGATCATCTTGGCTGGAATATTATTATCCATTCGCTCAATGGACTACTAATCTAAGTCTCAGGATCGAATCCCGCCGGGGCCAAGTAACATCTAAACGTTTTTTCCACTGCCCCACCTCTTGCAAACGT
Source organism: Portevinia maculata (assembly GCA_949715645.1). Taxonomy (NCBI): domain Eukaryota; kingdom Metazoa; phylum Arthropoda; class Insecta; order Diptera; family Syrphidae; genus Portevinia; species Portevinia maculata. Next base: position 1,976,865 of record OX454529.1, read on the forward strand.
CTGACACACATCCGAGGGCAACAAATGTCATGAAAAGCTTCTAGAATTAGCCGTTCGGATTCGACTTTAAATTGTAGGTCCCTTTGACTTCGCAAAAGCAAATAGTTGGAGAAGCTAGGTTTTAGGCCCTGTATGGGCAGTTAATGCCAACTATTTTTTTTATGGTCCAGAAGATATCAACAAACCATCGGCTTGGTTGCCCTAGGATTTAAAAAAGTACCCATCCGAAGAAGTAAAAGCAGCAGCTCTTAGGAGCTCTGGGAGCAAGCAGAAGTAAATTCTTGAGGCCACACCAACTACAGAAGAGTCATGATAAAACTTAAAGGTACAATGGCACTCTAAGCTTAAAGCCCTCCTCTTATGCAAATAGTGTGAGGGTATATCCACCGTAAACACCAGCCATAGACCCATTAAAAGCCCACGTCAGGAATGCCAGAAGATTTCGCCAGCTGTTACGCAAATGAAGCTTCAGAATTTTTAGAGGTGATTCCACTACAGTGACTTGGGGGCAACCCAAACATAAAAGCAGACCCATGGAAAATGCAGTGTCTAGTGCTGCTGCCTAAATAAAATGGATGAGCCCTCGTCATACCGATGGAACGCTTGTTTTGCACGATACGAAAATACAGCAACGAACCTTTTGCAATCGACTAGAGGTGGTAATTGGTGAATCTGGGGGACCCTCAAACCAACAATATGGATTCAAGGAAGTTGGTTCTACTGAAGACGCTATAAGGACGCTAACTGCGACCATAGAAGAAGGCATTAAGGGCAAGAGTTGGAAAGGGAATTATGTTCGACGTCAAAAATGCTTTCAACTCGGCAAGTTGTGGAAAAAAAATTAAAAAAAATATTAGGCACTAACGGCCTAAGCCGAAGCTTCTCCAACCAAGTGGAAGGGGCCTACAATTTTAAGCCGAATCCGAACGCAAAATTTGCAAAGCTTCTTATGACAATTGATACTCTTGAATGTTTGTCAGACGGTCTTAAGAGGTGGGGCAGTGGAAAAAAAACTTGTAGGCGGAATTTGAACTTAAGACCTTTACATTAGTAGCCAAACACACTAACGTCTGCACCCACTTAACTTCACATCAGATACGTCAAACATATAGGTAACACAGGCTTGGCTATTGAAATTCGTGCATTGTGTGCCTCTCAATTGGGACCACTTTGGGTACGACTTCGCGAGGAGGCTGCTTAGCCTCTCAGGCTGTGCTCTCGCGTTCTCTTGTCCTAAGTTCGCATACGGACGCTGGAAATAAATTGATTACCATTCGTTTATTTTTCCTCTGAAGGGAACATCTCGTCAACTTTATGAATGGTATGCATCTGGCATATTTGTCTCCATTCTCGTAAAGCGTGGGCTGTAAAAAGTTGTATGCTCTGTTTCTTCCTCGTTCGGAGAATATGGACAACATGGTGACGGGTCATGTCCAAATCAATGGAAGGTTCGTTACGAACTGCGGAATATTGAAATTTAAATCGTCCGTTTTCGTTTTCACACAGAGTTCGATGTCAGAAATAAGTCGATGTGTTCATCTTCCTGGAGTGGAATTTTTCTAGCGGTTTTGCCACTTCTGCATAGAGATTGGTCCTTCCTCTTTTTGGATTGCCTGTTTGATCCTAGCAAGTTTCATTATTTATTTACTCCTCTAGTTTCGTCAGCAAGGATATTGATGGGCACCATTAGGGCTAGGACCAGTGCCGCTTCCTCTGAAACTATTCACTCAAAGGCAGTTCCCCAGAGATTGCTGTCTGTCTAGTCCAGCAGCTTCTTGAAGCTCCTACCTTTGCCCTCCTTTGAAACAGTTTCTCAGGTAGCATCTGGCATTCTCGAAAGAGTCCAGCTTCTGCCTGATCGTCTTTGCCTACCTTTCACTGTAGGCAGTTCCCCGGAGATTGCTGTCTGCCTAGTCCAGCAGATTCTTGAAGCTCCTACCTTTGCCCTTCTTTGAAACAATTTTCAGCTAAATTCTGGCAGTCTTGAATGGTTCACGCTTCTGGCTGATCGTCTCTACCTACTTTTCACTGTTGGCAGTTCCCCAAAGATTTCTGTCTGCTTCGTCCAGCAGCTTCTCGAAGTTCCTACCTTTGCCCTCCTTTGAAACCGTTTTCAGCTAGTTTCTGGCATTCACTGTAGGCAGTTCCCTAGAGATTGCGGTCTGCTTCGTCCAGCAGCTTCTTGAAGCTCCTACCTTTGTCCTCCTTTGAAAAAATTTTCCGCTAAATTCTGGCAGTCTTGAAAGGTTCAAGCTTTGGCCGATCGTCGCTGCCTACCTTTCACTATAGGTAGTTCCCCAGGGTTTGCTGTCTGCTTCGTCCAGCACCTTCTTGAAGCTCCTACCTTTGCCCTTCTTTGAAACAGTATCTCAGGTAGTATCTGGCATTCTCGAAAGAGTCAAGCTTCTGCCTGATCGTCTCTGCCTACCTTTCACTGTTGGCACTTCCCCAGAGATTTCTGTCTGCTTCGTCCGGCAGCTTCTTGAAGCTCCTACCTTTGCGCTCCTTTGAAACCGTTTTCAGCTAGTTTCAGGCATTCTCGAAAGGTTCTAGCTTCTGGATGATCGCCTTTGCCAGCTGGTAGCAGCAACCACTCCTTCCAACTTGCGTGAATACCCCCGGAAACAAAAGGCTGCTCGTTTATTGACATTGCACCCTGTAAAGGAATTTATTTCTCTAAAAACACATTTTTCAGTTCTAAAAAGGAACATTCAATAATTCTGTCAAATTCCCCTTACCCCTCCGTTGACTACCCTAAAGGAATACATGACAATGAATATTGCGTTGCGATAATGTGTTGTCATAATGAATGATTGCGAACGTCGAACTTACACAAAGAGCAATTGAGACTCGCATCATACTCTCTGCCGGTTTGAATCTAACCAAATCTAAACTGTCTGCGTGTGTGTGTGTGCGCAGAGGAAAACAAATGTACACAGCGGGCAAAAGCTAAGCGAAATGTGGCTCTGCCAGCTACACAACAATTAATCTCCCAGTAACCTACTGCGGCGGAGTGGTGTTGTGGTGTAGCCTTTCCCTCATTCAAATTTGCGGCTGGAACTATAACAGAGTGTTGCTTGCGTGATTAATACACAACCAATCGGTATGATAGGTATGTTGTGTATCTGTCTGTCTTTACCTGTCCAACACACAATTTCTCCATTTTATTTTCGTTTCTCTGCCGTTGTCGTTCTCTTCGTCGGCGTAGTCATTGTCATAGTCGTCGGCTTTGTACTTTAGACTGAAGAATTTTTTGGCTTTTTCAGTGCAAAAGTTGAAGCAATGAGTTGTGGACGTGTGCGCGCGCAATAATATATTTCTTAAACGAACAAATAATTGCGAAATACTTTTATATTTAGTTTGGAATAAACGGTTTAATAACGGTGTGTACCATTTGTGTGTGTTGCCGAATTGGCAGGTGCAAGAGTGTTTTGCTAAAGAAAACAGAGTTGAAAAAATAAATAATCTTTCAATCATTTTGTCTTAAACATTTTGTTTTTTTTTATAAACAATAACAACAAAAACAACCAAAACAACAACAACAAGCACAAGCAGCAACAAAATTTTTAAACATTGATTCATTCGGAATTCGGAGTAGTCAACAAGCCGGCAAAATAGGCAATTTCAAATTTGGTAAGTTCTTTGTTGTCGGATGTTGAATGTTGATATTGGATTCTTTGGTGCGGTTGCCGGGTTGCGAGAGCGTTTTGCGACTTGGCGGTTACAACAAATGCAAAGTTCAACAATGTCATTTGAGTTGTTTTGAAAAACGAGGCGATTATTTCATCATCAGCAATGGCTGGCGGCGCAGACGGAAAGTACATTGTGTGCTTTGTTTTCGAACGCTGCCGATGCCGACTATTCATTTCGTTCTTCCTTAAAATTCTCGGTGTGTGTGTAGCGAGAGATGAGTCAATTTGTATTTTCCAAGGAAAACAGTCATCAATAGTCCAACCCCCCCTGGTCGATCTTGAAATGTCACTGGCTTCTATCCTTAATTGCCGCCAAGCGAGAGTGGGATATCAAAGTGAAGAAAATAAACAAAAATCGTTTTGAACTAAAAGCCACCCATGAGGGGGTGGTGTGGTAGATATCCGTATCAATGTGAGTTTTTCGCACACATACATGCATGGACCTGTGTCTGTTCGCTCGGCAAAGTTAATGCACTCTAGCAGAAGTTCAAGGCTGCAAACAACAAATCCCCACATCAGTTGTAGCTACCGCCGCACCGCAAGCCAGCAAAGCAAATACACCAATAACAAAGCGAGCGACAATGGCGCAGACATTTTTATTAAAGCGACATGAAAACAGAAAAAAACAAAAATTAAAAAACGAGATGAATAAAAATAAAAACCCTGGAGAGGTTTGAGGTTGGGTTTGACTTGTAAATTCCTTTCTTTTACACAATCATTGAATCGCGACGACATGTCCTAGAGATAGCCATGTATATCTAGCGGCAAACACAGACAGTGTTGCTTTTGGATTGGATTGAATTTGAAGTGTGAGTGTGTGTGGTGTTTTTATATCGCGGATGACAGAGGAGAGTATCGAACTGTCGCGCGGCTTCGTCGTAGGTCATTCATTGAGTATGTGTGCCGTTTGGTCTCTGTGAAAGGATGAAAAGAAACTTCACCATTCATTCATTCATACCTTGCGCTATTGGTGTTGGTAAATATGGGCTCGCATGGAGCTTGGGGAATTTGCTATATTACGGTGGATTCATTTCAGGGTTACATTTGTATCCACCAGTCGTTTGAATTCGAAGTAGTCAGGGAGAAATTGTTTGGTTTTTAATTAGTCAAATGGCGTATCTGCAGGTGGACTCAATTGGATTGTTTGTAAGTCCAAGCGGGGCTCACTGTTGCACTTAGGGTAGGTGGGCGCTGGATATATGTAAAGTTGGAAAGCGCCAAGCATTTAGGGTAGGTGGGGGCTGGCATACAAAGAGCATCTAATTGCGATACTCTGCTACCTATATTAACATGGATAGGTAGATGGATGCCCTTGTGACGGGTGTCACGGCTCACTTAGACCAACAGTTTGGGTACATTGTGTCCATTTTGGGGTTCTTTAAAATTGTCTGGCAACCTAAAAAGAGAGATAAAATAAACAGCTCAGTAATTCGCTTTAGCAGGACCACCCGGATTCATGTGTGAATCTCAGGAGTTTCTTCAGCCCCAAAGCAGCCAGATCCTCCAGCTCCTCGAAGAAGTAGGTTAGGTTAGGTTTATGTGGCTCTCGGCAAAAGCCGACACACTTAGACCAATTTAGGTCCATTGTGATACCACGTATGTATTATCTACCTCAACTATGTAGATGGGACTGGCCAACGACACGCGGTTGTTCTCAAACGGTCCCCCATCTATGTAGTAACCGCGCCCAACGGCGTTTAATTACGGTGATCTGACGAGAACCGATTAACTCGACGTGGTATGGTCTTGGTTGCCAAGAATCTTCAATCATTTTGTTCTAAGGGCAGGGCTTTCGCATAGCAGGTGACGTATAGATTCTATTACTTCAACGTCCCCTCAGCTCCTTCTGTAATCGTTGTGCAATATGCCCAGCCGCTCCGCACAGTGTCCTGTGAGGACACCCGTCAGTGTTCGAATGTCTTTGCGGTCAAGCCCTATCATGGTTTTAGATATCATTTGGTTAACCGCTGGCCAGAGCTCCCTTGTATGTTGGCATGTATCAAGGTTGATCCAAGGAAAGTTTGCTCTACTCATCGTTGTCGATACTTAGCATTAATGTGCTTAGCGGGGTTCTTATGGACTTTAGGGCCAGCAATTCATTCAGCCCGCGATTGGATTTTGACCTGGTACCCAGCATAGGGTTACCGTATTGACAGTCTAGGTATTTTTTGCCTATCAACACCACCCTTGACTTGACTACTTCTGACTCCATAGCTTTTATAGCCGCTTGGCTGCCAGAGTAAATGGTGATGTGTTTGTCGGCTAGTTTGCGCCTCTTCACCTCCTTGGCCGCCTGAGTGATGCATTCATTGCTGTGTCCAAATGACTCGCTCAGGTCCAGAGACTCACAGAAGATGCCTGCACCTGTACACACGTCCATCTTGGATCCGTCGGTGTAGATAGATATTTCCTCTTCTTTCGTGACCATTTTATCACTCCATGCGCTTCTTTTGAGGATTCTGCTATCGAATCTCTCTTTGAAGACGAGGATGTGGCGTAAGTAGTTTCTTTTTCGATGCACTCCATTGTGTCTCCACGGAGGCATGTCCTTGCTGCTACAGTAGATGTCCAGGGGTGCGAGATTAAGTAGAACCTCCATAGCTGTAGTCCTTAAGGACCCCGTTATCCCGATGCAGGCTGTCTTTTGAACTTTCGTGAGGCTTGAGACATAGCCCTTCTTTTCAGTAGCCTTCCACCATACCGCTGCGACATTTTCTAATTGAAAAACATTGTTTCTTTGTGAGTTTGAGTAAACCGATTCAAAGAATTGAGCAAACAGTTCAAGAAATTTATCGTTATCCGTATAATTATCTCCTTTAAAATTGTTTCCATCATCGAAAATTCCATTCGTGGAAATGCTGCAAGTAAAGGGTTTTTCAATAAGAGCGCTACAAAAGTTTTTTTTAAGCAAAACAAGTTTTGGATATCAATGAAATTCTTTGTTCCTGTGAAAGTACGTTCGATGCCATTATGTATGAAACTCGATTTCTTTTGCATGACCACCACGGGCACGCTTGCAGAAGTCCAGACGCTGAACCCAGTTTTCGACGGTTTTCAAGCATAAATCGGCCGATACTGCTGCAATTTCACTTCCGATATTCGTACGAAGTTCATCAATCGTCGCTGGCTTGTTGGCATAGACCATAGACCATAGACTTGACGTAGCCCCACAGGAAATAGTCTAACGGCGTCAAATCGCACGACCGAGGCGGCCATGCGACTGGACCATTTCGTGAGATAACACGGTTTCCAAACTTGGTTTCCAATAAATTGATTGTGGCATTCGCTGTGTGGCTTGTGGCGCCGTCCTGTTGGAACCACATGTCCTCCAAGTGCATATCATCCAATTGGGGCCAAAAATATTCAGTTATCATTGAACGGTAGCGATTCCCCTTCACAGTAACGTGCCGGTCTTGATCATCACGGAAGAAGTACGGCCCAATGACGCCGCCGGCCCATAAACCACACCAACCCGTAATTTTGTCGGGATGCAATGATGAATCATGGAGTACGCTTTTGGACGTAGCGCTCTTAACGTTGAGGCCACTGACTCCGAATTTCGGTAGTAAATCTTAATAATTTCGACTCGTTGTTGGCTCGTATATCTTTCCATCATGAAATGGCAAACCTTACTGAAGAGAAATGTCAAAAGAGCGGCAAGAAATTCGGCGTCGTTTGCTGTCCCTGTCGCTCTACTTTTGTAGCGTCTCTGTTGAAAAACCCTTTATGTATACTGCATTCAGAGTAGCATCTTTGTAAAATCAGGGAAGATTCGTTTTAACTGCTTCGAGTCGGAGAAGCCAGGGATGGTCTTTTTCGGGGGATAGGTTTTTCAAAGCCTCAGTTCGTCCTCAATCTTAAGCGAACCTTTTTTTGAAAAGCTCCTGACCCTCCTAGGCGAAGAAAAACGGTACATCGACCTGGATAGATCTATTGTACCAACAAGCAAACTTTTAGGGCGTTGTAAAAAGCTGAGGGCATCTTTGGCATATTCCTCCTTTTTCGAATTTTTCTTTGCATCTGCGTGGGGACTGGAGAACTGGTGCCGAATTAGGCAAGCAAAATGTGTCACTGAGTTTTGCAATACGAATTGCCATAAATGACTGAACAGAGACTTTGGCAAGCGATCTTTGAATCCTCAAATTGCAATGTCAAACATTTATGATTTTTTGATTGACAATACGCATTAGACGACGGCACACAATGCAGGACAATGGAGAGGAGACTCAATAAAAATGTGCACATTTGCAACCGGACGCGACGCTTATTTTGTTTATACAAAGTGCGTCCAGCATATCTTTGTTGGGTACGACTATGTTCATAGTTCCGTTTGTTTATTAAAAGCTTACACAATGCGATAAGACAAATTGACAACGCCAAACACATAAAGGAAATAATTAAAGTTAGGAAGACTACGCAAGAAAATATACAATTGAATTCATCTAGTACAATTTCTTCACAATACAGAGGCAGAGGTTCGATGACCTTTGGGTCTATAATAAAAACGTGGGTTAATTTGACGTGATTGCGCGAACGCTTATTGTTGACACACAAGGGGATGACTATATTATTAGAAACTTGTGTTGACCCGACAATATCAATTTAGTAATTGATCAAGAAATGGATTAAGCACACTTTTGGTACTAGCCGTCACTGTATAAAAATGATGACAGTCACCGGTTTTAGCCGTTTAAAGTGGAAACCTTAAATGTCTTTGGGCATAATAAGAGTTGAGACAAAGAAAAAGATGAGGCGAGACAAAAATAAAAGGAGATTCTTTTTTAAGCTCCTGACGAAGAAAAATCGGTACGTCGACCTGGATAGATCTATTGTACCAGAGGTCGAGAAAATTTTAGGCCAGTGCGTTTTCTACTTTTCTAGAAAAGGTAATAATGCTTCTAGCAGGGGATTTCTTTAAGTCTTTATTACTTAAGGGTTCTTTGAAGAAGATCCTTTTTCTGATTCCGCAGAGGGCTGGGCGTTCGCACAATATGTGCTCCGTGGTTTCGTCGTCCTCGAGGCACAGCCTGCACTCTGGAGAGTCGGCTAAGTACATTTTGTTAAGGTGGTATCGTAAACCGTGGTGACCTGTGAGGTTAGGTTTCTGATATCATGCCTACGTAGGTTTTGGATCCTGCTGACATTGTTTTTAAAGGGCTGGATGGCTCGTTTGGCCTGTCTTAGACCTGGAGTGTTTTCCCAGTGTCAGATACATTTTGAGTGTTTCCAGCTTTTTATAGCTAAATTAGTAGCTGAACTAGGTGTGTAGCAGAAGGGTTCAGGTTCAGGTGAAATGGGTTTCTGAACCACCTCTGGCTAGTTCGTCAGCTTTTTCATTTCCTTCGAAACCCCCATGGATGGGAATCCACCACAGTTTGGTTTTGTGTCTGTGGCTGACTTTCTGGAGGGTATTGAAGCAGTGTAAGACTGATTTGGATTCAATTGTCGGGGCTTTTATAGCTGCTCGACTGTCCGTGAATATATGAATGGGAGCGCCTTTGATACCAGTGTTGAAGATGTGGTTAGTGCATTCTTGAATGGCGAGGAGCTCTGGAATACACTAGGGCTTTTTCCAATTGGTATTGAGACATTGAGATTTGGTCCGTGAAAACCAGCTCCTGTGCCCGATTCCATTTTAGAACTGTCCGTTTTTAGTCAGATTTGGCGGTTCGGTGGGCTATTACCCGCCCATGCTTCTCTATTTGGTATCTCCGTAGACATAATGTTTTTTGAAGGCGTTCTGTAACCGCGCAGAACATGTCAAGTTTTGGAATTTCCGAGAGCAGCGTCCTAAGTTCCGGGTGGTCACTAAGACATATAAAGAGATTCTTTAGTTACTTTTTGAATTAGGCATCAATTTGGCACATGTGGTTGGCAGTACATTGACAGACCGAACGAGGAGCTGTCAGAATGATGACAACTCGATGACAAAGCCAAGTGTTGCCAATATTCAATATTCATGTCAATGACAAAGCTTTGTGTTGCCAATTAACAAAGTCAAAAGCGTTCAGAAAAGTCCAAAGGAGTTGTTGGCATTTTGTATCAAAAGTTGTCAATCGGATCAATTCAAGTTCCTTAACGAGAATTTTGATGTTTCAAAACTTTTATTTTTGTCGAAGCACTCAGATGGGATAAATGGTTCATTGTACTGTGAGGAGGTTTGATGAAAGGTAATGAAAGCCAACAACCCGCTTCGGTAATGAAGACCTTAGATATTCATTATTGATCACCTCAGCAGTCACGGTTTGCCTGATGCGGACAAAGGCAGGACAGTCACAGATAAAGTGCACCGTGGAGCCTTCCACTTGACCCGGGCACGCTGTAGCTCTTTGCAAAAGCGTGGTGGCCCTTATAATGCGTCGAAAATGCCGCCGACTTAATGCTTAGTCTATCCATAGGTCGACGAGTCATGTTTTTGTGTGAACGGGAAAACCATTTATCAATGAAACAAGGGAGGTTGGCAAACCTAACACAGGTCTTATTTCCTGAAAAACTTTCCCCGAACCTTGACCAACTGTATGTTAGTGGGAGAGCTCATTTCAGTATTACTATTACGGAACCCATACAAGACTGTTTTCACTCTTCCGGTCGGATTCAGAGTTGGCGCGCTATCTAAGAGGTCCCGAACCTTTCTGCTGGACTCCTAGATCAGCTGCAACGGCAGCAATAAAAAGCTGGGAACATAGAAAATGTATCTATCTTTGGGATGGCATCCCAGGTCTAAGACAGGCCAAACGAGCCATTCGGCCCTTCAATAAAAATCCCAGCAAATGCCTAAACCTAAGCAGGCATAATATCAAAAACTTAGTAGGGTACCTTACTGGTCACCATGGTATAAGATATCATCTAAACAAAATGAGAATAGGAGACTCTCCTGAGTGCCGACTTTGTCTTGGTGATGAGGACGAGTCATTTGGACGAATTTTATGTGAATGTCCAGCCCTAATGGAATTAGAAAGAAGATCTTTTTCAGGGAACATATAAGCCCCGAGGACATAGAGAATTCTTCTACTGGTAAAACTGTCCGCTTTACTCGGAAAGTAGAAATTCTACTAGCTTAAACTTTTTCTGGCCCATATGGTACAAAAGATCTTTTAGGTCGAAGTGCCCCCCCCCCCTATTAAATCGCTTTGGCGAGCCAAAAAAAATCAAAAAATCTAAGGTGTTTTCGTGTTGTTTTTTGACACTTAGTGGGTTAGTGGTGTCCCCCCTTCTGACCAAGGGGTCTTAAGGTCCTAATCACGAATATAGTTTTTTTTCCATTTCCCCACCTCTTGCGAAAGTCTGACAAACATCGCAGAGTATCAATGTCATGAGAAGCTTCTCAAATTTGCCGTTCAGATTCGGCTTAAAATTGTAGGTCCCCTTCGCACAACCAAATGTTTGGACAAGGTAGGTTTTAGGCCCTATGTAGGCCGTTAATGCCTAGTATTTATATTGGCCAAGCATTAAAAAAAAATCCCTTTTGTGGGAAAATGTTAGTTCACCAAAAGATAATCAAACACCCTGTAAAGCATTTTTCTTAAAAATTACCAATTTGACAGCCTTGCAAATGTCATTTAAGCTGAACATTTTTTTTCGTTATATCTTTTCATTTGTTTAAGAGTTATAAATCTTGCGATCAAAAAGTCAAAATCAAATTAAAGCCACCTTGGTCCCTCCGGCACTGTCATGTCACACTGACAGTGACAGTTTAAAAAAAAATACATAACCCAATCGATCAAATCACGCTGTGAGTTGTGACATTCGCGACTTGCCTCAATATGCACTCTCTAACGTGCTAACCTTGCAACTTGCATTTCGCTGCAGTAAAACACGAAGCAACTTTCGAAGCAACATCGCATCGCATTAGCTGCACACTGCCCAGCCCGTAACGTACTCGTATCATGACATAGTGCATTCATTTATGTTTTTGGTTCTCCTTTACTAACTTGAATACCCACTAAACCACAGTTTCAGTCCACCGATGTTGTTGTGGAGCGGGGCGCGGTGTGGTGACTGCATTAGAATGCAGCCAAGTGTGCATTCGTGTGTAGCTGCGTGGTTCAGCAGCAATATTGGTTGGTTGGTTACTTACCAGCTACCACCTCTAACAGTAATGCAATGCTGCGACTGCGAATGGTCATTACTGCTTCACTCATTCCTGGGTACTCGATGTTTGGTTATGCTTGTATGTAGTGGTGCATGGAATGGAATTGTGTTGCCTTGACTTTGTTTGTAACGGCGGCGCGACGATGGCAGCCAGTTCAAGTGCACGCTGCTGCCCCTGACAAGGAGGAGATGGTTAAGTTGATGGCTACATGGGCCGAACGCTTTGGAATATACAATTCTGCGGCTTAATTCGGTCATAGCACTTTCTCTCCTTCCAACTTGCTCGCACTCACACACACACACACACACACAAAGGCATTATGCGGCGATCACTTTGCACAATATACCTGTGTAAAACCTCAGCTTGGATTTACGACACATTTGTGCGTTGCTCTTCCGCACTCTCTTTTGACCCACTATCAGGCGGGGTCTTGTGGCTGTTGTTGTTGTTGGTGTTGAATAGTGTAGTGTACGGTTAGTGAGTTCGTTTGTGACTTTTCGCCATGGGTTCGTGGTGGGCTTGTTTTTTGTTTGTTTCTTTTCTTTGTTGTACCGTTACATGACCCAATTCTATATTTGCTCTGAGCCTCATACAGCATTTACTTGTGGGCGGTTTTTTTTTCGTGGATTTTTTATTAGTTTCTTTCTGTTTTGTCAATTTATTTGGCTTTGATGAAAGATTGATGAGGAAAAGAGCTAAAAGCAGGACACAGATAAGAATCAAGAATTTCCCATACAGACACATACACATGCATACGAAACGGTAAGAACGCGCGCTAAAAAATTGTGATGTAATATTGACCTAAATGCTTTGGAGCCCGTTTGAGAGAGGCTCTGAGAAAGTTTACAGTTTTGCGATGCTAATGATTATGATAATGGCACACTGACGACTGCCGCTTGATGATTTCACAATTATGCAACATGATCATGGTGGCTTAAGGTTGTTAGAACGTTTTGGCCTTTGAGAAAGTTATACTTGAGGGATTGGCGTGAGAAGAAGCTCTTAGATAATCTTGTTTTGGGTCAAACAGCGGACTGGAGAAGAATGGACAAAGGCGAGTTACGGGGTCTACAATTTCTTGACTTGTCTCGTATATGGAGATGTAGGTCTGACTTAGTTTCTGTGAAGACACCAATCCTGCCTGATATTTGAGCTCCTCTGAGGTCTTATATGTGGACACGTAGATCTGACGTTGTTTGTGGCCGTTCCTATGTAGACACCAACTCTGCCTGATATTCGAGCTCCTCTGAGGTCTTATATGTGGACACGTAGGTCTGACTTTGTTTCTTGCCTTTTCTATGTAGACACCAATCCTGCCTCTGAGGTTGGACAGCAGCTTTTGACAATCAAATTCATTTGTTTAAATAGTTCTGGCGAATAAGAATGGTTATACCCTTGCAGATTCGGCGAACCCCGCAGTCGGACCGCTAGGAATGCACTGAAGTGGGAGGGTAATGATCCCTTAAGTCTATTTCATAACCTCGTCGTTAAAGCAAAGAAGAACCGGGGCTAGCGATAAGGAATTTATGTTTAAATCCACCTTACTTACTTACTTAGGGTGGCGCTACAGTCCAGGGCGGACCTGGGCCTCACCCAACAAGCGTCTCCAGCCAGCACGATCTTTGGCCAGCTGTCTCCAGTTTCGCACGCTAAGTTGGTTAAGGTCCCCTTCCACGCGGGTCCCCTGAGTCGCGGTCTTCCTCTACTGCGCCGCCCTCGGGTGTGGATTCGAAGATCTTCCGGGCCGGAGCATTCACGTTCATTCGCTCTACATGACTCATCCACCTCAGTCGTTGGACCTTCACTCTTCTGGCTAAGTCGATGGCTATGTACAGTTCGTCGTTGTATCCCCTCCTCCATTCACCGTTGTATCCCCTCCTTCATTAACCGTCTATGACGGGACCAAAAATGACCCGAAGAATGTTCCTCTCAAAGCAACCACACTCATATATACTACCAGGTCCTGGGCTCTTATTCATTCTTAGACCAGGTAGCATAGTCAATCCTTCCCCTTTACTCCCTTCTTCTACATGAAGCGTTAGTGTGATCGATTTTTGTAGTTAGTTTTTTTTTTTTTTAATTTACGTAGCTGTAATTGTGCACAATTGTTGCGGCGGACAGATGCTAGTTTTATCCTCATTTCTTCTTTCCCACGGTTATCCGCTAGGGAGAATATTATTTCTATAGAAAAAGCCGTCCGGAATTCAGACGTTTTAAATTTAAATTATCCGTCATTGAGAGGTGTCCGCTTATGGGAGATTCCACTGTAAAACATATTAGTCGGCTGTCATTTGCGAACAAGATACAAACAGTACATTTCCCGTTTATGGCTCCGATTCATCGAATACGTGGGTTGCTTCATTTTTTCCTTTCTTTCAAGGTGGAGAATTGCTACCAAATTTTAGGAAACTTCGGCCGTTGAAATGAATCTGTCCACCCACAGGCAGCGGAAAAAAAAACAAACAAAAAAACTGTTATATCCGTTCGTCAAAATTCATTAAGAAGGCTCAAGGCAACCCCTTCTTCTGTACGTTGAACGAATGCAAAACCCTTAAACGAAGAGTTTCCAAGAAAATAAAATAAACATCAACGGGCCTAAAACTAAGCTTCTCCAATCAGTTGTGTGCGTGCGAAGCTATTTTTTATTCACAAATAAAACGTTGGTTCCGGCAAATTTGAGAACCTCGTGAAAGTTTATATCCTTGGATGTTTGTCATTGGCCCTCGCGAAAGGGGGGCAGGTGAATAACTTTATGCGTTAATGGGTCCTGATGATCCTGGAAGCCGTCGGTCAGGTCATAGCGCCACTTGAACTCCCCGCAATCCATATCGTAACCTTCACGATGAAGATGACTAAGATGAGGATGAAGAAGAAGATCACGAAATAGATCGAGTGAGAGCGGGTTAAATTCTCCGTCTAACACGATGTTAAATTCGCCTCAATGGTAAAAAACCAAGATTTAAAAATCTAAAAAAAAACCATGAGCAGAACCTCCAGATTTGCTTCACTCTGAAAGGTGATTGTCAGTTGGGTCGGTTGCATTCTGGCTCTCTATCTTTAGTTCTTGTAGGTATTTTCTCTCATTTCTTAATTTTTGTAGCATTCTCCTACCAAGTGAAATTGGGTCACTCGGGAAAAGTGGGTTACTAACTGAGTAATTTGTTTGTTTTTTTTTTTGCCCCCCTCTTTGAACGAATTTGTTTGTGGTTGTGTGGTTGTGAAGGAAGTTCAATTTGCTGCTGGCGTGTTGGTGAGGAAGATATATTTATTTTTTGTTGTTGTGAAGGAGGTTGAGTAAAATAAACAGATTAAGATGAGTTCAAGTAGGAGAAAAGGTGGCGATTGCGGGGTTTCGGTCTTACGGATTTGCGTAATGTTAAAGTACTTTGGAAGATGTGGTTAATGTTTTGGAATACTCTAGTTCTGTGTGGTGGCGTGCTTACGAATTTGGAATATAGTGAAAGATACCTTGGGACCGTCGAAGTCGACTTCCACCTTGGGGTACGGCCGTAGTGAACCAGTGCCTCTATACTTCGGCTATATCTCGCACCCGTAAAGGAGATTGGCATGAGTGATGGACATTGAGAGCCTTCCTTTGTTAGTCGTAACACTCTGGCTCAAACACTCCTGCACGACATAGAAAGAAATGTCATTGCTTCTTCGGTGGCTACCAGTTTAGAGCCAATTGAAAAATCAACCACTTTCCGGAATCCTCTTCTTCTCCAGGATGACTTTTTTTGTTCCAGACCTGGCCAGACCAAGTCCAAGATGCACCCGTCTCATTACTAGTTCAGGTTCCTCACTCTTGCCGTAATTACCGGGGCGATATCGTCTGCATGAAAAATGCTGTCGTAGGAGCTGTTTAGGAAGCCAGGTCCAAACATCGATCGATTTTCTTTCTGCTAGCGCCTTCGGTAGTGTCATATAGCAGATCGTGATCTCAAAAATGGTCCTTCGCCATCAGTAAGACAGACTCGGGAATATCAAAGGGGTTTTCCATCGCATCGTGGGCGGCAGTGGCTCAGGCCTCAGTTGTTAATTAGACATCTGAGATTCGAACTCCAACCAGAATCTGACAAACATAGCCATGAAAAAGCTTCTCAAATTTTGCCGTTCAGAGTCGGCGCTAAATTGAATGTAGGTAGGTCCCTTCCATTCTTGTCAAAAATATAGCTTCACAGACACAAATGGTTGGAGAAGCAAGGTTTAAGGCGCCATATGGGCCATATGCTCATTTTTATTTCTTAGCTGGTACCTATGTGGCTCCCAAGAGCCGTAGAGCGGTTGGACAACTGGTTTTCCTTTGTGTTGCGTTAGTGCTTGAAATTGTTGCTTACCGTTCCGTTGTACCAAGCGTCACGTGCCCCAGTAATGGGCATTTGTAAACCTTCGCATCACACAAACGCCCTAACATTTGGTACAGCGTCTTCCAAGCATGTTAAATGAGAAAAAAAAAACGAACCTTTACACCATCGTACCTATGCCTACCTGACAAGTCTGCTATTAACTTTTATGTGCAAACTCCAACAAGGCAATTGAGTGTACCCCTTGTGTCTTGTTGATTTCATTCTTCGCTTTATTCCGCATTTATGAATTCCACTCGTACATGTTATGAAACTCAGTCACTTGGTCAAATAACGTCACTTTACAGCGCCTCTCTCTAAGCGTACCTTATGTCGTCGTCGTGCGTCTTCGTCACACAGTCAACAAAGTCGATGCGGCAATGTTTTCTTATTCGCTTGTATCTGTATCGCGCGGTAGCTTAGAGTCTAAAGAAAATTGCATAATAGATAGAACTGGTGACGAGTTTTCTTCTTTTGCTTCTCTACACTTTCTTTTCTACTTGGATCTGGTTCTAGCTTAGAACTATGTGCGAATGAGTGTGTAAATGTGGAGGCTGCTTTTTTTTTTGTTAGCATTAGATGCGGTTGTTCGGTCTTGTTTTACTTCACACAAACCGTTGGTTGTAGTACAAAGGTGTTAGATGGCTTTGAAAATTGTGTTTTTTTTTTTTTTTTTTGATTACCCACTTCGGTGGGGGCCTTCATGGGCATGTCTTGTTGGAAAATTATAGCAAAGTCCCTACTGAACCAACGATCATACCACGTCGAGTTAATCGGTTCTCGTCAGATCACCGTAATTAAAGGACGTTGGGCGGATTTGGAACGTAGATGGGGGACCGTTTGAGAACAACCGCGTGTCGTTGGCCAGTCCCATCTACAGAGTTGAGGTAGATAATACATACGTGGTATCACAATGGACCTAAATTGGTCTAAGTGTGTCGGGTTCTGCCGACAGCCACCGAAACCTAACCTAACCCAACCTAACCCTAGCTGAAACGCTGGGAGTTGTTCTAAGTTGATTATGTAGTTCATCCCTCGGTATTCCTCTTTTTACTTCCACCTCTGTCTGGTTGAATGTATTAGCCGTACCCTGTAAAACAGAAAGCTGCATTTTGGAATATGCATAGGTGGGACAGGAGTTCAATGTTGAAAAAGCCTCAACGTTGGCTACAATAAACCAAGACGTGATATCAGTCTATGTGTAAACCTGTTTTTTTTAGTGCTCCTAGAGACGATTCCTGGAAAGGACTGCTTCATTCCATTAGGCGACTTTAGGTAAGGTTAGGTTTGAGGAGGCGCAGGGACATAAGTCCCGAATTGATTTCGGGACTTATAACCCACTTAAGTGGGACATTAGTCCCGAATTTTAATCGTTGAAAATGGCACACAAGTCCCGAATAAAAAAAACAGTTGAAAATATTTTATATTTTATTAACGTTCATAAATTGATAGGTAAAATATAATTTTGTCACTTTCACAAAGCGTCATAAGGCCAAATCCGGAAATGACATAAAGCCAAATTTTCGAAACCGTACCTCGCACCTACTACAAATTAAACAGTGTCCCCAAGCAGGGGAGTTGCAGGGGGGCAGCATGCCCCCCCATAGACATTGTACTGTTTATGCAATCTACTTTCGATTTCGCAACTAATCCCATAAACAGTGCAATGTATATGGGGGGGGGATGCTGCCCCCCTGCAACCCCCTGCTTGGGGTCACTGTTTGATTTGGGGTAGGTGCGAGGGCAAATTGTTGAAAGCAGCACCAAGCGAAAGTGTCATAAAGCCAAATTGGCCTTGTGACGCTTTTCCAATGTGTCATAATAAAATTTGGCCTTATGTCACTTTCACAATGCGACATAAGGCCAAATTTCAAAATTTGGGCTTATGACGCTTGGGGTTATGTCAAGGCACCGTTTTACCGTTAAGTCTCATAACATAATTGAAAGCAAACAAATCGATAATAGTTGCACATTTGCGCACAACAAAGTGGTTTGGTCTTATTTCCATTAGTTTTTTGGTATTATTTCGTTTTGCATGACGAAATAAAGCCAAATTGGCTCTATTTCGCTTTCGAAAGTGAAATGATGCCAAATTTAGAATTTGGCCTTATTTCGTTTGCCTTTATTTCACGTCACCGATAACGAAACCGATTTGACTATTTGCTGTAGCATTTGGAGTGGTCTTCTTAGTTTCTCTCAGGCGTATATTTAGGAAATGTATAGTGGGACACAAGTCTCGAATTAATTTTTCGGGACTAATGTCCCACTTAAGTGGGTCATAAGGCCCTAATTGATTTCGGGACTTATGTCCCTGCGCCGTTTGAGGATTGGTGGTGTTGTGCAGTTGGTTGAGTCGGCTTCACTACACTTAAGTCATAGGTTAGGTTAGGTAGTCGGGCTGGCTTTGTGCCACACTCAGGTCAATACTGACCCATTGTGACACCCATCGGGGGAGGAGGGTTGTCTCTTAGTCATTTTTTAACCCTGTCTACAAAAACTGAGGATAATTACTCACCGCGTTGTTCGATACGAACCATTCTGCGGATTTGGTGAAGTTCATTATCCTGTCTATCGGTGTGCTGGAGAGCTCGTCTAGGTCATGGAAGAAATGTCTCCCCAGGAATCTGTACATGATGTGTTGGAGACCCGGCTAGTGACATAGGAAGCGGGTTGTATTCTCCAGAGCTTCCTCGTCGCTACAGCCTCTACAGAGTTCTTCTTCCGTCAAGCGCAATTTCTTCAGGTGGTACCGCAGAGTATTGTGTCCCGTTAATATACCTACGAGGGTGGATAGTGATTTCCTATCCTTTTTCATGCGACTCTCGGTACTGGCGTCCATCTAAGGTTCGCCTCTCTTATTGCCGTTCTCCCTGACACACCTGCCGGACCTTGTCTTGCTAATTCATCCGCTTTCTCGTTGCCTAGAATGCCTTTATGTCCCGGAACCCAGCAGAACGATACCTTATGCTGAGTACCAAGAACCTTGAGTTCTTCGCTGCAGTTAAGGCTTTTATTGCTGCCTGTCTGTCGTATTGGTGGTATTACCACAGACTCACGGGCTGCTGTTGTCACTGCCAGGACCTCTGCTTGAGAGACGCTGCTGTGGTCGGGAGGCGTATAGATTTTGATATGCTCAGGGTTGCGGAAGAGACGCCTGACCCTGTTACCACTTTTGAACCGTCCGTAAATACGCTTATGGCTTGCCGCATCATCTACAAACGCCATCATCCTTGAGATTTAGTTGGACCGTTATTAATCAGTGGTCCTTTAATTTCCTTGTGGAAAGAAGTGAAAGGAACTACAAGTTTAAGCTTCACACTTACTTTTGTCATTGGTATCCGCTTTGTGTGCTTGCTTAGAAAATAATGGCCAACCAACTTAGACAGGTCGATATTCTTTTGCACCTTAAAAGTTTGTTAGTTCGGCTCTTATTATATTTTGGCCAAAGTGTCCTCGATATGTAACAAGCGGTTCCATTTGTTTTTGGCTTTCATTCGGAGCTTGTATTCCACTCGTTCTTATTGATCCATTGCAGAGCCTTTTCCAGTTCGTCAGCCGGCTATCATCTCCATGTGTCTAGGAACCACGCTGTTGTACTTTGCGGTGAGCGGAGAACCTGCAGTTTTTTGTGACTACGTCGGAGAAGGTGAAGGAACACAGTAAGCGCTTCAGCTCTTTTTCGAGACCACTATTCCTGATACTTGTAAAATGAGAGATGAAGTGGAATTAAATTTCAAAGCCACCCTGTGGTGTTGGGGAAGTCAATGATGTTTTTCAATCCTATGCCTGAGATGTCCGAGAGGCCCTTAAAAAAGTCGTTTGCCTAATTCGCGGTATCTAGTTTTGGCTAGAGCAGGAATTCTGCAAAGAAAATGAAGTACAGTCTCACTCTCATCAGCGTCCTTGCAGGTTCGGCAGTGGGTATTGTCAAGCTTTGCTGCATGCATCCCTATATGACAGTGACCCTTATTAATACCCAGTCCAGCGACGTCCGCAAGTGTGCTATGGATGAGGTTCTATCTTCTATATGTTTATTGTATGTTGCCCACATCTTCCTGGAGATGAAAAAATGGGTTCGATTGTGCCAAGTGCAAGGCGCAAAGTGTGAAGACAGTTCGCCGGCTTTCTCATTCCCTTCTACGTGTCTTTGGTCGGGAATCCAAAGGAGCGCGAAGCCAGCCCCGGGCAAATATCTCCCTACAGTCCTCAACTGGCTTTAACGTGGTCCTTGTTGAGGCGAAATTCTTAGCTGCAGTCTGACTGTCCACGAATATGGCTATGACTTGCTTGGCTGTCGATTTGTTTAGAAGAAGATGAAATATACTTCGAACTCTTTCTCAAACGCCCCCAAAAATTCGGCATGAAAAAAACCTATTGCAAGATGCAATCTTTAACCCAAGGCTTTCTGAAACGTGCCTCTAAATGACAGTCAATCTGAGTTTAATTTCCGACAGTAAGTGATCAGGTTCCGGCTTTGACTGACAAACGTGGCATTTAGAAGTCTTGCTAAGGATATCTTCACCCGGAGAGTTCCTGAAACCGTATCGTAGTCTCCCATGGCAGTCTTTATTGACTTTGATTGCCTTCCCTTCAAATCTTCACCAACAAACAAAAGCCTCTCCTTTGGGATATTTAGGATGAGGTTGTGAAAACCTAGCCAGATTGTGTATCTTTTCCTCTCTGCTCGCATTCAACTTCGGGAGCATATGCCACATTACATTACGTTCTGTTTTTAGGCTGCAGGCGCTTTACAGCAACGTTACGAAACATTACGTTCTGTTTTTACGTGTCTCAATTTAAAATCGAAACGCAGCGCAGCTTTGTGATAGGTTTTATTGATTTCCTGTGGTTCAACGTGACAGCCCTACCTTCGCGTTGATAAACGGCGGACCGTTTTACAGCAACGTAACGAAACATAACGTTCTGTTCTAACGTGTTTTAATTTGAAGTCGAAATGCAACGCAGCAACGTTCAAACGTTCATTGAGCTTTGAAATGGTCAAAACCTGCTCTGCCAAATAGCTCTGCCAGTATAACGGCGAGTCCGTTCCCACCCTGTCTTGTCCCTGAGTAGAACATCTTGTAAGCTGTTATTCTAACGTCCAAGGAACACGCCTGATTTAGTGTTACTCGACATAAGATCTGCCTCCCAGCCGGCTTAGTCTGGGATGACTGTCCTTTATTTCTTACTGAAATCGATTATTGGCCCAAGTATAATAAGGATTCCGTCCCCACCCTGAGTCCCGTCCATGAGTAGAACATGTTGTAAGCTTTTGTTTTCACGTCCAAAGAACGCGCCAGGTTTCCTGTCTTTCGCCATTTCGCCTCTTGGGCAAACAAGATGTCCGCTCGCCTTCTAACCATAATCTGTTCATGCTCGAAGCTGCTACCACCCATCGACCAACGTTCCAACTTGTGACTCTTAAGTTTCGCCTAAGCATATGCATTACTTTGCTCTCCCCCAGAAACCTAATGGCATTTCTGTCCGTCCCACGATTAGTATCGCAGTTAGTGCCTGACCCCGCCAGGTGTCTCATCTTTTAGCGTTCATATTCCCAACGATTTCGATACGTACATGCTTCTATTGCTTGTCATTTGTCATTTACCTTTGACGTCACCGGCGATCTCCAGTCGTGTCAGATGAGATGAATAAAATAATACAAAAAATGGAGCAGCACTAATTTTTGTTACGTTTCAAAACTTTTTGAGGCGGGTGTACTTCGTGAGCGCACTACGCCTCCCCATTGTTGTTGACTCGCTGAAATGCAGTAACCGATCTTGCTGGCCGCATCTTGTTGGGAGTTGGGGTCTGTGATCGCAATGATGTGTTACCGAGGTCAAGATGATGAGCGTTGAAGTACATATTATTTTTTTTATCTGTATAGCAACTTGTGTATATACATATATTGTCGATCTCGGACGAGTGTTGGTTGCATATTCATTCACTTATTATTTGTTATTAAGTATTTTATTTTACTTCAATCGTCGTGTCGCTTTGTGAGTGTGCGTTTGGTCAATGTTCTCTCGATGGATGGTGTCCTTCAGAACAGAAATGTGTTCATTTATTGACGGAGAGGGCAAGCGAAACAGCTGCAGCAAAAGCACTAACAAAAGGGAGCCACCAGTGTTTGTAATCGTACTCGCATATATATATACATATATGCAACAGTGCGTTCTACTAGCTGAGCATACATATATTGGGG
Source organism: Portevinia maculata (assembly GCA_949715645.1). Taxonomy (NCBI): domain Eukaryota; kingdom Metazoa; phylum Arthropoda; class Insecta; order Diptera; family Syrphidae; genus Portevinia; species Portevinia maculata. Next base: position 1,999,194 of record OX454529.1, read on the forward strand.
GCACTTAATTGCAAGTTTCAAGTGCAACACCCTAATAAAGATAATCGCGCTTGTGAACTTTGTTTTGTGTGTGTGTGCATAAATACGTGCACATTAGCTTGGGAAATTATGACAGCACTTTTTGAAAAGTTGTTATGGGAGCGTGGAGAAAACGTAATGCATGTAGAGGGGGAGCAGTTTCAGAGTGATTAAGTGCAACCATTTGTGCTATTTTTTGTCCACCAAAAATCAAACCGATTTAATGAGATTTGTTTTGAGTGATTAATTTTGAAGTTTTCTTTTAAACTGCTCGCTGCACTCTGAACTTCAAGCCAGAGTAATTTGGTTTTTGACAGCCGACTGTTTTTTTGTTGTTGATGAAAATCGTACTTAGGTTAGGTTAGGGGTTAGGAGAAACACATTTAGATCAATGTAGACCCGTTGTGCTGCTCGTGGGGTTTTCAACTCCGACACTGGGAAACCTATAAAAGCCTATGGATAAGCAGCAAGCCATCCTGAGGCATTTACAAGCTTGAATAAGTCAAAACGGTCCTGCAGTGACGTTTTTCTAGGTCCTGTGAAAGTAATTTTCCGATGAATTTCTTTCTGATGTGTCAGAGAAAGTGAAGATTATCTTCCTGCGCCTCTGCATAAGTCATCCATGCTGGTTCTCATTCGGTTTGGATGATATTTCAGTAGGCATATGTCCGGTGATACCACCCACGAGAGAGGACAAAGCTTTTCTGTCCATTAGTAGTCAACTCCGGTTCGACGTTTGTTGTAGAGCGGCCACATTTTCCTGGTTGTGGTACAGGATTGGAGTGTGCTCCATCTTTCAATAGTCGCCACGAGTTTTTGGTTCTTACTTTGCAAGTTTTTAACTTTCGGATTTGCTTTTTGCTTTTCTTCAGTTTGGGAGATTTAATTTGTTGCCTGAGAGGCGGGCTAATAATTTGACTGCAGCGCCCCTCCAAGAAACAGCCCAACTAAGAGGAATCATTTCTAGGCCATTTTGACGTTGAGGTGAGCCTAGCGGCGGACCCCACAGGCGGACCAGTAGGGATGCAGTTCGGTGGGAGGGCTATAGTCCATTTAATCCTGATCTTAGTTTCACCGATATTTAAAATGTGAAAATTCTCCATATCTGTGGGTTGGGAGGACTGGGGATACTTGGTTCCAATAATCAGCAACAACAGTGCTGTCGTCAACATAGCTGAATTCCTTGCAACCATACAACAAGACTTGAAATAAAAATGGAAAAATCTTAGTTTTGTCAGACCCAATGGGAGAACACTCTATACCTTTCCGATTGTAGTTGCTGCATGATCCGTCCAGCTGGAAGTGTCATTGAAAACTGTTCCCACATTTTAAGACCTATTCTATGGCTGACTGCCACAATTTCATTGCTGGAAATATGGCTGTCACTTATGTCTGTTATTAAATACAGAGGGGCATAAACTATGCGTTGGATAAAGTGATAAATTGTGTTTAAGGGCGCATAGTTGCATGATCGCTAGATCTCTGCTCATCATTTCAATTACATACCTAATCATATCGACAGCACAAGTATAATTGGACGTGTCGTTAGCAAATTTATGGGCAGTACAATGCTCAACAAGTTGTGGGAGCTTGTTTGCATAAGGTGAAAATTAGATGGGCACTCGTAGCTTTGTACGATTTTGAATTTCAATCGTCTTTTTCGGGTCGTCGTTGATCGCTGCATTAGTCCGAAACCCCAGTCGGGATAGAATCGATACGGATATCATTAATTTTGGGAAAGTTTACGAAGGGATGAATGAAATGAAAATGCCCAAGTCGTCCTACATATAAACTTTAAATTGCTCGAGTTTCTGGCGGAACGAGCAGAGTGAGAAAGAATACGTTACGTTGCGCTTTAACCTATGACTCAAACCAAAAATTCAAATATAAGCTTGCCAATCCGTACTTTTCCCTACCTAAGCGTTGACGATACATTACGTTCTGTTTTTACGAGTCTTAATTTGAAGCTGATACGCAACGCAGCTTTGTGATAGGTTTCATTGATTTCCTATGGTTCTACCTGAAAGTCTGTGATTTTCCCTACCTTCGCGTTGCCAAACGGCGCTTTACAGCAACGTTACGAAACATAAAGTTTTGGTTTTACGAGTCTCAATTTGAAGCTGATATGCAACGCAGCTTTGTGATAGGTTTAATTGATTTCCTATGGTTCAACTTGAAAGTCTGTGATTTTCCCTACCTTCGCATTGATAAACGGCGCTTTACAGCTACGTTACAAAGAATAACGTTCTGTTTTTAGGTGTCTCAATTTGAAGTCGAAACGCAACGCAGTTGTGATAGGTTTTATTGATTTCCTGTGGTTTAACTTGACAGCCCATACTTTCACTACCTTCGCGTTGACAAACAGCGGGCGCTTTACAGCAACGTAACGAACATAACGTTCTGTTTTAAAGTGTTTTACTTTGAAGTCGAAACGCACGGCAGTTTTTTGGTGATAGGGTGATAGGTGCGTTCCTAAGGTTTAACTTAAAAGTCTGTAATTTTCCCTAGTTTCGCGTTCATAAACGGCGGGCGCTTTACAGCAACGTAACGAAACATAACGTTCTGTTTTTACATGTTTTAATTTGAAGTCGAAACTCAAAGCAGCTTTGTGGTGATAGGTTCCATTGATTTTCTATGGTTCTACCTGAAAGTCTGTGATTTTCCCTATATTAGCGTTGACAAACGGCGCTTTACAACAACTTTATGAAACATTACGAGTCTCAATTTGAAGCTGATACGCAGCTTTGTGATAGGTTCCATTGATTTCCTACGGTTGAACTGATTGTGTTTGTCAAAGCAAAACTGCAAAGCGTGATTGTGTTTCAGGCATTATTGATTGACGCCCATATCCACCCGAAATGTAGCGCCAGTCGGATAATGACTAAGCAGTTTAACCTTAATTCACTAGGCACTAGATAAATCGTGGTAACTTTTTGTCTGCCCTATGAGACAAGACAATACATGCTTTTATCTTTTTGTCGAAGTGACGTTCGAAAGTAATGTCACAGAACCTGAGATACATTCTACCTACCATTCCACTACAAAACCATCAAATAAGGAAATGCATTTCAACCGCAATAACTCATACAATAACTAGATTTTGACATTTTACAAACTTTCCGAGTGCTCCCCTCGCAACATTTACGTCAGTGTGTAGCTTTGTGTTGGCACATGCACCAAGGTCACGCAACGTCTATATGCTCGTAGCGTGAGCAAACTCTATCTTATCGCATATAAATTTATTGAATGTTTATTATTCATCGACGAACAGTGACCTGTGCGTGCGGGACTCGCATTTAATTACGCAGCGCTCGACACATCGCCCGCAGGCTTTTTGTTTTCATTGTTTTCTCCATTTACCGCCGAAGAAAAACACTTCCTAGTTCCTTCTTGAAATATAGGCTCGCTACACAAATGCATAACGCGACGCATACTCGTACATGCTTATAACTACTTAAACAGTTTAAGCTAAATTACATATTATGTGTATATAAGTATGCATAGCGTTAATGCAGCACTGCTGATTGCTGTTTGAGATTTTTTCAAGATTATTTGTCGCGCCTGTCTGTTGTTCTGGCGGCTTGAGACGAATGACAATTCGAATATTACATAAACAGTTTTATGTAATTGTTTGCTGTTCTTTGTATGTACAAATATACATTCTGTCAACATACTAAGCACCGCACACGATCTAATTGCGATTAAATATTCCTAGAACTCATTTTGTTGCTCTGTACATTGTTACGAAATGTTGCAGCTAGAAGTTATTGCGTAACGTAATGTAGGAAGTGACATGAGATGCAATCAGTGTTGTAAGATACACGGAACTGAATTTTGGTCATAACTTACCGACTTTGACATTGACATTGACCTCACGCAACTGCACAGGTTTATTGTGCCGACTTTTATTTGAAGTCAAAGCAAGGTTTAAGATTGTATAATAAACTGTAGCTGTTGGGCATTGGGTCGATTTTGTCCAGGTTTATATGAGGGAGTCTTTGAGCGCGCATAGTGGTTAGTGCGTTGGACTACAGACCGAGGGGCCTCTAGTGGTTCAAATCACGTCGATTTTGTCAGGTTAAAATTTGAGAGTGTTTGAGTGCGCATATTGGTTATTCCGTTGGGAGACCGAGGGGCCTCGTGTGGTTCAAACCAACGCGTTTGTCATGACCCCTACCAGCATAGCAGTGGGTATATTGGCAAATCCACCGGCATGTTGGCCTTGGTGCCTTGGATGGTTGACATAAACGAGGAGTGTAAAACAAAACACTTAAACAAATATAAAGGGCCGAAAATGGGGGGGGGGGGGGGGGGGGCTGGCCACTCGCAATGTGAGCCGTTGCTCCATCCTGTTGGAACTAAATGTCCCCTAAGTCCAATTCATCAAGTCGTGGAAAAAAAATTCCCCGAACCGGTCTGAACTCACTGTCACTCTGATCTCATTTTGTTAAAAAAAAAAACAGGGACCAACAATCCCACCCAAGTTGAAGGTACTGAGGGTAATGTAGGCGATAGTGAAGAATTCTCCTCACTGAACGATCGGAAAGTCCAAGGCCAGACGCATGGTTGTGCGCAGAACGCCGTGTGGATTGCAAATTCAAACTCTCACTGCCTAAATATTCTCAGGTGGCTCTTGAAGATTCAACGCATGCTTGCGCACAGAATGCCATGTGGATTGCAAATTGAAGCTCTGACTGCCTTAATATTCTCAGGTGACTCTAAAAGATTAAAACTTACAGCCGAATTGAAAAAAATTATTTAATTTGCCTCTAATTCACAAATTAACTACAATTTGGATTAATAAAAATGACTTAATTTGCCTCTAATTCACAAATTAACTATAATGCTTTTAATTCACATTGTTTTTAATCCATATTGTAGTTAATTTGTGAATTAGAGGCAAATTAAGTAATGTTTATTAATCCGCATTGTAGTTAATTTGTGAATTAGAGGCAAATTAAGTAATTTTTATTAATTCGGCTGTAAGTTTGAATCTTTTAGAGTTAATTCACTGCTCATTAATTAAAAATCATGTCCATGTATTAGGTAATTGTCGTTAAGTAATGGTATGGAAATTGGGAATCGTTAAGTTATAAATTGTATGGAGATACCACATCCAACATCCCATTTTGGTTCTAAGATTCGCTGTCAGTTGTCAAAAATGCTGTCAGTTATATTTTAATACATACTCGTTTCACCTACTTCATATTTGAACTTAATTAATAATTTATTCAACTACACCTGTGAATTAGTTGATTACATGTTTATCAACGTCAATTAACTTCAAAAAAAGGTTTGTTATTAAGATTTCTCATTTAATTCATTGATTAAAAATAATTCACCCTTAATTTGCGTTTATTAATACGGCTGTTAATATTTTTCGAAATAAATGTATGTTTATCATGAATGAATGAATAAAAAAAGTGATCTGACACCAGTTCTTCGTTTTGTTAAGCTCGCGGTTTGTCTGAACGCAGCGAACCATGTAACAATTGATTTCCGGACCGGGACAGGGACCAACGGGGCATAGTTGAAGCCATTTCGGAAGACATCCACGCGAAAAGTAGGCCTCGACAGTAAAATGTTCACTATTCCAACGCATGATGGCGACTGACGTGAAAGGGAACAAATCTTAAGAACCACCCTTGTCGAATGAGAACACTCGCCTTTCAAAAAAGGAACCTAATAAAGCCGCACAATGTATAAGTTACGTTATCGGCCCGCTATTGCCTCATATTTATTTTATTATTTATTCTTTTGATCTGGTACTGACTTAGTTATATTTCTGATGCACGGAATTCAACTTTTCGTTTTTTTTAATTAAAAAAAAAATATATTTATGTATACATATTGAAGTTGAGTAAAAAAAAATCTAAATCTAAACGAAATTTCCCCTCGAAAAACTAAATGGCACAACGACCCCAATTATTACTTCAACGGCATTTGGGAGGGAAGGAATATTCGTCTTCCCCTCAACTAAACTCAAAATTACCACCTATAATAATTTTTATCAAATTTTAATCTTCCAAAGTGAAATAAAAAAACAAGTACAAAATAAACACAGACGAAATTATATCTCACAGACTGAGAACAACTGCACAAAACGACAACAAAAAATATTCGAGAGTACAAAGTACTCTACAAGGTGAAAGTAGGTGCAATGGCATTATTATTAAATTTATAAATGTACAATCTTCACACATACAGGTGGATGTGTATTTTTATTTATCGTTAGCTTTAGAAATTCGTTCTACAAAATTGTCAAAAAAAAAACAAACATATGAGACTGAGACGACGAATCGGAGAGCATTCTCTTGGTTTGTTGTTGGTGCAACTTTTATTTTTAATTGAAAACAAACAATCTGATCATCGTGTCATTCAAAAAGAAATTACAACTAATTCAAGGTTTACTTGAGAAAAAAGAATTAAAAAAAAAACTAAATAAACAAATTCTCATCGGACTTAAACGAAAGTGAAATAATTTTCCTGATCTTAAGGGTTACATCATTTTGTTTGTCAAATCAGATGCACAATATTTTAGGCAGCAAATTGATGCAAATGAATTGAGGAAATTGAGCTAATTTCGTTGCACATTCATTTCCCATAAAAATGTCCACATTTCGAAATTCGGTGGAACAAAATCGAACGGATGTCACTTCGAAAATTAGTTTTTACGATTAAAGAAACAAAGTGCGACGATGCAAATTGTTTTGTCAACTTCCAGGGGATTTCCACCAATGCCTTTGCAAGCTGTCGAATTAAGATGAGACCAAATTAGGTAATTTCGCCCTCATAGAAACGTAGCAGGTATTCAAGAACAAGAATAGCGAACACTTCACCCTGCGACTTTGAGTATGAAATGCGCAATTGCATTTAATTGCGCCTTGTTGTGAAATTTTGACTTTGTTTTGTAATATTTTTTTACTTTGTGTTTTCGGTTTATTTTATTTTTATTTATTTATTTTTTTACTTTGTATTTTTCGTTTATTTTATTTTTATTTATTTTAATTTATTTTTTTTCGTTTTAGGTGAGTTGAAAGACGTAAAGAGAATTGGGATTATTGAGAAAAAAAAAGAAGATGGGTGAGAGCTTATTTTATGATTTAATAAAACAATGCATGGGTTTGATGACACATTTTGTGATACACTTTTGGGGAAATTTCTCGTTAGTTTCCCTTGTAAACATAGCCACAGAATGTTGTTATTAATTTGGGGACTATATTACATAATATTTTTACTTCAATTTTCCCCGCTTAGATGTCGCTCGCTTTGTTTATTTTTGCACTTCATTCATCGAAATAAAAGGGATACACACAAATAAGCGGGTTTACGTTAATTCCACGCCCGGATAATTGATCGGGATAATCAGACGTAATTTTGATGGCAATTAAGCGGGAAAAGCTGTATTTTATTACAGACATTTGTCATTAAACACATTTTCATGAACTGCCTTAAGTCTAGGATCAGCTTGGGTTTTAACCGTGCGTCTGTCAGAACTCGGGACACACAAATAAGCGGGTTTCCGTTAATTGCACGCCCGGATAATTGATTGGGATAATCAGACATAATTTTAATGGCAATTAAGCGGGAAAACTGTATTTTATTACAGACGTTTATCATTAAACACATTTTCATGAACTGCCTTAAGTCTAGGTCAGCTTGGGGTCAAGGATTAGCCTGTCAGAGCTCCACCCGTGATTATTTGTTTTCTTACAGTCGACATTGGGCGCGTTCAATTTGCAAGGCGATTTCTAGTCCCTACTATTTTATCCTTCGTCATTGATCAAACAACTCACGTGACCATCGTTCGGCAAGTGACAGCGGTTGAACTAGTAGGGAACTCGCAGTTGCCTTGCAAATTGAACGCGCCCATTATGACGATTACTTATCTCGCGATATCTCGATCGCCCAAAAATTATATACTGCGTTTTTGTATTCTGCTAAAGTTGCTCGATATAATGTGACCTCGATGCGAGCGTTTAACTCATGTTTAAGGCGAATAAACGCCTTATAAATTGTAGCCAAGTCAAAAGGGTTGAAATATGTCTTATCGCTTAAGGATACCAACTCAAGTTTGGGGCGAATATGCGCCTTATAAATTGTAGCCAGGCCAAAAGGGGTGAAATATCTCTTTTACCGCTTTAGGATACCAAGACACTTCGCGGCGTTTTTCGCTACATCAAATATAATGTTTATTCCAACGACGGTTGTCATTAACACACATCCCGATGAATGCCATTCATGGGTTATGGGACAGAAGACAGCATTGCGTTTTCTAAGCATTAAGTTCCATTCTATTGTTTCTACCCCACTGATTTATGCAGTTTAGATCGGGATCAGTTGCCGGTCCATTTCCACACCCGAAGATGAGGGACGTGAACCACCCGCAGGCGGAAAAGTAGGAATGCAGTGAAAATATAGGGTTATGTACACCTTTTATTCAACCTCGTAAAGAAAAGAAGAATTCTGAGACTTTCCTTCTTTGGTTCAACTCTTAAGTGGGCTACCAGTAGCTGACATCTTCAGCGTCTTCAGTTGTTGATACTTGGCAGATTTTCCTGTAGGTTATCCTATAGTCATTGTAGTCCTTATTTCTGCCTTCCTGAGACTTCTGAAAGTGATCCAACAAGCAAAGCTGCTTTTTTTTTAACTTCTGCTCGGTGAAAGAAAATTTTGTGAGCTTTTGCAGGTATGTTAAATCGCTTGGCAACAAAAACTCTCCCTTGGTTCAAATCACGCCGGCACCCAGTAACACCAAACGTTTTTTTCCACTGTCTCACCTCTTAGCAAGTCTGAAAAACATCCATTAGTATCAATTGTCTAAAATTTGCCGTTTAGAGTCAGTTGAATGGTAGGTCCCTCCCATTCGTGCCAACAATTTTACTTCGCACACACAAATGGTTGGAGAAGACGGGGTTAAGGCCCTTATTGTACAGTTAATGCATTTTTTCATCCCATACACATGTCAACATAACAGGAACCCTCGCTATTGATGATAGATCCCAGATATTGCACTTGGGAATTACTTTTCCATTCCCACAAATGTGGTCGCAGTAAATCAGAGAATGAGCAGCAGAGCCTGTTCCCATTATCCAATACCTTCCAAAACATCCACGCATACATCAAGTGCTCGTTGCAGGGATGGTTGCTCCTCGCTTACGATGGCTTCATGATCGTTTTTTTTTCTCCAAGCAGATTATCAAGGACTGTAATATATATCAACGGACTTAGGGCTTTGATTGAAACCTTCTCAGTGACTCCAGCTTATACGGGCTCTTTTTAAGCAAAATTATGGGACACTGTTTGTATGGGACTTTGATGGGACTGGTTACAATGGTTACAGCCGAAAGCTCGCTTTAAATGGCCACTACTGTATTCCGTTGGGATACAGTTGTGGTGAATTGTATTTGCCTTGTTTTAAAGCTTCACTTTCACTTCATTTCACATTTTCTAGTTCTTAGTTTTGAGCGTGGATTCAGATCCTCGAGGAGTGTTCCACTTAATGAGAGAAAGTGATAAACAACAAAAACAGAACAAGAATCCAGTTTATTTAGTGACAGTGTTCTGTCACTGTTCTGACACCTGTTTTGACATCTGTCCTGACATCTGTTCTGTCACTTAACATTCTGTTTCTGTTGCTTGTGACAAGCAGCTTTTTTTTTATTATATAATAGACACGCACTAAAGGGATTTGTTGGACCCTTAAAATGTAATAGCTACACAGTGCGGGCGTTAAGGAAATAAGGGTGAAAAGAAAAGGAGAGATGCCGATGCACGTCGGTTTTGAATGTTTGTAGGTTATAATGTGAAGAAAAAACAATGCGTGGAAGAGTATTCCACAATCGTGTTGTTAATGAAACAAAATAACAAACAACGAAAACAGAACGAGAATCCAGTTTATTTAGTGACAGTATTCTGTCGCTGTTCTGACATCTCTTCTGATATCTGTTCTGACATCTGTTCTGTCACTTAACATACTGGATTCTGTTTCTGCTGCTTGTGACAAGCCGCCTTTTTTTTATAATAGACACGCACTAAAGGGACCCTTATAATGTAATAGCTACACAGCGCGGGCGTTAAGGAAATTAGGGTGAGAAGAAAAGCATTTAAGCTGCTCTTAAACTGTTTTATGTCGGAGAAACCGCTTCAACATGGGCTACTTCCCTGCGTTATTGCTCGTTGATTTTTCTTATAACAGTAGGTTAGGTAAGATTAATGGATTATGGAGTAGGATAAACCTATACCCGGCACACTAAGGTCAGCGTAGACCTACTGTGATTTGAGCCTATGGATTTCCTAGCCATCCTGAGGAAGTTAGGAACTTACGCAAGTCATTCACAGACTTGCCAGAAAGTTCTTCTAAATCTAGGAGAGATTGCCTTCCAAGGATTTTAGTTCTTAAGTCGCAGAGTTGAATGGAAAATAAATGGAAAATAATGCTCCACCCTAGAGGATCTTCGACTCCCAGCCCCCTGGTTCGAGAAGGCACGGAAGACCGAACCTCCGTTTGAAAGACCAGGCCATCGCGGATGCTAGAGCGCTAGGTCTGGAGAACTGGAAGCAGCGTGCCCGGGATCGCAGAGGATGCAAAGCTGCAGTGTCTCTTCACGGGTCGGGAGCCCGTTAAACAAAAAAAAAAACAAAAAAAAAATGGCAGAGTTGGGGACAGTGATAGAGGAAGTGAGCAGTGTCCCCATGATCATCCGCGTCTCCGCAACCTCTGCACAGGTCATCTGCTGTCAGTTTCATTTTCTTAGCATGTTGTGTCCGGTGATGTCACTCAATATACTCCATCCGGGAGTAATAGTCAGTACAGTGAAGATAGGACGTTTGCTTCTCCCTCTGGCTATAATGCTTTACATAAAACTCTCTCTTTAATGCTCTCTCAGGGTTGCCATAGCTTCCAATATTGACCGTCACAATTTTTTTTTGTTCATGGTTCATGGTGGCATACTTAGAGTGGCATTTCTCTCCCCATAAGCGCTATACTGACTATTATTTCCGGATGGAGTATAGAGAGACTTTGTTCATATGTAGGATTCCCTGTTTTTTTTTTTATTATTATTATTAGCGTTGGCTAAAGGAATTTTTTTATTTTTCTGTAATTTCTGTATTTCTTGCTGCAAAGCGGGCACATTTGGGTGGTTATAGCACAGGAGTCGAGCTCACTCCACCTTTTGTTTGCTGCTATCAGTATTTTGTTCCCGATTGCCTATTTAAGATGACAGGGTGTGGGGCCTTTACTCAAGTGCCTACCTGGTTTAATTCAAGGGATGAGCCCCTTCTTGCCAGTTCATCAGCTCTCTCGCGGGTGATCCCCTTCTTGCCAGTTCATCAACTCTCTCGTTTCCCAGAGTCTTATTGAGCCAAGAACCAAGAACCCGTAGCTCTTCGCTACAGAGACTAACAGGCTTTGATTTTACTTCAATGACAGAAATCGCTTTTATTTCCGCTTGGCTGTCAAGGAAAAGGGTGATAACGACAGGAATGATATGAAAGCGACCACTTAGCCGGGTCCAAACGAATATTCCCGAACTTCGACACTTCGTTTACATGACAACATTTTTTGTTCACAGACGTCCGCGAATCCCAATTGGAAATTCTAAAGCACTAAAAGTGGTGTTCTTCGCAGATTATCTATTCGTTCGTCGCGCTCATGTGAAGAGTCCTGCGTTGTTGTTTCTAAACAATTCGAAAACACTCCATTGCATCCTATCGCCGCGACGCCAACACCTCAAATTGGATCGATTGATCTCACCAACTTAAGCGATAAATCTATTTATCAGTTTCACGCAAAAGTATTTAACTAGACTAAAAATACAATTCAAAATTCCAGAACGTAATAAACTAGTGTTTTGTCGGTTCTAGGTTATTACTGTCTGTGTTTGTGTGTTATCTGTGATTCAATTCACTATACCCAGCATCAAAACACAACACCATCATCACCTTAGAGTCGAACACACAACAACAAAATATGCTGACTATTTGATTTTTTTTTTTTTTTTTTTTGGTTAAGCACACTACAGTAGAAAGAATAAAAAAAACTACGCATACATAGAATTATGTCAGCATTTTGACGGTTTTGCCGCGAAATTAGGTCACTAAGATTAGGCAATATCAAAAATAACCCACTTTAGTTGCTCATACGGAGGTGTGGGGTGGATGAACACATGAATAACACCGTGCTGTGTCTGTGCGTTGTGTTTGCCGTGGACTGCCGGCATTTCTTTTCGATGCGTACGCAATTATTAGTTTAAAATTTGTTGCTATTTTACTAAGCAATTCTATCTTCGTTCTGTTCTAACGCGCAATTTAGTGATCTTATCATGCGAGTAGGTACTTTTTTTACGTGCATATTTGGGTTCTTCTATGCATGACAAGTTGTTTCGATATAATTTATCGAATTGAACACGTATAAAGAGATCACAAGAAGTTGGTGGACGCAAGGAGGAGGAATAGAGAGAACGTAGAAGAAAAGAAAAGAAAACTTTCACTTGAGATACTTGTTTTTGTTTTTTTGTTTTTTTTTTTCTTAGCTTTTGTAGTTCCTTTTATTTGGAGAAATTTCTTTTAATAACACTGAACCGATGAAAGAGAAGCAAACAGTGGGCTGAGCAAGGCGCGGGGGTATGCAACGACTTATACCCACAACTGCTAGAAGGTGAAAAGTAGTCTTAAAGAATTTGTTAGCAAAGAAGTTTCGAGAGTCATAAAATTAGTTAACTTTCCTCTTGGGCTTTTGGGAATAATCTTATTCCCACTTAATTCGAACAGGCGAATTAAGTCGATTTTGAATTATGCAATTATGTAGTAGATTGTTTATTCGGTAAGAATAGACAAGCTCCGAGGTCGTCGATCTAGGAAATAAAAAAAAATCGAATGAAATAGTTTTACGAACACAGCTTTTTCCCTTTGCAAAAGTTTCACACATACTCGAAAATAGATGATGAAACGTGAAAGGGTATTCACGATCCAATTTCACTAGGCCTGTTGTACCAGATCGTGAATATCCCCATCATTTTTGACACTTGAATGGTGGATGCCCAAGGAAGCTATGTACCGTCAAAGCTTGTCTGAACTAGTTGAAAAAAAATGTCTCCGCAATATTTTCGTCATTATTTTTGGAATAAAAAAACAAACAGCCCGATAAAGTCGCGGACTGTGAACTCCGCAGGAATAGAAAAAACACTCAAAAGAAGGCGAGAGGGCGCTGTTTAATACAGGTGGTTTCTAAAGCTGCGATACCAACATCTGCCAATATCGGGGAACGTTATTAGAGGGAACATTTTGTTTAAGAAAAAAATTGCGTGAATGATGAACGCTTTCGAAACGATGTCTGGTACAGCGACGTATCAAAAATGGAATCTGAATACCTATGGGAATGTGTGCGACTGTTTTCCAGGCCGAATTCCATGCCATTCAGATCTGTGCCAGAATTAACCTTGAAAAAGGTGTTGAGCGATGTGTTGCAACCCTAGCCAGATAGGGTTAAACGGTGCCTGGCAGCTGACGAATCTTCTCCTCCTCGTCGAAGCATGTGTTGCAATCCCTGGCCACCGGGTTATTGCAGCCGACGACGAATCTACGGCTGAGCTTGTCTTGTCAAAACAGCTTCATTTTTGTGGACGCCAAGACGACGAATCTGCTGCTGAGCTTGTCTTGTCAACGCAGCTTCATTTCTGTGGACGCCAATACGACGAATCTGCGGATGACGCCATGACGACGAATCTGCGGCTGAGCTTGTCCCGTCAAAACAGCTTCATTTTTGTGGATGGCAAGACGACAAATCTGCGGATGAACTAGGCTTGTCAAAGCAGCTTTATTTCTGTTGACGACGAGTGTGCGGCTGAGCTTGTCTTGTCAACGCAGATTCATTTCTGTGGACGCCAATACGACGAATCTGCGGATGACGCCATGACGACGAATCTGCGGCTGAGCTTGTCCCGTCAAAACAGCTTAATTTTTGTGGATGGCAAGACGACAAATCTGCGGCTGAGCCTGTCTCGTCAAAGCAGCTTCTTTTAGCTGAGCTTGTCTCCTCCTCCTCCTCCTCCTCCTCCTCCTCCTCTTTCTCCTCCTACTCCTCCCAAGGATCTATCTTCGTCGAACCATTTGGAGCTTTTAACAAAGCTTGAAAGACTTTAAATGTCAATTTGTATGAGATTGTTGATTTATAAACGAAAGATCCTAAATGGAATTTCAGTCTTTGAGAGACAGCAGGGCATGTACAGGTTAGGTTAGGTTAGGTACAGAGAAGGTGAAGAATAGTCTCCTCCTTCTCCTTGTCCCAGCAGCTTCTGCAGAAGTAATTTGTATAGACGCCAAGTCTTGTTGCATTCTTGCCTATGAGACATCGATGCAAAAGTGGACCGATTTATCTTCCGCACGGGGCCTTCCTCGCAGAATGATCTGGAGCGGATGTCGACTTGGAATTTTTTGTCAAAATATAGTCGACTGTTGGTTTAGGTGTAGTCTATGTTGCTAGGGAGGATTCTGAAATTTTTTACAGTAGCGGAGTGGCCGATTTCCTTCTCGGTTTACTGGAAAGTTGCTTTGAGGCGGACAGCCGCACTCTAGCAGCTGTTTTGCTTTTGTTTAGAATTTTTTTCAATGACGAAATCCAAATCCCAGAGCACTCAGACTCGGTAACGGTTCATTGCACTACCAGGGGGGATTCCTGTTTTTGGTGGAGAGCGTGGAGAGCTTGTATGTTATTGTTCCCCACGGGGATTGAACCTAGCTGCTTCCTTATGTCAAATGGTGTCAGGTGAAACAGAACGCCCATTGCAGCGGAGGGAGTAGCTGCTTCCTTACAAAAAATGTCAAAGGGTGTCAGGTGGGAGTAGTGCGCAGTGCTCCACTCATGCAAAGACACGCTGACCGTTGGACTTTGCTAAGCTTCTCGCGATTTGTCGCTTTGTCTAAGGCACACCGCACATAAGCATCGGCCTTGTTAGCTTTTACCCAGATTTGTCGGCCATTAAAAAATGTCGTCATTATTTACAAAAGAAAAATTGTGTTAGTCAAATTCATTCCATGTCCTGACGATTGGAAGTTCACTCTTATTACGTTCTCTATGTGTTGCATTGTGTTCGACATCAGGTATCGCAGATGAATTTTCTACAGAGATTGTCAGCTCAGAACATCCCCAATTTGTTGTTGATGTTCGCCACCAGGTATCGCAGAAGAACTTTACCATTCCCCAATTGCATCGCTCGAAAACTCTTAAAAAGTGTAAACTTGGAATTTTATGTAAATTGTTGGTGGCATGGTAACTCTGGGCTAAATATCTAATCGCAAACTCTGCGTTCATTGATCCAACACTGGATTGGTTTATTATAGTTGGCTGATCTATACAGATCATAAAATACGGATATTGTGTCATGTCAAGTGGAAATGACATTTGACAATTGCGGGGACGGAAAAAAAGATGAGTGCTGAAAGAAAAGAAATTTCCACTGTCACCGAATCAATCCAAGTTTCCTACATTCTTCCGAACAGCAACAATTAAACGACCACTTCAATGGCTCGCCAGCTTCGAGCTCAAGCTAATTGCATTCATTTTTCCCTAAGTGTACATCATCCATACACTCTAGTTTTTTGTTGTTTTGTTTTAAGCTTAGGCCGCTAGACAGTAGCATGACGCCAGAATGATAGATACATGACAGACAAGTTCATTGACATTCAAACTATCAGAGCAGCGAAAAGTGTGTCAGTAAATAGTTGATGAATAGTGTATATGGCGGCAGCTAGCTATCGCAAGCTGTGCTTTTGGCAATTTGTTTTTATTGTTAACTGTGTGAGTGCGTGTTTCGCTCGCGCTCGCTCTTCCTCATATCGGTGTGATGGTGGATGAGGTACAAAATTTTGGGTTTTTTTTTGTACTTTTTTTGGGTTCATTCATCTTTGTGCGTTTTGCGATTCGCTGACAGTTTAAAAATAAAAAAAGCTAGAAAAATCAATGAAATTGTTGGTTTTCATTTCGTTTTTTAATTTTGTATTTTGCGTGCACAAACAATTTGTGCGGTTTTTATTTTGTTTGCTGACATTTAGACGTGTTGTTGGTAGTTGGCATTAGCTTTTTGGAGCGCTGGTATAATGACTTTTAATATTTAAGCAGGTGAAATCGCATTGAACTTGATCATGATACAATTCCACAGCATGGCGCAATGGAGAGTCTTGCATCTTGTGCGTAATCGGCCGGAGCAACATGTCAAAAACATTAGATCTTTCGAAATTGGGTTGAATTTTGTTGCGTTGTGAAGCATTTTTAACGTCATCGGCCAAGAGCAATAAACGAATTGCGTTGGCTTCTTTACTTGTGTCATGGAACTTGATTTTTGTTGTCGCAACATGTTGCTAATATAAATAGGTTTAACGTTTAAGCAAGGAAAACAGAATCGCTGTTTGTTGGGGTGCACGTTTTCCATATGTCCACATGAAAACCCCATCATAAGCAGTAGCAACATGTTGCTGGAACGTGAATTTTCAATTTTAGGAGGCCAAACGCATTGAACTCAAATTGTGTGGTTTCAGCAACTTGCTGCTGATGTTAAGATGCTTAATATTTGGCAAGAGAAGCACAATTCGTGTTTTTGGGATGGAAGTGTTCATTATTTTCAAAGGCATGCCCGATCGCAGACAGCAGCAACATGTTGCTGACACGTGGATGTTTAATTTTTGATTCAAACAGCGGAACACTTTGAATTTGGAGGTTTTAACCTTCTGCTACGATGAAACGTTTTATACCCTGGAATGCAGGACAGTATACATCGACAACACGTTGCTGGAGCATGGATTTATAATATTTTAGCACTTACGACACATTGAACTTGTGTGTTGTTGTTGCAAAATGTTGCTGCAGCAGAAGTTTTTTATAAACTAGACAGGAATGCCCGATAGTTGATAGTGGCAACTTGTTTCTTGAACATACATTTTTAATATTTAAGCCGTTGAAACACATTGAACTTGATTGCTGCGGTTTTATAACATGTTGCTGAAATGAATATTATTAAAAATTACATACGAGTCATATTTAATCCGAGAGTTGACGGTGAAAAGTGTTAAAATCAAGAAATAATAGTCATTAACGGCCCATAAAGTGCTTGAAACCTAAGACCTACAATTTTTTTGACGCGAAGGGAAGGGGCCTATAATTTAGCGTCAATTCCGAACGGCAAAATTTTGTATACCTGCTTTTAAATGTTTGTCAGTCTTTTGCAAGTGGGCCAGTGGAAAAATGCTAGGTGTTCCTAGATGAGATTCCAACCTCGAACCCCTCACTTATCACTGAGCTACTGCGGCCACAACACAAGTGACAAGATTTTGCTGATGTTTGATCTTTCTTATTTATTATTTACATAGGAATGTCGCTGTCGCTATTTTCTGAGGTCGAACCGGCGAACCCCAAAGGCGGACCTGTAGGGATGCAGTTAAGTGGGAGTGTTATGATCCCTGTAATCCTGATCACAGCCTCACCGCCATTAAAGGAAGAAGAAGACATAGGAATGCCGCAATAGCAGTCAACAGCAACATGTTGCCGCAACAACGCTTCTTTTTTCTTCCATCCTTTTGCAACATGGTGCTGGAAGGATACTTTTTAATACTTACACAGTGGTATAACGTAGAATACAAAATATGGGGGACACATTAGCTCTCTCTCCACAAAATAAGACCCACAGTTCGATGCTCCTCTGATCTTGCGATGAGGTTTTTCTTTTTCTCCAAAATTCAAATATATATTTCCTTTTTCCGCTTCTGACGGTTCCCCTTTTTTATATTTTGCTTACGCTAAAGGGGCTTTGTTTCTTCTGTATATGTACAGTTCCCTTATAGTGTTAAACGCATTTTTTGTTGAACAGTAAGCAGCACCTAGCAATGAAGTATTGTATTGCATGATTTTAGGTGCTACTTAATATTCGAAAGAATAGGAGGATAGGAAAGAAGTTTTGGTGCTGTTTTAGTATTTTTTTTCTCCACGACAGTATCTCCTACACCCCTCAACTAACTAGGGAGTAGTCGCGGCTGAATAAAGAGCCTTAATCCCAGTCTGACCATACACGAATATGGCTATGTTTTGTTTGGTCGCCGAATTTTTCATGAGGTACCTACACGCCTCCCTAATTCCTCCGCCTGAAAGACGCTAAATAAGTTTGACGGGTGGAAGGCGTTGAATATAATTGGTCCCGTAGAAAAGACACCGCTCCCTTTCTACAGTCCTTTCGAGAACCATCCTTAAAGATGGGAATCATACAGAGACATGTTTTTGGAGTTGAGCTTGGGTGTTGTGTCATTGGGATCTGTGGGATTTGATCATATATTACTGGGTAGCGAGTAAGGCGTTTTGCCGTATCTGTACGGTCTAGCGGACCTGGAGCTAGGTTCTTTTGTTCTCTCTTCTAGGCGAAGAACATTGAGAACGGTCCAATGCACTATTAAATAGTAATGGCAATTTTCGGCCGGTTTCATACCATTTTTTGAGCGCACACGGGGGGACTTCTGCCGGCAGAACAAATTGCGTGCACGAAACCCTTTTCACTGTGGTTATTCACTTAAAGCGTTTGAGACTTGAATGTCTCTAAATTTGTTCAGACCTTAAATGGTGACAGTTAGGTGTGTATTAGTTCTCTACCTTGTTCAACTGCTCAAACTTGGTAGAACATTTTGTCGTTTCTTAAATTAGACCTCAGGTCCCTTGCCTACAAAACCGGTTTTATGTCAGTAGAAATAGGCTCGTGTGCGATGGCCACTTGACTTGGCCGTAGCCCAGTCGTTCTTTCGATTCCACTCAATTCGACGATGTTGTAGGCTTTGCTTTGCAGGTGAAGAATACTTAGAAGCAGTCTTTGCTTAAGGCATGCCACCATACTAGTGATCCATAAGTGTGAGTTTAAGAGATTAATGTTTGGCCTTAAGTCCCCACTTTTAACCCACTGTTTTCGACTTGAAATTTTAAAGTTGTCATGTCAAAGTCGAGGTCTGTTTTTACAGTGATATTTTATTGCGCAGCGAATCCCACAGGCGCACCAATAGAGCTCCAGTGAAGTGACAGGGTTATGATTCATTAAGTCCAGATCATAACCTCGAAAAGAAGAAGAAGACTAATACAAGGTAATGTTATGTTACGTTATGTTCACGCTTCGTGTGCTTGCACTGAATCACACTACAACAAGGTTTAAGCCGTCCGTTAAGTTACGAAATATAATTTCATCCGAATCGCTGCCCTTTAAGATATTTACATATCTTTTGCAAGTTGCAAAAGTCGTCGGATGATAATGTCCTTGAATGCGGGATGAAACTACCTTGAAGCCAGCCTATCTGAAGCCAAATTTTCTCATCTGATCTCTCCATTTTTTCCTATGCAATTTCAAGCTTTACCCTTCTTCCTCTTTCTTAATGGCGGCGGGACTATGGACAGAGTTAACGGCAGCATAACCCTCACACTTTACTGTATCCCAACTGATCCGTCTCTGTGGCTTGCGCCTCAATTAATATTGACAGCCCTTTGGTTTCAGATCGGCAAAAATGCCATAATGTCCAATCTTATATGTCCATTTACATTATGTCACCCCAACTTTAGATCACCTCTTAACTGAAGCCCATCAAATGATGGTCGAGTTGCATTTGTGTGAGTTTTTAAGGCCTGCCTACTTTTGTTAACGATTTCGACACATGCATGCTCCGCTTATTGACAATTGTTTGATGGACCGTTTATGACACCGGTGATCTCCAGTTATTGTCAAACCATAGATTTGGATGCACACTTACGGGACAGCTTCAAGATGTTAAACGTGTCGCTTGGTTCAAATAAATTGCAAAAACAAGCGCTGACAAAACAAATTTTAACCCGTCTCTGCACAGGCAACACCTTGAGACTGGGCGCGTTCAACTTACAAGTCCGTCCTATTTTTCCCTTCCTCATTGATCGAATAACTCACGTGACCATCGTTTGCCAAGTGACAGAGGTTTAACTCGTAGGGAACTCGCAGTTGGTTCATCTTTCAATGGCTAAATACAAAGTCATCGAACAAAATCGTTTTCAAGTTTATTGGAATTAGTTCAATTCCCCAGATGGCTGACCTATTTCGCTGCTGTGATACTTTTAGCCCGTCTCTGTACAGACAACACCTTGAGATCGACATTTGATTGAATATTTTAAACTTAATTGGTTCATCGTTTTGTGGTTGAAGCCCAAAGTAATCGAACAGCATTGAAGTTTATTGGAATTGCATAGTTCAATTTCCCAGAAGGATGACCTATTTCGCTGCAGTGATACTTTTAGCCCGTCTCTGCACAGGCAGCGCCTTGAGATCGACATTTTGTTTGAACATTTTAAACTTAATTGGTTCATCGTTTTGTGGTTGAAATCCAAAGAAATCGAACAGCATTGAAGTTTATTGGAATGACATAGTTCAATTTCCCAGAAGGATGACCTATTTCGCTGCAATGATACTTTTAGCTCGTCTCTGCACAGGCAGTGTCTTGAGATCGACATTTGTTTGAAACTCAATTGGTTCATCGTTTTGTGGTTGAAATCCAAAGTAATCGAACAGCATTGAAGTTTATTGGAATGACATAGTTCAATTTCCCAGAAGGATGACCTATTTCGCTGCAGTGATACATTTAGCCGGTCTCTGCACAGGCAACGCCTTGAGATTGACATTTAGTGTGAATATTTTAACCTTAATTGGTTCATCGTTTTGTGGTTGAAGTCCAAAGTAATCGAACAGCATTGAAGTTTATTGGAATTGCATAGTTCAATTTCCCAGAAGGATGACCTATTTCGCTGCAGTGATACTTTTAGCCCGTCTCTGCACAGGCAGTGCCTTGAGATCGACATTTTGTTTGAACATTTTAAACTTAATTCGTTCATCGTTTTGTGGTTGAAGTCCAAAGTAATCGAACAGCATTGAAGTTTATTGGAATTGCATAGTTCAATTTCCCAGAAGGATGACCTATTTCGCTGCAGTGATACTTTTAGCCCGTCTCTGCACAGGCAACGCCTTGAGATTGGCATTTAGTGTGAATATTTTAACCTTAATTGGTTCATCGTTTTGTGGTTGAAGTCCAAAGTAATCGAACAGCATTGAAGTTTATTGGAATTGCATAGTTCAATTTCCCAGTAGGATGACCTATTTCGCTGCAGTGATACTTTTAGCCCGTCTCTGCACAGGCAGCGCCTTGAGATCGACATTTTGTTTGAACATTTTGAACTTAATTGGTTCATCGTTTTGTGGTTGAAATCCAAAGTAATCGAACAGCATTGAAGTTTATTGGAATTGCATAGTTCAATTTCCCAGAAGGATGACCTATTTCGCTGCAGTGATACTTTTAGCCCGTCTCTGCACAGACAACACCTTGAGATTGACATTTAATTTGAATATGTTAAACTTAATTGGTTCATCGTTTTGTGGTTGAAATCCAAAGTAATCGAACAGCATTGAAGTTTATTGGAATGACATAGTTCAATTTCCCAGTAGGATGACCTATTTCCCTAGGAAGTATCTGCATCTAGAAGCATTTTGTTCAAACATCATTTGGGCAGCACATTGTGAGTGCTTTCATTTCACTACTTCGTACATTACAGCACACAAGTTGCTCTACACAACTATTGAAAATCAATCTTTTACTGTGTGCGTCACCCTGAGACACCAACACTACCTATATATAGTTTTCTCTGCAGTTTTCCTCAATGGAAATTTAATTTCAGCTGTAACGTCAGCCAACTTCACGACTACGAATACTTTGCTGTGCCAATGTGTGCGCACTGAATATGGAAGCGGGAAGTATGTCGCACAAGATTTCACTGACATCAATGCAATGCTAACGATTTTGTGAAAATTGCATCCACTACCGTATGGCGTTTGTTCTCACAAGGAGAACCACAGGCACATAGAGAAGGAGAAAGAGAGTGTGTGTTAGATACTTTCACAGGCAATTTTTCGCCTATTCAATACTGCCACCCTGTAGGAGAAAACATATTCATTTTGCTTGCCGATACTAGGGCTTGGATATTAGGGAGGCGGAGTAGTTGTAGGGCGGTGCATGAAGAATCATAAAACGCAATTTCAAACTGGATAGACACAGGCAGGTACTTGAAAAACTGTTGCCAACACGTGAAGAGTGATCGTTGTGAGCGATAGTAGTGATAGCTCAATTAGAACGTACGGCACTAAAACGTGATGATGATGCATTAAGCTAGAGTAGAGGTGTTTTATTTTTTATTATTTCTGTTTACAATTCTGTTGGGGAAATTCCTCATTATACGCACAAGGTTATTTAATTACGGCGCAGGTATAGTTGGTGCGGGCGGCGCGGAGAAGCCTTAAATAAATGTGTCCATTGCATCTTAATTTCAATTTCACGATGTATGATATATTCTGTGGGGGAAACTTTATGATAATGGAATGAATTTCAAGACACAAACATGGTTTAACGGTTATTTGCATGTGCAGATTAAATTGACAATGAAATCGCCTTGATAAAAATGCCCGATCCAATTACTTAGTAAATACCTACTCAGGTGAATTAAAATTAGAATAATCAATTTTAATCGCATTCAACATTTTGTGTACAAGAAATTGCTAAACGGCGGCAAGAATATTAAAATAAAAAGGTAACAAGTCTAAAGATGATACGTCTTGGAATAAATTTATCTGGGGCATCTGAGATTGCAGTGAATTAAGTCCTCATTTAACCTCGCTATACAGTCCTCTATCCAACTTCTTTTTCTTTAACGTCGAGGTTATGATTTAAACTAAAAGGATCCATAAAGGGGTCTTTGAGCTTCGACCACAGAAGGGGGCTGAGTTTTCCCGTCATTCATTCACCGCCATGATGACTTCAAGGCCCTTAACCCAGGTTGTTTTGCTTTGGGTTTTAGATCCCAGCTATTTGACCTTTTTGCACTTTGGAACCACTCTCCCATTCGATGATACGATACCCATTCCTCTCCAAAACTTCCACCCATTCAACAAGTATTCGTTGCAGTGACATTTGATCCTCACTTATGATGGCTCCATCGTCAGCAAAGACTTACTTTGGAGTCCGTCACTTTGCATTCAAGCTGATAATCACTGACTGTAATAAATAGCAAGGGACTAAGAACGCTTGCCTGGGGTACACCGACTTTGATTGGTGTCTTCAGCGGGGCATCATACTCTTATATTTACTCTCTCATAACATGTCCATTGTAATCTGTTCGTAGGCTTCTCGACCTGCTCGTTGTACTAGCCCCACCCATAATAGATCTCTTTGTTGTCTAGCAAAGGACTTTTCCGAATCAACCAACACCATATGCAAATCCTTAAAAGAATCAGAATGCTGTGCTTGATTTAACAGCGATACACCCGCAATGGCCATCAGATAGACGTAGTACTTTCCGCAAGTGGCTATCTAATACCAGTTCAACGATCTTCATGGTGTGTGACATCAGCTTGATAGATCGGTAACTATCACAGTCTTGCATATCGCCTTATCCTTTGTACAAAGGAAGAAGATGACTTTCTCGTCACTGGATAGGCAATGGATCGCCTCGCAACAGTTTGGAGACAGTTTGTCATCTGGACACGATGTCGCCCATCATTTTCCAAAACTCGGTTTCTCGTCCGGCCCCAACCGGTTTTCGTTTTATGGAGTCTTTCACCGCCTCCCATCGCCCCCCATGCTCCATCTACAAGAAAGGCGATCCTATGACTTGCAAGAACTATCGAGGCATATCCCGGCTGAAGCCGTTCTACAACAGACCAATCGGCACGTGCCAGTGAGGTTTCCGGCGAGGCAGATCGAAAAATGAGGCAAATCCTGGAAAACACCAACGAATTTCAAGTCCAGACTCACCATCTTTTCAATTGCTTCAAAGCCGCATACGAGAACATTGCCAGGGGCTCAACATGGCGATCGTCGAATATGGGATCCCGGCACAACTGATCTTGACACTTTTGAAGGCAGCTCTTCCGGATTATTCCAAACTTGCACCGGATTTCAGCAAGGAGATGCGCTGTCATGTGACTTCTTTAATCTTGTTCTAGAGAAAATAGTGCACAGGGCAGGTGTAAACACGGAACTCAACTACTATTCTGACGATAACGACATCATCCGCCGTTCCCGGCGTCCTGCGGTAAAGGATTTTATGGAAGAGCATTCGAAATCGGTTGGTCTTGAAGCTGATGACCAGCACATGCGTTCAACAAACATCTGTCCACCGCAATGACTTCAAGGTAGTTAAGAAATTCGCTATTTTTTTTGCAAACATGAAGCTCACAAATGACAGCATAGTGGATGTCATCCAACTGATAAGACCTTAGGAAGCCGCTGCTACTCCGGTTTGACTCGAAGGACCAAATGCATGCTCTATCAAATCTTGACGACTTCTGCTTTATGGCACCGATTACTATGAACGATAAGTAGGAACGAGGAGCTACTTTGGAGCAAACCCGCAGTCCACGAATGACACCTTATTGGATATCCAACTGAGAAGTACCTTAGGAGGCCGCTGCTACTTCGGTTTGACTCGAAGGACCGAATGCATGCTCTATTAAATCTTAACCCGGCCACTTGTGCTTTATTCTGTCGAGTGCTATGGACGATAAGCAGGAAAGAGGAGCTTATATTGGGTTCTTTCGTAAGAAAAATACTCCGTCGGATATTTGATCCTGTGTGCGAGGAAATGGGCTGTACCAAGATGTAGTCCCAATGGACAATACCACTCCAGACAAGAGGATCTTCGACTCCCAGCCCTCAGACTCGAGAAGACAACCTACGCTTTAAAGCCCTTTCTCAGCAGGATCTTATTCCCCTCCCTTCCCCTGTCACGATACTCTTCTCTCGCTATTCCTGTTGTGTTCGTCTCTCAACTGCGGTGTAGAGCTTTGCTTGCACATAGAACGGACACAGCAGATGGCTAAGTTTTTCCGCCACTTCAACCTTCCTGCGCTTAGTTGGTGATTGATTTTGTGATCACAGGTATCTTCCACATTGATAATACAACCCGGATGGAAGGGCTGCGGTGTCTTAGGCAGAGTTTTCACGTTGAGCAAAGTCAGTAAAGGTTACTTCCGAGCGTCGCTTGGTGTTAAGTAGGTTATTCGAAAAGTTTAAATGTTTTTCTTTTTTTGTTTGCAACTTGCAATCTTTTCCAGGGTAACCTGCTTCTCACCCCAAACACGTTCTCCCTATATACGACCTCTTTCAATTTGTTGCCCTGCAGCTTCTTTATTTTGTGTTTTAAGAAATATACAGAACAACCACTTCGACAGGGTGATTGACTGGTTTTGTATGAATTAATTCCCGGCAACCTCTGTTCAGCAGTTCTCTCTCTCCGCAGAAAAAATATCCTGTTGTAGTATACAACAACAAAACAAAAACTACATCTGTGTTCATCGGGGCTAATTCTTTATTTTTGAAATTCACTTTTCTCCATTAACAAACACTGTTATCGCATAGCCGATTCACTTTTTCAGGGTTGGTGGAGTCTACCCTTGCCCTCAGTCCGCACCCTAGCCCGCAACCCCCCATTATCAGTGATAATTATTCTAATGGTGATGACATAGCACTGGCCAGTGTCGTAACAAAAGCTAGATAGACAGACAGCTCGCCAGAGTTAGACGCGCGGCATTTCAATGTGACACACAAGTTTTTTGCGTTTTTGTTTGCTTTTATTTTATTCTTTGTGATTTTGCATTGCTTTGCGCTTTGTTCTTACTCAGCCGCAGTCATAATCGACGTAATCGTTTGGACATGCGATCATTATTATGCCGCTGCCTCGTGCACAGTAACAGTACACCCGATGCGAACCCTTGTAACTAATTTTGTTGAGCATGGTTAGGTTAGGTTAGGTGACTGTCGGCAGAAGCCGACACACTTAGACCAATTTAGGTCCATTGTTATACCACGTATATATTATCTACCTCAAGTCTGTAGATGGGACTGGTCAACGACACGCGGTTGTTCTGAAACGGTCCCCATCTGCGTATTAACCGCGCCCAACGTCGTTTAATTACGGCGATCTGACGAGATATGGGCGTTGGTTTTGTTGAGCATAGTGCAGGCTCCATGAGTGCGAAGTGCTCGCTGTCCTGGAGTAGTAAATGTCGAATCAAAGTTCCATTATAATTAGCGCGCTTAATTTGCAAGGCAACTATGATAGGGACTAGTTAACCCTCTTTGATTGGATGGATAGCTCAGGTGAATATCAGCTGTTCGCTAAAATTAATTCCCCTTCGAGCAAGTGAAAGAAATCAACCCTAATTCGTCAGTTAAGTAGATACAGGTGTATTGATTTTGATTCTGTGTTTATAGTATTCCAAGGGCTATGCACGGGGCCTATTCGATAGGTCAGTAAACTTAAAAATCGAAAATTCTTTCTTGAATTCTTTTTTATCCCAATAATTGTTCAACATACTCTCCTTTTGGGGCGATACACTTTTCCTCCTTTTTGGACGACTGTCAGCGAACCCATCTTGATGGTAATTTTGTTTATGCACAACTGATGCAGGATACGAATAACGCTGTCATTTGAAATGGATAGAATCTTAGCTACCTTGACTCAGCGATCGTCCAACGTTCGATTTTGTTGACCATTTCTCTCGTTGTGACGTCGTTTAGACGGCCACAACCGAATTCGAAAAAAACCTTTTTGTTGTTTTTGTTGTGTGTATATTCAATTTATAAAAATCATGGCCCTGGTCGGGATTCGAACGCACGACCCGCCAATCACTTAGTGAATACACTACCATCGCACCATTGCCATTACCTTAATGGTTTTACCATGCAAAAATTAGTGCTCATCGTAACGCGCAATTCACTTTTTTCCATTTAAAGAAAATAACACGAACAAGGGTTCTTTTGATTGCTGTAAAACGCTCAATGTTTGACAGGTGTATTTGAATTGTTGTGTCTATGCGTAGAAAGAAACAAAGTTGTCGAAAAAGTCCTCCATGAGACCCGAGTGCCATCTTTTTATAAAATTCACTAACTAATCGAACCGCCCTCGAATTTTCAAGAGTACTTTGATGTAGGCCGAATTCCGGACGAGTCCGGATGAGACATTTCATGTGCCCTTAGTTTTTACTTCGAAAACTTTGACGTCCGAAACACGAAAAAAGTCCTCTATGACAGCCGAGTGTCATCTTTTATCAAATTCACTGACCAATCGAACCGCCCTCGAATTTTCAAGAGTACTTTGATGTACGCCGAATTCCGGACGAGACCGGATGAGACATTTCATGTGCCCTTAGTTTTTACTTTGAAAACTTTGACGTCCGAAACACGAAAAAAGTCTTCCATGAGAGCCGAGTGTCATTTTTTATCAAATGCACTGACTAATCGAACCGCCCTCGTATTTTCAAGAATAATTTTCACTAGTCCGAATTCCGAACGAGTCCGGATGAGAGATTTCATGTGCAGAATCTCAAAGTTTTTCTTTTTAAAACTTTGACCTTCGAAACACGAAAAAAGTCTACCATGACAGCCGAGTGCCATCTTTTATCAAATTTACTGACCAATCGAACAGCCCTCGAAATTTTAAGAACACTTTGCTGTAGGCCGAATTTCGGACTAGTCTAGTCCTGATGAGACATTTCATGTGCAGAAGCCCTAAGTTTTTACTTTTAAGACTTTGACGTCCGAAACACGAAAAAAGTCTACCATGAGAGCCGAGTGTCATTTTTTATCAAATGCACTGACTAATCGAACCGCCCTCGTATTTTCAAGAATAATTTTCAGTAGGCCGAATTCCGCACGAGTCCGGATGAGAGATTTCGTGTGCAGAATCCCAAAGTTTTTCTTTTTAAAACTTTGACGTTCGAAACACGAAAAAGTCTACCATGACAGCCGAGTGCCATATTTTATCAAATTCACTGACCAATCGAACCGCCCTCGAATTTTCAAGAATAATTTTCTGTAGGCCGAATTCCGGATGAGACATTTCAAGTGCAGAAGCCCTAAGTTTTTACTTTTAAAACTTTGACACAGACGAGTTGTGTTACCCTTGAATTTGAGCTTGCCCAATAATGAACACGCTTGACCACGTGAGCTACATAATACCCCTTGCCCCGGAAGTTTATCTATGCAGTATCTGTTGCTCTTAACCAAAGGGGTATGGCTGTCATTTGCATTGCATTGACGTCTGCTTACGCAGGGCACCTATATGTATCGCTTTTATCCACAAAAATGTATATCACGGTTTTTTTCGCAAGTGCTCTTCCGTCAGTGGACTGTCAAAAGCATGCTATTTTTATTTTTTCATTTTAAGTACGTTGTATCTACATACGTATTTCGAATGACAGTGCAGGCACAGTAAGTAATAAGAATGAACGGCATCACTGCTTGAATCATACGGAACAATGTATACAGAAAGATGTGTGCTTATTTGAGCATAAACTAATTATATTCAATGGAATGAAGGGTGCCCTTCCCCATACGCACATAATATCCACGTGAGATAAGGTGGTAGAAGGATTATTCATATTACATACGTCAATAGTGGCATTGCAAGTGGTTGTTTCTTAGAAGCTGAAATTCCTACGAAACCGTAATTGTAGCAAAAATATATCCAGGACATTTTTCAATGAAACTGCTATCATTGCAATTGTGTTGGCATGCCAACCCTAGCTATAATTCATGCTGTGACTCGTTGGATGAAACGCGTCATTAGAGCGTCATTGAGTATTGAGTATTTGAAGCGCTGAGTGTCTATCTGAAAAGTTATGATATATTTGTATCTTCGAAGGTCACCTGACTTGACTGACGTAGTCAAGCTGCAGTTTTATAGAATATGTAGCAACCGTCATGTGAAAAGCTTTTTACGTACGCATAGAAACTTGTAATGGAAGAGGATTTTGAGGGTTGGGACTGGATTTTAAGGAAGAAATGGAAGATTGTTTCAAAAAGGCATACGTGTATGAAAGACATGTAGATTCAACTCATGCACTGGTACGCGGCGGTGGTGAGGCCCAATTTCTGAGTCTTTTAAAACTATTGAGAAGAAATACGACCTCTCAAATCTTTGCAGAGGGCAGCTTGCATCCGACTCACTGCAGCTGAAGTTGTTCACCTCAGCCTCACCTCCCTTGGATATCTAGCAGCAAGGCGGTGAAAACTGTCGTCAGGCCTATAGAGAGTCTACACTCTACACTGTGATCTTTTCAACCCTATGGGCATGCCGCTGTTGAGTCACAGTTGAGAAAGAAACACAGACTACTACAGTCTGTGGAGATTCATAACTAGTATCCCCAAAAGAAGCAAATGGGGCATAAAAACAGGCTGGGAAGAGGAGGAGATAGATCTGTATTCGGACCGTTGTGAAATGGGCATCGGTCCAGCCGCAAGCTTCAGCCACAAGGTGTGCAGCGGCCCAGACATGAGACAACAGTAGGGACGTTAAAGAAATCGAATATATTCGCCACGTACAATGCGAATCTACATCCCTTAAAATCAAAAGATAGAGGTAGGTAGATGGATGCCCTTGTGACGGGTGTCACGGCTGATTTTCGACGAACAGTTTGGGTCCATTGTGTCCTTGAGGGTTCTTGGAAGCAACCTCTTTCAGGGACTGGAGAAACGAAACAATGCGGAGCTAAACAAAACTCCAGAGATTTCAGAGACAAATCAGGATTGTTCTAAAAAAAGCGGCTTGCTCAGCTGCAACCGTTTTTTTGTTTTCTTTTAGACTTGATTGTTGCCACAAGGGCATCAATTTACTGACTTATCTACCCCTGCTACTGCGAGCAGTCTGTGGTATTGAATCCTTTTTCGGAAAAGACATATGTAGCAATATGATGTCGGCCTCCTAAGGTGGCTTGTTTTTCTTTGGTAGCAGTACCAACTGTGAACCCCGCATGCGGACCTTTACTCTTTTTCCAACCAAGTCCCAGTCACTGTGGAGGCCGTATAGCTCGTCCTTTACTCTTTTTCCAACCAAGTCCCAGTCGCTGTGCAGGCCGTATAGCCCGTCATTTACTCTTTCCCTTAATTTTTGGGAATTGAATTCCTCCCAAATATGTTCCTTCATATCAAGTGACAGCTGGATTCGGCCTAAAATAGGGATACCTGCATAATATTTATGTGAAGGAAGCATCACGATGGTCAAAAGCGTACAAGCTGAGGGTGTATTCTTTCTGACTCCCGCCGCCTTGAACTGTTGATTAAGATGAACCTTTCTTAGATAGTTTGCAGAGAACACGTGCTACAAAAAAAAAACACCCTACATCCCAAACATCGCATCGAGCTATATGTACCTACATTGCTCCATCCGGTTAAGGCATCGATAAGCATGCTTAACCCCTGTTCAGTGGTAACGAAGCAACAAGTATTTCCCAGAACACAGATTAGTCGTACGTATCTCATTACGACACTGCGCGTCAGTATCTGCCTGCTTTTCTAGAAGCGAATGAGATTTATCAAGAAAACAACGTAGGTATACTGTATGTGTGCCCCTTTCTAGCAAAATGATATAATTGCCACTCACGTGGCTTACGTGTTCACCCATTATAGTCAACAAAACTATGCAAACACTTTACACGAGTATCTAGGGTGTTACAAAATTACCACCACTCGCAAACAAATTAAACAAAAACTAATCAACAAAGCAGCAAGCGGCAACAAAAATAGAAAACTTACATCGGAAACTCTATTTATTTATATAGGTATGCACAGTACGATTGAAAATGTGAAATTCTCATAAATTAGTCGCCCTGCCCCCTCCCCACACAACAATCCACCCACTTCTGCAGTCTATCTTGGAATTACATATTTAAATTGAGGAAAAAAAGTTTAGAATGCTGTCCCGTATTTTAAGTGACTGCAAACTGCTCATAAGAATAATTCGCTTGCTACCAAGTCACGTTGCAGTGCCGCATGCCATGGAGATCGCTCTGCGAACGACCTAGTGCCGTGTGTTCTCAACTCATCGCTCAACGGCTCTGCTGACAGAGATTCTGATTACTTAACTGAGAAAATATTCGGTTCATACGGTCGCATGTTGCAATGTTCACCAACACAGATACAATTACTGTAGCAAGCTTTCTTTTTGGTTTGCACTTTTCGCTCTCCCCCCCATTCCTCTCTTTCTTCATTTCGGTAAAGTCGAATGGAACATGTTGCCTTCGAACCATACGCACACATTCGTGTTCGTTGCGGTTGCGAACGGCTTTAGCAACAACACTGGCAAATCTATCTATCGCCGGCTGATGAGGAGAGAATCCGAATCTAAAAGACAAAAGGCGCAGCAAGTGAAAGCTCTCCATTTCAATTCAATTCTGACCGTCAACGGTAACAGTTGGATTTGCTCGGTTTCTTAGCTCCTTGAATCTGGAACGTCGTCGTCTTAAAATTAACGTCGTGCTAACGTGCGTCGTGTATTTAATTCATTTATATATAAAATAAATATACAGCATTTCTGTTTCCCAGAATCAATTCATTTCAATTTAATTCAATTCAAAAGAAATATAATTTTGTATACATATTTAAAATTTGATATTAGAGTGAAAGAAGGTGTAACGGAAGAGGAAATGTCCGGCCATTGTTCATTGGAAAAGTCGGTTAGTTTTTGAACTAAATTCTAAGGCAACCGGTTTATGGTGAATTGTGTAGGCACAGTTAGTGACTCTGTAAAGTGAAAACAGTTTAAAAGTGATTTTTTTTTGTTTTAAAAAAGAAAGAGAAAAGAAAAATAGAAAATTGTTTTCTTGCTTTGAAAGTTTGAAAAAATAAATAAATAAATGAATTATGTCCGTCGTCTATACAATTGAGGGTGAACAACTTGTTATGCCAAGAATAAATCTATTCAAAGGAGGACCATCTAAGAATCTTCTAATATTAACGGATAACGAAACTGCTAAAAGCAAAAGTAGGTTACTCGGAATTTGTTCTTTTTATTGCTTTTTTTTTCTGAAATAAAATGAAATAGATTTCTGTGTGCCTCGAATTAAAATGTTATTTTTGAAACGTACGCCGGTTTTCTTTTAATATTATAAAATGGCAAACAAATGTTTGAAATTAATTTTATTGTCTTCGAAGATTCGGCGAGTTATTTAATCTCATCAGTTTGACAGTTAATACCTTAAAATCGAATTTCGAAGTTGATTTTAGGCGAAGAAGGAATTAAAACATTTCCAGAACTAAAATCTACTTCTTTCTGGAAAAAAATCTTCAATATAAAAGTTTGACATTACTTGTAATGGTGTGGAAGACTCTCCGAGTTGACTTATCTCAGTTAGCATGAAAGGAGTTTTGACATTTAGGACTATAAAAATCGAATTTCGAAGTTGGTTTTAAGAACTGAAGTCTACTTCCATCTGGCAAATCTTCAATACAAAAGTTTGAAATTCCTTGTAATGGTTTCAACGATTCGCTGAGTTAATTTATTTCAGTTGGCATGAAGGGCAGTTTGACATTTAAGACTTTTAAATCGAATTTCGAAGTTGATTTTAGGAGTTGGAACATTTCCAGAACTAAAGTCTACTTCCATCTTGCAAATCTTCAATACAAAAGTTTGAAATTATTTGTAATGGTGTCGAAGACTCGTCGAGTTAAATAATTTCAGTTGGCATGAATGGCAGTTTGACATTGAAGACATTAAAAATCGAATTTCGAAGTTGATTTTAGGTAAAGAAGGAATTAGAACATTTCCAGAACTAAAGTCTACTTCCATCTGGCAAATCTGCAATACAAAAGTTTGAAATTACTTGTAATGATGTCGAAGACTCTTTGAGTTAATTAATTTCAGTTGGCATGAAGGGAAGTTTGTAATTTAAGACTTTAAAAATCGAATTTCGAAGTTGATTTTAGGTAAAGAAGGAATTAGAACATTTTAAGGACACTATTCTACTTCTTTCCATGTCTAACGCCCTCACCCAAAGTAATGCAGGATAAAGATGTGACGATATTCCATTGACCAAGCCACACAATAAAAAAAAAAAAAAAAAACAAAGACTTAGTAGACTGGGACTTAAAATGAAGCAACAAATTAATTTTTGACACTTACCATTTTCCTCCGGTCGATTTAAAAAGCGGGGAACACTTACTCTGTTTTGACTATTGTTAAAATCTTAAAAATCTTTCAATTCACGCACAGAAAATCACAGAAGACTTTCTTTTTAAAAACAAAAAGTATTCAATATTCAAAGTGGGAGATTTTTTCCTTATAGGTATATAAAAGAAAAGAGCTGAGGCAAATTCGACGAAATGTGCATTTGACGTTTAGTTCAAATCCGAAAAGTTAAAGTTCATTTTCAACCAAGGGGCGCCGCAGTAAATTTGAAAGATTTAGCGACAAGCAGAGTGAAATATCGTATTTAACGACATTAGGTGTGCTTTGAACAAAGAGGAGGGGGAACGGAATCATTCCCCGTTCTGACAGGTGGTTAAATTTTAAGATCTTCTCAGTTACATTTGTTTTGCTGTACCAGCCTTATGGTAGTGTCAAATGATTTTGTAGGAAAAAAACGCAGTTGTAAATCTATAAAAAAAATATTGTGCCAAATCAAATATGTAAATAGTTTGTAAAACGAAGTTGAAAAATCATGGCTTGTTGGAGTCGTCATAAATAATAATAGCGGCAAAGTCATAGTTAAGTTAATCAATGGTGTTCAATCGATTAACAAAGGCAAGACATAGATATTATTTCCTGTAGTAAAAAAAAAATAGTAGGCACAAGTGTTATTAACCTTTTCTCTACGATTTGGCCATTTAAATGGGTCTCGGCCTTCTTGAATTCATCATTGTCAATCTTTCACTTCTAAATTTGCATACCAATTTAATGAATTAAATGTCTATAATTAAATTGTATGATCGCTCTTCTTATGGGAGGTTGGACATTTAAGTCCCTAGCTCTTTTCAGATGTTCGTCACCTGGTGGCACAGAAGAACTTTACCAATCATCAGGGCAAATAACACTTCTTATTTTGTGAAAACGAGTTCATGACTAGAAATGAATAGGTAGATATTTGTCCATTTTTTTTCTTACAAGTTTGTATGGCTAAGTTTGCTTATCAAGTGGGATCAGCCTGATATCGCATTCCGTTGTAGGCTTAGAATATCTATGCAGCCAAACTTTGACGTTTTCCATTGTTCTCTCTGAAAGCCGTCGTGTACTTTTCTTTAAAATAAAATGATTTCTTATTCTTTTGTATGTTTGACAGTTTACATTTTGTTTTTACACAAAAGAATGTGAAGGAACCTAAAGCTTTTTACCTACCTAAACCTCTTCAAACCTAATGCGATATACGTGTGATTCATTTGCTGGTCATTCACGACCGCATCAATGCCCGCTGAGTCATACCCCATTCATGATGCTCTTAATTTTGGTTCTCAGAGACCATAGATGATTGGTGAATCGACGAATTTAAAAGCCAAGTGAATCGGAATCGTGAGTTTAAGACCTGCCGAGCCAGTCAATTCACGACATTAAAATGTTGAGTGTTCTCCCACACATTGTTCGTCTTGGATCGGAGCCGTAACACTTACACTGTTGGATCGAACAGAACTTAAAGCTAATAAAATATATTATTAGTCGGACACAAAATTATGACTGTGCGTATTTATGAAGAGAACTCCGTTTTTTAAGAATCAGAAACCTAAACAAAAAATTTACATTTTGCGCAAAGAGAGCCAAGAGTCTAGATTATCCAACCTCGAATGGAATAGAATGAAGGGGACGATTTTTTGCTTTATCGTAACTGAAATTGAAAAAAGAAAAAAAAACCGTTTTGCTCTTGGAAGAGTTTGAGTCAGAGTTTTAAGAGAGTGTGGAGGAAAAGGATTCAAACCCTTTTAAATGAGTACACTTTCATGCCGACCGAAACACAGCGCTTTGGTGTGCGCTTTGATTATTTACTCAAATAAATCGAACGACAAATTCAACGTTCCGTTAAAATTCCTGGATGGACACAAATGTGACAACAACAGCATTTGACTGGCTTCAGTGCCGAAGTAATTCGAATCCGAGTCGCGGACTTGTAAAGATGTAGGGAAGTGGGATGGTTATTATCCGTCGCCATAAGCCATAAGTAGAGAAAACGTCTTTCCCCAAAATGTTCTACATTCTGCCACTTTACCGTATGAAAACTATACAGCTGAGGCTGCAATAAAAAGTCCGTGCACAGCAGCTTTTTTAACTCCACGACTCCATTCTGTCTCATTAAGCAGTCCAGCTAAGTTCATAAAAAAATTCACAAAATTTTTTGCACCTACTTTTGACGTAGACGAACTGAGTGACATTTGTCAAATAAGAAAAGTCAAATTAGCTTTGATGTCAGCTGAATTATTTGTTTAACCAGAGATATCGTATTTCTTAAATTTCTGTGCCTGTCACTTTGTTGACTGACACATTCACAGCTGATGGGAGAACTGTCAACCTCTTAAAACAACCAAATTAAAACTCACTTGTTCTGTTCTGTTCTAATCTTATTTAGTTCCTTATATATTTTCGTGGTGGTACTAAATGTATCTATTTTAGGTTCAGAGCAATTTTTCTATTCTTTTTTATCAATTTAAGGGAGTATTAAGGGTATTTAAGATAGAAATCATCAATCGGCTTAGAAACTTAAGCGCCTCTCTTGTGGGCGGTAGTGGCTTTTGACTGAGAATTGAATTAATTGGAAACTGAAAACCGTTGACAAATAACTTTCTCATCTATGTTTTATTCAACATTTTTTCAGACAACAATATTATTGTTTCAAATTTTCTTAAACGTCATTTGCATGTCATCAGGCAGCAAAACACACTTTCGTTCAAGTGTTGTTTACTAACTGCACAAAATGTCATTTGCAAATATGATATCCAATTGATGTCTCATCCAATCACTCTAACTGTTTCGAAAAGCTTCTTCTGCCCTTGGCGGCGATAGACCATTATCTCAATAAATACTCGTTTAAGTGTTATATTGAAGGAGTTGGAGTGGCAACTCTCCTTCATCCGAAACATTAGTCTTTTGAGTGTGGCACTTGTGCGCTCTTTTCTACATTTTGTAATAAATTTGAAAATGAAAACGTTCCAAATGTAATGAAAGCTATTTGAATCTCAAAATCATTTCTCATTATGCACACAGTTTAATGATGGTGACAGCTGTATTCACGGAACAGAGTGCCACTTAGAGAAACTTCTACTTCACTGGCATGATACGCGTTTGGGAAGATGGTGTAGCTAGGTGCAGGGACATAACTTCACCTCAAGTGGGCAATAAATGCACTTTTACGATGTGAAGTTATTGCTCAATTAAGTAGGGAAATAATGTCACAATTTTGTTGGGCCTGGTTTCGCTTTTAATGTGACGTTATTTCTCACTAAAAAGGCCTTAAAAAAGAGCGGGCTGAACTACGCGGAGAAAACGAAACCCGCGAAACGGTCATTCAAAAAAGAAATAGGCGCCTGCCAGACAACTAGCACCTACCTTAGCGGAGCGAGGTCTCCATGCATGGAAAAGGGTTAAATCTCTCTAACCCGGGGCTTTTTTTTTGTTGTTGCCCTTTTGCATGGGGGCCTAATTTCATGGAGCTTACTCCAGTATCATTCGTGGCTATGGTATTTGTCGAAAAAAAATAAAAGGATCGAACAAATTGTCGGTTAAATTATTTCCCACTTGACGCGAGTGACGAACCCCACAGGCAGACCAGTAGGGATGCAGCGAAGTGGGAGGGTTATGATCCCATTAATCCTGATCATAGCCTCACCGCCATTAAGAAAGTAGAAGAGGTGTGAAAGTTTAAATTGAAGTGGGATTCAAATGTGTGTAACTGTGGCTTAGATGTTTTGCAAACGCTCGAAAAAAAACTCATTTCATTTTGTAATAAAAACAACTCATTTTGCTGCTCATTTTATTGCTTGCGGTTCGCTCAAAATTTTAAGAAATGTTCCATATAAAACTAATATCATAATTTTATTATATTACTTGAAGATGCATTAACACAGCGAATGATGGTGGCAGAATTCGTCGCCCGACAACATTCGACCGGTTCCCCTGTCAACGGTGAGACGCCGAATCAAAATCACACATCTTCAAATATGCCAGATACATCAAATAATCAAGCAATGAACTCGAACAGTTATCGTCTGCCGCCGGCATCTCCGGCCTTGTCATTAAATGGCGGCAATTCGAATGAACCAAGTGGTAAGTTTGCAACCTTCGCAGCCCTGTTGGGAGTCATACAAATTTTTATTTTCTTCTTTTTTAGGACATAATTTAATGATGCAGGATCCTCTTAGTCCGCAATCAGTTGACATGGATGGTAACTACTCGTCGTCAGCCTATGAACTGGGATTGAAACGCAAGGAACTCTTTACACAGCGGAAGCAACGTGAATTCATTCCTGATAATAAGAAGGATGACAGCTATTGGGATCGAAGAAGACGCAATAATGAAGCGGCTAAACGATCACGGGAGAAACGTCGTTACAATGACATGGTTTTGGAGCAGCGTGTCGTCGAACTGACTAAGGAGAATCATGTACTGAAGGCACAACTTGATGCAATCAAAGAGAAATTCAACATTACCGGCGAGAATCTGGTAAGCGTTGATCAGATTATGGCAACACTTCCGACCAGTGAACAGGTGTTAAGTATTACAAAACGTGCTAAACTCTCAACAACGGTACCGCCGACAATAATCTATCCACCGCATTCTCCGAGCCCAGTACAAACATCGGTGATACACCAGACAATGAACTGTATGGATGCAATGTCACCTGAACCACCGTCGTTGCATCATCATTACCAGCCGCAAAAGGCACCAACCACTAATGGTTTCAGTGGACCACCATCAGCCGCACAGCAACAACCGGCCAATGGCGGTGCGCCATCCTCAGCAAATGTTAATGGAAAGTCTAATGGTATTGTGCAAATGCATCACTCTAGCGGTATTCATCAACAGCAGCAACAGTCGCAGCAACAACCTCAGCATCATCATCTCTACAATCGTTCCTGCCAATCAACGTCCCCGCACAATAATTCACATCATGCCCACCATTCGTTACCGCACGTTACTCAGCAACAACACCATCAGCAGAATCAACAGCAGCAACAACAACCGCCACAACATCAACAGCAGCAACAGCCCCATCACGGTGATAGTTCCTTACCATCCCCAGTTTCATCGACATCTCCCTCTGGCAGTGAACATGATGAGCACAAATATCGTGGATACAGCAACAAAAACAGTGATAATGATGGCAATACCCCGCACCATCCAGCTTTGTATCACCATTCCAGCGGCAGTCTACACCATCAGATGCATCCAACCCATAACAATCCCCATCTTCATCACCAGTTGCCGCAGCATCACCATCTCTCGCATCAGCACCATCCAGCGTTGCAGATGAATGGCGGCTTATCGTCATCTGTCTCAACCTCAACCACAAACCATCCAGTGTTGAATGCCCTCAACCGAAGCGGAGTTCCTATCGATGATTTGGACAAGATTCGCAGTGTGGTGGCAGTGATCGCAAATGGCGTTGGTGAACCAACAAACTCATCGTCTTCAGGATCCACCCCGCACCGAGATCTTTCGCCAACTGTTGGCTTCCAAAATCACCACCATCCACAACATCTAAATAATCAACAAATGCAGCAACAGCATCATCACCATCATCATCAACATCATCACCATCATCAGCAGCAGCAGCAACCATCGCCTCCTCAGAATAATCACAGTGTACCCACATCACAGTACACTACCTCCCATCTGTCCTTCACCACGTCGCCCACGTCAGCGGCCGCAGCTGCTGCGGTTGCTGCTGTCATAGGCACTGCAACCAATGGAGTTAGCCTGCCACAGTGCAGAAATGAAAGCACAACTGCTGCTACTTTGGCATTGGCAACCAACATTTGTTATAACGCCGCAGCAGCCGTTGTTCTCAATACAAAAGAAGCTGGCGGTTCCAAAGTCTCGGCTGATGCCTACAATGAATTGAATGGTAACGTTTTGAATTTATCGCGTCGGCCGTCTTCACCCTATGAGCTCTCCTCAAGTCTATCTGGCTCAGGAGCTGCATCTGGTGACGATGAACAGGGCGACAATCAACATCCGGCCGATCTACACAACAGCCTCCCATTAAAGCTGCGCCACAAGTCACATCTTGGCGACAAGGACGCCGCAACAGCTCTGCTTGCGCTCCAGCACATTAAACAGGAACCAAGTAGCCGGGCATCACCTCCTTGGGACGGCGAGGGCTCCAGCGATGAACGCGATTCTGGAATCTCCATCGGTGGCACTGAATGGACGGCTCAACTGCAACGCAATATAATCGTTCCAATCGCAGCGGCCGCTGACCAAGAAGGCAACATTCTCAAATCTCAGATAGCCCGGCTGGAATCCGAAGTGGCCAACATCAAGAACATGATGATATTAAGCACGGCTGGACCATGCGCCACAGCAACTGCGCAATAAGCTCAGAAAAGAAACACTTATTTTTCGATCTCATTCGGGATGAATGTCGATGCTGGATAAATCCCTAAAAAATTATGTTTTCGTGTATAAAAGAGAAGGCAAGCGAGTGAGATTTAGAAGAATGTATGCGATGAAAAGAATGTTGGATCACTTTCTGAATTGTAACCGAACACATTCCATATTTTTTTTCACAAATCATAGTTTTGCATGCGATCATTCATGTAAAGCGAACTGATATAACGTATGTCACATAAGAGAGCGAAGAGTGAACAGTGATGAGTGAAGAGTGAAGGGTGAAGAGTGAGTGCGGCGGAGGGGGAACCGGGGGCGAGAGAGAGGGTTAATCTCGAAGAGACAGCAGCAGAAAACGAATCTAAAGCATTTTTTTTTTCAATTATTATTATTAAAATACAAATATATATGTATGTATGTAATACCGTAATAATTAATGTTATAATACCCCTTTTCCTTCATAAATGTTATGTGTGTGTTGCCAAGGCTTTTTGTTGTTTTCTACTCTGTCCTTCTAGTCATCATAGTAGACCAACCTACATCTGCGCTTCAAAAGCTCCTTTCTTAACTTTCGAAGAAGATAAATTAAATAAGTACCTGCAGAGAGAAACACTATACCGGACCATAGAAGCAAAAAATAAAAAATAAAAAAAATGCAATCAAAATCCTACCAGAAAAAAATACTAAAAAATAAAAAAAATTATATATTTATAAAACTTGAAACATTTGCAGATGAAACTTGCTGTTCCTTTATATAAAAAATATTCATGAAACAAACGGGGAAAAAATCAGTGCTTGTTTAAGGTACCTAATTAATTATATTTAAAATTCAAGTAAATAAAAAAAAAACAAGTGAGATAAAATCTATGCAATTGGGTAAATATATTTATATTTTAAAAGTGCATGTAGACATGTAAAAAGATTTATTGTATGCTTTAAGTATTTGTTTTTTATTCTAATTAATATAAATGTAAATATTTAAGAAGAACAATATTTTTATCGTATATTAATTTATTTTTAATGCTTTTTTCTTAATATTCATACATTACATAAATATATATAAATGTCTCTATTTTTATTATTATATTTTTTTTTTAATTAAGTTTGTTACATAAATATTCAAAAGAATTGAAAATAAAGCCTAATATTGTATATCCATAAAAAATGAAGGAAACCTACACATACAACAACACATTATATATATTATATTCGAGGGTAAAACTTAATCTTAAAAAATAAAAATAAAATATTATACAAAGAAAAGTATTAGTTTTTTGTTTAACTTAAGATTTTTTATTTCCAAAATAAAACCAATCGTCCCGTGTAAGATATAAGGGAAAAAAATATTTTTTTTATATACATACGCTTACAAGAAAAAAATTTTTAAAACTGTTATACATTTATTTTTTTAAAAGATATTTGAATTTTCGATAAAAAAAACTATATTTAGTAGATATATAATTTCTATTTTGTATTAAAACTTTTAAAAATTAAACAAATGCTTTTTGTTTTTTGGTTACGAGTAGCCGGCCTTTCCATTCAACAATTGTTTTTGGCTACAGTGTGTCATTTATTTGTTGTGCGTCGATGACTATGGATTAAATATATAAATGATTTATGTGTTTCAATGTATGTGTGCTTTTTTGTTCTTTAGACAGCAGTGTTGGGGAGATAACTGTTTGGGAAACGGTATAGGGATGAGCTTGTGAGCGATTTCTAATGAGCACTGATCGCAGAGAGCAACATCCACACAGGGAATTGGTAGTAACAAAAATTACAGGCCGACAGTGCACAGCTCCTACAGGGTATAATGCCATTCAGCATAATAAAGCCGGCGAGCGAAGAAGCGTTCTTTCCTAAGTACAGTAAAAAGTAGACAGTAGTCTGCCTCTGTTGTCTATTATATGTAAACAAAAATAAACAGTCCTCTTCTTAAATGACGAGCTTATAATGAGGACTAAAGAGATCATAATCCTCAAACTCAACTCCTACTTTTGCGCCTGTGGTGTTCGCAAACAAATTAAATACAGGTAAAGAGGTTAGTGTGTTGGACTACCAATCTAAAGGTCTCGGGTTCAAATCCCGCCGAGGCCAAGGTACATCAAAAAGTTGTGTCCATTGCTCCACCGCTTGCGAACGTCTGACAAATATCCAATTGTAATGAGAAGCTTCTAAAAATTACCGTTCGGTTTCGGCTTTAAATTGTAGGTCTCTTCCACTTGCGCAAGCAAATGGTTAGAGGAGCTAGGTTTTAGGCCCTTAATGCTTTATACTTATTTCAATAGGGCATAAAACTGATCAGAGCCGGTCAGTTGTCACAGTTCGATTATGACGCTGATTAAATTTGTTCCATATTTTCTCTGATAGGTTCATATCGCCAACAACATGATTTACATCTGGTATGGCTCTATCCATTCTCATAAAGCGTGGGCAGTAGAAACTGACCTACGTCTTTTTTCTCGTTGGGGCTATGTGGACAAATTGGTGAGGTGTCGTGCCCATATCACTGCAGGAACTTCCTGCATCCACCATGGCTCGTTTTAAACTACGTGATATAGATTTTGGGTGGCGACGGTGAAGAGGTTAGTGTGTTTGCTTGTGACAGGTTAAATCCCCATGGGGAACAACAACACACGCCACCCATTTATGGAGAGAAACGAATGACACGTTGTGTTCTTTAACCTCTACAACAAAAAGAGGATTTCTGCCTGGTAGTACAATGGACCGTTACCGAGTCTGAGTGCTCTGCGATTTGGAAAAATGTCATACAGAAGTTTTACCTCCCTATTAAGGTTAGCGAATCGAATGTTCGACTCGAATTGAATTAACATCTAAAAGTAGGCAATACGTTTAACAATAACAACTGAAAAAGGTTGTGTCATATAATATGAAAAATTTATTCAGTTGTTTCAAAGTTGAGTTGTATAAATCAAAGTTGTTGTATAATCAGGGCTATCGTGAACAAAATTCCCTCCGGAATATTTCCCATTTTTCAAAAATAGGTATCGGCATGAATTTCGAAAAAAGGGAAAAAATTCCCTCCGGAATAAATTGGTATCGTAGACAAAAATGCCCCCCGGAATTTCGCTAGATTCCATCCGGAATATTTCCTTCGCAAGTATGCTGGTGGAAATTCAAAAATCTAAGCATTTTGTATGTGGATAAGTAGTCGGTTGCTTTTAAGTTTGCATTTTAAATCAAAAAAAGGGAAATAAGAGTTGCATTGGTTTGTTGTGGCTCAAATAATAAGAAACTTTAGTTTTAGAAAAGAAGAAGAATTTCGTCTTTATGTTTCTTCAAGTTTTATTTCGATAATTTTATATAAAAATAAACATATAGCTCTAACTCAACTAATCAAAGACAATTGGAGATGATGGTACATTTTTGTGATGGAAGCCGCGACGATAATAATTTAATGTCTAATGAA
Source organism: Portevinia maculata (assembly GCA_949715645.1). Taxonomy (NCBI): domain Eukaryota; kingdom Metazoa; phylum Arthropoda; class Insecta; order Diptera; family Syrphidae; genus Portevinia; species Portevinia maculata. Next base: position 2,042,030 of record OX454529.1, read on the forward strand.
GCTTCATTAAAATATTTTTTAACTCAAGCATTAACTTCTTCAATTGTCAATGGCGTCACTACGACTAGGAGCAAAGAATAAATTTTAGAAGCTTCCAAGGAAGGAATTGAGCACTAAGCAGCGTAGCACCTCCAATGTCACTTATTTATGTCACTTCACTTAATCGAACGCGAGTATAATAAAATAATTAATAACATTAACACAATTTTCTATTAAAAAACATACATTACCAAAATCTTCTCAAATATGAGCTTAAATTATAATTGAATTAATGGCGATTGACAACTGTCAACGCCTTCGAGCATAACTTCGAAAATTCCGGGGGAAATAAATTCCGATGGAGATTCACGATACTAGGAATAATTTCCAAGGAACAAAAAATGTTCGGGGGGATTTTGTTGCCCCGGAATTCCCGATAGCCCTGAATGTATTCCTTGCTTTTCGACTAGTTCTTAGGACTGCTTAGGGTTTCTGTTGTGCTAGACGAAGGTCTCCAGTCAGGTTTTGATTACAGAAATCGCTTTGTTTGTTGTTTGCTCAATCTCGAGGATACCTATGCTTACAACCTTCACCCTTGGTGGCATTGGTAGAGCCAGAAAACCATCGAACACAATATTACACAGAAGAGGGCCTAGATCAGATCCTTGTGGAACCAATGATGATACGTTGTACTGCTTCGTGCCTTATCATGGCTGCGCACGTCAGTTGGGGTGATGTATGACCTCTCATTTCGGTCATAATAATCCTGCAGGCAGTTCCCCAAGGTAAGCTGTCTGCGTCGTCCAGCAGCTACTTGGAACTCCAACTAAAACTGTATTTTATAGCAGCTTTTAGTTATTTTCTGACGTTCTTGAAAGTTTCAAGAGATGTGGCTGTCCGGTCCGAAATCCGTTGCATTTGTATGATCCAGGAGCTTTAAGGCCCCACTCTTCTTCGTGATTGTTTAGGAATATTCGCTGATATTCGGTCCGTTTGCGTACTTTTATGCGTAAAAAACTTTCAAATCGCCAAAAAACGAGAGAGAATCTCCTAATTTTAAAGAAAATTACGCGAACGCTTTTGTGTAGAAAGATGGACAACGTCAAAGTTTGGCCTGAAAAGAAGTAGTAGTAGTATTTATTTAGTAAAAAAGTTACTACGAGTATTACAATAGTTCATATACTTATTAAAGTTACATATTTGCATTTTTATGTTTACAAGACAAAGAAAAGTAAAAACGTATTCATATTAGGCTTCAAATTAAGAAACTGAATCTCTTATGTGTACTATCAATAAATTTTTAAATTTTACAAAAAGAGTTTCGTTTTTTATTTCAAGTGGCAATTCATTGAAAAGTTTTAATCCTTTATAAAAAACCATATTTGAGTTCGAACATCTCTATACAGTTGTAATCTAAAGTCAGAATTAGATCTTAAGCTATAGGGCTGTACATCTTGCGTATATATTAAATTTGATGACAAATATTTAGGAACCATGTTATGCTTCATTTTGAAGACAAACGTTATAACATTAAAGATGATGCGCTGTTTAATATTTAACCACTGCAAACACGACAGCATCAATTCAATAGGTGTATATATACTGCATTTCAGGATGGTGCGCATTGCTTTATTTTGTAATATTTGAAGCTTATTAATACTTTTGTTATTTGCCATGAATAACACTGTTGCACAAAATTCAAAATGTGGTTTTATGATTGTGTTATGAATATTTACCGCGCACATTGTTGAGATGTTTTTTCTTATTCTTCTAAGAAAGGCTACTTTTTTTGAGATTTTGTTGGTAATATATATCATATGGTTGTTAAATGTTAATTTATTGTCTAGAACTACACCAAGGTATTTTATTTCGTATAATTGTTCGATTGGTATTCCATTAATTCTCAAGTCCACAAAAGTATCATTATTTATTACCATGCATTTCGTTTTGCTTATATTAATTTTAAGTTTATTCATTTGAAGCCATTGAAACAGATTGTCGAGAACACACTGAATATCACGTTTTACAACATTTATGTCATTACCACTTACAAATAAAAGAGCATCGTCGGCGAACAAGGAGACTTTACTTTTATGTACAACACCACAAATATCGTTTATATACAGTAGGAACAGAAGGGGGCCGATGATAGTACCTTGGGGTACTCCAAACTTTGTACATTTAACATCTGATATTGCACTATTTACATTAGTTCGTTGAGTTCGGTTATTTAAGTAGGATTCAAACCATTTAAGTTCCGTTCCCTTAACACCGTATTTGAACAAATTTTTTAATAATATACTTCTGTCTATAGTTTCAAAAGCTCTTTGGAAATCTAGAAAAACTGCTATTATTATGCGCTTATCGTGTCGCAATTGTTTTAACGCCATTATAAGCCAGTTAAGCGACGTTTCACAGAAGTGATTATGACGGAAAAAGGACTGATTTTCAATTAAAAGTTCATTGTCACACACGAATTTATAAAATTGTTCATACGCACATTTTTCGACTATTTTTTCTAAAATTGCCAACATATTAATTGGTCTAAATTTATCACAGATTTTAGTATTGCTTTCCTTTGGTATTGGTACTACAGTTGATTACTTTAAATTATTGGGAAATTCACCCCGTTCAAACGATTTATTTATTATTTTTACAATAATTGGACCGACGATATCGAAACACTCAATAAATATATTTATATTTAGACGAAATGCACTTTTCTTATTCATCTTTTTACATATGGACATTAATTGGGAACAGGTTATTGCACTAAATGAGAAAGTCGATTGACATTCAGAGATATTATCACAAACGGCTGCATTATTACAAGACAAAATAGAATTACTTATGGCATTGACACTTTCAATAAAATATGTATTAAATTTATTAGCAATAGTCAAACTATCGTTCTCCAATGTATTTCCAAACTGTACTTCACTAATATCTTTTTTCTTTTCATTTAAAACGAGACATTTTAACGTTCTCCACATTGACTTTTGGCTATCGCACGAATTTATTTTATTACACACAGAGTTCTTTTTGGCCAGCTGTAGTTTATTTTTATAATTATTGCGAGCCAATCTATAAACATTCCACTCTACTGGACTATTTAACAAACTCGCTCTTTTGAAACACTGTATTTTTATTTGTTTTAGACTATTTAATTCTTGAGTGAACCACTTATTATTCGACTTATAAACTTTTTTCGTTACGGTCATTTGTTCAACACAAAATTTTAAACTTTCCTCTAAATCATTTGAAAGACCATGTAAATCATAGATGTTGTTCATCAGCGAGTATCTGTTTGATATTAATGCTCTAAAATGATTTGTTTTATATTTAAACACCTTAATAAATGTTTGATTCTTGTCCACTTTTTTCTTAAGCACTTGAACTTTTACCACGATTGACTCGTGATCACTAATCTTAAAGTCTGGATTTGTATCCGCCCAAACAATTTTTTCAACAGGAGATATAACGAAATCCACTAATGTTCGAGAAGATTTAGTTATTCTCGTATGTTTGGATATAATTTGCTTGCAGTTATTGAATCTAAGTATATCATTGAATGCTTTTGTATATGTGTAATCACTATTAAGAAGATTAATGTTGAAGTCACCCAAAATGGTGACATTAAAGCTTGTTTGCAAAACCACTTCTATCCAGTGCGAAAATAACGTTCAAAATTCGCGTTCTGAACTGCTCGGAGATCTATAACACACTGCAATTGTTTCATTTAAATCTTCCGTGAAAAACTCGACACATAAAAACCATGCTCGCATTTCTATCTGGTATTTACAGATTATTCTGTACTTGAACATATTTTTTATATACAGGACTACACCACCCGTGTGACTGCTAGTGCTATCACACCGAATCTCACAGTAATTTTCGAGCCTTATTTCAGAGTCTTTAATGTCGTTTGTCAGATGGGTTTCCGAAAAAGCAAGAACATCAAATTCACTATTGTTGACCAAACACTCGATTTCATTAAAGTTATTAAGCAGACCTTGTACATTTAAACACAGATATGAAACTTGATTTCATTGCTAATATTGAATTTTTTCTGTTTGTATTGTTACATCCAGGCTAGGATTCGAAAAGATAAAACGTAATTCTATTTAATTAATCTTTATTAGTTCTCTTTCAATGTCTTTTACTTCTTGATTATTATTCTAATAATTCACTTATTTAATCCAACAATTCACTTTCACAATTAATCACTTTAAATAAACAATCACTTCTCTTATTCAATATTCTCTATACTTTTCACTACTGTCATCTATCGCCCTTCTTTATCGCGGTTCACAACTCGAATGTCTTGGGTGCTCCTGCGACATCTATTTATATCTCCTAGTGACACCTCTCGAAATTTCCAGATTCGTTGAGAAGGTTCGTTAAGTTCAGAAGGTTCGAGAACAACATACCAAGTTATACCACAGCTACTCAAACTGCTATTCCAATGCTGCCAAAATCGGTAATATGGCCACTTGCTACTAGATGGCGTAGTTGACTAATTAATGACACAGTTCAAGCAAACATGCAACAATATCCCCCTCTTAAACTTGTTCGTCCCGAACAAGCACGTCAATATTTTCCCCATGGTAGCGATGGAGACGATCCACATGGACAACTTTTAGCTTGCCTCTTCCTCGCTGGATCCGGTAGACAACATCGTTGATGCGCTTAACTATCTTATAGGGTCCTTCCCAATCCTGCTGTAGTTTAGGTGACATACCTTTTCGGCGATGAGGGTTGTATAGCCATACCAGATCTCCTTCCTGGAATCCTGTGGTGGTCGCTTTTGTATCGTACCTCGTCTTCATGCGGTCGCTGGATATCCGAATCTTATCTCTAGTTTTCCGATGAATGTTTCTGATGATTTCTCTGAGATCCGCCACATAATCATCTTCATTCGTTGCTTCATCAGTCGGAGATCCAAACATCAATTCACTAGGTAACCGGATGGTTCGACCAAAAAGGATTTCGGATGGAGTATGTCCTGTTGTGTTATGAACTGCGCTTCGATAAGCTAATAGGAACATGGGAATGTGCTTGTCCCAGTCCCGCTGGCAGTCGCCAACAACCTTAGAAAGGTGTTCGTTTAAGGTTCTATTGAAGCGTTCCACCATTCCGTCCGATTGTGGATGAAGCGGGGTTGTTCTTGTCTTCTTAATCCCTAGTAGCTGGCATACTCCTTGAAAGATCTTCGACTCGAAGTTGCGACCTTGGTCCGAGTGCAATTCCATTGGTACGCCAAATCTGCTTACCCAGTTGTGGACAATCTGCTCTACCACGGTTTTAGCTTCTTGGTTAGGTATAGCAAAGGCTTCAGGCCATTTAGTGAAGTAGTCCATCACTACGAGGATATAGCGGTTTCCACTGTTGGTTTCTGGAAACGGTCCTGCGATGTCAACTGCAATCCTTTCAAAGGGCGCTCCAACGTTGTATTGATGCATCTTGCCTTGCATTTTTACTCTCGGGCCTTTACTGGCTGCGCAAGCGGCGCATTTTCGGCACCAGTTTTCGACATCGTCTCTTGCGTGGATCCAGTAAAAGTGTTCTCGCACTTTTTCGAGTGTCTTATTTACTCCCAAGTGACCTCCGGACACTCCATCATGTAGTTCCCTAAGTACTTCGTTGACTTTCGATCTGGGTACCACAAGTTGCATCACGGCTGATGTTCCATCCGAACTTTCCCATTTTCTTTTCAAAATGCCATCCTGGACATGAAGTGAGTCCCATTGTGCCAAGTATGCCTTCAATTCCGGACTCCTATTGGAGATCTGCTGCCAGTCCGGCTTGCCCTCATGTTCCTTCCAGGCGAGAATCGGCTCGATATCCGGGTCTTCCTGTTGAGCATTCCGGATCTCCCGTGCACTCCAGCCGCTAATGGGCTCAGCTCTCAACCGTTGGACTGACAATTTATCTTTTTCCTCCTGGCGTACGCAATGTTTACAATCAGCCTTGCAGGGTCGCCGGGAGAGGGCATCTGCGTTGGAGTGAAGAGTTCCCTTTCGGTGCTGTATCTCGTAGTCATACATCTGCAGCCGCTCAATCCACCTCGCGACTTGTCCTTCAGGGTTCTTAAACTGCAGCAGCCACTTTAGAGACGCATGATCTGTACGCAGGATGAATTTCTGCCCATATAAGTACTTGTGGAAGTGCTTTGTTGCCAGGATCAAAGCCAGGAGTTCCCGCCTGGTTACGCAATAGTTCCTCTCCGGCTTGGATAGCACTTTACTGAAGTAGGAAACTACTCTCTCTTGGCCATCATGGATCTGCGAAAGAACGGCTCCGATCCCAACATTACTAGCGTCGGCATCTACAATAAATGTCTTTCCTGGAGTAGGGTACGCTAGAATTGAAGCATCACACAGTTGGTGTTTGAGACTCTTGAAACTCGCTTCGCATTCACCTGACCATTTAAATGGTTTTCCCTTTTCCGTCAGTTGATGCAAGCTCTTTGCGATCCTTGCGAAGTCCTTCACAAACCGTCTGTAGTAAGTTGCAAGTCCCAGGAAGCTTCTCAGTTGGTGTTTGTCTTTGGGAACGGGCCAATTTTTCACCGCATCGACCTTCTCTGGGTCAGTCCTTACTCCTTCGGACGAGATGATGTGCCCCAGATATTTTACCTCAGATCTAAAGAGATCACACTTTTTCGGGTTAAGCTTTAATTGTGCACTTCGTAGTCTCTGGAACACTTCCTTCAAGTTATCTCGATGTTCTTCAAACGTTTTTCCAACCACGATGACATCGTCCAAGTAGACCAAACACGTTTTCCATGTTAGCCCCAACAAAACACGTTCCATTAGTCGCTCAAAGGTTGCCGGCGCGTTACACAGTCCAAATGGCATTACTGTGAATTGCCAGAGCCCGTTTCCTGCTGTGAAAGCTGTTTTCTCACGGTCTTTCGGATGTATCTGCACTTGCCAGTAGCCACTCTTCAGATCTAGAGTGGAAAACCATCGAGCTCCGGACAGTGTATCCAGCGTATCGTCAATCCTTGGTAGAGGGTAGCTATCCTTTTTGGTGACATTATTCAGTTGGCGATAGTCTACACAGAACCGAGTGCTGCCATCTTTCTTTTTGACTAGGACAATTGGAGATGCCCATGGGCTTTTAGAGCATTCGATTACTCCTTCCTTCTCCATCGTCGACACCATCTCTGCAACCTCCGTCTGCTTAGCCAATGGTAATCGTCTGGGAGGCTGACGAATCGGTCTCGCATCTCCAGTGTCTATCCGGTGTTGTACAAGGTGTGTTCGGCCATACTCGCAGTCCCGCGAAGCGAATATATCAGCAAACTCGTTGATGAGGTTCCCTGCCAAGGCTTGCTGCTCCTGATTCAGATCGCAGTGCTGGAATAAAGTTCTTTTGACCTCAGTCATTCCCATTGGTGAACGAGGCTTCGCAACACCTTCCTGTGATAGTTTCGTGATGGCAGTAACCGGTACACACTTTCCAACCACCTCACCTTGCTTCAATTTGACGCTTTTGTGTTCCGCATTAAGAACTCGTACGGGAACCATATTGTTCTTCGGCTCGACAAGCATTTTTCCAACCACGCAATTTCGGCAGTGGTTGTCTTCTGGCTCGACTAGAAAGAATCGGTGGGCCCCAGGATCACCTTCCAGCTTTGTCCAAATCAGTGTCTCTGAAGAAGGTGGTAGGACCTCGTCCTTACTAATGACTGTCCTCAGGGATGCGACGTTCTCGTTCCCGTACACCATCGGAATGTCTACGTTTCGATACTTGAGTACTTGCATACCAATGTCCAATACTACATCATGCGCCTTCATGAAATCGATTCCAATGATGCATTCGTCACATATATCGGCTACTAGGAAAGCGTGGGAGAATACTAATCCTGCCAAATTTATTGTTAGTATGACCTCTCCATACACTTTCGCTGTCGCTCCTGTTGCTGTTTTCAGACAGTAATTGCTGGTGTTGTGCAGCCAAGACTGACGGACGATGTCCCTCCTTATGATGGAAGCGGTGGCACCGGTGTCGATGGTTGCCACGCACTTATTTTGTCCGATATAGGCTTCCACTGTTAGACTCTGGTTTCCTCGTTTGGTTTGGGAGACTTGAATTGTGGTCCTGGGGTCGTCGATTCCGGAAACCCACTTCTGCTCCGAGAAGCTGCCCCTTACACGTTTCCCGATTGCTGGTTCTGCGAAGCTATATCTGCCAGATGCTTCTTCGTTGCGCCTCCTAGGCCCGCAATGTGGACAAGTGCCTTGTCTGGGTGGAGCTCTGCACTGTCTCTGTAGGTGCCCCATTTTGTTGCAGTTCCAGCAGCGCATTTGACCTCTGTTATCTCTGCTCCGGTCTACGATGTCTGCTCTTTGGCATGAACATTCAACGGCTGTAATTTCCCGTACGCGATGGAACACATTCGATGCCTGATCAGCAGCTTGCATTGTCAAGGCAAATGCTAGGGCCTCAGCGAGAGTTCTCTTTCCAGCCATTCTTATGGCCATTTGCAGTTGTCTATCTTCAATGGCTTGGATAAACGCCTCCACAGCCATTTCATTGATGAGAATCTCACCAGCATTAGGATATGACAAATGTGCCAGACGTTCGATATCTGCTTGCAGCTGTTGAAGTGTTTCTCCCCTCTTCTGGACTCTACTGCGTAGCTGAACCCTGTACACTTGCTGCATATGCTCATCACCGAAGCGCATCTCTATAGCCTTGACCAGGGCGTCGTAGTTGTGTTGCTTCTCTTCTGAGACGGTTTGGAGTAACTCCGCAGCTGTACCTCTTAGTGCGAGCGTTAGCGCAATCGACTTTTCCTCGTTGTCCCAGCTGTTCGCCACTGCAGCTGCTTCAAACTGTTTCTTATAAATTGGCCATGATGTTTGACCATCGAAAACAGGAGGCTGCATCTCTTTCCTTCTCGGGCAGTCCGCAGAATTTTCTCGAGCCTTCTGCTTCTTCACTTTCTCGAGCTCTTTAGCCAAGTTCTCGATGTTTGTATCGATTTCGTCGAATTTGGTTTCAACCTTCTCCAACTTTTGGTCAATTTCTTCGAGTTTTCCTTCGAGAACATTTTTAAAATCTTCCACAGCGCTCTTTTGGGCGGCAACTATGGAATTCTTTTGTTCTTCGAATTTAGTGTCCATTGCTTGCAATTTGGAATCTAGAGAATTCTTCTGTTCATCAAATTTAGAGTCCATTGATTGCAATTTGGAATCTAGAGAATTCTTCTGTTGTTCTAGAGAATTCTTTTGTTCCTTGAACTGAGAGTCTATAGAATTCTTTTGTTCATCAAACTTGGCCAGAAGTAATTCCATCATTGCAGTCATATCAACGCCTGTACTTACTTGTTCTTCTGCTACGTCGAACAAAACGGACTTGGGGTTTTCTCCTTCGTTTTCAACAGCTTCCTGCAGTCGAAGCACCAGGTCACTTTTTCCTCCAGCTGTGGAGAGATTCCGTTTTTCCAGTTCAGCTTTTAACTGCGGTATACTGAGCTGTAATAATTTCAATGTGCGGCCCATTTTTGTTTTCCTTTTTTTTTTTTTTTTTTTTTTTTTAAACTAATTCACTTCACTTTAATTTCACACTGAATACGTTTTATCCCACTTCTGACACCAATGTTACATCCAGGCTAGGATTCGAAAAGATAAAACGTAATTCTATTTAATTAATCTTTATTAGTTCTCTTTCAATGTCTTTTACTTCTTGATTATTATTCTAATAATTCACTTATTTAATCCAACAATTCACTTTCACAATTAATCACTTTAAATAAACAATCACTTCTCTTATTCAATATTCTCTATACTTTTCACTACTGTCATCTATCGCCCTTCTTTATCGCGGTTCACAACTCGAATGTCTTGGGTGCTCCTGCGACATCTATTTATATCTCCTAGTGACACCTCTCGAAATTTCCAGATTCGTTGAGAAGGTTCGTTAAGTTCAGAAGGTTCGAGAACAACATACCAAGTTATACCACAGCTACTCAAACTGCTATTCCAATGCTGCCAAAATCGGTAATATGGCCACTTGCTACTAGATGGCGTAGTTGACTAATTAATGACACAGTTCAAGCAAACATGCAACAGTATTTTAAGTTTGCGCAGATATACCGGGCAGCGCTTATCGTTGGTTTCGTGACAACAGTCAACGTTTAATCCAAGTGACACATTCATTTTTTCACAATTGGCACAAATAGTTTCATCACTTGTACAGTTTTTTTATGGAGTGTTCACCACCGCACTTTCTACATGCAATTTTATTTTTACACACATTTGCTTTATGATTATAGCCCTGACAATTGAAACATCTCTTAACGTAAATATATTCTTTTGCAAAACACTTTACCCAACCAATTTTTATATTTTCAAGGCTCATTATTTTCTCAAAACTATTACTGTTCATTTCCAAAATAACACTTAAGTTTCTCCATTTGCTGTTGGTTCTAAATGAATTCACTAGCTTTAAATCACATGTTGCAAGTTCAGGATTTTGTTTTATAATTTTATTGACCACCTCATCAATCGGTTCACCATTTTCTAATTTCATTATACATACTGTAGGTTTTATCGTAGAAGGAATTATTACTTCGTAATCATCTTTTATCTTTTTCTCAATTTCACTTTTTAATTTTTCTGAGGACGCCTTATCGCCGCATTTAAAGGCCACTCCGCCCCTGTTCTTATTAACAACATTGTTTATATTCATGTTGGTAGGATCTATATTCATTTTAATTTGCTTACATGTTTCATCTACTTCTTGCTTCTTTTTTGGGTAGACAATTACTGATGTCTCGTTCCTTTTGAGCACATCAGAGTAGAGTCTATCTACTTTGCTCTTTCCCGCATGTTCAAATCCGCTATTATTGTTATTGTTTTTTTTTACTTCATGTGCTAGTTCATTTAACGATTTTGATATATGTTTCACACTTTCTTTTAAATGAGTGTCTTTCTCTTTTTCTCCCACGTTTTTGGCTATTTGATTTTTGAGTTCGTTTACGGTAGCAAAAACAGATTTAACTCCCTCTTTCACTTCATCACCATCATTTTTTTCACATATTTTTGTTATTTTACTGTTTATATTTATTTGCATTTCTTCAAACATTTTTTGATTCTTGTTTAACATTTCTATTATAAGTTCATATTTCGATTGACTTGATCTGAATATTGACTCATATTGATTCAGGATTCGCTTTGATATTTCAACGCATTCTCTACATTGATAACTGAGGTTACGGTTCTTCCTAAGAAGAGACACATCGTATTCCGTCAATTGACCCTCACAACAAGCTCTGTGAAAAATTTTTCTACAAAAACCACTGCAAGGGACCAGTTGCGCATCGCCACGACTGAAACCTCGATCACATTTCCCGCAAAAATCATCCATCGTACACTAATTATCTCTTTACAGAGAAAAACCCGACAGATTTGGCTGTTTTACTTTTCTTATTCGCTTTGAAAATGTTCACGTCCGTTACGATTGAATATCACACACACACGGAAGCAACCGCTGTTTTTTTTTGCTGGCAAACTCAGGATTCATCATTTGACAGCTTTTTCTGATGAAAAAATAACGGTACTACATTTTTCTTTCTTTCATCTTTTTAACATTTTCTCAGTACGCGATGTAGTTCCGCAGGAAATTTTATATAAATCTACGTTTGCAAAAACGCGAACGGACATGTTGGTTTGTAGGATCTGCCCTTTGAACACGACAGTACCAACTAAATAAATTAGAGAATCAGCAATATGCTAAATTTTAAACGATCATACATAATCCCTATCGAGGTGTCCGTTTCGATTCAATTATCGGACTAATACTACTATGAAATGCAAAATGGCGCGTTAAGCAAAGCAATTTTTGACAGTGTACAGCAAATTTCTGCGAAACTGGTTGACAAGAAAATACTGCGTGTTATTTTAAGTAAAATAAAAAAAGTGTTGAAAAGTGAAAGAAATCAACAAAAAAACATTATTTGTTATTGTTAAGTTCAGTTATTTCGTCAGTTAGAAAGAAAACAGCTCCCAAGTGTTAAACACGAGGCGCTCTATTACATAACATATCAACTTTTTCTGATGGCTATAAAGGAACAGTGTAAGTACTAAGTCATTATTTCGTTTTAAAGTTAAGTCCTTTATAAAGCTTCTGCAGATATAGACCCTTATCGTTAGAACTACTTTTTTCTTGGGTTTTTTTTTGTACTAGAGTAGGTTAACGACTGACGTCTCATGAACATGAATGATGGTATCCAATCACCTTTAGATACTCGCATTTGTTTCATTTGTAGAGAGACAGAGATAGAATGTTTACCACGCTTACCATCTTTTATGTGTATACCAAATTTGTGTCGTATATTTTCCACCTTGTTGTAAGAGATTTCTCATACAAAAGTTGACGGTTCATGCACCACGTCGCTAACTTACGACGGTTGTCCGACGTTGCATAAAAAGGTTCCCATAACGCCTAAATATCATTTTCCAAATTATTCAACATTAAGTCGGAAACACCTTGTCTTAGATGACCCTTTTAAGTTTTAAAATTAAAAAACAAACAATTTAGTTTTACAGGCTACGACCCCTACAACCTGAATTTAATTTCAATTCATTTATTTAATATAAATATAGTACAATTAACAGTAAAATGGCACGCGTTTCAATAAAGGACGTTATTTGGCCGAACCTTGTACAACCCTCAAACAGAAAATTAATTCGCATTTTCATACAAAAATCCTTTGAGAAATATACGGCATTTGTACTTGTCACCGCGAACCCCACAGGCGGACCAGTAGGTATGCAGTTGAGTGGGAGGGTTATGATCCCTTAAATCCTGATCATAATCTTACCGCCATTAAGGACGTAGAAGTATTTGCCACGTGAACTGAATTTGTGAACTTGAACAGATAAGGTCAAATGGAAATAGGCATAACCCTCTCGCACCCAAGCGGCAAAACAAATAACTCTCATTTCGCACTCAGCGTAACATTATTCTTGCATCCTTCTAATGCCCTTTAATTTGAGTTCATTCTTCATATTCGTATTTTGTTTAGTAGCCAATCAGTGCCCATTGACCAACGGAACGATTTAACATGTCTTATTGGATGCATCAGACTTCCTTAAGAAAACTAGAAGAAATAAGTATCTCTCAGGAAATTGGGTAGGAAACGAACTTACGATATGGGTGGTAGTTGCCATACGAGTAGCATCGTTACCACAACAAACAAAACATAAGGAAAGGCTACAATCCGCTTGGGCGAGCTGTTGCATACCCTATCCATATTCCTGTCCCCTATAGTGTCATTGGGTTGAGTCCTTGTCCAAAGTGTGTGCAACTAAAAACGTTGTTAAGGCGACTTTGAAAGGGACAATACATATCTACATATTTAACCCGTGCAGAGACGGGGAAAGAATATCTCTGCAGCGCCCCCCGAAAAACAGCGCTTGTAAAAGGCGACTAAAGGGGAAAAATCACTTCCAGGCAATTCTAACATCCACGTGAGCTTAGCGACACATGTAGCTGTCCCGCAAGTGTGCATGCAAATCCGAGGGTTGACACGACTAGAGCTCGCCGGTGTTGTAAAAGGTCGATAAAACAATCAGTCAAGGGAGCATGCACGTGTCGAAATCGTAGAAGAGGGGCAGGACTTAAACTCGAGCATCAAACAAATGCAATAACACCAGCATTTGATCGGCCTCAGTGATGAAGTGATCTGAACCGCAGGACACCCGCCGATGTCGATTGAGGTCGAAGGGGCGAACCCCACAGGCGGACCAGTAGGGATACAGTAAAGTGGTATTGTTATGACCCCCCATAACCTCGTCGTAAGGGGAGAAGAAGATAAAGCACTAGTTTGTGTGTGGTAAAACTGTTAATGAGACTATAAAGAAAGGCTTAAAAACATTATGGAGACTCTGCTCCCTCTTATGGAATGGTGCAAAAGTGTTTCGCTTGTGTTTTTCGAGCGACGAGTCAAGGTTCGTAAGATCCTAAATACACCACTTCACGACAGAAATGAACAAACAATCTAAATAGTGGACTCATTCAAACGAGGGAAAAGTCATGGCAACGGTTTCTTGGATTCTCAACTCGAAAAATGGAAAGACGATCACCGGACAGAACTGTGGCAATTTATTAGATAAATTTAGTTGATATAACAGCTGGCATTTTTGAAGAAGAAAAAAAGGCAATTTCATCACGACAAAGCACGTAAGCAATATCGCTGCAAAAAGTGTATCGCCTTGAACCCAGACTTAATTGCAAAATTAATTCAATTTGTGATGAAAAACAATTTCTTTCATTTTAAAACCACTGACTTCTCAAACAAGCCTCGTAAACTGTTGTTTTCGTGGAAGTTCTTGTCAAAAACGCCCCCAAAAAAATGGGTATGGCAGAAAGTTGGTATGGGCGAATTGTTAATAAGGATATACTGTCTTCATCATTTTTTATCTTACTGTTTTGTATGATGATGCTTGATGCCAACCCCACAGGCGGACCACTAGGGATCCAGTTAAGTGGGAGGGTTATGATCCCTTTAAACCTGATCATAGCCTCAGCTCCATCAAGGGAGAAGAAGAGAATGCTTGACGCTGTATCAAATGTTTGCATAAATCAATTTCTCTGGGCCGACTATTTTCCGTTTTATTTAAAGCCGAACCCCACAAGCGGACCAGTAGGGATCTAGTTAAGTGGGAGGGTGATGATCCCTTTGAACCTGATCATAGCCTCACCTCCATCAAGGGAGAAAAAGACGGTGCTTGACCCTGTCTAAATAAATCAATTTCTACGCAACGAATAGTTTCCCTTTTATTTAAAGCGGAACCCCACCGGCGGACCAGTATGGATCCAGTTAAGTGGGAGGGTTATAATCCCTTTAAACCTGATCATAGCCTCACCTCCACCAAGGGAGAAGAAGATGCTTGACGCTGGCTAAAATGTCTAAATAAATCAATTTCTCTGGGACGACTATTTTCCCTTTTTATTTAAATTACAATTTAACATGTTAATTAAAGAAACTTAAAACAAAACTTATCACAAGATAAAGTAAAAAGTTATTATAAACAAAAATAATAATAATAACGAAAAGACAAAAGGAAATCGTTCTCGTCCTTGCTACTGTTGCATTTAACTTGGAAAACAAAACACCACTGCCATCATTTTTGTGTGAGAATTTATTTTCAGGATTTTTCTTCGTTTGTATATAATGCTTTGTTTGCTTTTCGATTTTGTTAAAAATGTACAAATTGTATAATCTAAATTGAGAATTTATTCTTTTACTTAATGACTTTGTTTTCATTTTATTTTAATACACAATTTTATTTATTTTTCATAAATAATTTAAGTCTCTATTGATTAATAAATTTATTTTTAATTTTTCATTAAGCCTGACTTAGCGTTTACTTAAAAACTATTCGAAAATTTATAAATGGAAAACAAAAAAAAAATATAATAATATACATATATCAACAATTTCGTTCGCGCACAGCACATGCTCTCGGTCTCGATCACTCTCACACTCTGTAAAACATCATAACAAGGTATATGTAGATTTTGATAAGCTTAATTACAATTAGATACTTAAATTAATTTTTTTTTGTTTTCTATATATATGTACAGAAGGACAGTTGATTGAAAGTCAGTATATACAGTAGGTGAAGCGCCAATATCTAAACTAACTGCTATGAAATATTTTTCATTAGGCTAGCGCTACTGCAGCAACTGCTGCTAGCGGGTAGCTCTTTAGCGAGTCCTCCCCATTCGAGCTTGTAGATGCGTGTACGCCATCGTATAGCAGGATCCCACAGGGCATGCAGCAAAAGGTATGGTCCACTGATCTCACGCAACAGCCAGCCGATCACAAATTCGACTTTGTGGAATGGTAGCGATCCATTCTAGAAAGGGGGGAGGAAAATAAGTAAATTTGCATGTAGAGGATGTGAACATTTATACCTGGACAATTGAAAGGAGAAGCCAATCGGATAGGAACCACGATAATATATGTACTAAGTAGAAAACTAAAGAGTCCCAATTAAAGAGCAACGACACTGACCACGAAGCGAAGGCACCCACTACCAGGCACTCGGACAATGGCTCAAGTAGTATTGTTGTCGGAACCATTGCGATTCGCAGCTTTGCCCATCTTGTAAGGCGCGCTTGAAAATTGCTTATATCACAAATTCCGCTATTTTGCCAGGCCGGCTGGTTGCTTATGCGCAAATTCCAACCATGATCGGTGAAACATTTCGCGATGAAAAAGTCTTCAGCTAAATAGCAGCCGAACTTTTGTAGTCCCCCAAATTCGTCCATGACGCTCTTGCGGAGTAGGCACGACATACCCGTGTGACAGTTGATACCAAGTAAAGCGGCAGACAGGTAGATGCGCGATTGAACTGTTCCAAAGAAAATCTGCCAATCGATACGAAAAGTTATGAACAGTCAAACGATTTGATTTGCGTTAGGTTTACCTTTTCAAAAGTGGCTGCGAATCCATCTCGATCACAGGTAAACGGCATTTGATGGACTAGTCCCGTATTCTCCGTCATATTTTGAACCATATCCGTAAGGGTGTCGCTTTTCACTAGAACGTATAATAGATAATTTATTTCCTTTCTCAAAAAACCTTCACGCTTAGTACTCACTCTTTATTCCACTATCTGAAATCATGATGAGCCCATACTTGGCAGCTGCATAACCCGGTTGCATGTTGTTGATCTTTGGATTAACACCGACATTTGAGCCTCCAATGAAGAGCTTAGCATCGATTAGGGGATATTTGTTTCTTAAACTTTCAACAATCGGTATAGCCGGATCGTTTTTATCTTCGATGCAGAACAACAGCTCGTACTGAAAGCAAAATAATTAGTTAGGTTATTGCGGCGACAACACAATGTACTTACTATTGGATAATCCATGGTAAAGAATGATTCTAAATTTTGTTCCAAATTCGGGTCGACACCCATAAGTGGTTTAAGAATTGAAACAGCTGGCAGGGGTGTTTCGTGAGGAAAGCTGCACGATTTTCTCTGTAGCTTGTATTTTCTAAACCAAAAAAAGAAGAAGAGAATAATATCACATAATTGCATTGATAGTTGTCATAAATCTGTCACAATTTGATCCTGCTTAATTCAAGGCTATGGGTAGGTGAACATAGAAGCGTCAACACTTTTTTTCAGTGAACACGATTTCCTAGTTTAGACAGACGCCAAGGAAACGTGGTGTCAGCAACTAGCGACACCACTCAAGGCAGGTTTATCTCGTCCCTTTGTAGGTTCTTGTGGGTCTCTTCTTATTCTGCTTCATCGCGAGGTTATGATTCGCATTAAGGGGATGATCACCTTCATCCAATTTACTGTATCCCTACGGGTCCGCCTGTGGGTTTCGCCGGTTTAAACATCGGTCGCAACTAGGCCAATCAAATGCTGGTGTTGCTACATTGTATGCGATTGTTATATTGCGTTTTTGACGCCGTTCGTAGGATCTCTCATTTGAATTTAATTAATTTAATTTGGTGGGGGCGTCCGCAATCGATAGAGCTTGAGAGGAGGCGATGAATGAAGAGATTGTCTGCTGCATCCCTGCGGTCTTCAAGGCTATTCAAGTTAATGAGTTTGAGGCGGTCTTGATAGGGAGGCAGAATTAGGGGATCGTTCCAAGAAAGTCCGTGGATGGCAAATCGAAGAAAACGTCGTTGTATGTTTTCGATTCTGGTTACATGAACTTGCTGAAAGGGTGACCACGTTTGGCTGGCGTATTCGAGGAGGGGGCGGACAAAAGTAATGTAGAGAGATCTGTTCACGTAGGGATCAGAGAATTCCTTTGACCACCGTTTAATGAACCCAAGGGATGAATTGGCTTTACGAATTATCTCGTCAATGTGCGAACGGAAATTAAGCTCACGGTCGTACCAAGGTCACGAAGAGACTGTACGATGGGTATAGGTTGATCATTAAGAAGGTAAAGACGGGGAGGGGACTTATTGTATTTACGTGATAAGGTTATGAATTGGCATTTCGTAACATTGAGCTCTAGGCAGTTTTTGAGACACTAAATACAAAAACTATCTAGATCTTGTTGAAGCAAGCAGGAGTCTTGTGATGAAGACATGAGAGAGATAGAGGTTAGGTTAGGTTAGCTTAAAGTGGCTGTCAGCGTAAAGCCGACACACTTAGACCAAAGTTAGGTCCATTGTGATGCCACACGGATCGAAGGGTTTCTCCCGCTACTAGTTAAACCATTTAGAGCTTCTTATGAAGCGCGATAGACTTCTAACGTCAAAGTTAGCCAAGTCATTAAGATCATTAAGCAAGAAATCTCCCAGATAAAGATTTCTATTATGGGAGAGAGCAGGACATGTGCAGAGAAGGTGAGGTATAGTCTCCTCCTCCTCCTCGTCCAAGCAACTTCTGCAGAAGTCGTTTGAATAAACGCCAAGCCTCGATGCGTGCTTGCGAGATAGAGGAGTGTTTAATAACCCTTTACAGATCGTTTATAGTTAAGATGAAGAGAAGTGGACCTAGGTGACTGCCTTGTGGTACACCAGAGGTTGCCAGGAATGGGGCAGATAGGACGGACCTGAAGCGAACACTATATAAACGGTTTTCCAGATAAGATGACATCCATTTTAGCAGTATTGGTTCGAGATCAAGGGTGAGCAATTTGAAAAGAATTAGTTTATGGGATATCTTATCAAAAGCTTTACTGAAATCGGTTGCAGTAACATCGACTTCTTTATCACTTTCTAAGGCCGATAGCGCAGAGGACGCGTATACAACGAGGTTAGTGGTGGTTGATTTACTTTTTAGAAAGCCATGTTAGTTTTGGGAAATTAAAGGCTTACATTGAAAGCTTAAGAATTCGTACAAAATGCTTTCCAGGAGTTTGGGTATATGCGAAAGTTTAGCTATCGGGCGATAATTAGTAACTTCACTCTTTAATCCCTTTTTATGAATCGGCGTATGAAGGAGGACTTCCATATCTGAGGAAAGTCGCCTTGAGATAGCGAGAGCTTAAAGAGGTGCGAAAGGGGGTATTACAGCACGAGGGAACACTTCTTAAGAAAAATAGCGGTAATACCATCTGCAACTTATTTTCAATTACAGAAGGTTCAAAAGTTTGAGAGAGAAAGGGACCAGTGGAGTACTCGAGTAGGTAGTTGAAATAGAGGGATCTGGTACAAAGGAGTTGTCGGCAAAAGAATGTTTAAAAAAGGTGGCAAAAAAATTAGCAATGGTTTGTGGATCACTTGAAGATATGTTATCGTAAGAGAGGGATGCGGGGTAACCGTCGGGTTTTTTCTTGTAGTTAACGAATCGGAAAAAAGATTTAGGGTCGCTTATAAGAGGGAGTTATAAGCCTGGGTGAATTGACGGTATGAGCCGAGATAGTTGGAATAGTCAGAAAAATACTTGTTTCGAAGGAAAACTGACCATAAATTGTTTCTCTTGTTGCGTAACGATCGTATTCTTCGATTATACCAAGAGGGGGAACATGACAATACCAACTGGCTTCGAGAAAGGGTCTTTGACGTGAAGACTTCTTCAGATCTTCGAACCTCTTATTCGACCGAGTAGAGGGAAAGCCATTCCCACTACAACGGACCTCATTTTGGTCTAAGTGAGTCGGCCTTACGCAACCCACGTTTTGTTTTTGGAAGCACTCCGGGTTTGAAGAACTTCCAACAAGGAGAAGCGACATGTGTTACAAACTTTCAGTGCAAGGTGGAAGGTCGTGCTTAATGGCGGATCCGATTTGATTTGTTTACCCTTATTTGCTAGTCATATCGTATTCCCTACCACTATTTCGCGTCTGCTTGCCTTGCGTCACAATTTTACTGGCAGGAAAAGCATACCAAAAGATTAATCTAATTAACACGAAGTATGTCTGAAGGTATATCCAAAACAAAAATTAGTATTACATCATCTTTGATGTTATCCAACCCCCAGAAAGGCATTTCTAAAAATGCGGGTTTTACCTTATCGATGAGCACCTATACTTATCAAGCAATAAACTTTGATTACCCCTTATCTAGTTCTCACGTGTCCCGAGGTATGTGTCAGAAAAAACCGATAGCGCCCTGTCGCGGTGGTTACCAGCTATTAATAATTTTACTCAATTCCAAAACAATGCGTGTGTTCATTTTGTGGAATACAACTGTCGTGTGAGTTTTACAGTCCAAAAGTTGTAGCCTGTGACAGAGGCAGAGGTATTTCATATGCATTAATTTCGCAAAGCTTTATCTCTTGCGGAAATGAGAGCTTGAATAGGATTAGGTGACGAGCCGACCTGAATGACTGTTCGGTGGGTATTTGTTTCTCGTTTTTATACAAAGAAAAAACCTCTTTTCGGCGAACCTCGACGCAGGCGGACCAATAAAGATGCAGTTAAGTAATCATAGCCTCAACGTCATTAAGGGAGAAGAAGAAGATATAAAAAAAAACCCTGACAAGGTGACACCGCCAAATCAGGGTACATATATGTATAGCGGTTTCGTTTTATTAGGACGCGGGACGGCACTACTCCATTTTCGCGAGAGAAACTCTTTTTATGGGATTCAAGCCACCCCGAACCCTATGTTTCGTTGTGCGATACGCTCTCCCAATGGTAGACATTAATCAAGAAAGTATGGGTTCGACATCATCGGCCGTGTTAAAGATTTTTATGTCGCGACGATTGAAGAGCAGGCGAAATTAGTTACGTCTTGAAGTCAATGATGACAAGACCAAGTACATGCTATCAACAAACAATCAAACGTCTGTCCACCACCTAGGACAAAACGTCACTGTTGATAGTAATACCTTCGAGGACGTTAAATGGGACTCAACTCCACGACGCCGTCCCAGCTCCCTGCTGAGATGAATGAATGAATAACTCTATATATATACGACACTTTAATGGGGATCCGACGGAGAATTACATTAGGAAACCGCTGCTACTTCGGTTTGGCAAAACAAATAGGTTCGAAACTATTTACTCGAAGGACAATTGCAAGCCTATCCAACCTTAATCCTGCCAGTCCTGCTTTATGGTGCCGAGTGCTCGACGATAAGTTGAAAATGAAAGCTAATATTGGGTTCTTTTGAAAGAAAAACGGCGAGACTATGATCAGGTTTAAAGGGATCGCAACTCTTCCACCTAACTGCATTTCTACTACTGATCCGACTGTGTGGTTCACCGATTCGAACTCAAACACTATTGACAGACCTCCCGGTTTCGAATAGCTTCATAACTGAAGCCAAAAAAAATGCTGCTGGTGTTGCATTTGTGTAATAGAGAAGGCTCCCAGTGTTCATTATTCTTTGATAGTCCTTTAACGACCCCGGTTATCTCCAGACGTTTCGCCCCCCCCCACCCTCCCCCCCACGGATTGGCATACACACTTGCGGGACATTTTAAGGTATAAAATGAGTCGCTAGGCTTTTCTGAATTGTAAAGTTGCCTAGATGTGACTTCAACCCTCTTACGACAGCCGCTTAGCTGGTTCCTTTTCTCCGTTCATATGAGAACTACTTCTGCGATGTGTAAGGATCTTTTCCACTCCTTCTGCCACCTTTACACCTTCTCCAATTTATTCATTTTCAGTTCTGTTCTGCTTCTCTTCTTCTGTCACGAATACTTTGATAACAATGAGAAGCAAGCAGCAAGATCCCACCCCACCGTGGAGCTGTTGACACTCTTGCAGCTTCGTTGCTTTTGCCTTATGGGCAATGCATGTTGCCTCAAATCAACAATTCCTATCTTACACTTCTAGACGAATATATTATTCAAGCTTCAATTTAAAAGCTCTGCAATTAGCTGTTTGCGTTCTGCATAAATGAATAAGACAGTCCAGGTAAAACGCTTTTATACAATTAGGCATAGATAGCGAATTACCCAGACTTAAGTGTTATCTAGAAGGGAGAATTTTTAAATTGAACTGCGGATTGTCATACATTGCGAGTATAATGCACAGCAGAATGAGTCAGCTAACGAGCTAACGATTATTGTCTTATGCGATTAAATGTTTTATAATTGACCAGGGGCAAGGTCACTGGCATAAATATCAACCTCCCATCAATTGGATGACTGCCCCACTTTATCTTTTGCTAATAGGCGACAAGCTCTTGACATTAATAGACTAATGGTTGGCCCATCAACGAAATTGCTCTACTTAGATGGATAGGTATGCGCTGCGTGCAGCTAACAACTGTATTGAAAATGCAAAATGCCAAGCTGCAGACGACAGAATGTGACGCAGGACTGTTGAAATCCTTTGAAACAAAAACAATCAACTAAGTAGGTTTGTAGAAAGGTGCTTTTTTGAGGACAGATGATGGCTAACGTGGCGTTTGCTCAGATATTCAAGCAAACCATTAGGAAAGCAGTTTAGCAAGTGTTGTAATATTCATAGATGCATTATTATGCACTTGTCAGCGGGTAAACACAATTACTTAGGTAATTTCCGTAATTGTTTTTGACAGATAAATAGGTTCAGGATTGACAGTACCTACTGCGTCGTACCGATTATAAAATTGGAAAGGATTTGTGTTGTTGTTTAGATTTTACTATGAATCCAACTCAACTGAATCGGAATTAAGGTTTTAAATGAAGCGTTTTATTGAAAGTGCGATTAGGCGCGTTCATGGCACACGCAGGGAATGTACTAGTAGGTATTTCCGCTTCCACAATGACCCCGTAGGGACAAAAGGACAGATTTATCATATACTAGCGGATGGTTCCCGACCTTTCCAGGGGCCTTTTTTTTCTTTTTTTGTTGAACCCTAGGCTAGGTAACTGGACAAGAGAATCCGACGCCTGTGATACCCTGGGGGGTTTGATTTCCATACTTTAGAACCAATGCAAAACCCAACGAACTTACCATTCATGCGGATGCATTTATGAACTTGTGAAGTCGTTAACAGACCTGTCAGAAAGTTGTTCTTAATCGTGGAACAAATGTCTACGTTATTTCTAAAACGGCAGAGGGCAGGGCAGTGACAGAGGAAGCGAAGAGTATATCCTTTGTTCACTTTCTCGTCCCCTCATCATCTGCAGAGGTCATCTATACTGAGTTTCATTTTCTTTGCATGATAGCCCAGCATATTGTCCGGTGATAACACCCACAAGAGAACAAAGATGTTTTGTTCATGTTTCGTTCGTTCGAACGAAAAATACTCCGTCGCATATTTGGTCCTGGGTGGAGCGGAGCGAATGGAGGAAAAGATACAACCGCGAGCTGTGCCAAGATGTGGATGTAGTCCAAAAAGCTAAGATACGTTTACTAAATTTGCTCGGCCACATCGAGCGAATGGACAAGAGAATCTTTGACTCCCAGCCCCCAGGTTCGAAACGACAAGGAAGAGCGAACCTCCGTTTTAAAGACCAATCCATCGCAGATGCCAGAGCGCTTGGTCTGGACAACTAGAAGCAGCGTTCCCAGTTGCAGTTTCTCAGGCAGAGCTCTCCACGGGTCGGGAGCCCGTTTAGTAAGCAAGCAAGTAAATTAATCGCAGATGCAATTCACATAAATACTTCGTGCTGCGGTATTCAATCGAGTTCATGTACTCATTTGCACCGAGTTCGAATTTCACTTGTGGTCGCCGAGAACGTCAACCGTCATTATTGCGTCAGCGTAGGTTATTTGTGATAACCGGCTATCGCCCACTTGACTGTCATTTCAAATTTAATACAAACACAATTATGTTTGCAAAGATAGCGCAATCGGTGTTAAATAATGAATAGAAACTTACCCATAGCTGATGGCGAAAAAATGAATGCACCATGTCCCGCACCAGAATGTAAAGAAGAATAACGCGAGTCCATAAAGCGCGGAAACTATCGGTGACATGATTTTGTTGATGATTTCTTTTGTTTCCCACTTTTCAGGCAAAAATCACTCTCACAAAGTATATGGTTCGCATTTGGATTCAATTGATTTTCATGACTTTAGAGTCTTTTGAAGTCAGACACATGCGAACGTGGCAAACGAAACCGACAAACTAATTTGAAACTACAAAGTCCTTTGCATATTATGTTTAGCTGCATATGTACGCGAAGGAATCACCGTTTCGCGGACTCTTGTGTTTTTGCGTTCTTTAAAAAATACTTTTAACATTCTTCGATTGACGACATGGACGGCGCCTCCTCATCCCGTCTTCGATAGAACCATTCCCCGGCGAGCGAATGATTGTTGACTGTTCTTACGACGATAACAGTTGATACAAGCAGACGAAGGGGTGAATGCTATGAAATCCAGTTGCTATGGTGTTCACGGCGGTGGCGGTGTGTCACAGTCTCCAGTTCTGTGGCGTTATCTATCCTAGAATGTGGAAGTTTCTTCAGGTGCTGTGCGTCACTCACTCCCCAATTAATTATTCATACTAAGTGTTTTGTTTTTAAAGTCGTTACTTTGACATGGATTTGTAATTTGTACGCCTTTACATGGGAGACGTACAAATTATTGAATGAAATTGTTATTCGATTGGTTTTTTTATTTTTTGGAGGAATGAATCACTCGTTTTCCACTGGAGAAGAAAATACAAAAAAAATACAACAGTGATTTAGCGTTTGAACAAAGCGTTGTTTTGCTTGTTGTTGGGAATTGCTGTTCCTCTGAATGGAGATTCAATAGAATGATTTAAGGCAACAAAAACGATGGAAAACTAAGAAAATATTCTGCCTTTTCTTCGTGAAAAAGTGCAAATTTGAACAGAATCCTTTCACCGAAGAGGGAATATAATACTTTTATAGTTGCGCTTATATGACAGACTACAGATTGATTTATAACTAACTCTGTTTTTTGCCAGAAATTTCTTACGGTTGTCTCTTTTTTTTTATTGGGTATTATCCAATGCCAGATGTGACAGCCCGTCATAACGGGTTTCTTATAATCGAGCCATATGAAGTGAAAGGAGACGGTTTTGATGTGTTGAAAGAGTAGGTATGCGAGAGTTGGAATTGTCATGAGATGCATCTCGAATTTGTCATCCGTAATCGGGGTAAAATTGTGGGAAGGCTCGATTTAAGACATCGATTTTTATTTTATTTTGATTCCAAATGGTTGACAATGTAAACTACAACTATATGGGTACAGATTGCTGGTATTCATAATCAAAGTCAGGTAGAGAGGCTCCAAAAACTCCGAAATAAAGCAATAAGAAGTATTCTTAGATGCAATAGATTCACATCTATAAGATACATGCTGGATGCGCTCAAGTGGTTAGGCGTAAGACAAAGGTTGGAACTAGACACAATAGCAGTTTTTAAAATGAAGCACCAAGCTACCTAACAAGTGGAATGACAAGGGTTGGAGAAGCACAACCGTATCAATTGAGAAACTTCAATGACATCAGGGTAAATCGCCAGATTTCTGCAGCCGCTGGCAACACGCTTATGTACAAGGGAATACTTTTATTTAACAATTTGCCAAATGAAATAAAAAACGAAACAAATTTCAGAGTATTTAAATCTAGATGCATACATTTTTTAAAACATAATAGGTGACTCGCTTAAAAATTTAACTGTAAACAAAGTACTTGTCTATGTAATAATAATATTTTTGATATCTTAACTTAAAATTTTGATTTTTGTAAAGTATTTTTATACTAAATATATGAATTGCTACCACTAATACTGTTGCATGTTTGCTCAAACTGTGTCATTCAGCATCAATTAGTCAACTTGTACCGCCATCTAGTAGAAAGTAGCCATATTACCGATTTTGGCAGCATTTGAAAGCAGTTTGAGTAGCTGTGGAATAACGAGTACACTCAACGAATCTGGAAATTTCGAGAGGTGTCACTAGGAGATATAAATAGATGTTATGTTGTTCTCGAACCTTCTAAACTCAACGAATCTGGAAATTTCGAGAGGTGTCACTAGGAGATATAAATAGATGTCACAGGAGCACCCAAGACATTCGAGTTGTGAACCGCGATAAAGAAGGGCGATAGATGACAGTAGTGAGAAGTATAGAGAATATTGAATAAGAGAAAAGTGATTGTTTAAAGTGATTAATTGTGAAAGTAAATTGTTGAATTAAATAAGTGAATTATTAGAATAATAATCAAGAAGTAAAATACATTGAAAGAGAACTAATAAAGATTAATTAAATAGAATTACGTTTTATCTTTTCGAATCCTAGCCGGAATGCAACAATACTAATAATTGAACATCAGAGCCTAGTTCCCGACAAGGGCAGGTGAAAAGTATCCTACTTATTGCAGTGATAGTGCGTAGTCAAATCAATCAATCAATAATATATAGCCCATTGTGCCCAACGTATGCCTCTTCTAATATTTTCCATTCTATCCTGTGCCCTGAGAATCAGTTCTTTTTATGGCGTCACTGCAGCTCATCGGTGGTCTTCCCCTGTTTCTGAGGTTCTCTCTTGGTCTCTATTCTAGCAGTCTCTTTGTCCATACTTGTCTGTTGTCCTCGCCACGTGTCCTACCCGCCTCCAATTCGCCCTTGCAATTTGTGTTAGTATATCGGAGAATCCAGTTTGTAGTCTAAGCCCTTCATTTCTGACTCTGTCGCGTCTGCGTATTCCCATCATCGCCCTCTACACCGACCTTTACTGAACTTCCAGCTTGTTGATGGTGTACATTGTAAGGGTTGAGCTATCTTGAGGTGAAAACTTGCAGTATGCATTGGTCGAATACTTTTCTTTTCAGCCGCATGGCTGACTGTCGCGTCTGCGTATTCCCATCATCGCCCTCTACATCGACCTTTGCTCAACTTCCAGCTTGTTGATGGTGTACCTTGTAAGGGTTGAGCTCTCCGACCGTAGGTGAAAACTTGCAGCATGCCTTGGTCGAATACTTTTATTTTCAGGCGCATGGCTGACTCTGTCGCGACTGCGTATTCCCATTATCGCCCTCTATATCGACCTTTACTCAACTTCCAGCTTGTTGATGGTGTACCTTGTAAGGGTTGTGCTCTCCGACCGTAGGTGAAAACTTGCAGTATGCATTGGTCGAATACTTTTCTTTTCAGCCACTTGGCTGGCTTTGTCGCGTCTGCGTTAGTCTCATATGAATCTGTCAGCGGTTTCACAGTTTTGTTTTGAAACTGATTAACCCCACTTGCCCTTAGAAATGTATGCTGTAGAAAGTCTCAGATTATTCAAGAGACGAGAAACTAGTTTTTTTATGGATAGCTCTCTGTTTTGCATTCTTGATATCTCAGAAGAAAGATGACAGTACCAATTGAGTCGGTCGCGCCCCATTTTACTTGAGATATATTCTGTGACGTAAAGGCTTCCTCGAATTTTGGAATGTCTTAATATACCAATTTTTTATTACATCTCATTTTCTAAAGAGAGTCAGCCTTTTTGCGAAGATCAATCGACAATTGATAATTGACTATTTTCAATGTGTGCTATTGTGAACGAACGATTCATTTGGTATTTTTGTCAATCGCATTTTTTTAATTGACTGCGAAAATCGTTTAGAATCGTTCGTTCACAATTGCACACATTGAAAATAGTCAATTATCAACTGTCGATTGATTTTCGCAATAAGGCTCAATATAAAAAGAAACCATGTAATTAACTCGACTTTAACTGTTAAACTTTTACTCAATAATACGTTTATCTCCTTCAGTATATTTATTATATTTTTACTTTCAGCACTGTTAGAAAAAAAAAATGCATTAATTTCCTTCATTTTCCTTTGAAACTGACACAAAGGTAATTCGAAAACAGACCAAACATTACATTGGACATGGCATCACCTTTTAATGAAAGAGCTCGCTGTTGGTTTGGCATCACCTGGTGTAGTGTTCATTTAAAGAATTCCCTTGGCAGTAGGATTGTTACCTCCTCGTACATTGGTAATTTGAGTTTTCATCAAAGCAGACATTTTAGTTTGAGTTATCTGCGGTGCCGTTGCCATTTGTGTTATGTTTACCAAAGGTAAACGATTTAATAAATATTTCTGCGACAAAATCCATCCATAAACGAATTCGCCCCAAACGCACTATCTAAAGTATTCCAATTCGCAGTGCGAGCAAAACAATTGAATATTTTTCTCATTTTTGCGTAGGTTTCGCCTCCCTCGTGTTGTCTCGTTTTTTTGTTTAGTCATATTCGTTCGTCTATATGTACTTTAGTTAATCTCCGCTATTTCTAGTTTGTTTTGTGCAGTCAATATAATTTTCACCAAAAGGACGGTGTTTTTTCCCTTTCTCGATGAAGGAAAAAAAAAGTGTAAATCAGTTTGTGTGTGTTGTGTCTTTGCTGCTACCTCAGTCATAGTGTTGAAGCGCACCCAGTGGATATAATGTCTCATAAATGATTAGAAAAAAAACAAAAATAATCAGAAAAAGAAAAGTCCTTCAGTTTTTTTTTTATAGCACATCTGCTTTCGTCTGTTGGCCTGTAGAATTCGCTTGTCGCTCGTTTTGTCGCAACTAGTTCGGTTCCTTGTAAATTGTTTTACTCATAATCTTCTTTTTCAGTTTTATTTTTCCCCACAAAGATAAAATATTTTTCAACTTCTTGTGTGTGAAATTCGGAAAATATGTTTTAATTCAGTTTGCATTGTTTTTTGGTGCGAGGAATTGCAATAAAAAAAAGAAGAAGGAAAGAAGAAAACAACAAAAAAGCAAGACAACAAATTCAGTGCAAATGTTAATAGTTGACGGAGGCAGGAAGGAAACTAGTCAAGGAAGTGCAAATGGTGAGTTTGTTGTTATTTTTTTGCCATCTTTTTGCAAATAATTTTTTAAAAGTTTTTTTTTTTGTTTTTTTTTTGGTCTCCAATTGGAATTATTTGAGGTTTTCATTTCTCGGCAGTTGGTTTGGTGTATTTGCTTTTCTTTTTCTTTTTTGAACAAGAAAAACAGAAAGAGACACACGATATTGTTAGTCATGTTCGTTTGTTTTGTTCGGTGTGGGAATCTCGGTTTGTTTATGTCGGGTACTTGGGTCATGTGTCACGGTGAGAAGGCTTGAAAGTACTGTCACTACTTTGTTGGGTGGGGTGGGATTGGCATTGTTCATAGCTGCACTGCAACACATTCGATTGTCCGTCCTCAGGTGTTTGCCAAATTACCAACTTCAAACCCAGCCTGGCAGCACTAACAATTAGAAAAAAACAACGCCTACCCGTCTCGTAGTTTTTTTTTGCTTCCTTACGGGTCACCTCAATAATTGTTGATTTAACGAGTATCGGGTGTCGGAGGCGCCAGTGCTCAATCCAACATTATGTTTCGCTGGAGAGTGTTGTAAAAAATCGTGCCTTTGACAACTAGCACAGCTGCGACTAAGAGCATCGACTTCTACTGAGATATCGGGTGTGGAGTTTTTGTTTACTCCGAAGTAGGTCAAATCCTACTTGGTGACACAATTCGCCTTTTTAAATCAACAATTGGGGTTCCCGTTTTGCGGGTGGCAATGGTGCAGTAGTAGTGTATTCGCTTACGGAATGGAAGGTCGTGCGTTCGAATCCCGGCCAAGTCCATTACTTTATACCGAATACATGAAATCGTAATCTCCCTAAGTAACTTAGACACCACCCGTGGAGAAAAACCCTACAACTGCACCCAAACACTTCTTTCCTATCTCTCTATTCTTTCTAATACCAAGTAGCTTACACTGTGTTCTTCGCATTATAACTGTACTGTAACAACAGAAAAAAAATCCCTTTAGCGTAAGCAAATTATAAAAAAAACATAGGGGCGGGCTACAGTCCGCTTGGGCGAACTGTTGGATACCCTATTCATATTCCTATCCCTAATAAGTGGGCGTGACAAAAATTTAAAGGATTTTATCGAAAAAACTAAGCTTTTGTAAATAAAAACGCTCCCTAGCTCAAACTTTGGTTTTTCAATAAAATTGTTTTATTTAGTTGTGGGCGTGTCAGTAGGCGAATTTAAAAAAAATTTAAGCATGAGCATAAAGGGCACCTAGAGAGTATATACTATAAATTTCAGCTCCCTAGCTCAAACTTTGGACTTTCAAAAATAAAAATAAAAATAATTGTGGGCGTGTCAGTAGGCGGATTTTGAAAATATTTACACATGAGCATAAAGAGCCCATAGAGAGTATATATTATAAATTTCAGCTCCCTACCTCAAATTTTGGTTTTTCAATAAAATTGTTTTATTTAATTGTGGGCGTGTCAGTAGGCGGATTTTGAAAATTTTATGTCCCAAGCAGTTTTATGGGCCATAGATCGTATATAAAAAATTTCAGCTTTCTAGCTCAAAGTTCAATTTTTCCCAAAATTTGTTTTATTTAATTGTGGGCGGGTCAGTGGGCGGATTTTGAAAATTTTATGTCCCAATCAGTTTTATGGGCCATAGATCATATATAAAAAATTTCAGCTCTCTAGCTCAAAATTCGATTTTTTCCAAAATTTTGTTTTTTTGAGTTTGTGGGCGTGTCTGTGGGCGGATTTCAAAAATTCTTAAACTTGATTATTTCGGGACCCTAGAGAGTATATGTTTAAAGTTTCAGCTCTCTAGGTCCAGTTTAAAGGCCTAATTTTTGCCGACGGACGGACGGACGGACGGACGGACGGACGGACATGGCTAGATCGACATTACTATTGATGCTGATCATAAATATAGTAACTTTTAGGGGTCTACGGGCAATATTAAGGTATGTTACAAACTATGCGTCAAAATTAATATACCCCTAGAATATGGTATAAAAAAACAATTGAGGTTCCCGTAAGCAAGCAAAAAAAACTACGAGACGTCAAAAGCATGATTGTTTACACTCTCCAGCGAAACAAACATAATGTTTGATTGAGCACTGGCGCCTCCGACACCCGATACAAAAAAGCTATGAGACGGGTAGGCGTTGTTTTTTCTAATTGTTCTTAAAGCCTTTACCGCTGCACGGTGTTGTCGATAGCTTCCACGTACCCCAGATCTGTTGATGATATTGGGCTTCTATTTGCAAGGCTTCTAGCCCCTTCTATTTTACGCTTCTTCATTGATCGGATAACTCACGTGGCCATCGTTTGGCAAGTGATAGAAATTTAACGGGTAGGAAACTCGCTGCAAATTGTTGACACCTGCACTGCGCACCATAATCTCCATCAAAATATTGAAGAAGGGCAAGGAGATGTGCCTTTGTCGAAATCCGGTGCATGTTTCTAGCGTTTCGGAACTAAACATGGTACCGCGTATTTCCCAGTTGCACACGGCACTCGAATTTTAAGTCGATGCAAATGCAGCCAATTGCCTGGCTTTCTTATAAAACCTCCGGATGTTGTTTCGATCATGAGACTCTTCGAATCCCCAGAGCTGGAAGACTGCATAAGGCACTCTTCCTCCTACGCCTTTCTCCTGGCTCGAGTCTCTTAGAATTTGTCATATTTTTCCGATGAACACAATCCACGGGCTCTTTTTGGGGCGGTTGAAAAGCAACGGTGATATATTCTGTGTCGTCCTCAGTCGACAAAGACTCGGGCAGTGACAGAGAAAGTAGGGATAACCTCGTGGATCTCTGCGTCACTGCAGCCTCTTAAGATGTCGTCATCTCTGAGAATTATTTTCATTGTGCGGCTCGTTAGAAATCTATGACCGGTGACCGCAGTGTCATCGCTTTCTCCACAGGCTTCGTAGTTAGTGGTATCGCTTAACCCTAGCACCTTAAGATGCTTGGCAAAAGCATAATGGCCGTAAGAGGACAGTAATTCGTCTGCAGTCTTTTCTGTCGGGAGACAACAAGAATGAAGCAGATTTTTACAGACGGCGGGAAGAATTCGCGTAGTCTCTCTGCACCCTGGAGAGTCATGCCATCTGCGATTATGTTTATACGAAACCCAACCGTCAATGGAAGCCCTGACCAAAGACGCAGGCAGACATAACGACGGTTCAGGTCCTTCAGAAGTCTTTCTTTGAGCCCTGTCTAGCTGGTTCACCGGAGATTTCATTTCCTGTGATTCCGTTATGACCCGAGACCCAAATAAGTCTCAGTGAATTCAGCCTTCCCATCGAATTCAGAGAGATCTTGCATTCACGAACTGTTTTGGGGGTGGTTAAAGGGTTGAGCAAGGCCTTAAGCGCAGAATGACTGTAGCTGTTCCTCACGGCATAGTCCATAGCCATTAGGATAGCGTAAGTCTCCGTTTGGTAGACTGAGGGGTATCCCACACTGCATTAAACAAAAACTGATTGAAACAAAGAAAACAGTTCAAGATTTGCCAGTCGCAATGAGTCGGGAGTTCGTGGTTGAACAATATTAAAAGTGCGGTGATTCGTTGGTTCGTGTGCGTTTCGTACTCACTTATCTGGTCGTGGGTTCGAAAGTTTAGACAAGAAGGGACAGCGGTTAACCGATATCCTTTGGGACCATCAACGTCAGCAGCGACGCTTTTCCTAATGAAGTTTTAACCAATGTTACATCGTAAACTAATGCAGCTTTTCTGATGTTGAAGGGTGTGGGACGCGTGCAAAGATGTGCAGTGCATTGTCTTCTCTTCTTTCTCATCTGCAGTATCTGCAGCAGTCATTCTAGGCGATGTCCAGTCTTTGAAAATATCTACCTATCGCTTCGTTCCAGCTTAGTTCCGAAGTCAGTCTGTCAGTCAGGACAAGTTCAGGTTAGGTAAGTCGGTTGGCGAGGCATGCACTCGTCACACTTAGATCAGTGTAGATCCGTTGTTGTTCCCTTGGGGTTTTCAACTCTCACACTTGAAAGCCTATGCATGATCAAGCCACCCTGAGGCATTTACAAACTTTATTTGAGTCAGTCAAAAATGGTCTTGGAATTTTCCAAGTCTAATGCCTAATATTTATTTCTTAGACTGCAAGGCAGGGACGGAGAAAGCGAAGAGTATCTTTCTGCACTTCTTCATCGCCACAACCTCTGCATAAGTCGTCATCCGTGCTGATTTTCATTCGTTTGGCATGATATTTCAACATGTTAGGGCGGTGATGACTCCCACGAGAGAGGACAGACAAAGCTTTTTGTCCATTTGCAGTAAACTCTCGGTTTGGCGTTTGTTTTAGAGCGGTCACGTTTTCCTGGTTGTGGTACTGGATTGAAATGTGCTCCCTCTTTCATTAGTTGCCGCTGTATTTTGTTCCCAATCAACTGTTTAAGGTGTGAACCCTGTCTTTGCAGCTCATCAGCCTTCTCAATGTGACTGTGTAAGAGAGACATTTCAGCAGTCAGTCCTGTCAGTTAGGTTCAACTCTTTAAATAAACTGTTCGTGCTCAAAATAATATGTTGTGTCCGCACTTAATTTCGTGTTTATTGCATTTTAAATGATCTTCAATTGTTAGTGTCAGACATTTTATTTCTATAGAAATGTTCACGTTCCCTTTCCTGTTGTTTATGCGCGAGCACTTAGTCTACTTAACATTTAATTTAAGTTTGTTGCAAAAAGAAATGGGTTATATATGGCACCTCGCGGGCTCACTCAGATCAACCGATGACACGTTCTAAGACTTTTATCGGCTCGTCCGAGCTTCGTTGTTTCCTTTAATGGAGGACCAGTAGCTGTCGTCGCTTCTATTTGTCCGGAGTAAGATGTGCGCGGTTTGAAAGTCGTTTAATTTGCTCTGTTGGTGCTGTTTTTTTTTTTTTTTTAACTTAGCCTTCCCTTTGTGATAGGAACAATCCTAAGCCTAACTCAGAGTAAGAAGGTTAAGACAGTTTTTGTGAGAGCTTTTTAATATGAGACACAGTGAAGTTTGAAGGAATGCTTTGCGTAGTTCTTGTAATAGGCATCTATTTTATTTCATTTCATTTATTGAGCATCATGTACAAGTAAGACTTAGTCTTTTATACTACTTTAACTACAGAGGATAACATTTGATGGTTAGACCTACACTATAATAATAAATTAGTAAATAAGAAAAAATACAAAAAATAATAATGCAAACACTATTGCAGGAAGCAGGAAGGTAGCAAGGAGAAAAGGAGTGGAAGAAATTTGAGGAAATTTGAGAGTTGTAGCTTTTTTTTTTTTGAAAGAAAAGTACTCCAACGCAGATTTTTTGAATTGAGTAGCTCCAGTTAGTTGTTTTGTTGCATTGGGCAAAAAGTTCCAAAGTCTAGTGGCATGCACGAAGAAATGGCGAGGCGTGATTAAATAATTGGATGGGGGGTGTAATTATATTAAAAGTTCTGGAAGAGCGGGCAAATTGAAGCTTTTCAAATAGATATGGTGGCGATTGATTGTGAATTACTTTGTGCAAAAACAAACAACATCTAACATCTAGAAACTGCTGAAGTGTACAACCGAGCACTCCTTTGTTATAGTTTCATTTAATGATCATATCGTCGAAGGCCATAAACATACCTAACCATATCGTTGAAAGCAACCGTAAGTTTATGCAGCGATAAAGAATCAAGCTTGCAAATAAACAGCGGAAGCATACTCAATGTAAGGCACAATAAGCCTGAGCTTCGTCTCAACTGGAGTAAAGCTACCACAGTTTACGTAACCCACCGTAAATTCGCCCTACTGTGCTGTTAATATGGTCAACTGGGGATAACGAACGATTGATGCAAAAACCCAGATTAGTTACAACTTCCATGAATTTCAAATGTACACTGTTAAGAACAATTGGAGGTAGTTCTTTAGTGTCATGAAGTTTTTTGGATATTAAGATGGATTAAGCTGAAGACCATTACACCTAGATTTTTGAAAGATCTTCATTCATCCTAAAAACAAGGTCGTCTACTAGTCCTATTGGTCTGAACAAGTAAATTCGAGCATCATCTGCATAAAAATTAACGTTAGTGTTTAAACACATGGTTGCGACTGGACTGGAAAGCCAGGGTAAGTCGGGGAACGAACATTTGGTCAGGAAATGTCAGGGAATTTCGAAAACAGTCAGGGAAAATTCCCTCTGTGTGTATTTTTTATTTATAATACTAAAAAAAAAATTATGTCGAGCTCTGCACGTTTACGCAAAAATATACAAATCAAGGCGCCTGAACCATCGACATGTTCGCAGTCACAGAAAATGTTATTTGTGAAACAGAGGCAACTTCATATCTTTTCTGTGCTGTGCAATATTTATGAATTTTAATTTATGTGGTTTTCCATTGGGAGCAAAAATATTACTTTTCATGAATACACTTTTTTTCTTATTTTGGGATCACATTTCGCAGATCTCGATATCTTTCGAGATACACCTACGCACCATTTCACTAATCCACCATTATTATCTAATAATGTATGTATGTACGTTGAACATTTTTTTTTAATTGTAGGATTGAAAAGTATATCAATCCTTTTTTTCGATAAATGCGCTACGAAAAGTCTGAGATTATGCTTAAATGAAAAAGCACATCTTCATGCTTTCCGAAAGGCATGCAAACTTATATGTAGTAGGTACATCAAAAATCAAAATAGTCTATTTCGATTGAATTTGTTCCCTTTGCTAAGGAAGATTTTGTATAGAATAGTTTTTATTTTAAGGCAATAACGGCAAAGCAAGATGCAAATTAATTATGCAAAAACGAATTTGAGTTAAGCAACACGGGCCAAAGGGCTTTGGTGTCGCATCAAAATGGACTAGCGCATAAGTCAAATTCTAGACGTCACAAAAAATTGATACTTTCTTGACAGCGTCTGATTCATTGGTCGCCTCTAGTAGTCAAAAAACATCTCAAAATACACCAGAAAATATTAACGCTCAAAATACACAAACAAAATATTTTACTTTCGACAAGACCGATTCCATTGTCGAGAGATAAGGTGGTGTCTCAGTCTCTATATTATTTCGACCAGAGCGTCCTTGAACTCGTCTGTGGAAATTAGTGATCTTTTTCGATTGATGTGTCCAGACAGCAAAATTGCTGAAAATTTTAAGTTAGGAAAAACTAAGAGTTCCTACGTTATCCACCACGGTATCTGACAATATTTCCATAACATTCTCTTGGATAAAGTAAACAAATGTGAAGACTTTGTTATATGTTTTGACGAAGCACTGAACAAAATAGCTCAGAAAGGACAAATGGATTTAGTTGTCCGTTTTTTTTTTGATGAGTCGAAAGGAATTGTTTGCAATAGATACTTAGAAAGCGAGTTCATGGGATCTTTAAAGTCAGATGACATTTTAAAACATTTTGACAATGGAATCCGATTTTTGAAAAAAGAGAAACTTCTTCAAGTATCTATGGATGGCCCAAACGTAAATTTATCTTTTTTTACAGAAATTATAACAACAGCGAAATGAAATTGATCCGGAGGGTACGCAGCTACTAGTATTTGGTGTGTGGTCTACATGTAATACATGGAGCCATGAAAACCGGACTTACAAATGTTTCATGGGACCTGCATATTTTTGATGTGTAAACATCTTTGCTTTCGTTGATGTGTAAATATCTTTTTTCTCGGTAGGGGCTAGTTGGAAATATCGAGCGTCACCGTCATCGTCAGATTTTCAGCGTCACCGTCAGATTTTCATACCACGTGAGTTAATCGGTGCTCGCCAGATCAGCGCAATTAAACGACGTTGGGCGCGGTTAGTACGTAGATGAGTGACCGTTTGAGAACAACCGCGTGTCGTTGTTTTTTTTTTATTTTATTTATTTCCTTATACATTTTCCAGTTTTAATTATGTTCAATTTTAGAGATTAATATGTCCTTACGAAACACCGGGAAGTTGTGTGGAAGTAGATTTGTTTTGAATAATTGAGGTTGTATAGCTTGAAGTTTGTTGTACATCAGTTGAAGGTAAGAGGAAAAATATCGATTTGTACTTCGGTAAGCGATGGCCGATTTACGAATGTCACTTTAAGTTGTAATAAGGTTATTTACCAAGTAGTCCTTGGAGAACCAAATAAGGTCCTTAAGCCCGAAAAAAACATTTTTTTCAAAAACTCCTAAAAAACCGCGCAGTATATTGTGTTCAATGTTATTTGACTAACAGATCCTTGAAACAACAAAAATTTCCTTAAAAGTAGAAAAAAGTATATTTTTCCAAGATGCCGTTAGAATCCACACGGTATATCTGTGTTCAATGTTATCTTGCAACAACAAAAAAGGTCTTTAATAGTCGAAAACAGAATATTTTTCCAAATAGTCATTAGAATCCGCACGGTATATCTGCGTTCAATGTTATTTGACTAAGAGATGTCTTTGGTACAACAAAAAGGTCCTTAAAAGTCGAAAAAAGGATATTTTACCAAAATGTTTGTTGTTCCTTGCACCCCTCATTCAAATAACATTGAACTCATATATACCGTGCCGTTTCTAAACACATTTTGGGAAAATACGAGTATCATTTTTCGGGTTTAATTATTGTGGCTCCGAGGACCTCTTTGTAAAATAACCTGATGTAAAATAAAAGGGACATTCAATCAATTTTTATTTTAAACGCAATATGCATAATAAATCCCAATAAATTATCACCATTATAGCAAAATAAAAAATTTTGATTAAGTTATTAGTTATTACCTAGGCAGCTAAAAACTAACCAACTTTTAGTTGTCATACGCAACCTGCAACTAATAACTAATAGCTAAAATTAGTTGTCATTATGATAGCTAACCACCAAATCGATTGCATTTTTAGCGCAGCTAATTTAACTACGTTAGTTACTTAGTTATGGCGTTAGCTAGATAACAAATTAGGTAACGCGCAACTGTGCCTACATGTTTACACATCAACTATACCGTGAGTGCAGCGTGGCTCACACCTTTTTTTAAAGGGTTCTCAGTTTGTTTTTATGTTAGTTAGTCTGGGCGGACCTTTCGTAGACAGCCAAAATGATCGGTGGATGATCAGAAGGAAGTTCGAAGCATTCCCTAACTACAATAGAGTTTCCCGACAACCCGTTCGTGATGAAGAAATCGATGAGGTCTGGTGTTTTTGAAGCCAATTCTATTGATTAGTCCAAAACGCACGGTCCTCCAACTTGGGAGAGGCCGTGGAGAAAAAATGTAAAAAATCCTGCAATGTGAATTTGATAAGGAATTAGCTTGGGGATTTCGGCTTTCCTTATCAGTTCTTGCATACTGGGAAGACGTAATTGGTTTATGGTCCTTGACGAGCTGCTTTTAGACCAAGTTATGTGCGGAGGCGGTATGTGGATCGCACTGTTAAAATCCTAGAACCAATTGCGTGTCTTAATGACCGAAAGCTGACCAATGTGGGAGTGTAGGATTATCTGCTCTTCTTTCTCAGTCATTCATTCATAGGGAATGCGCAATCTCTGAAAATATCTATCGCACAGTGTCTGCTATAATTATATTTCGAATGCTCCACAAGTCAGTTGAATCCAGCTTTGGTCATGATATTAAGAAACCCACTGCCATGTATAGGCGACACAACCGACCCAAAGCATTGAGCATCACCTAAACACCAAATGACAACAACAACCCATATTACATGTCCACCACACGACTGTCATCAAAATAAACTAAACAAAACAAATCCAAGCAAATAAAAAACATAGGGACGGGCTACAGTCCGCTTGGGCGAACTGTTGGATACCCTATTCTTATTCCTATCCCTCATTTGTGGGCGTGACAAAAGTCTAAGTATGGTTGAATTGTTAAGAACGCTCTACATATTTTGTTATATAACATTTAAAGGATTTTATCAAAAAAAAACGCTTCCTAGCTCAAACTTGGGTGTTTCAATAAAATTGTTTTATTTAATTGTGGGCGTGTCAGTAGGCGGATTTAAAAAAAATTAACACATGAGCATAAAGGGCCCCTAGAGAGTATATATTATAAATTTCAGCTCCCTAGCTCAAACTTTGAATTTAAAAAAAAAAAAAAATTAATTGTGGGCGTGTCAGTGGGCGGATTTTGAAAATATTTACACATGAGCATAAAGGGTATATATTATAAATTTCAGCTCCCTAGCTCAAACTTTGGATTTTCAAAAAAATTGTTTTATTTATTTGTGGGCGTGTCAGTGGGCGGATTTTGAAATTTTATCCCGAGCAGTTTTAGGAGTCATAGATCATATATAAAAAATTTCAGCTTTCTAGCTCAAAATTCGATTTTTTCGAAAATTTTGTTTTTTGTGTTTGTGGGCGTGTCTGTGGGCGGATTTCAAAAATTCGTAAACTTGATTATTTCGCGACCCTAGAGAGTATATGGTTAAAATTTCAGCTCTCTAGGCCCAGTTTAAAGGCCTAATTTTTGCCGACGGACGGACGGACATGGCTAGATCGACATTACTATTGATGCTGATCATAAATATAGTAACTTTTAGGGGTCTACGGGCAATATTAAGGTATGTTACAAACTATGCGTCAAAATTAATATACCCTTAGAATAGGGTATAAACAAACAATAATTCTATTTTAAGAAAACGAAAAAAGCATGAATGTGTTGCTTGTATGGGACACGTGCGCTGCCGATTAAGATAATGTTTACATGCAAAAAAGGGCACGCGAACTAAATAATTGGGTTACTCACTGGACATGAAGGCAGATAGACACGACATGAGCATCTAATTTATCTGTCGCGATGTCGGATGATGGTTTTAGGCCAGCTAGCACTGTTGCTCAATTCGGATGACTTTTCTAATGAAGCAAATTGTTTGATGTGACATTTCGAGGCTCCGGCTTATTGGCCGATCAATTAGTCTGAAGAAGAAGACTAATTTGAATCCATCATCATCATCCACCTACTGTTGTTGGAAGCACAGCAACTATTATTGCATGCATTATTCATACACATGTTTATTGCGCATATCAAACTTTTGAACTTTGTCTGACGTCTCTTTTTTCTGTGGATTGATTGTTATTGTTGTTGTGCTTGGAAGCTGATTGATCTGCTTAAAGCTGGTTGAAAAAAAGCAATTCATTACTGGATGGTAACAAACAACGAATCCTTCCTTTGGGAATTTTATTTCAATGCGCTCGCAAATAATCAAAAAAATACTTCAGCTGGTTTGGCACCTCATCCAAAGACCTAGCCGAATTTATTAAGAAATCCGGCCTCATGAGTGAGCTCTAATCCAAAACGAGGTCATTTTAGCCGCGTTGATAAGGGTACTTAGTCCCAGCTTCTTAACAATCCAATCTAAGTTAGCATGAATAATCGTTTTCGTAGCCGTTCTGGAAGTTCTGACCGGGGGATCGAATGCAGAAGCTATTTTTTCTGATAGCTTGTTAATATTGCCTTTCAAAATTCTGTTCTCGAAAACTCTGCCTTCTTTAATTCTGTTTGGCAAAGTTCTTAAAATTCTTTGCGGGGTGGGACGTCCATAGAATGAATACAGAAGCTGTATCTTCTGGGAGCTGGTCGAAAAAGTTCTGCTTTTAAAAATTCTGCATTTCTTCTTTTCGAAATGTTGACTCGGTTACTGTATGGGCCGTTCCGAACGGCAAATTCGAGAAGCTTCTCATGACAATTGATACTCTTGGATGTTTGGTTGACGTTCGCAAAAGGTTGGGCAGTGGAAAAAAAACTAAACATGTTCCGGCGGGGTTTAAACCGGGTCCCTTTCGATTAGTAGGCCAACACACTTACCAATGAGCCACTGCGCCCACAACCTCGCATCTACTCCAAATCCAACAGAGACCCCTGTTGAAAGAAGGACCTTGTCTTTTCTTGACTAGGGTCTTCCTATAGTGTGGGCTCAGGGGTTATTGCGTTGGACTACTGAGCTAGGGGTTCGACGTTCGAGCTTCCAATCCCACTTAGGAACACCGAAAATTGTTTTCCACTAGTCGCGACTCTTGCGAAAGCCTGGACAAACATCAAAGAGTATAAACTATCATGAGAAGCTTCTCTAAACGTCGTTAAATTGTACGTTCCTTACTGTCTTGTCACAAATATAGCCTCGTAGAACAGTTTTGGACCGGTGCCACCCAAAACCTGTTTGATTCGAAAAATGTAAGCTGGCATAGGCGCCTGCTAGACAACGAACCAACGTTCGCCGGCTTCCGCTAGTATATAATAAAAACTTAGGCACGCATAAACGTGTAGCGTTCCATTTCAAGTTTAACATTACTCACACTACACCTTCACAGATGGCGCTTCTTCAATGCTATTCCAATCGATGATTTTAACCTTGGTTTACCTGACTAAGACCTTGGTAATTGGATCTTATCAACGTAAATAGAAAAAGTTATTTCATGGTCAATTTAATCTGCACATGCAAATAACCGTTAAACTGCGTGGAAGTTCACAACCTAACGATTAAGTTCCCCCATAGCATATCTAATTCGTTGTGAAATTGTTAATTAAGATGCAATTGGCAAGACATTCTCATTTATTTACGGCTTCACCGTACGACTCATTCCTGAGTGGTTCTTAAATAACCTGACGCTAAGAATTGTGATTTTTTTCTTCTTTTATATAAAAATAACTTAAAGCTTCCCCAGCTAATTAAATTACAGTTACTATATTAATCAGAACGGTGAGCAAGAGTGGTCTCCAAGGCGGTGAGCACGAGTGCAGCCAAGGCAGCAACCGGGGAGGCACCATTTCATGTTGGTGAGTTGAGCATTTCCATAAACGCCAAAGCTCATTGTAGCTTACTTAAAATTATATACAACTAAGAGTATGCAATGTAAAAAGCGCACCATCTTGGGCAGTCGTGTTGACCCCTTCCACTAAGAATAGGCAATCAAAATGTGGTAAAATGTTTTTCAGCATCCGTTTTGCCGATTTTCGCAATCGCGGAACTCAGGACCATCGGCGATGTATCTCTCTCGCTGTGGTGGTGGAGGTGGTGGCAGGTGGTGGGTGGTGGGTGTAGGTTCTGGTGGTGGTGGGGGCGGTGGTGGTTGTACACTACCGGGATATGTTCCTTCGTCTGTACCAGGCCTTTTTTTTCCGGTACTTATACGGAGGAGCTCAGGAGCGTTGGCGATGTATCTCTCACTATGTGGTGCTGGTGGTGGTGTTGTTGGCGGCGGTGGCGGTTGTACAGTACCGGGATATGTTCCTTCGTCTGTACCAAGCCTTTTTTTTGCGGAACTTATACGGAGGAGCTCAGAAGCGTTGGCGATGTATCTCTCACTCTGTGGTGCTGGTGGTGTTGATGGTTGTGGTGGAGGTGGTGGAGGTGGAGGTGGAGGTATGATCCCTCGCCTGTACCAGGCTTTTTTTTTTGCGGGACTAATACGGAGGAGCTCAGGAGCATTGGCGATGTATTTCTCACGCTCTGGTGCTGGTGGCGGTGGTGGTGCTGGGTGATGATGGTGGTGGCGGCGGTGGTGGTGGTGGTTGTACTGTACCGGGATATGTTCCTTCGTCTGTACCAGGCCTTTTTTTTGCGGAACTTATACGGAGGAGCTCAGGAGAGTTGGCGATGTATCTCTCACTCTGTGGTGGTGGGAGGTGGTGGTGGTGTTGGCGGCGGTGGCGGTTGTACAGTACCGGGATGTATCTCTGACGCTGTGGTGTTGGTGGTTGTGATGGAGGTGGTGGTATGATCCGTCGCCTGTACCAGGCGGCTTTTTTTTGCACTGTTTTTTTTTTTGATAGAATCCCTTAAGAAGGCAAAATCCTTCTTTACAATTTGCCCATACAAAGTTTTTTGTCACGACCGTTTTTTGGGGGATACGAATAGGGTATCAAATAGTTCGCTGAAGCGGACTGAAGTTTTTCCTTATGCTTTTTATTTTGGTTTCACAGATTTTGAGAAACATCTCTCTTTTCAAAAACGGGTCCAACGACTTTGATCTGTTTAAAAAATACTTGAAGTCTTCTTTCTTCTTCCTTGATGGCGGTGAGGCTATGCACAGGATTAAAGGGACCATAGCCCCCCCCCCCCCCCCACACACACACACACACACTTAATTGCATCCCTGCCGGTCCGCCTGTGGGGTTACCAAATACTTGAAGTAAAGCTAAGAAAATGGCATACTCAGTTTTCATTTCGCCAACAATCGAATTAGTGTACTGAACAAAAATGGTAATATCTGCAAAAACGAGGAAAGTGCTTTTAAAAAGGTGCATCCTCACAGCAACAATAAATTATGTATTTGGTATAAGTCGAGAGAAAGTTTCGTCCAGTCTTGCACTTTATCAAATACATTATTGGCTTTCAATACCCTTAAGATGAAGAAGAATAACGCTGCGCGGTCATAGGGTATTCGCAAACGATTGCATGATGTGTCCATATGAAGGTGTGTATCTGTTACGCAGCTCTTCAGATCTCCAATGAACCTGCTGGATAGTAGTTCTGTCTAATTCTAAATTCAAAGTTCGTAACTTGTCGCGTGCGAGAAATGTCAAGCAAATAGTTTTTTTTCGCTATAAAAAAACCAAAAACAATGCACTAACTCTCCGTCTCCTTCTTTCGTCCTACGAAATAACAAACGAGATGAATAGTCACTCGTGACTCGTTGCAAACAAATACATCGAGTACTCGTAGATGCTTAAGTAAGCTTTTTAATTTTTCATTTCAAAAATTTTATCGTCTCGGTGACAGTACCATTATTTTGGTCAGATTTCATGGCAATTGGCGAGACCCACCACCTGTTGCTGCTCGCTTCTCAGTGCGTTCAATCTTTTGTTGGCCAATATTTATTAAAATTGTGCAAATAATTTAATTTTGCCATTAAGAAGTCTGGTAATGAATTTTTTGTATTTATTTTTGGTCTGTCTAGGCTTGGTTTTTTTTTTTTTTGTATTATTTAAAAAAAACAAAAACGTGGTGTGGATTTTTTGCAAGAAATATTTCATTATTAGTCGGGCGCTATTGGTGGACTGTCATAGAATTACCAAGTCTGAGGTTCGTAACTAGAACTAGAGAAGTGAAAAGTGATTCGGTTAAAGTGAACTTTTTTGAGGAAGAGATGACGGCAAAATAACAAGGTGTTGTCAGTTGAGACAAAGGCGGCATGTTGAGATAGGGAAGGGCTTTTCCCAATTGACCTTCGGTTGAATTTTTGTTGTAGTGTCTCGGCTGTTGTGTCAAGTGTGTACGATAGTGTATGGCATTTAGTAACGTAATGGGAATTTTAAAAAATGCCCACGACATTGAAATTCGATAAAACAAGGTGAAGAAGGACTTGGAACTATTTTTTAAATTTGTTGGTTGCATTTTTTTGTTTGCCCAATCCTGGTGCGATTGAAACTTTTTCAAAACGAATCGCGAGTTATATCAAAACCCAGCATCTAATCGCTGAATCCTGAATGAATATTGAATATTTGTGCCCATTGCGAAGTATCTCCCGTTGAATGGAACATCTCGAATGTGAACGGAAGGAAATTCAAATCCCAGAACACAGACTATTTATTTTATTTTATTTTTATTTTATTTAACGTAAAATCTATTGTCAGAGTGACAAGTGTTGAAGACTCGTTAATGGTGCATTGTACAACCAGGCGTAGAGGTCGGAGAAACGGTGTCATTCATTTCTCTCCATTATTGTGTGGCGTACGTAG
The DNA here is from genome assembly GCA_949715645.1 of Portevinia maculata. Lineage (NCBI taxonomy): Eukaryota > Metazoa > Arthropoda > Insecta > Diptera > Syrphidae > Portevinia > Portevinia maculata. The sequence continues at coordinate 2,086,261 of OX454529.1, forward strand.
TTATCTCATATGGGATTGAACCCGCGACGCAGGGTTCGCAATTCATCAGACTGACCTCTGCACCTTCGAGGTGGCGTACTTATTTAGTGTCTTCCCAGTACAAACCAGGACTCCGACAGGAGACACCAACGTTGGCTTGTAACTTTGAAATCACTTTTTATCGTTCTTCCGTAGGTTGGCTGAAACTGATTTTTTTTTTTTTTATAATTAGCGTGCGCTAAAGGGATTTTTTTATTTTTCTGTAATTGATACAGTACTAGTATAGTGTTGCCACAGCGCAGGAATTTTTGTTGCTGCAAGCAGCATCCAGATTCATTGCCTGTTTTTGGGTGCTGCTTACTACTGAAAGAATAGGAGGATAGGAAAGAAGTTTTTGGTGCGATAGGGTTTTTTTTATCTCCACAGGTGGCGCCTTAATTGCTTAAGGGAGATTTGATTTGTTGTGTGTATTCAATTTTACAAAGCATGGGTCTAGTCGGGATTCGAACACACGACCTGTCAATCACTGCGAATACACTACCATCGCACCATTGCCACCTGCTCTGAGGTGGCTGAAACTGATGACGTGATACTGCGAAACGTCTGGGCTCAGTGTTAGGGTTGGTTAATTGGGGGTATGAAAACTCAAGCAACACTAGGCAGCAGAATGGGCCCATCGTAATCTCAGGTGAACCAACTGATCCAACAAAATTAAACGGAATACAGACCTAAACGCTTTCCCTCGAGAAACACAAAATTTCCCTCCAGGCAGATTCCTTTAATTTAAGTGGCCTATCTCCTCTAACTGCTCATAGAATTATCTTCCTAGAACCTCCTCGGATTGGTAGAATAAGTGTGTTATATCCTCCTCTGCTTGCAGATCTGCTGCAGTGTCTGCAATGGATACTGAATAAACGAGAAGGTTTAAATAAATAAAAATTATAGCTATGCTTGAAACACAACAAGTGGTCGTATCTGTCAATCTGAGTCGCTTGGCATGCTTCCTCAGGAGACAGTGTCCAGACTGGATACCTACCAGTGTCCTAAGCTGCCCTCGGCTTAATTGAAGGACTCCCCTTATTTTTTTTGTGGTCAAAATTTGGTCAAAATGTGGTCAAAATGCCTTGAAAAACTCTGTACTCACGAAGGCTGGCCCACGTCCGGTCTGCAGCCTTTGTGATTTGTTCTCATATAATGCCCTTTACTACGCTCTGAGGTGGTAGCCTTCTGTACATCAGGGTTCTGGCGCCCAACACAGTCCCACTCGGTTTTGCCTGCATAATGTCTGAAGCAGTCGCACAACGCTCCTGACTATTCCGGAAGTGATGTTTACTGATTCCAGTGCCGGATATTGATCCAATTCACATTAGGTACGACGCTCTATAGGAAGACACTGCTTCTATCCGGCAGTCTTATCGACACTTTCAGTTTTGGATTGGGGCAGTCAAAGATGATTTCATTTTTTTTCACTGTCTGTTTTGTGACTAAGGGTTTTCAAAAATGAGACGAGGGCGTCGTAAATAACGAGAGCCTGTGTAAGAGATAATAGAGTTGTAGAGAGAGGCACAATCGACGGAGGCTGAGAGGGACTTTGAATGTTGTTTTTTTCTGGACACTAATCGATGGTGGCTGAGAGGAGTCGATGAATGTTGTTGTTTTCTGGACACCAATCGACGGTGGCTGAGAGGAGTCGATGAATGTTGTTTTTTGCTGGACACCAATCGACGGTGGCTGAGAGGGACGATGAATGTTGTGGGCGTGAACACCCCTAACATGACACGATGGGAGCTGGTGCTGGTGTCGATACCGTCCGCATATCCCAGTTCCTGAATGCCCACACATGTTCTGCACACTATTTGCTTTAGAACAATTGAGGGAGTCCCATTACAGCGCCTTCTTTGGAGTGGTTCGAAAAAGCTGTGCCTGTTTTCTTGTGTGCACCATTACGAAGGGCCATTTTCTGTGGCGAGTGGTAACGTCTTCGATGATGATGATGGCCACTGACTGTTGACGGCTGTGCTTCGTAAATGCACCATGGAGAGTTTCTCGCTCACACACTTTCTGTCAGGCTCTGTCTACTTAATCGTGCAAAGGCGCCCTAACCTCAAATTTATTCCTTCGGACGTTTCAGTACTCCTTCTCGTTGCACCGTTCGCATATCCCACTAGCTGAATGTCCACACTATTTGCTTTGGAAAACGATTTAAAGCGCATCTGCTTGCCGAACTCCGGCGCATATTTGGAGTAGTTCGAGTTTGGCTGCAACAAATCAACATTTGCTCCCCTGAATTTGGTTATTTAAGATGTTGGATGTATTTTGTGCATCGGTTTAGTTGGCAGTTCGAGCAGGTTGTACTGTCCACTTGGATGGAGTCTTGGAAGTGTAGAGCTACATAATACCATAAAACAGATTGCTCCAAAGTTTATTTTGCGAAACCTGTTGTGTGTTGTAGTTTCGTCGAGGCTTTGCTTGCCGAATAATCAGTCAAAGATGTTTTCCTTTTCGAATTCAGCATTAATTGTCAGGAGTACAGCTTCGGCAGGTTCCGTAGGCTCTGCCCAGGAGGTCGTAGAACTTTGGCTTCTTCGGAAGGGGGCATATAGCCATTCCTTTAATGCACTACTCTCAACCTTACCAGGATCTTACTTTGACCCTACTTCGGATATGTAATTGCTGTCGATAATGCATTCATCCGTAAGCATATCTTTTCCACAACCCTGACTAGTCTTGGTTACTAACCTTGGCTCCAAATACGCCGAAGTAGATATATAAGATATCACGACAGCTTAATTTATCCTCCTTGCTAGGGACTCACGTTAGACTTCCCAGATATTTCGTCTGGCTTAGCAATGCAAGTCCTGGTCGACAAGAAGGCAAGTTCCGGTGGCTATCAATGGAGCACAATCGATTTGTAGTCACAGGCGGACCGGTATGGATAAATGCGAGTGGGGGAGAGGTTTGATCCCTCAAATCCAACAACACCCGACCACCTTCTACTATTCTCACCGGCTCTCTTTTCACAACAGTTCTCTGAAGCACACTTCTGGTTGCCTATGTCGCCGGACTTTGAGCTGTTGATGTGTGTACTTCCTTTGACACATGATCCCTACATTGTTGTTCTTGGTTTCAACAACAGAACGGCCTATTATCTCTTTTTTTATAAAGCTATGTATGTCGACTGAAGGTCAAGTTCAATGGCTGTGCTGTGCAAAACTCTTCTTCAATATTAATTATATGTATTCAATGTGATACAAATATGAAGCCAACCCACCACGAATCGCATTTAGATGAGAAATTGCATGCCTCTCAGTTTCTTCGAAAGCTGTCAAACGCACAGACAGTTATTCTTATTCAACCGATGACCACAAGTTTGGTCTCGGTGGGATTCAATCAAACAAGTTTGATTGAATTTAAATGCTGCACAGAAATATACATAATTTAAATAATGTTGCATCCCTTCAATCGCATTTTTCTGAACTCATCCCTTACAAGAGGATGATTCTACCCAGGCTATTTATCTGGTTGTGGAATCAAAGGTATCGTGGCGCGTTACTGCAGGATTCCGTGTCAGTTACAACAGGACTCGCGTCAAGATTGGTTTAAAATCAGTCGAATGTTATATAACGTTTTTACATCGACAATTCCGACAATGGAACTGGATTATTTATTTTTGCGAATTTGGTGTATTTTTATAGTTTTATATATTCTCTGTAAATTTATTTATCGGCCTCGACATGGTCATGGCCGTAGAAATCGTTGGTGAGTTTCACTCAAATATTCTGCTTTTAATATTAAAATTTAGCAAACATTTACTTCTGGTGATTTTTTTTTTAAATATTTTGTTAAAATTTCAAATACTTTTGTATCTCAGTTTTTTGGAATTTTAAACTTCATCTGTGAATAAGGCATAATAAAACGACATTAGAGAAGTTCAAAAAGTGTTGTCCCGCAATTCCGTCCGTCGGTCTTCTTCGAATTTTCAGATTTTGTTGTTTTTTTTTTTCATCTTAAATAACGCAGGTATCTGTCGTACAAAAAATATTTAACTCTTAAGAACGATGTTGATCTTTTTTTCTTAGTACGCGCAAATGACAATTTAATCGGTTTTTCCTTAAAATTAGACAATAAGTGCTTACTTTACAAATACACCGATGTCTTAACGGGTGTCGAACGGGTGAAACGTTTTTTTTTTTTTTAATGTTACCTATGTCTGTTTTATTTGTTCTTTTTTTTTGTTGTTTTTATTTTATTTTTTATTATATTTCTATTGCATTTTTATTTAATTTTAATATATTTTTATTTTTGCTTAATATATATATTTTTTTACTAGTTACATTTGAATTTTTTTCTTAGTAACATATTTTTATTTTTTTTTCGCAACATTTATATTTTTCTTCACTATATTTTTTTTTTTCTTATTATTTTTATGTTTAAAATTAAATTTTATGTTTTTAATTTTATTTTATTTTTATGTTTTCTTATTACATATACATACATATATATATATTTTTTTACTACATTTTGGTTCGTAGTATATTTCTCTATTTATTATTATATTACATTTATATTTTTCTTGAATATATTTTTATTTTTTTTTTATTAAGCATATTAAATTTTTTTAATTTTTTTTTATTACTTTTAAATTTTTTTTGATTATTTTTTTTATTTTTTCATACTATATATGTATATGTATGTATATTTTTTTATTATATTTTTACTACTTTATTACCTCCTATGCTTTTTTTTATTAGATTTTATTTTTTTATTTTTTCTATTACCTACTTTTACAATTTTTTTGATTATATATTTTTGTTTTTTCTTGTTAAATAATTAAATTTTGTTTATTATTGAAAATTGCTTGCTCTTTGGCACGGAACTATTTGTTCCATTTTTTATATTATCTGCAAACGATTCTGACACCTGACAGCTGTTCCCATAGCAAGAGTATCAATTTGGCGTTTCTGCTAGCTTTCAAAAGCGAAGATGGAAAACCCTATCAAATCGAACTTTTATATTTTCTGCAAACGATTCTGACAGCTGACAGTTGACAGCTGTTCTCATAGCAAGAGTATCAATTGGGCCTTTCTGCTAGCTTTTAAAAGCGAAGATGGAAAACCTTAACAAATAGAACTTTTATATTTTCCGCAATCGATTCTGACAGCTGACAGTTGACAGTTGTTCCCATAGCAAGAGTATCTATTGGGCCTTTCTGCTAGCTTTTAAAAGCGAAGATGGAAAACCCTACCAAATAGAACTTTTATATTTTTTGCCAACGATTCTGACAGCTGGCAGTTGTTCCCATAGCAAGAGTAACAATTGGGCCTTTCTGCGGGCTTTAAAAACCGAAGATGGAACACCCTACCAAATAGAATTCACGATTTAGCATACAGAACTCGACTCATGAGCGAGCGCCGAAAAAAAACACGGCACGGCCAACAGCTCGCTCGCGCGTGCGCATTTCAAAATGCATACACACGACACGCGCAGCTCTTTGAGCGAAACCAAGCAGAGCGAGTAATTTGGCGAGCAAATTCAGTGTGTATTCATATTTCGGTGGGGTGGGTGGTGCGAGTAGACTGCGGGCGTTTTTGGCGGGCGGCCGGAAAATTACGCGTTTCTGTTAGTAGGGCTTGGTTTTGTTGGAATTTTACTACCTCAAAATAAACCTTTTGAATTAAATCTCCTCCTCTACCGCCGATCTGAGACAACCTTTTCTTGATGCATTCAAATTATTTACATTTATTTTATGAAAAAATAGATGAAAATTAAATAAAGTTGCCAGAATTGGACCACTTTACATTGGTCTGTCGGCACCACGCTGTCAAGTTCGGCATTTCATTCCATATAAGCTTCACACAAATTTTGTTACATAGACCGCAACCTATGTGTAAGCGGCACATATGCATCTGTTGAATAAAATGGCAATTGAACCCTTAATCATCGTCTTGTACGTGAGCAATTTAATGTGCTGCTCATCTATTCTATTCAACCCGAAAAATTCGCACTCCTCCACACTGGATACATTCAATAAGCGAATTGTTATTTATTTAACCTTCCATGTTATTCCCATTGAATTGCTTAACAAGGCCTTAGACTTAGGTACACGCTACTTTGAATAATCTCAGCAAATTACGTGACTAGTTTAGTTTAATGTTTCAAAGTGGCAATTCAATTGCTGGAAAAAGATTGCTATTTGACGTTGAGAACACCGTAATGGCATATAATCCGAATTTCACTTATAAACTTAATAAATGGTTGAGACGTTTTCAGGGGATAATTGCATCAACTGTCGAAGGAGGCAACCTGTTGCTTCTAGACAGTTTTTTTTCCCCCCAAGAATTTAAGGTTTGATGAAGTTTAGTAAACACGCGACAAAAGGAAAAGCACCAGAACGTGTAATTTGTTCTAATAGCAATGATGGAATATTTTATTAAAATTGGTTAGGAAATAAAATCAAATGTATCGCAATGCATAAGCGGCTCGCGATGATTGCAGATTCGAATTCCTCCGGCCATGTGACGCTTGTTTGAGGCTTTTTTTCCTTTAGTAGAATTTGTATTCTCAAATAAGGTGTCGATGTGCAATATAGGCTTCCATTTTTGTTTTTATCTAAAAGTGTGTTGGCTGTTTCTTAAGCATTTTGCATAAAGGCTGGTATCGTATTTATTCCCATTAATTTAGGAGAATTAATTTTCTTTGTTAGTTCTATCCGTCTTCTTTCTTTTTCTTAGTGCCTCTTCCAAGTTCACTATATTTTGATATTTGATATTTATTCATCGCTGTACATTTGAGAATATAAACAAAAGTTATACCTTATCCAATCCTTCTCCCGGAATTGTTTAGGAGGGCATTTTTAGTTTTCTGTAAGAAGACCCTATTCTCTTGAATTCGTCTGTTTTGTTTCTTCAACAATGGATGGAGCTGGTGCTATTGCATCTGTGTGATCCAAGAGATATTGAGTTTGAGTAGTTTTTTCCGATGGTATCCCTGTTAAACTCCGTCTTCACGTATCTTCAATGTTCATACAATATACAGTATATCACAAAAGTCAACATCCGTCTTGAAATGAAATGAATTTCTAAGATATTTTTATACAAATTGACTTTGAGTAGTTTTTTCCGATGGTATCCCTGTTGAACTCCTTCTTCACATACCTTCAATGTTCATACAATATACAGTATGTCACAAAAGTCAACATACGTCTTGAAATGAAATGAATTTCTAAGATGTTTTTATACAAATTGACTTTGAGTAGTTTTTTCCGATGGCATCCCAGTTGAACTCAAAGCAATAGAACTGAAAAACTCAAAATCAATATTGAAGATGGTTTTTTTCAGCCTGCCTGTGTTCCTACTAGTTCCACTAAAGCCCGCATTTTTGCTATGCAAGTTATAGGCGAGTTTCTATTCTCAATTCAATAAAAAAGATTTTCGCTACGATTTAGTATGGAAGACAACTGGATAGAACTCATCGATCGTCTCAGCACATTTCAAGCTAGTTTTCGCCGTGGATTTTCAACCACAGACCACAAATTAAAAAAATAAGAAGCTGCGGGCGATAAAGTTTACAGGCAGGGCTTGTATATAAATTGGTGTCGCTCGGAATATCAAGAAAGGTCTAAGTACAATACTCTCCATCGGATGCAACTGTGTGGGATGGTTGCAAACTCTCGGAATGATAAAGATAAGTGGAACGATGAAACGAATATGAGAAACTGACGGGACTGGCATCCAGCGAGGAACTCGAAGTGACAGGAGATGATTTCTTAAAATGAGAAAGAGTATCGGAGACAAAACAGAGCCTTGGGAAACATCAGCGTTTATTTAGCGAGTTGCAGACTTGAAAACAATTTTTTCCGTCAAGGAAGAACACCTCTTCAGATCGATGGGGGAAATGCCACCTGAACCAGCGGATTTGTTAACGTCGAGATCTTGGTAGGAAAATGAATTGATCCCATAGAGTGTTCTACGATCGGGTATCGAGTACAGGGGAAAATAACGCCCTCTGCAAGCGTTCAGCTAGCTAGCTGAATTTATCACTGACTTTATCTATAGAGCTGACAGTCATTGAAAATGAGTGTCGGGATAGATGACGAGGCCGAATTCTTGATGTTTTTAAGAGACGATCAAGAGTTTATACTGCCCTCCTGTTTTTTTACGATTTCGACACGTGTCAACCCACGGATTTGCATGTACACTTCCAGTTTCAAGAGTTGAAATGCGTCGCTAGGGTTGCCGGAATGTTTAAAATACCTTAGAAGTGTCAACTCCTCTTTAGTAAGTCGCCTTTCACGGGAAGCGCTGTTTTTGGGGGTGCTGCAGTGATATTCTTAGCCCATCATTCTTTTCATCGTTTCTGATTGATTATATCGCAAGTCCAGTTGGATTCAAAGCCGTCGATGGTCCTCTTAAGTCTTCCGTTTTATAACCCAGACCTCCCCCGCCACCCGACAAGGCTGCCACTTAAATTTATTCACATATCAATGCAGTTCTGAAAATGTTTCGAATCCACTGAGGAATAATTTAGGTCGGAACCCTTTTAATTTATGTTTTCAACTCATCCATCGAAGTGAGTAGGACCGCAGCCACCTTTTCGTATTCAACGAATTTTCAATAACGCTCTTGCTTAAATGGAATATCTTCTGTTCAACAGACATCCACTCAATAGCGATTTATATTGAATTTCAGAAATAAATCCCACATTCGAATTGTGAGTGATTGAAAAACAAAAATCTTGCTGTTGCGAGTGTGCAAGGGTTTCATTCGAAATTGAACTAGTTGAAGTCCTTGCCTCGTTGAAATAATAAGATTTCGTTATTAAAGTGCTTCTTGTACAACAGGATAAGAGCACATGAGTGTTTACCAAATCAAAATTGTTTTTCGAAAAATAAACCCCAACACCAGAGCGGACATAACAGTTCACAGAACAAGAATAACAGCAGGCTTTATTTTCGTTTGTGTTGGTTGCGATGAAAACAAAGTACTCAATGTTTTCAGTGTTAACCCAGTCGACTGATACATTCTGGGTACTTTTACGGGTGATATGAGTTGGAGCTTGCGTATGTTGGGTACGGTGTAATTCGACTGTAGTTCAGACATTGATGCATTTCGGATGTTGCTACATACTTCGTGCGTTGGGTTGGTGGGTGATTGGTACCGGAGATAAGTGTTATCATAGAACTCAAAAGCAGCACTCATCTCAACAATCTGCATCACTCTCATGAAATTTACATCGACTATCAGTACGTGCGTAAAATAAACGGAAATAGTTTAAGTACTTGCTGCGGTGAGGATCAATATTAATTCGTCCAGCGGAAAGTTTAGTAAACAAATATCATAGGGCTTTCATCTGCAACCAGGTGGATTATTTGTAAATTAGAAATGTCTGTAACCCGTAGACATCGAATGCTTGTTGCAACTTACGCTGAGGTACTGAGTCTAGATTGCTGTAGACGATTGCCGCAAACGAAATAAGGGGCAGAACTAAACAAAGTATCAATCTCAATGTTCAGGAGAGAATTAAGAAAGCCCATGAAAGGGCAGTAGGAAACATAGGGACGGGCTACAGTCCGCTTGGGCGAACTGTTGGATACCCTATTCTTATTCCTATCCCTCATAAGTGGGCGTAAAAATCTAAGTATGGTTGAATTGTTAAGAACGCTCTACATACAATCGAAATCACTTATAACGACGTATCGGTTACAACGACCAAATTCTTAGGTCCCGAATCAGCGCCATTGTAATTCCATTGAACGACAATCGCTTATAACGACATCGCTTATAACGACATATCGCTTACAACGACCGATTTTACTCTTTTTTTAAATTTAATATCGGTTATAACGGCTAAAATCGACGCTGGCGCAACTGATTTTTTTTCTAGAACGGTAAACTGATTCTCTGTAGAAAAGAAAATATAGAAAATTGCGACCTATCGCTTATAACGACCAAATTCGTCAGTCAGAAAGTCGTTATAACCGATTTTGACTGTATTTTGTTATATAACATTTAAAGGATTTCATCGAAAAAACGAAGCTTTTGTAAAAAAAAAACGCTCCCTAGCTCAAACTTTGGTGCTTCAATAAAATGGTTACCTATATTTAATTGTGGGCGAGTCAGTAGGCGGATTTAAAAAATATTTAAATATAAGTATAAAGGGCACCTAGAGAGTCTATATTAGAAATTTCAGTTTCCTAGCTCAAACTTTGACTTTTAAATAAAACTGTTTTATTTGATTGTGGGCGTGTCAGTGGGCGGATTTTAGATTTTTTACCTCACAAATAGTTTGAGGAGTCAAAGATCATAATATAAAAAATTTCAGCTTTTCAGCTCAAAATTCGATGTTTACAAAAAAAATTTTGCGTTTGTGGGCGTGCCTGTGGGCGGATTTCAAAATTTCCTAAGCTTGATTATTTCGGGTCCCTAGAGAGTATATGGTAAACATTTCAGCTCTCTAGGTCCAGTTTAAAGGCCTTATTTTTGCCGACGGACGGACGGACCATGGCTGGATCGACATTACTATCGATGCTGATCATAAATGTAGTATAGTTTTAGGGGTCTACGGGCAATATTAAGGTATGTTACGAACTATGCGTCAAAATTAATATACCCTTAGAATAGGGTATACAAAGTATGATAAACTGGCTGTATATGTATAATCAGACCCATCCTCTCCTATGGGGCCATGCTCCTTCATCTCCCTTAACGACAATGAGGCCCTCCGACTCAGCTGCATTCGTACTGATCCGCCTGTTTGATTCGCCGGTTGGTCCTCAGAAGAAAACGGCAGGCCTCCTGATTTTGAATCACCTCGTCGCTTTTTATACCCTATTCTAGGGGTATATTAATTTTGACGCATAGTTTGTAACATACCTTAATATTGCTCGTAGACCCCTAAAAGTTACTATATTTATGATCAGCATTGATATTAATGTCGATCTAGCCATGTCCGGCCATGTCGGCAAAAATTAGGCCTTTAAACTTGACCTAGAGAGCTGAAATTTTAACCATATACTCTCTAGGGTCCCGAAATAATCAAGTTTACGAATTTTTCAAAATCCGCCCACTGACACGTCCACAAATAAATAAAACAATTTTTTTGAAAATCCAAAGTTTGAGCTAGGGAGCTGAAATTTATAATATATACTCTCTATGGGCCCTTTATGCTCATGTGTAAATATTTTCAAAATCCGCCCACTGGCACGCCCACAATTTTTTTTTTTTTTTTTGAAAATTCAAAGTGAGCTAAGGAGCTGAAATTTATAATATATACTCTCTAGGGGCCCTTTATGCTCATGTGTTAATTTTTTTTAAATCCGCCTACTGACACGCCCACAATTAAATAAAACAATTTTATTGAAACACTCAAGTTTGAGCTAGGGAGTGTTTTTTTTGATAAAATCCTTTAAATGTTATATAACAAAATATGTAGAGGGTTCTTAACAATTCAACCATACTTAGACTTTTGTCACGCCCACTTATGAGGGATAGGAATAAGAATAGGGTATCCAACAGTTCGCCCAAGCGGACTGTAGCCCGTCCCTATATTTTTTTATAACTTACACGCACTACAGGGATTTGTTGGGACCCTTATAGTGTAATAGCTGCATAGCGCGGGCGTTAAGGAAATTAGGGTGAGAAGAAAAGGAGAGATGCCGATGCACGTTGGATTTGAATGTTTGTAGGTTATAATGTGAAAGAAAAACAATGCGTGGAAGAGTATTCCACATTCGTGTTGTACGGCTGAGGAAAGATTCTTTGAACTTCACTGTACGTCCGAACACAGGCTTGACGGTGAACTAATGAGCATTCCTTGCATGGCGGGTATTGCGGAGTGGAATGCAACTTGCTATTTAGTTTAAGCACTTATGGTGGAAATAACGAAAGACAGGAGATATTACGACGATGACTAAGAGAGTCAATCGATCTCGCGATGTCTCTATCGTTAATAAGTCTTATCGCGTGTTTTTGGATCCTGTCAAGTAGCATAACATAACCTATTGTACCGAATGTCCGGCTTAGACTGTGGAATTGCATATTCGTCTCCTCGCAGACTGTGGAAGAAACCTTGTCGCCTGCTTTGGTATTTGGTCAGGGCAATACTCATCCTTGTCATCTTGGTCATTGCACAACGCGAAACATAGAAATTTCTACATTGTTGTTGTCCTCTCCTCTATTAATCTCTTTGCAAAGCTCCCGAATCTTATGTTTTGCCGACGGCCATTTGTAATTCTAAAGAATTTAGGTTTGCTGATTTTTGGGGATTCTAGGATGATTTGGATCATGTTGCATCGCAACACACCTGAGTATGCTTTACGATGAAATTTGTTCCGATTATGTCGTAATGTCTCCTGTCGCTGTTTTATCAATATTTCCACCGGAAGTGCTCCAACGAAACAGCCAGCTGCATTCTACCCTTAGAGAATTTCAACCGCAATACCCGCCATGCAATTAAGTTCGCCCTTTAGCCTTTTTTCGGACGTACCTATAGTGAAAAACAAAGAATGTGTCATGCTCTTCCCCGCTCTGTTTTTCCTACCCATTATAAATTACAAACATTTGAAACCAACGTCCATCGGTTTCTCCTCCGGCATCCTCTCCACCATTTCAAAGAAAAAAAATAAACATTAAAAACAGCTCGCGAGCCATTAATCAGCTCAGCTCACGCTCCCGCGGCTCACGCTCCCGCCTCTTACGCTCCTGCCTCTCACGAGCGTGAGTCAATTCGAACCTCTCACAGAAGAGCGCATTCGGGTTTTTACAGCACTCATGAGCGAGAGCCGACAAAAAATACACACGAGACACGACGCAGCCAACAGCTCGCTCGCGCGTGCGCATTGCAAAATGCATACACACGGACACGACCCTCTGAGAAAGAAACTAAGCAGGGCGAGTAATTTGGCGAGGAAATTCAGTCTGAATTCAGAGGTCGGTGGGGTAGGACGTGCGAGTAGGCTGCGCTGGTTTTTTGGCGGGCTATCGGAAAATAATGTATTTGTGTTTAATGTATTTGGAGATGGAGTTATAGTTAGAGTTAGAGTTGGAGTTGAAGTTGGAGTTGGAGTTGGAGTTAGAGTTAGAAGTTACAGTTAGAGTTAGAGTTGGAGTTGGAGATAGAGTTAGAGTTAGAGTTAGAGTTGGAGTTGGAGATGGATCATTTTCATAACTTTGTCTTCCTAGTGATGCCTTTGATGCAACTGCGGGCTGTGTGCGTGAATTTGTCTGCGACTGCCTTTCTTTACACACAACACTCTGAGAGAGAAACCAAGCAGGGCGAGTAATTCGGGGAGAAAATTCAGTGTGTATTCATTTTTCGTTGGGGTAGCACGTGCCAGTGGACTGCTCGCGTTTTTGGTGCGCCATCGGGTAATTACGCGTTTGGGTGATTTGTGCTCAGTTCTGTCATTCATCAATTTAAAGCAATTAAAATGTATACCTTTATTTTGTTATGTCTGTGGAAAAAATTAAATATTTTTTTTTAAATCTCAGCACCTTTTGCCAACTTTTGCCAATTTTTTCTTGTTGAAGGGCCGTAATTGTTTCTTTTTGTGCTCTAAGGGTGTTGAAAATTGATCTTAATTAAGTTCTTGCTGAATCCCTTCACCAGATGTAGGTGGATTCTTCTCCATTAATGTAGGAAGAATTTATGTCTGTTTTTTTATTATTTATTTTTAATTTGTTTTTTTTTTAAATTTTTTTGACGATAAACTTGAATATTTTTTTATCTTTTGTTGTTGGGTGTGTTTGGCATTGAAGTCGCCACCAACAAGAATGTTATGACCCAGCAAATTAAGGAACTCTGCATAGTCTTCATCAGTTGGAGAGCACCTCGGTGGGCAGTATAGTGCTGCTATTTTAAAAACTGTCTTTTTAATATTAATGCTGATTGCTGTCACTTGCATTTTTTCGTTTTATAACTCGGCTCCTTCATAGTGTTTTAAGGACTTTTTGTCTTGCCGATCCTCCTCCACCTTTGTCAGCTGGGTGGGTGCTAACACGTATATTTTGGCATTTTGTGTGTATGTGTGTGTATGATCATTTTATTTTAACCAAAAACGGACTAGGAACAGTGTTGGGTGTGCTCGGCAAAAGGTGAGCCTTGATTTGAGATCCGATATTAATAGTATCGTTGCAAGGGGAACGAGGCTTAGCTTCGTCGACGGTTTTTCTTCTTTTTTTCTCCTTTTTTTTGTGGAATTGTGGTCAATTTAAAAATGTCCTAGAATATCCTTTATTTTTGTATATAAAAAGGAGGTATGGCATTTTTTTTTAATTCCTTTGTAAATCGTCATTAAGTTCTCAATTTTTTTTTGATATCCAAGACATCAAAGGAGAAGAATGGATCAACTTTTTTCATTTCATATAGCATCGTCCTCCACAAAGAAATCTATTTCTTCTTCCCAGAGTTGAATTCTTTTTCCATCAGAATTCTTTTTTGAATTAATAGCTTAGTTTTCGCCACGGCTTCTTCTTCACTTAAAAAAAAGTTAAATTTGGTTGTAAATAAAAAATTATTTAAATATTGCCAATGAAACTTAAATTTTTCACACTTTAAATTTTAGATTTTACCTCCCGCGCTTTATGCAGTCAAAAAAATATGGATGCACAATCTGCCAGACGCTGATGACATTTATGACGTTTATGAACATATCTTCTGAAATTCATCTGGGTTTGTTCGATCAAAAATCTGGGGTGGAATCGGCTAAGGTGATAGTTGATTGTCGCTTTTTGATTGTCGTTTTTGATAATCAACTCCTCTTTGCTCTGCGTAAAGCGATCACTAAAAAATGATTGATTATTGGCAGCACTTAGTGTTTTAAACGTCACTTCCTTGCCGACGTTGTCATTCCGAGCAGCTGATGTGTGTATATTTTTCATTATTTATATTTCAAATATGATTTTGTTGAATCCTTAGGCAAAAATGGCAAAAACTTTATCATAAATAGGCACAGTATTGACTGCATTTTTTTAATGACTACAGCAGTAATTTCAGCCACCGTACTTTGACCCATTGGTGCAGCCCAGTGAGCCCTAACTTGTCTTTGATAGCCACCACCCCCAATAAGATTTAAAGTGGCAGCCAATTGAAGGATGTGTGGAACATGCGTTGACCTTATTCCAGTTGGTAAATCAAGCAGTCCCAAAACAAACACAACCGCTTCTTTTGATCAGCAAAAGTTTTTCAAAAATCTAAGATACAAAATAATAAATGATAGCAATCAACAATGAATATTTATAATTTTATGAATTCTTACATCGGGTTTGGAAGTTCCAAGATATTTGCTTTATTTCTCAGGTTTCTTCTTAATAGTTGGACATTTTTGTAATTATTTTCTTCATTTGTGAAGAAAAGTTCTAATGAAGTAAACATTGCACTGAATATTCCAATTTCACTTTTTTTTTTGAATTTATTTAATATACAAGGTGGCGCAAAAGTAATCCTATCAGAAAATGCTATAAATTTTGCGATTGGCCCCTAATGTCAGTTCTGTTTTGACATTTGTGTAGTAAACACATGCGAAATACACGTTAATAAACAATGTTACGCTACACTGCTCCAGAACGCGGAATATTGGTGACTATTTATTTGAGCAATAATCGGTCGGTGACTTTGGCAACATCGGAAGGTTATTTTTGCGCCACCTTGTATATTCTTTTTTCACTAAAGTATTTAATTTATTGGAGTTGAAGCCGAGGTGCATACCTATGAAAATAACAAAAATGTATGAAAGCGACATCTAAATAGCTGTCACATGAAATTCATTGCAAAAAGGTGATTGTCAATTTGATTATCACCTTACGTTGACGTAAAGGTATGATTTTGATTGTCAACTATCAACTATCACCTTAGCCGATTCCACACCTGACTTTAAGAACACCTCTAACGCTGGTCTTAGTTAGGCAGACGTTTATGAAAACACCCATACCCTACCCATGTACATTGATGTTTATATAATATATTCTATTTCAAACCTATTCATGCCTTTGGTCCTAATTTTTGTTTCGATATCATACTCGTATGACGCTCGGAAGTCGATCGTGTGGGGACGTCCACTGACCCCATTTTTTTTTAATTTCAAATCCTACAAAAAACACTTTCTTTATATGTATATGTATTCTTCTTGTCAATTAACCAATCATTATGTTTATTTTCATTTCAGGTAGATCCCGTGTAATTAATTTGATTGCTTACTATTTTCCCCGATTAAGATAGTAACCCGTCGTCAAAGAATATTTTATACCCAATGGCTGTCAATAGGTATTAAGTATGAGTTATCATTTAAATTTTCGTTAAAAAACCAAAAAAACAATCAAAACAATTATCCATATGAACATATTTGTGCTATTTGAAATACTAAAATCCTGCAAAATACCACAAATGGGAAATAGAATCAGTAGCTGTCATAAAACACGATGGCGATAGTGTGCGTTACATAAACTAATTCCTTAATTTTTCCCCCAGCCCGTTTTTTTGTTCATTCTAAATCAACTTTTATTTTAACAAGAAAAAAATCAAAACTAATTTTAATACAATGAAGTGAATGAGTGATTTAAGAACGAAAGAGACTAACTCTACATCTACAACATTCACTCTGTAATATTGTTTTGTGTTTCTCTGTTCATGTCATTTTTCCATTTAATTATTTTTTGTTAAACAAAAACTAAAAAAATAATAATCATAAGAGAAATCGCCAAGGATATAATATAAAAAAATATAGCAAACATTGGTCAACATTTGTGCGAGTTAGTTCAGCGGCAAGGAGATGCTCCTGGACTTCATAATAATGCGGTGGAAAGAGATCAATCGTCATCTTCAAAGGGAACTCCCTCTAAATGGTAAGTTCTCGGACCATACATTTTTTATATTTTTTTTTCTTTCTCTCTTTTTGTGTTAATCTTGCTTTGTTTCTACTTTTTTTTTACTTTCTGTGTTTTGTTACGCATTTAATTTACTCTAAGAAATTTGAAAACAAAATCCACACTTCCGTTTTGCTTGAAAAAAAAAGCTTTGCTTGGCTTTAATTTGCGAGAAACAAATGAACATGCAAGTTTAGGTGTTAGCTCCAGTTTTTATCTACGAAGCGTAATAATATTTTAGGCCTTTGGCTGTGCTGTAAGTCTGTTTGGAAAGGCCTCATTTTGAATTGGCCTCGGATGTTCTTTTCTCAGTTGTTGTTCATATCCATTCTGGTGTCCTCGGAACCCTCAACTGCCAGACACTCAGGCACGGACAGAGAAAGTGATGTTTTCCTTAATCATTGCCTTTGAAATCTTAATCTTACTTCTTATTAATAACAATCGCATTATTTTCCATATAGTTGAATGGTAGTTCAATTACATTTCCATTACACTGGGTAATTGTAATTAAAAAATTCCAATTACATTCCAAGTAATTGGTAATGTAATCGCAATATCACGTTGTAATTGGATATGTAATTCATTTTGTTAGTTAAACTATTATTTACCAAATCATTAAATGTCAGTTATGACGAACAAAATTACTAAAAATTTAAATCAAATTTTACAAATATGTTTACAACATTTTTATATATTTTTTTATTTAATAAATTGGAAAAACAAATTAATTACTAAATTATTTTGAAATTACTTTCACCAACAGATTTAATTGCATTATAATTACGTTCGTGTAATTGCAATTGCGTTACCCAATTATATGTAATTGTTATAAGATTTTGCAATAATAACAATTACCAGTAATTGACATGTAATGTAATTCGATTTTCAATTACCTTACTGTGGGCACATACTTGTGGGTCTCTTTATCTCCTCTGCCACTACAAATAACGAATGTTGTTCTCGTTGAGATTTATGTTGCTCGCTCATTTGTCGGTGCGGTATCGTTTGGTCGGTACATGTCCGGAGCTGCGTGTATACCGATCACTTGTATTTCAATGAGTCCTTCCTAATTTGCTCGATATTTGCGGAAGCGGGACGGTTAAGGGACGACATAGCGAATCTCGATACGGGCCATCAGTAGTGGATTGGTATTTACAACAAAATTATATTTGAGAGTAATATTCGAACTCCACAGGCGGACCAGTAGGGCGCAGTGGATCGGGAGGGTAGGTTAGAAGGGAAGTAATCGAGAGGGTAATGACCCCTCTAGTCCTGATCATAACCTCGTTTAAAAAAAGGAAAAAAAGAAAGAAGGTAAATCCTTTATGTCCTGCAAGTTTCTCCTCTGAAAATATACCGACAAGCGAGAAGATGAAAGCGGCATCAGTATCCACTTGATTAAGCCTTAAATGCTGAGTGTGGGTACCATAACGCGGTCTTAGTTTGATTATTGGATTTTTTTTAGAAAGTAATGACCATTGAGAACAACAACCAACTTAGACAGGGATATTCGGCCATCGGTAAAAATTTGTTAGTCGTCGCACTGTTCCCAAAGCTTTCGTGATATGTCTTTGGTGGTCAATGATTTCCACCTAATATTGGCCCTCATTCGAATCCTGTTCCTTACTCGCTGTCTGATGTTTTGCCTATTGCCGGTAATGGTTCTGTTTCCAAGAGTCGGTGTTGGTAATGTATCGGAGAAGCTTGTGCGGTGCCCCTGCTCTTGACATCATATGGATCCTGTTCCTTACTCGCTGTCTGATGTATTGCCTATTGCCGGTAATGGTTCTGTTTTCAAGAGTCGGTGTTGGTAATGTATGCAAGAAGCTTGTGCGGTGCCCCTGCTCTTGCCATCATCCGGATCCTGTTCCTTACTCGCTGTCTGATGTATTGCCTATTGCCGGTAATGGTTCTGTTTCCAAGAGTCGGTGTTGGTAATGTATCCAAGAAGCTTGTGCGGTGCGCCTGGGCTTGCCCTCATTCAGATCCTGTTCCTTACTCGCTGTCTGATGTTTTGCCTATTGCCGGTAATGGTTCTGTTTCCAAGAGTCGGTGTTGGTAATGTATCCAAGAAGCTTGTGCGGTGCGCCTGGGCTTGCCCTCATTCGGATCCTGTTCCTTACTCGTTGTCTGATGTTTTGCCTATTGCCGGTAATGGTTCTGTTTCCAAGAGTCGGTGTTGGTAATGTATCCAAGAAGCTTGTGCTTCAGGTGCACCGAGCTTGCTTATACGCTAAAGTGAACGATTATTTAGATTACTTTGCCCCATAGTAACCACACTTGCTGCCAAGTTATGGTCCCGTATCCAAGAGGCTTGTGCGGTACGCCTACGCTGAAAAGCGATTGTTTATCTAGATTTCTACCCTCCCCGTCGATCAAAAGTAACCTTATTTGCTGCCCAGGATAGTGAAATCTGGATTTTCAAAGATGCGGGCGGCTCATTAGAGACAAAAATATAGCCTCTGGTACCAGTTCTTAGTTCTTCCTCGCTCACATCCTCGCATTCCTTCATCAGAATCGGATGATCTGGTTTCTGCCAACTCCCACATCTGAAACGGCTGTTCTTCTTGTTGCTTTCCTGCGAACTTCCTCTATCAACTCAGTTTTAAGAGAAGCTCCTTCTCATAGTTCCAGGCCGTTTACCACAGTCTTGTTAAAGTCGGTTATTGCCGCCCGTGCAATCAATCTAAGTCCATAATACCGTTGATACATCTTATTTTGCAGATTGCTGATCCTAAGATCTGCTTCATCTTCTCCCTCTTCATCCTTCTATTCAGTTCTGAATTAGGTTTGGAAAATGGGAAAGTCCCCTGTGACTAATTTCGGTCGAATTTCGATTCCCACCGGTTTCGAATGTTTCGTGGGCTTACTTTCGAATTCGTTCTATTTCGGCCGTGCTCAGAAACGGTCGGAATTGAAAAAAGTATTCATATTGACGTTTTCATTCGTCCGGTTTGTCTTTGTAAAATTGAATCCGCAGGGTTTCTTGCTTAGAATAAATTGCATTGATCCTGTAGCATTTAATGGAAAGATCTTGAGGCTTGTTCATTTAAAAAAAAAACATGAAAGCTGTTTTATTTGGCTGCAAAATATGTACCTCGTTAGCTATCGCACAAATGCTATCGTCTTGACAATGGTGTTTTGACGTTTCGTGAGTTATGTGAAGCAGAAAACGCACCGTCGAAACAATGACAGTGAAACGACAGCCATTTTTGAGGTCACACGAAGCAAAACCATGTCCTTAGACGATCATCGTCTTAGCTAATTCCGAAATTCATTTGTAGGGTTTTTTAATTCCGATTTTTTTTTCATTTCATTCCGTGCGTATTCCAGCACATCCTTTGTAATTCCGTTAGTTCGTTTTGAATTCAATTTGCCTTTTCAATACGGTCGGAATTGACCACATTGATTTTTTTTATTTTCTGAAGTTCCCACTGTAGTAATGGGAAACTGTATCCGGTTACATCATGGGAAGCACAATTGTCACTCAATCTCTGTTCACTTCTGCCAATACATATGAAATAAGCACACCTAATCCAGTTTGGTTCCTTTTTTTTAAATTTTGTTTTTTAATTTGCTCTGTGAACGAGTTTTTTTTAATGCAGACAACACGTTTTCGAAGCAGCAAAAAACACGTGTTGCCATTTGAAATATCGATGTCGTTGGGAATTACACGATTTCTATTGGTTGCTAATAATTCCTCACGCACTATTGCCGCTGTCGTCCATCGCTCAATTAATGCACACTAAACTTTTAAGTATGGATGGACTTTTTTTTTAATTTTTTTATTATTTTTTTCTTTCAACACACCATCTGCAAAGATTGCACACACTTTTTAAACCTAAAGAGACGTTTATTCTTACTGTCAACCTTTATAATTTCTTTTCGACTCTTTTTTTCCTTTCTATAACTTTATTTGCAATTATTTTCATACATTTAAATCTGAAAAACAAAAAAATAAAAACATCAGAAACCAACAAAACAAAAGCAAAATTATGTGTCTGTGTGTGTAATTTTTTAAGTAATCAACTCCGGCAACTCTAAAAACAACAGTCATCAACTACGAAACGTTTCCAAGGAGGATTTTGCCAGCAACTGTGTCAGAAGCCTTCTTTTCGTTGAGGCCCAACTCCTAGTTTTGACTAAATTCAAAGAAATGGTCATTTAAAAAACAAAACAAAACAAAACAAAAAAAAACAAAAAACAACAACAAACAATTACAGAAACACTTAAACCATACATAGTATAACAATAACATAAGAAAGAGCAAAATTTAAGTAAATTATTTTCAAAACTGTGCAAAGACCAACGACGAGGATAAGACACGGCAGCAGGAAAAGGTTCGAGTGATTTGTCTTGTTGCGCCAGAGATGTACGCCGAAAAGCGTACGAGCATACGTAAAAAGGGTGTCACTACCTTATCCAGCTCAACTTTAGTATCAACCGAAATAAGCAATCAGACTTCAGCTGAAATTTTAGCTAGCAATAGTAGAAATGGCAATGCCACTGTAGTGTGCAACAACTCAACGACTACAAAAAAGCATCAGCACCATCAAAAGCAGTCACATCAGCAGCATCAACGGGTCGGCTTTATTGGGAGTAGCAACGTAGTTACAAGTGCCCGCCGTCCAAATCTGGTTAGTCGGGACCTGGAATTTTTGGCACACAATACTTTACCTTTGAGCCGATCGAATACCGGAGGAGGGGGATCCAATAGTCCGCAGACGTCCTCCACATCGACGACATCTAGTGGCTACAACATAAACACCACGAAACTCGCTCATCATAGAAACAGGTGTGCACCGTATTCACATATATACCCTATAGCTCTATATCTATACTAACGTGTGTGTTTTTTTGTTTTTTCTTTTTCATTTATTCTTTTATTTTTGTTTTTAATACATATACAAGGTGACGCAAAAGTCATCATCCTATCGGAAGAAGCTATAATTTTTGCAAATGGCGGCAAATGTAAATTCTGCTTTGACATTTGTGAAGTTAACTATACAGAAAAAACTTAAGACACCAATTAACATAATCCAAAAGCAGAACCAAAGTTTTTCATTCATAAAAAAAATTACAGCGAAAGAACATCGGGTGACAACTTTTGCGCCACCTGACAACTTTTGCGCCACCTTGTATATATTTTCTCTAACTTAACGCCAATTATATGTACGTGTGGACTTGGCTTTTTTTTAAACTATTTTATTTGGTTTTTATAATTTTATCGCGATCTGTTTTGATGTGTATGTTTGGGTAACAAAAGTTCACCTTTTGACAGAGTGCGTGCTCTCTCTAAAAGTGTTTCCTATACTTCGTGTTGTATAAATGTGCCTGTGTCCCAATCACAAATTCACTTAACTATACATTACGCATGTTAGCATCACAATATATGTATGTATGAGTAGATCTCCGGATATGTTTCGTTTTAATCATTGTACGTGTATCTCTAGAGCCAATAAAATAATCACAAAGAACTTATATCCTTAAATATTTATTTTAACTTAACGAAACTATATTACTAATACAAAATAAGTTGTAAAATTAAAACAGTTTGCCGACAGCTGAATTTTTTTTTGTCTTTCGCTTTAAGTATCTTCTTTATTTTTTTCTTTAATATAAAAATTAATGTGCGTGTGTGTGTTTGTCTTCTATGCGTTCGCGCGTCGAGCATCCGATATAGTTGAAATTTTCTACAGTTGTTGTCGGCACTTGCACGAAAGTTTCTGGCATCAACATGGGCTATCGATAATCCTTCAAAACGTGACAACGCTACCCAACCACTGTTTCATCCGAAAAAGTAAGCTAAGAATATGGTCCCGTGTTGAGACCTATTCGCTGGGCTTTACTTGTTGCGGCTTTTTTTTACCTAATTGTATTTTTTGTCTAGCAGATACACACACACAAACACTTCTCATTCTTTCTCCTTAACGGTGAAGCCATGATCAGAAACAAAAGGATAATAACCCTCCCTAACTTGACTGCATACTTAATGGAACTCCGCAGGGCTCCCCGGTAAACACTCATACACAAATACACACACATTTTTTTTTCTTGGCTGTGCCAATGGATGTGATAATCTTCAAAAGATGGCATGCACGATTCGCAAACCCGAATAATCGATGCCAGAAATGCGCCTACGTACTAATCCACACCCAGCAGACGTCGACCACTCTCCCCGCGGGACTGCCGCTAGGTATTACTTCGCGGGGCTGGTTAGCAATTAATGCTATGCGTCTTGTCTGGTGTCAGTTGCTTCTGACGCTTCTGCTGCTGCTGAGGATCTCCTTAGCTTTTCTACTCTCCGCAGTTCATTTTGGATAGTTGCTACCAGATTACAAACTGTCGTCCAATTGTCCTCCGACTCCACTATTAGGAAAGATGGATTGGACAGATTCGTTCTCCATACTACGAATCGCTTACAACGAAAACTGCGTGCTCCGTGTCATCCTCCTGGTCTGGACAATCTGGGCAAAATGGCGAGCTATCGTGTCCAAATCGATGTAGGTATTTGCGGTAGCCGCCGTGGCCAGTCAGGAACTGCGTAAGGTGTTAATTGCTGTTTCCATGTGCTCGCTTTGTCCAGGTCTCGATTGACGGGATCAGCTTGCATGTCCATCTGCCTTTTGTGGTGTTGTCCCACCTGGTTTGGCATATAGCAATTGAAGCTACTCTTTCTTCTACTTTGATCATTCTAGCTATGACGAAGGCCACTTCGTCCGAGATGGTTCGAAAACAGCAGATTGTTCTTAACGCGTTAAGCCTGCATGTGGATGATAGTTTCCTTCTTGTTTCTTTCGTCGCTAGAGCCCCCCCCCCCCCCCCCCCCCCCCCCCACCAAGCGGGGTGTAAAGGAGGACTGAACTGACTACTCTTGCTAAAACGGCCCTCCTAGCGTTTCCAGGTCCACCGATGTTAGGTAGTATGAGTGAGAGAGCTCCCTGGAGTTGCAATGCTTTCGTTGTAATATACTCCACGTGCGTCTGTTGTCTAGCATGACTCCAAGATATTTGACTGCTCCTTTGGATCTGATGATCTGGCTCCCCACCTGGAAATTGGCGAATTCAATGGTTATACGGACAGCTTCTGTTTTATGGTCGGTTAGTTCTAGTCCGGCGGATAATAGCCAGTGTTTTATCCTGGAAATTGCTTCATTTGTAGCTGATTCCACTTCATGGATCTGTTTAGCTACTGTCACGATGGCAATGACGTCGGCAAATCCAATTATCGATACTCCGCGAGGCAACATTAATCGTAGGACTCCGTCATACATGATGTTGCACAGAAGCGGCCCTAGTACGGATCCCTGTGGGACGCCCGCGGTAACCTTGTAGTATTTGACTCCTTCGTCGGTATAATACCTTAGCTTCCTGTTGTTAAAGTAGTCCGTCACTATCCTCAGCAAGTTGTATGGTGTATCCATTCTGGCGAGAGATCTTCTTCGGAACACACACACACGTGTACACGCACACATGTACACGCACACATGTACACGCACATACACACGCCCCCTCACACAAACACACTATTTGTCATTTTTTCATGTAGAAAGGAAAAAGAGAAACACATACACTTTTTGTCATTCCTTTCCTTCATGTGGAAAGGGAAGAGAGAAACACATACACTATTTGTCATTCTTTCATGTGAAAAGGGAAGAGAGAAAACATGTATGTACTATACAACGTCAGGTGACGACGACGAGTTATATAGCTTTTAAAAAATATTCTGAATGTAGAATGGCAGCCATGATTTTTCAAACACTGCTATACTGATAATTAAGTAACTGCTTATTCGTGAGTATTTTTGTTTTGTTTATTAACGGAAAATCCTTATTCTAGAGCACTCAGGCCCGCTAATGGTCCATTGCACTACCAGGCAGAATTCCTCTTACAGTCATATTAATAAAAAAAACACTGTCCACTCCTTAACACACGAGTTAGCTGGCACACGGATAGCGAACTTGTCCATATTATAACTTTTCTGATTAATAAAAATATGTTTTCCCTGTGTTAGCCGTTTGCTCTTTATCACTTACAATACAGTGTTCTCTCTCATCCTCTCAATGTTTCCACACATGCATGTGCATCCTCTCAATTTGTGAATGCATGAACTACAATCTGAGAATGTGTGAAGTTATCCGCTCCTTATACGCCGAATTCGGTGAGTTAAGTTAACCACTCGTTATCACATATCACTGAAAGCTAACACACGTTTATTAATCAGAATTATGAGTTAAACGATATTCGTTGTTTATTAATACGGGGGTTAGTGGTAAGTCGTTGCTGAAACAAGGTTTTTCAATTATATCTATTAATGTGTATGTTCTCTTGGGAGGGGGGAGGTGGGTCTGTCGACCGGAAACAGAGAACTGTTGGATTTGGAGTAGGTGCATTATTTGTCTGGCCTAATTTCTATTTTACTTTCTGACTCTTCTTCCAAACCTGTCTGGCGTAATTTCCAAATTTTCTGGCGTATTTTCCAAACAATTTCTGCTGCTTTTTCCAATTTTGACTTAATACAAATTTGATTATTTTTTGACGTAAATTCCGGGAGCCTTTGGGAGATGTTAGAATAGATAAGGTTGATGTGGTTGTCTGCAGGAGCCGAGACACCTGGACTTAATTGTCGATTGTACTACCACGTGAATCTGAGCATAACTTTGACGATGAAGGAAAAGAGGTGGTAGGTGATCCTGATGGGTGGCTGTGAAAATAGCTAACTTTTTCGACCTTTAATTGTTGTTTGTTAAACTAAATTTGTTCATGATTGTGGCCTTGTGTGGTCAGCTTAAGCCTAAATTGATTTATTTATAATTTTTTTCTATATATATATATAATTTACGAGCACTAAAAGGACTGTTAGTAAGCGTTGCTATGTCTATAGTAACATAGTGCGGGCATAAGGAAACGGGAACAAGGATGAGAGCGGTCAAACCGCTGCACGTTAGTTTTGAATGCTTGTAAATTGTAATGGGTAGGAAAAACCGACGAAGGAAGAGCATTCCGCCTTCGTGTTGTGGGGCTAAAGAACGATTCCTTGTATTTCACTGTACGTCCGAAAGTAGGTTTAAGGGTGAACTGATGCGCATTCCTGGCATAGCGAGTATCGCCGTTGAAATGTTCTAAGGATCGAATGCATCTGGCTATTTCGTTTGAGCATTTTTGATGGAACTATCGATTGGCAGAAGAAGCTCCAAGTATGTGATTGATGCACCGGTCGATGTATGAGCGTATTTGTGTTTGATTTGCTCTATGTTGGCTTCCAAAGCTAATATCATTCTTGACTTGTCTGCATGGACCAACGACGAATAAAATAAATAGGAGGCTTTAACGGCCCGTACAGGACCTAAAACCTAGCTTCTCAAACCACTTTTTTGTGCCAAGTGGAACGACTTTAAATACCCCAACAGAAAAAAAAATAAAGCTGGGTCAAATCACATGTTGCTGGAGGCCAGGCCACAGGTCCATTCTTGGAGATAATGTTGTCATCGGAAAATTCCTTTTATAAGTCAATGGGTTCGCTGGCAGTATGACATGTGACACAAGAGCTGTGTCAATCGTTCAAATTTAATGATCGAATCGTTCAAGTATTGGTTGAAAAAATGATTCGGTCATTTCAATCAATCATTCAATCAATCAATGACAGATGGGACATAGGAGTATTGATCGAATCGTTCAAGTATTGGTTGAAAAAATGATTCGGTCATTTCAATCAATCATTCAATCAATCAATGACAGATGGGACATAGGAGTATTGTATTCCTCCATTCAATTTCAATACAATCAAAAACCCCAATCATCATTCGTTCAATTTAGTTTCGATAGAGACAGATACATTCGAATGGATTGTAAGAGTGTACACTCAATAACAACGGCACAGAAGCGGTATTTTTGTAGAACAAATATGTGTTGGTAAAACGAAATAAGCCGAAATAAATAAAAATATTTTGATTAGTATTGACTCGATGAACGATTGACTTCGGGCATTGTGATTGCAATCACCAATACTTTATTGTGATCGGGTCAAAAAGATCGAATCAATCACGATTGACACAGCTCTATGTGACACCATCCTGGCAAAACCAAAAGTCGTCCAGACCGTGTTCACAGAATTTCGGGAGGAAAAAAATCGTTGATTATGGCTCTTAAGCGGCCGCCATTGGGAGTGAAATTTCGATTTTGTTCATTTTTGAAGAAGTTATGGGCCGATGATGCCGCCGACCCATAAACCGCACCAAACAGTCATTTTCCGGGATGCATATGTAGCTTATGTATACCTGCGTTTTTCCTCGGTCCAAATGTGACAATCTTGAAGAACACAGAAATTAGCCCCATCTTCTTTCTCAATTGCGAAGCTAAAGCTTGTATTAAGCTAAATAAATAGGGGCGTACGCCCCACCAAAATTAAAAAAAAACAATGATCCGGATTAAAGCGACCATAACCCTCCCCCTTTACTACATCCCTACTTCTCTGCCTGTGAGGTTTGTCGGTTTGACCCTGAACAAATATTGGCAGGCCTTCCGGTTTCGGATTTCTTCATTACTGAGGCCGGATTTCTTTATTACTGAAGCCGGATTTCTTTATTACTGAGGCCGGATTTCTTTATTACTGAGGCCGGATTTCTTTATTACTGAGGTCGTATTTCTTTATTACTGAGGCCGGATTTCTCTATTACTGAAGCCGGATTTCTTTATTTCTGAGGCCGGATTTCTTTAATACTGAAGCCGGATTTCTTTATTACTGAGGCCGAATTTCTTTATTACTGATGCCGGATATCCTTATTACTGAGGCCGGATTTCTTTATTACTGAGGCCGGATTTCTTTATTACTGAGGCCGGATTTCTTTATTACTGAGGCCCGATTGTTCTATTACTGGGGCCGGATTTCTTTATTACTGAGGCCGGATTTCTTTATTACTGAGCCCGGATTTCTCTATTACTGAGGCCGGATTTCTTTATTACTGAGGCCGGATTTCTTTATTTATGACAAGCGCTGCTGGGGGCACTGCAGGGATATGTTTAGACCCTCATTGCACGGGCTAGAAGGGAGCTTCATCATTGATCGTGTGGCAATTGAAGCATGTAAGCCAAGATCCTGGCGCAAAATCTTCCGCAAGTGCAATCAACACAGGTGAAGCTCTTGCGCACCGATGAATTAGAATCCACCTCAAACCTCCCCCCAACAGCACCGATATTTTCATCTAAGCGCACTATGTTCATTCGTTTCAGTTGGTTAGATTCCAATAGACTGAAAGGATCGCTTGGTGAAATAACCTTATGTCAAATAAAAATCGACCTTCAACTCACTTCCCTTCACCGCAAAAGGACTATTCCCCTTCAAAAATAAAATAAAATAGTAATAATAATTTTTGAACAGAAAAAATCGATGCCAGCTTAATGGCCAAAAGAACAATCCCTTTAGCGCACCCAAACTATGTATAACAGAAAGTATCTGCATGAATGATTGCATCTCATCGATGGTTATATGTTCTCCCACTGATTTCGTTTTCTTTTGCATATTAAATAAAATGTAATGTCTTCCATATTGTTCTTAACGTAATTTTGCACCAGTTTTCTGTTTGTTTTTGTTTGTGTGGTTCACCAGTATCCTTCTCTCTGTATTTCTATATAACTGTTTATGCATCTTTTATTTTATTTTATTTTTTTGTAAAATTTGTTGGTTCTTTTTTTCCTGTAAATTTTTCTCTAAACAAATTCTATTGAATAATATAATAAATGTCCCTTTATCCTTTTGTTTACTTTTTTTGTTTACTTTTTTTCTTTGTTTTGGTTTTTGGAAACTGTGAAATACTATTCCCTTGCCCCCGAAACAAACAACCCGCAGGAGTTCTTCTTCAAACAACAACTGTAGTAACACGAGCAGTAAATTGCAATTTAATTCCAAGGGCTTAATACGACAGAGGAAATTCAGTTCAACAAGTCTTACACCAAATCAATGCCATCCGGCGTCCCCATCCTCATCAGTAACAACAGCACATTACATACCGGTTCGACAATCAGCAGCAGTACTTGATATAGCACCAACACACCATTCGCAGCAGCATCATTCATATAGTTCGTCTAATTTAGAACAGCATCAGCAACAGAATAGCACTTCGTCGTCGGTGGGACTAATTTCATCAGCTTCAGGAACATCTCCAAACGCAAAACAAACAGCCGCCACCACGGGCAATCTATTGAGCCGTGTCATATTGGAGTTCTCGTCGGCCACCCGATCAATTGCCAACAGTAACAGTAACCGAAAGAATAGCGCGACTAGCAGCACTGTTACATCAAGTAGTACAGCCATACCAATTGGTAGTGAAGCCGCTGAAGAATCATCCAATACAACCAATCCGAATAATCAACCGGCGACGACCACGACACCTGGCAGCGGCGAACAAAGTCTGGGCAACAATAACAACAATAATAACAACAACATAAATTTATACATCCAGCAACAGCATTCAACGCATCACCATCCTCATCAGCCCAGGCATAGTAAGAGCACGAATACTTCGCCAGTAAAACTGATTCAAAGGCAGAACTCGGTGCCATCAAAAGGTACCGCAACTGGTAGTGGTGGGAGCACATTAAAAAGTGTTATAGATTTTCGGTACAAGGTTAAACCCAGCTCGGCAACACTGCCTTCAGAATCCAGCGACCTGCACATTGGCAGTAGTAGAGCGCCAACAACAATCTCACCCGCAAATTTGAATCTTCGATATTCAGCAAAGAAAAACGCATCGAAACGGGCACACTTCTTTGAACAGCAGCTGCACACAGTAGGAACTTCTGATTCGGGACGAGCCTCGTTTGCTGAATGTAGTCCACGAAAGCTTGATGCAAAGCATTTAGGTGGTAAATTTGTAACAAAGAAATCCCTAGACATGGAGGAGAAGGAGAAAAAGGAGAAGGAAAAGAGCAAGAGTCAGCAGCTTTCAGAAACCGCTAATAAAACTGAAAACGCTTCTTCTGCCAGTGGTGGTGAAGACTCCAAATCTGAAGACAGCAAAACAGCACCGCCCATTCCGCCATCACGAAATGCTTCAACAACCTCCTCATCGACTACCGTGCCAAATGTAGTAAAAACTGTTATCGAAGCAACAGTAAAACCAAAGCTATCATCATCAGACACCTCACCGTCCGCCAGAGATGAAGACGACCAACTAAAAGGTGGTGAATTCGACGATATAGCATTTACATCGAATAATATCGGCTCTATCGTTCCTGCCATGATGTTATCGCCAACGTCCTCAATACTTGCTGGCGCAACACCTTCATTATCAGCGACCTCATCAATGTCAACGGCAGTTGAGAAATTTTGTTCCAACAATCGTTTCGTTCGCAAGTCGGTGGACAATAATTTTTCACAGTTCTCAAAGGGTAACAACTATTTGGACTCGGCCGATATTGAAACAGAATTTCCCCGTGACTATGATGACAACATTGAAATTCTGTCCCGTGAAGCGGAACACCTGGAGGAGCAGTTTCACAAGGTTGGTGATACAGAGGGTCCACTGTTGGTCGATCCGGGTAAAGTTGTCGAGGATAGATTGAGAAAGCAAAAGAAGCCCCAAGAAGATGAAGACGAACCGATTGGAATGTCACCGTGTGGTCGGTTTTTCAAATACGACAAGGAAGTCGGCAGGGGATCCTTCAAGACAGTGTTTCGCGGCTTAGATACACAAACAGGAGTCGCAGTAGCTTGGTGTGAATTATTAGTGAGTATTTTTCAAATTTATATTTCTTTATATGTTGTTATCCGATTTTTTTAATCAATGAACAAAAGAAAACAGGAAAAATGCATGTCCACCGAAATTGATTTTGGTGGCCATTTTTTTTTTTTAATAAACCAGCATCAGCGTGGCATTATAACCGGGTGATACTGTACAGTAATTGATCGTCAATTCATTGCAAAAAAAGCGCACTAAAATCAATCAATCAAAGGCCCAACCATATTTGCTTCTGGGGCTTAAGTTAGCTGTCACGATGCTGTATACTTAGAAACTATGCTCGGGTTCGTTCAGTTTCCTTTAATTTCGTTCAGTTTCACGAACTTAAGTGAGAGCGATTGAAATGGCTCATTGCGTACAAAAGTTTCAAATTTCACAGTTGTGTATGTGTCCCACTTTTTTGTCGCGGCCACCCTCAGTCGCATCGAAGCTGCGATGTTGGAAACAACGCTCGCTTGTAAATTTTTTTTTTTGCTTCTGGGTGCCACTTTTTTGCGACCACCCTCAGTCACATCGAAGCTGCGGTGGTGGATACAACGCTCGCGCATGAAATTTTCTTTTGCTTCTGGGTGCCACTTTTTTGTTGCGACCCACCCTCAGTCACATCGAAGCTGCGATGGTGGAAACAACGCTCGCGCATAAGATTTTTTGTTTGCTTCTGGGTGCTTAATTTAGCAGACACGATGCTGTATTATTAGCCACTATGCTCGGTTTCGTTCGGTTTCGTTTAGTTTCGTTCAGTTTAGTTTTGTTTATTTTTGTTCGGTTTCGTTTAGTTTTGTTCAGTGTTGTTTAGTTTTGCTCAGTTTCGTTAAGTTTCGTTCAGTTTCACGAACTTAAGTGGGAGCGGTTGAAAGTCTCATTACGTACATATGTTTCAAAGTTGACAGTTGTGCATGTGTCCCACTTTTTGTTGCGACCCACCCTCAGTTACATCGAAGCTGCGATGTGGGAAACAACGCTCGCGCGTAAATTTTTTTTTTTTTGCTTCTGCCACTTTTTTGTTGCGGCCCACCCTCAGTCGCATCGAAACTGCGATGGTGGAAACAACGCTCGCGCGTAATTTTTTTTTTGCTTCGGGGTGCTTAAGTTAGCTGACACGATGTTGTATACTTAGCCACTATGCTCGGTTTCGTTTTGTTTCGTTCAGTTTAGTTTTGTTTATTTTTGTTCGGTTTCGTTTATTTTTGTTCGGTTTCGTTTAGTTTTGTTAGGTTTGGTTTAGTTTCGTTTAGTATTGTTCAGTTTCGTTTAGTTTTGTTTAGTTTCGTTCAGTTTCGTTTAGTTTCGTTCAGTTTGGCAAACTTAAGTGAGAGCGATTGAAATGGCTATTGCGTACAAATGTTTCAAATTTGACAGTTGTGTATGTGTCACACTTTTTGTTGCGACCCACCCTCAGTCGCATCGAAGCTGCGATGGTGGAAACAACGCTCGCGTGTAAATTTTTTTTTTGCTTCTAGGTGCCACTTTTTTTTGCGAACCACTCTCAGTCACATCGAAGCTGCGATGGTGGAAACAACGCTCGCGGGTAAATTTTTTTTTTAACAATTTTTGTATTTTTTTTTTTGTGTCTTTCAAATATCTTTCAATTTCAAAAGAAGATGCGCAGAGAAATTTGAAGAGTAGAATGGCCAAGTGAATTGGTTCGCGCTATAACAGCTGTTTATTGCCAGAAGCAATTATGGGCACTTTTCGTTTTGACGTTATCATTTGGTTTGGCTGCCATAAATTCATTATGGTTGGCCCTTTAGATTTAGTGCGGTCTAAGGTGCAGAACATTGGTAACACTGGACAACCAAATCGGACTTCAATTCCCGCTCTACACGTGCATCTCGTATATACATGAACGTTTTAATAATATGTCATTTTCTTTTTTTCTTTCTCTTTTTCTCTCTCTTTTGTAGGATAAAAAAGTGAATAAGGCTGAACGTATACGTTTTCGTGAGGAAGCTGAAATGCTTAAAAAACTACAGCACCCAAATATTGTACGATTTTACAATTACTGGGAGTCCAATGTTGGCAAAAGAAAAAATATTGTTCTAGTCACCGAGCTTATGCTTTCAGGAACACTAAAAGCGTAAGTGAATTGTAAAAAAATCATTTTTATATTTTTTTATTAGGTACTAAAATCAAAAAAGGATAACTTATTATTGTTGTGTTGTTTCGAATTTCGATTGGATGAGTCTCCTATACCAATACTGTGATGAGTTTCTTGCCCCAACCAATTCATGTATACTTCAACGTCGGCTGCAGGAAATAACCCCCCAAATGAAAGATGAAATAACTCCCCAAAATTTGTATGGAGGTGGGGATTTATTTCATATAAAATAAGCCCCCAAAATTGGGACTTATTTCATACTTCAACTTGGGGGGTTATTTCATAGTGAAATAAGTCCCCAAATTCAACTATGAAATAAGTCCCCTAATTTATAAAAAAAAACTTCGTACCTACTCCAAAGCAAACAGTGACCCCAAGCAGGGGGTTGCAGGGGGGCAGCATGCACCCCCCATATGCATTGCACTGTTTATGAGATTTCCATATAGGATTTGGGGACTTATTTCATACATATTTGGAGACTTATTTCATACCATTTTGGGGACTTATTTCATCTTTGATTTGGGGAATAATTTCACAGTGAAATTATTCTCCAATTTTGGGGAGTTATTTCATTTTTCATTTGGGGGGTTATTAGCCGGAGCCTTCAACGTCGTATCTGACAAAGGGTTTTAAACGATAGACGAGTGTTGGTTGGGTGACTTAACCCATTGATTCGATTCAACAACGCAACTTGAATTAATTTTAATGAATTTTTATTTTTGTCTTTTCTTATAACAGTTATCTGCGGCGTTTTAAGAAAATCAATCCAAAAGTTTTAAAGTCGTGGTGCCGTCAAATTTTGAAGGGCTTGCATTTCCTGCATTCTCGTTCACCGCCAATAATACATCGTGATCTAAAATGTGATAATATATTTATAACTGGTACAACTGGTAGTGTAAAGATTGGTGATTTAGGTTTGGCCACCCTCAAGAATCGTAGTTTCGCCAAGTCGGTGATTGGAACGCCCGAATTCATGGCACCGGAAATGTACGAAGAGCACTATGATGAGGCTGTGGATGTTTATGCGTTTGGTATGTGTATGTTGGAGATGGCCATATCCGAGTACCCATACAATGAGTGTTCGGGTCCGGCACAAATCTATAAGAAGGTCATATCGGGCATTAAGCCGGCCAGCTTCGACAAAGTCGAGAACCCAAAGGTTCGTGAGATCATTGAAAGGTGCATTCAGCTGAAGAAGGAGGATCGTCCGAGTTGCAAGGACTTGCTGAATTCGGAATTCTTTGGCGAAGACATTGGTATACGCTTGGAGCCGACCACCACTGAGGTGTTTCTCAACAATTCGGAAGAGAATGTCATTGAGTTTAGGCTGAGACTACTGGATCCGAAGAAACGATCGTCCAAACATAAAGAGAACGAAGCGATTCAGTTCGAGTTCGATATCAAGAATGATAATTGTGAGGCTGTTTGCATGGATATGTGTAAGGCGGGGATTATTAGTGAGGAGGACTCCAGGGCGGTGGTGAAAATGTTGAAAGTTCAAGTTGTGTCGTTACAAAAGGAACGCAAGCAGCGACAGACGCAGATGCAGTTGCAGAATGAGAAGTGCAGATTAGAGATGTTAGCACTGCTTGCACAGAGGGAGATGTACGAGACCAATTGGGCGAGCAGAGAAGCCACACATTTGGAGGAGGAGGAGGACGATGAGGATTATTATGAGGAGGAGGATGATGGTGGTGGTGTAGTGCTTCTGGTCGGTGAGACTGCTAATGCTCCTGCAATTGTGGCGATAAGAGATGATCAGGTAGAAAAATCAGTTAAGCTCATCGAAGGTGTTGGTAATGTCGGAGGAGGTGAAATGAATCCACAGGTCGGCGGGGAAATCCTTGCCGAAATGGAGAAAGGAAGCGAAACCGATATCGATAAACAACAACAACAGCAGCAGCAACAGCAAATGGAAATCACACCTGAGCAGCATCAGATGTATATGCAGAATCACGCTGCACAGCAGTTGTATCAGCAGCATCAACAACAATTCCAGCAAAATCATCCCCAATATCAGCAGCAGCAATTGCCTCAACCTCAACAAATTCAAATACAACCGCAACATCAGCAAATCCAAATGCAAGTACAAGCGCAGCAAGTTGGAGATCCCCACCAGCAGCAGCAATACTTCACCCAACAAAAGACTTCTACTGCTGCACCACAACAGCAGCAGACTCCACTGTATATTCCAGTTCCTCAACATCCACAGCAGCAGCCGGCTGCCAATCAGCAACAACAACTGCAACCTCAAGCACCAAATATATACGAGCAGCTCCCACCACAACAACATCAGCAAAATTTAGTTCCTAATTACTCGAATCAGGTGTCAGTTACTGAACAACAGTCTCAGCAATACGTCCATAATCAACAACAGCAGCAGCAGCAGCAGCAGCAGCAACATTATATCCAACAGCACCAACAACAACAACAGCAGCAGCCGCAACAAGGACAGTATCAGCAACATGTATTGCAGCAACAACCCGACCAAATGCAACAGCAATTGCAGCATCAGCAGCAGCTGCAATTCCAACAGCAGTTGCAACAACAACAGCAGTTGATACAGCAGCAGCTACAACAGCAGCAGCAAATGCAGCATATCCAACATCAGCAACAACAGCAACAACATCTGCAGCAACAGCAATATCAACATCAACAACAACCGCAACAACTAATTCAGCCCCTTCAAGATATCCAACAGCAGCAAATTGTAAATCAACTGAATCAACCACCAGCGGTTCAACAAGTTCCTCAGCATGTTCAGCAGTTGCAACCACAACAGCAACAAATACTAATGCAAGCTCCACAACAACCTCAGCAGCAGCAGCAGCAGCAACAGCAACACCTTTCACAACAACAACAACCCCAGCAGCAGATTATACAACAGCCGCAAGTTATCCAAAAGCAAACGCAGCAAATTCCACAACAGACTCAACAACAGCCACCACAACAAATGCAACAGCCAATTTCACAGGCCCAGCAAATGCAACAGGCTTCGTCGCCGCAGCAACCACCACCGTCACAGCAGCAACATCCAACTAACGATAAACAAACTGCATCGGCGCCACCACCAACGACTCCACAATCTACCGCTGCCCAACAGAAGCCACGAACGAGCAAAACCCGACGAGCGAATCGCGGCACCGAACGCATCCCCAAATTGAGCGTCACGAACATTGAAAACGGTACCGTAGTCGATTGTCACATGGAAAACAAGCCAAAGACGATCACCTTCAAGTTTGACATTAGCGACGTGAATCCGATTGATGTTGCAAACAATTTGGTGAGTTCATGTTTTTTTTCTAATTTTTAATTATAGTCCGCGCGCAACACACGAGCGTTGAGTGCGCAGAAACTGTCTCAAAAAGTCACATTATTCTTGCAACCGTCTTCCCTGCTTCGAGACTTTAGTCTTGAGTCGCACGAACTCCCGCCTTAACCTGCCCGGGCTATAGAAACGGTTCCGTCTTAGGTTACCAAATGAGTCATTGAAATCGTTTCGCCAAAGGTATGAAAACGTGGTCACCGGAGGCGGGGGTTTCCCTAATTTAAGAAAAGTTCATCAATTTGTCGAACACAGGACTGTGTTTATTTTTGCTCTTCTATCTTGCGTGAGGTTGGGCGGACCTTAGCCTTCCCTTTCTATTGGATCCCTCGAACTCAAAAAGTCTCAGCGGGTACTATCACTTTGACATTTAGGCGAATTCTGCTTCTCTTCCGCGGTTGTTAAAGAAGGGATGCGGTACAATACTAACTGATCCGGTTGCGCTTCATGGTGTTTTTTCTGATTTCTTTTAAATGGGTTCCTCTACGTGAAGGCTTCGTCTGATCTTTTAATACACCGATGGGCGCTTTTCTGACCCGCACGACGTCGTGCTAATGTGGAGTTCGCTGCAAGTTCCTCCTCCAAAGGTTGTCAGCGCAAACGGGATCGAAAATCACTTGAAGAATCATCTATTCGAAACGTGTGTTAATGACAACCTTCGTTCGAATGACCAAGAACGCCGCGAAATGTCTAGGCTTCCTTAAGCGATGTAAGAAATATTTCACCCCTTTTGATCTGGCTACAATTTATAGGGCGTTTATTCGCCCGAAACTCGAGTACAACGCTGATATCTGGTCCGGTGCTCCAATAACTTATTTGGAGCTACTTGACAGGATCCAAAAACGCGCTATAAAACGTATCAACGAACGAGACATCGCGTTGACTCTCTTAATCATCGTCGTAATGTCTCCTGCCTTTCGTTATTTCCACCATAAGTGCTCAAACGAAATATCAAGTTGCATCCCTCCGCTTGAATATTTCAACCGCAATACCCGCCATGCAAGGAATGCTCATCAGTTCACCCTCAAGGCTGTGTTCGGGCGTACAGGGAAGTTCAAAGAAACTTTCCTCAGCCGTACAACACGAACGTGGCTCTTCCACGCATTGTTTTTCCTTCACATTATAACCTACAAACATTCGAAACCAACGTGCATCGGCATCTCTCCGTTTCTTCTCACCCTAATTTCCTTAACGCCCGCGCTGTGTAGCTATTACATTATAAGGGTCCCAACAAATCCCTTTAGTGCGTGTATATTATAAACAAAAAAAATCTTCATCCCTTTTCGTTAGCGCCCATACTTCTGCGCAATAGACCAGAACTGCTACGATCGGGGTCTTAGACTCTCGTTAGGTCGATTGCCGGTCAAACAGTGCAGAGTTTGAATTATCCATTAGGCATACTTTCCTCCGACCAATGAGTTGGTTGGTGTATGCTCTCTACCGAGCCATTATAGGCTGTCCCGCTCAACAGCATTGTTCGACTTAAGAGTCGGTCTTTTTCGTTTCGTTTTCTTTTCGTTTCGTTTCAGTTTCGTTTTCGAAGCAGTTGGTTTTTTACGGTTCTGACTAGCTGGGCCGCAAAAGATTTATCCTCTTTGGTGTAACTGGAATTTGTATTCTCGTTACTTAGTCAACTTGTATCTATTGGATGAGGAAGTGTGACGGGAGCAGGATTATCTTGCCCCGTCAACCCAATAACTATCTATTGAATGATGCTTTTTCCAGTTTGAAATACGCATTGAAAAAACGTTCGTGTGAAAGCTCTCTACCGCTAAATTATAAAGAACTACAAGAACGGAAAACCGCCTTTGAATGTGTCTTCCAAATGACAGAAAGCCCTTCCTCTCTTGGACTTACGAATCGCCTTTGTTTCTTTTATTTTCTGCTCATTTTTAGATATCGCAGGATCTGCTGGCACAAAGTCAGAGTACCGTCTTCGTGGATATGATCAAGGACATTGTTCGTCAAGTTAAACTCAACCCAAACCAAATACCAGTACCAACTACATTCCGTCGCAATATCGAAAAAGTAAGTACAATTCAAGTTGATTGTTTTTTTTATTCTCTTTAAAAAAAAAAAACTTATTTTGATTACAAAGCATACATAAATGTATTTGTACAAAAAGAAGAAAAAAAAAGAAAGCTTTTAACACTTTAGGGTTCAGGGAAAAGCCTTTTTCTCCAATTGTTCATATATGTATCTCTATACCTCTTTCTCCCTCTCTGTACTTCTTTCTATCAGTTTCCCCTTATTAGTGTACGCATGCAATATTCGATTCATTTATATTTTTTCCTTATCCGGTTTCAAAGGCATCTTTTATGAACACCATCGCTTTAATTCGGATTGTTTTTTGTTTTTTTTTTGTTTTTGGTTTTAATCGGGAGTGGTATTTAAGGAAGGTTTGATGGTGGTTCTCGGAGTAGTGTAAAGAGCACATTGGGAATGGAGAACTACATTTAATTATTTATCAGAGTATTGGTAGTGTAGACCATTTGCATTTTTCTATATGAAAGGAAAGGACATAAATAATAAGCCATCCAGAAGTTCATTATGTTCACATTGTCAAAATGCAGTCGTTTTGGCTTATAAAAGGCGGGCTCAAAAGAAGGATCAAGGAAAAGGAATCAGTTCCTAGGCATTTGAACGTTTTTGGACTCATTAAATTTTTTTTTTTTGTTACTCATTACTTCTCATTTTCGATCTTTCTTAACAGTGATTTTACCCACACCCGATTTTTGGTAAAAACGTTAATTTATTCGATAAAATCCTCACTCAAAAGACGGATCAAGGAAAAAAATCGGTTCCCAGGCATTTGAACGTTTTTGGACTCATTCAAGTTTTTTTTTTTTTTGTTACTCATTACTTCGCATTTTGACTCTTTCTTAACAGTCATTTTACCCACACCCGATTTTCGGTAAAAACGTTTATTTATTCGATAAAATCCTCACTCAAAAGAGGGATCAAAGAAAAAGAATCGGTTCCCAGGCATTTGAACGTTTTTGGACTCATTCAAGTTTTTTTTTTTTTTTGTTACTCATTACTTCGCATTTTGACTCTTTCTTAACAGTCATTTTACCCACACCCGATTTTCGGTAAAAACGTTTATTTATTCGATAAAATCCTCACTCAAAAGAGGGATCAAAGAAAAAGAATCGGTTCCCAGGCATTTGAACGTTTTTGGACTCATTCAAGTTTTTTTTTTTTTTTTGTTACTCATTACTTCGCATTTTCACTCTTTCTTAACAGTCATTTTACCCACACCCGATTTTCGGTAAAAACGTTATTTATTCGATAAAATCCTCTGTCATTATTGAGGGAGGGTAGGAGTTGTTTAGCAATAGCTTCTTTTACGCCTCTTTCTCTCGATACATTCTGTACTCAAACTCCTTCCCCCTCGGCAATATCGGGAAAAAACTACCTCTACCATCTCTTGCCTCTCTCTGTTAAGCGCTGGCATATTGGTTAACTGTCGTGTTTTAACCGATAAAGGTGTCATCGGTAACAGCCATGTCCGGTTAAAACCTGCG
Source organism: Portevinia maculata (assembly GCA_949715645.1). Classification (NCBI taxonomy): domain Eukaryota; kingdom Metazoa; phylum Arthropoda; class Insecta; order Diptera; family Syrphidae; genus Portevinia; species Portevinia maculata. The sequence continues at coordinate 2,125,781 of OX454529.1, forward strand.
TCAGGTAGAAGTCTACTGCTCCATGCTTTCGCCTTATTCAAGTTTCTAGGTTTAAGACCAACTGGCGAACTGCCTTTAGTTGAGAGGCATCATAAACACTGCTAGCTTTCTGTTAGGTTTTCTCATTTGAAGCTCTTTGACCGGTAGGTCTATTAGTGTCAATGCACGAACTGCATAACCAATAACCAAATGTTGTTGAAAACTCGTGCCTTGCGCTCCCACAGACGTGACCCCCCAAGCTGGTAGTACTCTACGGATGTGTCATGGCCGAGCGCATTATTTACTGATACAGCCTTTTTTTCTTACGTACCTCAGATGCTCCTGAAAGGAGAGCCTTGAGTCAATCATGACCCCAAGGTATTTGATGGCCGATTTAGATATTAATAGTTTAATAGTTCTTCCTCCTATCTACTTTTGATAAGTACCGCTTCTGTTTTTTGTTCAGGTATTTTTAGCCCAACGGTTTCTAGCCAGCGATGATGTCATTGCTGCTTTTCTAATAGAAGAATGCATCCCGAGGGGGCATCATTGACCTAAGTGTGTGCAGGATTCTCCTGCCCCGTCAACCCAGTAACCATCCCGAGGGGGCTCCGGAAGAGGAAACAAATCTCTCCAAGGTAAAAGCAGGGGACACAATTCACCACCAGGTTGTAGTGTAATATTTTGTTTGTATTATTATTGTGTGTGTCTACGGCTGACATTTTCGACCCCTTCTTCTAAAAAGGATCATAGCCCTTCCACTTAACAGCATCAATTGTAGTTTTCTTGTGAAGTTCGCCGGAAAACCTCAAGGAATAATTGCAGGCTTTCCGGTTTCGGGTCACCTCATCAGTGAAGTCAATCGAATGCTGGTATCCTTGAAACTTTAGGCCTGCTTTTTTTAACGATTTCGACACGATACGACACGAATACCACCCTGAAACCGCTCCTTGTATTACATCAAGGTGATGCCGTTTTTTAAGTCCGTACCAGGACGCCGTTTTGTAAGTCTTATGTGGCCTAGCACGTGTCTGCCTTACGAGGGTGTATTTTGGTCTTCGTTTCTCCATTTTGTTTTGAGTATCTTTTCTATGAAACAGGATACTCAATACCGGTTCAGCCGTTGACAGTGATCGGAGCCATCACTCCAGACAACATAGCCATTGTCTGGAGTTATGGCTGCGATCAGATATTCCAGCGCTTTCTCTCCGCTTCCCATCTGTTGCCTTCTAAGAATGTGCGATTGTCGCTGTCCATTTCAGAGTCTCCGTACTGGCTGCAGAACTCCTCGTATTGTCTATCCTATGGAGGTAGGCGTTGAGGTACCCGTGCCCGGTGAGGAATTGGGTGATGTTGTAATTTTAGCCGCGGTACCGATTCTATTTGTAATTTTTCAATGACCCAACCAAACAACTTCCTCAAAATTTCAGCGCCGTCTATAGGCTAGAAGGATTTACTACTAAGCAAGTGAAAGCCAGGGAGCGTACTATTTTGATCTTACAAAGTTTTTGGAAATATGATTGTGCGAGGGTAAAAATAAAAAAAATGTCTTGCTACTCGTACTTTAAAGAAAACACAACCCTACGGTTCCATTTTTGATGAATTTTCATGAACAAATTTTAATGCGGGAAACGAATAACCGAATCATTTAAATTGGCTACGATCTCTGTTATATCACGAAGGAGACTTGTTGGACATTTATTTTGTTGTGATTTCGTTTGTGTGTAATCAGCGTCCTTTGCGCTCGTACCAACACAACGAAATGCAGTGAACCAGTCTATTTTTTATTTTGTCTCCCTATTAGTTTTACCTCACGACAAATAGTGCTTTATGAAAACAATTTCTCACTTTTTTCCATTTTGAGAAAATAACACAAACAAGACATTGTAAAAAGTTAAATGTTTTGCAGATCTATTTGAGTTTTTTAATTTAATCCCAGCCCAGAAGGGAAGATGGCGGAAAAAGATCATTCATGAGATCCGAGCGCCATCTTTCATCAAAGTTACTGATTAAACAAACCACCCTCGTAGAAACATGCAAGCTTAATGTTTTGCAGATCTATTTGAATTTTTTTTCAATCCCAGCCCAGAAGGAAAGATGGCGGAAACAAATCATTCATGAGATTCGAACGCCATCTTTCATCAAAGTTACTGATCAATAAAACCACCCTCGTAGAACCATGCAACCGTTTGAAGGTGTTTAAGTGAATTCTAACGAATTAGGCCTTTTTGAAAGTCTATGATTTCCCTCCAATTAAGTTTGGAATGCAGTTGTCTTTGGAAATTCCACCCCCATTCATCCCTTAGGTCGATACATTTTTTAAAAGCGTAAACATAAATGGGCCCTATTAATAATCACCGCCAAAGCTGTATAAATAATCATTTGCCTGCAACCCTATAGCGGCCTTCACATTTTACAAGCCTTCCCACAAAATCTTGCACACAAAATCTACACACTTACCTCAAAAGGAGAAAATAGAAAAAATTCTAATCTAATCGCAACATTTTTATGACAAAGAAAAACACAGCACCATTTTTGTTTTATGCAGATATCTACTATATTTATACAATATTTTGTATTTTCTGTTTTACACCACACACCCTGTTACAACAAAAATAATTTTAAACAAAAATTCCAATACTGTATGTGTACATATAGGTACGACATGCGTCATTAACACGCCAGCGCTCTGTGTTCAGAACTCATCAAAGACACCGTTCTGTAAGTTTAAAAAAAAAAATCAAACTAACCACAGTTTTTTTTTGTTCTTCCTTAAACTTGAATTAAAAAAAAAAGAAGAACTTAGCATAGATTTACAAAAATATTGAGTTGTTTTTAAAGAAGTCATTTGCTTTTTTTTCAAATGTTTGACATTTAAGTTTTAATTTTTTTTTTATTTTTCATTCACTTTCGAAGCTATAGTACCGTATTTTCTTATGCAATATTGTTTGTATAATTTTTGTTGTTTGTTTGTGGTTTTCTTAACAAAGAGAAGAGTTCAAAACATCGAAAAAGATATATTTTTATAGTTTATTTAAATTGTTCTTTCTTTGTAAATTGTAAAAGTATCTAAACAAATTAAAAGCGTACTTTTTTTCATCCGTATTTATGTTAAAGTATTGAAAGTGTTTTATTGTGAATATTTATTTATCTTAATGGAATGGCTTGCGTTTTGTTTTATATATATATTTATTTTATAAAATTCTTCTTTATTGTAATTTGTTTGTAAAAAAAAAGGAATGTATTGTGGGAATTTCAAAGTATTGTTTTCTTGATTTTTCTGTTTATGAAAATGCTGTGCTCGGTGCTCAAACGGGAAACAAGCAAACTTAATGTAATTTTTGAATTAGAAATCGTTTATTCTTGGGTTCTTCCTTTATGGCCCTTGTTAAGGAAGAGTTTTGTTATTTTCTTCTATTTATGTGGTTAAGGGCATCAATTGGCAGTTATTTTATTTTCATTTTCTTTGATCTAAGCTACTTTTGGTGTATGGAGGTGTTGCAAACTATGGCTTTAGTTTTTGCTAGAGTGGTGAGATTTATTTTTAAATACCCTTGGGTGACGCTGCGACCCGAAAGATCCAAAAGACGTGACCGGGTTGTTCATCTCTACTGAAGATACGTCTTCTTAACCGATATAGTGTCGGGCATTCACTGAGAATGTGTTCGAAGGGTTCATCTTCCTCCAAGCAAGGTGTTCGTTCTGTATTTGAGCACAGATGTAAATTGGTACCTTTTCGACAAGAAGCTCTCCAGCTTCCAAATACAACTTCCATCATCATATAAGAATTTCCTTGTAGGAGTTAGGGTTGATTAACATTGTCTGAGCCACGGAACATTTTTACAATGGTTTAGGCGTAGTTGGTGTTGCTTATAATTAATCAGTCCTAGAGGAGAAGCCCTGTTGACACTGCAATAAGTTTCCAGTCCTGAGATGGCGGATTCCGAGCCAGCCATATCTAGTTCATCCATAGATTCATTGCAAACTTATTTGTGTCTGGCTAGGGATTGCAATGCATCGTAGCAACACTTAAGTATCATGGAGTCCATTGGGAACTGGACGACATTGATTGATTTTTGATAATATTTCTGCTCTGGTGCCCATTTCAAGGCGCAGATCTCTGGAAGCTATGGTTAGTCCAAGGCACAAATCTCTAGTGTAAAAGGTTTTCATCATGCCGGGGCCCACAAACACCGTACCTCTTGCGTAAGTCTAACAAACATCCTTCTCGAATTTGCAGTTGGGAGTCTGCGTATAATTGTAGGCCACAATGCAAATGGTAGGAGAAGCTATGTTATGAGCCCTGTAGCGTTAGTGCCAAATATTATTATTTTTTTAAATAAAATGGGAGCTTAACCTGGAACAAAGTTGGGCACATTCCTGTAGGTTCCGAGACTTTGGTCTTATCGTTCTTCTCGTTCTAGTTCTTGTTCTTATTCTTTTTGTGCTTCTTCTTCTTTTTCTTCTTTATTGCGAGGTTATGATCAGGATTAATTGGATTATAATGCTGCTTCTTCGTCTTCTTCTTCTTCTTCTTCTTCTTCTTCTTCTTCTTCTTCTTCTTCTTCTTCTTCTTCTTCTTCTTCTTCTTCTTCTTCTTCTTCTTCTTCTTCTTCTTCTTCTTCTTCTTCTTCTTCTTCTTCTTCTTCTTCCGCCTTTTCTTCTTTAGGGTTTAGAAGTTATGATCAGGATTAAGGGGAGTATAACCTTTGCACTTTACTGCATCCCTACTGTTCAGCCTGTGGGGTTCGGCAGGCTTCCTGGTTTTTTATCACTTTATCACTGAGGGCAATCAAATGCTTAGGGCTGCCTCTCTTTTGACGATTTCGACACGTACATGCTTCCATTATAATTATTGTTTGATCGACTTTTACAACACCAGTCGTGCCAACCCACGGATTTGCATGCACACTTGCGGTACAGCTTTTAGATGTTAAATGTGTCGCAAGGCAACTGACCAGATTTGATTTCTCCCATTGATCGCCTCTTACGTGTGTTTTGAGGCGCGCTGCAGTGATATTCTTAGCCCGTCCCTGAGCGGGTACCGAGACTTTGGTTATGGCTAAAAAGATGCCATCTCCAAATCCGGACTCCATTTTTGTGGACAGACTTCTAGGTCGTCCAATTTTTTGTACTACGAGAAGTATGAACTTGAGTTGAAAACGTACAAAGGCTCCATTCGGCGTTAGCTCTCCATTTTGTCTACTGGGCTGAAACTGTAACCAGCGGACAGTAAATATATGAGTATGGCGAAAAGAGTTTCATTATATGAACTCTTCGGTTATAGGACCCAACAAACATTACTTCATTGAAGTGCAAATGCACTGCACTTCTCGTATTGCTTTATCTTTTATTCTCAGAGGCCTTTGGCTGCTCTCATTCTAGGCGAAGATTGTCTCATTTGTTATGGTTGAGTTTTCCAGATTGGGCCAGAGGTTCTCATGGCCTTTTCTTCCAATCTATTGACCCTATCGCTGCCGGCTTGTGAGATCCGAGTCCGAGATCCGAGTCTAAGCTATACGCTGGCATTATCTCCTGATCGACCAGTGGGCCCAGATGATCTTAGTTGACTTTCGCATTCCACGTCCAAGGTCATCCTTCAACTGCGCATGACTTTATGAAGTGGTCCCTTCTTGGTGATATCAACGACTCTCCCGACTGGAGCATTGGGGTTTCCCAAGCTGAATATTTCCATAGCAGCCACTTTGGTAGTTTTTCATTGTATCTTCTCTTCACTGCAGAATTTCTCGAACCAAAGAACATATATATATATATATTTTTTTTTTGTGGAAAGCAAATTTTTAATTTTGTTTTCATCCCAGCTAAACGTCTCTTCGCACCTTCTGGCTCAATATTCCCAAATTCACCTTTGACAGCTCGCTAGGTTCTTCCGTTTATGTCAATGTCGTCGAAATAGACGAGTTCTTCGATAGACTTTAAAGTTTAAATCTCTGAACCCGTATCACGATATCATGGTTTAACCTTATTGTGCTCTGGTGTTGGCAGTTGAGTTCCATACAAGGCCTTCAAGTATGCTGTTAAAGCATGAGTGGACGCAGTGGTCGAATACCACCCAGCAACACCTTAAAGTTTATTCACTACCTTACCTCCTGCGAAAGCCTGACTAACATCAAGGACTATAAACTACCATGAGAAGCGTTCGGAATACAGCTTCACACACACGAATGTCTGGACAATGTAGGCCTCAGGCTATAGACTGTTAAGGCTCGAGTATAAGTGGTAGTACGCTGTTAAAAAAGTAAAGCTTCTGACATCAAACAGATTACTGGTGTTCTTAGCCATTTGGATGGAACAGAGCGAATTCTCCATCCTCACCCTGCGCTTCATAGAATTGACAATACTAGACTTGGGACAGCTCAACTCGTAGGTAATTTTAAAATTGGGCCTTTTTGATTTCTTGATTTTTTCATAGATGTGCCAAAGTGTGAATATTCGGTTAACAGTGGACCTGGCCGACCTTAACCACAACGATGCGAACCTACCAGGTAGTGGATGATAGATTTTAGGCGCTTACATATATCGGCCTATTACAAGATCTTGTTGAGGAGACTTGTGCCACTCTAATTAATGCACTTAAGAGGGTCTCTCTAATGCAAATTCCAATACTTAACCTTACGCTATTAGTCTGCAAAAGTTTTCCGTTAGTCTGCAAGAGTTTTGTACAATCTGTTTGATGAAATAATTAAAACTTTTTTAGGTTGGGGGATATGAAGTCATCAACAACCAACGGAATTCTGTATGGCGCGTCAGTTTTCCCTCAAGTCATAGATTTCTCTTTTACTTAGGGCGATGCACTCTTCTGCCCGATTGATTTCGTTACAAAGGTGTCTGTCCCCACAAAGTTCCAAATCCAGCGATTTCCGGATTAGTTCTGCTTCTGCTGGACAGGCGATCTTTTAACAGGGCTTGGGTATGATTATACAGAATGATTTTTAACAAATTCGAACTTGTCGATCAAAAAACCGTTCACAATGCCATTTGCCGTAAGCGGCAAAATGTAAAATCGTAATTTCATTTAACCTACTCCGGAATCTTGCCATCAATATCCGGGTACTTTAAGGCTTCCTGGATATGAAGCTGCTAAGAAATTCTCCTCAAGTTGGAGGAATCTATGACGTTTAAGCATCCTATCGTCGATAGCCAAAGATCGCCAAAATGTTCTTCAGTTTTCTGTAGAGCAGTTTTTCCGTTTCAGAAAATTTTATTTCATTTTATATTTTTGTTTATAGTTGAAGCGCTGGCCATTCGTCGTCTTCTATTTGCGATTCCCAGACTTAGCACGAGGAAAAAGCATAATGACTTTCAAACAGAACTACAAGATCTTCCAAATGATTTAACTTGTAGTGAAAGAAACCCATAGATCCGTGTGGTATCACAATGGACATTGGTCTAAGTGTGTTGGCCTTAGGCTGACAGCCACCATAACCTAACCCAACCTACAAGATCTTCTTTCTCAGCATGCAACGAACCAACTTCAATCGGGATATGCTCCTTCAAGAACGCCTTTGTAAGTTCGCTTGGCCTCAATGAACATTTCCCATTTGCATTGATTACCGAAGGATTCGTGACCATATAGCCGGGCATCCATTCCCCCTCAAAATGCCACCCATGAACAAATATTTGAATTCGTAACCCGAGGACGTTATACTCGAGTGATCCAGGATGTCCAGGCTGAGAAAGTACCCACTCCTCTTTTTTGTCTTAACAAATATTTTTATCCGAACCTCGAAGGCGTGCACATAGTCTGATGTCATACATTTCGTGATTGCGAAAAAGACTGAAACCTGCTTCTTTGCCATAACTCATTGCTGATCCGTTCTATTTTTGATTAAGAGTCCAGTGTAGGGCCTCCACTCTACACAGTCTGAGCTGGTATCCATTGAACTCGGTTATCCACCCAAGAGTATGCCACGAAACAGAGCCACCAAGAAATTTCTATCAAAACCATTACCATGCGAGGTGAGCCTACTTTTGCAGTAAGGCCAATTTGCATGGCCGGGGCTAAATAAACACCCCTATTGCGAGTGCCAATCGACAATTGATAATTGACTATTTTCAATGTGTGCTATTGTGAACGAATCATTTCTATTGATATTCTTGTCAATCGCATTTTTTCAATTGACTGCGATTGACAAAATCCTTTAGAATCGTTCGTTCACAATAGCACACATTGAAAATAGTCAATTATCAATTATTGTCGATTGACACTCGCAATAGGGGTAAAATCCTGAAGTTTTTTTCCACTGCCCCACCCTTTGCGAACGTCTGACAAACATCCAAAGGTGTCAATTGGCATGAGAAGCTTCTCGAATGGTCCGTTCTAATTCGGCTTAAAATTGCAGGTCCTTTCCACTTCGTACAAGCAAAGAGAAGCTTAGTTTTAGGCCCTCTATAGGCCTGCCTAATGTTTATTTATTATTTTTTAACAATATTCTCTTCACTGTTAGTTTCCGAACTATATGCTCTCTGTGAGCTGAACTACAAACATTGAAGCTGTATTCAATCCGCTCATTGATGTCGCTGATCACCGAGATGCCAGGACGATGCATTTAAAATTGCTGTTATGTCTGGTGGTAGATGATCCGTTAAGTAATTCAAGGGCGCTATAAATCAAATAGGCTCTGACAGTAGCCGTCCGGGGAGGTGCTGCTAAACCTACTTACTTTTTCCAATGGACTTTTGTTGGCTTTTCCTGAGCCACTACAAATAGTTCGGTATTCCTTTAAAATTTTGGGTATCGTGAGTCGTTGGTGGGGTGGTAGTGCTTGTATATCTACGTTCGCATCCCAGGCGTTGCGCCGCATTTAAAAACACTTCTTTTAAAAGCATATAAACAATTTCCAAGCAATGTGACAACTGCGAGTATTATAGGCTGAAGCACAGCTTAGTTGAAAAGTAGCAGCTGGTAGTGCTCCTTTCCCCATAGAGAAGACAGCGTATTTAACGTACAAACACGAGCAAACCTTATCGTATGTGTGGAAGCATTTTCCAAACATATTTTTGTGTTTTAAATAGTTTGCTGGTAAAGTATTATTAAGTATTTTTTTTTTTGTATATTTTTTTTTCGCTGTTATGTAAATTGTGTGGCTGTCTTTTGGTTTTCTTGTCTTTTTATTGTCGTTATATATATATATATAAATTTTTAATTTGTTCATCGCTTCTTTAATTTATATAATTCTTCTTTTTTTTTGTTTTGCTACGAGTTAATTTTTTAAAGCAGAAAAACATGTTGTTCTTTTTTTAACTAAACGAAATGCAAACAATTTCTTTGCAATTCTCTTCCTCTCTTTCTCTTGTTTTCATATATTCCAACATGCAGCGCGATGAGACCTCGTCGGACTTATCAAAAATGTTTGAGCCGTCTCTTGGTACTATGGAGCCGGCATTGTCATTATCATTTGGTAATCTTATGTCTAGTCAGCAGCGTTTAAATATTCTAGCTTCAGGAGGCGAACAGCCACAACATGGCCAACATCATCCTCATACTTATCAACATCTGCGTAAACCGAATGCTGGCACAGCTGAGTATGATTTGGCAAACAAACCAATGACAACAACTGCTGCAGCATTTACGACGCAAGCTTCATCCACTGGTACCTCACCTTCGGGTACAATAGTGACTGCATCGTCGGGAGGAGGTGGGGTATCATCTGTGACGCGCGACGATGATGCTTTTTTGATGGTCGGCCATATGGCTCAAGGTGAATCGGGCATTGTAATGGATTCGGGTTCATCGACACCACCGAATGTGACTTCCTCTGGGGGAGCTTCGGAGGCAAACTATATAGAGAATTTTGTCGGCTCCGGACCGGTATCGCGAAAGACTAGCACGGCGTCAGAGTACACTTCTCTGTCTTCGGATTATACGCCAGACAATACTATAACATCGTCGTCATCGCCCTCCACTATTGAACAGGGCCAGAACAAGTCACTGCCAGTTGACTTGGAGAAGGCTGACAGTAGTGGTGGGAATAATGGCAGTGCTGGCTTGGTACTGGACTATCAACCGATTTCCTCAGGTGGTAGCATGAGCACAGGTATTGAATTATTAGAAGATGGCTCCTTGGATGATGCCACGCCAAATGGACAGAATGATTTAACACTGGATGACGAGCTGCAAAATCAAACAACAAGTGCTGATCAGCCACAATTGGAATCACTTTCCACGCCACAGAATGCGAAGCAGCGCGGGGAATCGGTAGAAAAACCTACACCCCCTCCTCCTTCGGCAGATAAAAAATTGGAAGGAGGTAGAAAAATTTCAAGATTTTTGGTAAATCCTGTTGTCATATCGGCATCTGGATCCGCTGTTATGGAAGTTGCTGCTGCAAGAACAGAAACTATCCCAACTCAGCCTAAAAAAGACGCAAATGAAACAGATTCTCCTACTACTGAACCGCCTAAAGCGAACGAGTTGGAGCAGAATTTAGTTGTAAAGCAGCAGCAACAGCAAAAACAACAACATCAACAACAACAACACCAACAACAATATCAACAACCACAACAACAACATAGGATGCAGCAGAAGCCCGTAGTTGGACAGGTGGTAAGCGCACCACCACAGGGGCCGGCGCCACAGCCAGGGCAATACAAACCACCGGTGCAGGTTCAGCAGCATCAACCTATGCCCATTCAACAACCGCAATCACAACTAATACAACAAATTCCACAACAAATGCCAGTCCAACAGCAACCGTCAGTTATTCCACTTAATATTTTAGATATTTCCAAACAGATTCACCAGCAACAAATGGTTGATATGTCGCAGCAAATTCTTCAGCAACCCGTGGATAAACAGCTTCACCAGTTTCAACAACAGCATATGCAGCCTCCTATCTATCCACAACAGCAAATACCGATACAACAACCCATTATGATACAGCAGCAGCAGCAGCAGCAATATCCAGCCGAGATGAATCAACAGTTACCAAAAATTCAACAAATGTCTACACATGTTGTTCCACCACAGCAACAGATGATGTCCGAGTATCAGCACCAGCAGCAGCAGTTGCAACCGCAAACTGTTGCACCATCTAATGAACTTCCTCCACAGCAACCACTGCCCACACCCATTGCTAAAACATCTGTTGGCTCGGGGGAATCGACCACAAATACCTTAGAACAGTTAAAGATTGGATTAGAAAACATAACCCACGCCCATGTGTTGACGGTTAAGAGCACTAGCCAACAGCCACATATTCAGCAACAGCAACAACAGCAACCACAACAACAGCAAATGCCAACGCAATCAGATGTGATCCATTCCTCTGCGACACCAGGCGCGTCCATAGGCACATCAATGGTAGTGGATCCATTACTCCATCAGCAGCAGCAACATCAACAGCAACAGAAAATGCAACAGCAGACAATTCCTTTACAAGTGATCACCACCACCACGGTACCATTGAATGTCATCGACCACGAAGAGGTAGTTTTGAAGTTATCTCTATTAACTCCTACAGTACTCATCCACTGTTACAGTTTTGTTTATCACTTGTGTTTGTTTGTCCAATACCATTGTATTGTTGTTTTTTTTTTGGATTGTTTGTTGGGCAGTTCGATTCGGGCAACATGCGAACGTATTAATTTTATTCTATTTGTCAACATAGTCTTGAAAAGAATGTTTCCTGTATTACCCTGTTTTTCAACTAACTTCAGAATGACATTTCGAGAAGTGTGGGACCAATCCATTGGAAATTCTAGACTGAAATTTCAGTCATATCACAACCCACAGTTAGTTTGGCGCCAGACAACGAGAGACACTAAGCTACCGCTCATGCCTCAAATGCTTATTAACAATCGTCAAAAGAAAGGTTCTCCATTCACGAATATGTTTCTGCACATTAACATGTTGCTTATATGAAGACAATCCTCTCCCCCATTCCCAATGCATGCTAAAAAAAACTGATTCCAGTCTGATTTACGAAAAGACGCTTTCGCTGATGCTAAAGTCAAAAGTTGAAGCCTTAATCAGTGCGGAATTTAAGGTAACGTACATCTGGTGCCGAGTGCCACATCTAAGAGGATGCTAAATCAATTACAAGCGTTATCTGGAATGTCATTCTGAAGTTTGAAGCGGAAACGAATCGACTACATCTCTTTTTTTATCTATTTGTTTTGGTTTAGTAATTTGAATGTTTTATTTTCGAGCGCGCTTTATACAGGCACGTGTATGTCTGTATGATGGCGTACACTAGAAGTGATATTTTCTTTTTCCTGTTATAAGGTACGACAAAAGCAGCAAGATCAGGCTGTAGGTCAACAACAGCAACTGCTCCAGCAAAACCAACAGATGCAACAACCGATCCAACAGCCACAGCAGATACCCCTTCAAGTACAACAACAGCCACAGCAGGTACAACAACAACAACCACAACAGATACAACAACAACCGCAACAGATACAACAACAACCACAACAAAAGCAACAGCAGCCGCAACAAGTACAACAGATACATCAACAGCCACAGCAGATGCAACAACAGCCACAACAGATGCAACAACAGCCTCAACAGATACAACAACAACAACACCAACCGCAACAACAACACCAACCGCAACAACAACAACATCCACACCAGATGCAACAACATCCTCCTCAGTTGCAACAGTATGTGCATATCCAACATTTGCAGCAGCAATATCCACAACAGCCTCCATCATTGGGTTATAACACCCCAACTGGCCTCACGTCATCGTCGGCTCTAGGCTCCTCCGTTTACAATTCCCGTCGCACTTCGTTGGATAACAGTGGATCAGACTTTTCCAATATACCTACAAATATAATTGAGGGCGTTGAGGCATCTTATGAAATACCCAGATCGACTGCAAATGAACCACATATCGGCGTAGGCGGTGGCGGTACCACTGTTCAGACTCCTAGCGAAATGCACTCATCAGATGCGCAGTCTAAACTATCGAAGCAAGGAAGCCTTGAGAAAACCGAGGGGCCGTCTTCTGGAGCGTAAGTTGTTTTGTATTCCAAATCCATTGTTGGCAAATTTTTAACAAGAATTTCTGATTTCAGGATAACCCAAAGTTCTCTGGCAGACTTGGAGAAGAAGCTAGCGCTCTTGACAAATGCAGGGCAAGCTTCAGCTGCTGCTAACTTAGCTAGCCTATCATCTACAACCGACGTAAGAATCATTATTATGCATTGTTAATTATGTGTTTGCTATTTTTTTTATTTTTGCAGCAAATTGATATACAACAACCGTCCACAGCTGGTGCCTCAACAACAGATGCTGCTGTTACTTCAGTTATAACTACAACCAAGCCACAGGCAATGCGAAAAGTGTCACGTTTTCGTGTAAGCATTGTCTCAGAAACGCAGCCAAAAAGTTCGCCTAACGAAAGTGTATCAGCTCCAGCATCACAAAAAGTATCTGAAACCGGTCCACCGATTAAAATTCAGGATTTGCAAAATCTTCAACAGCCACAACAGCCTCAATTGCAACATCAGCAATCGCAACTTCAGCAGCCATCACCAACAACTCAAATGCAACAGCAACAAGTGCCATCTGTGCAAATGCAACCTCAGCAACAGATTCAAATGCAGAGACAAGTATCACAGCAAGACACTTGCGTTGCACAGCAACAGCAAGTACCATTGCAGCATGTACAACAGAATCAACAACAACAACATACTGTTCAACAGCCGCAGCAGCACTTACTGACTGGGTTGCATATTGAGATGTCGAACGTGAATCAACAACAGCAGTTCGTTGCCCCTACTCGCAGTAGTGTTCCTAATACACCGTCTCAGGAATACATGCCCTCATTTGGGCAGACCCTGATGCAGCAACAACAGCATACACCACAACCCCATATTCAGCAAAATGTTTCTCAAGGTGGTGCCGATGTAATGCAGCAACAACAACAACAACAGCAGCAACACCATCTTCATCTACATCAGCAACAGCAGCAGCCCCAACAGCAACAACCAATACAGCCAAGTAATGAAAATACAGGTAAGGATCGAAAAAAGATACTATTCGTCCACTGTTTTGTCGCCACATCTTTCCCAGTTAAAAAGATCTTCGTTTTACGGCCCACGCAATAAAGTTGGCGGCAACGATCATCGGTTTTGTATACCTTTTTAATTCGGAGATATTGCCTATCAATTGTGGCACGCTGACTGTACCTTGTCCGTACGGATCCATATTGGCATATTATTAGATATTGGCATTTGAACCTCCCACAACTTGGAGGAGTAAGACTGCGGGCAGCGCGAAATATCTCGGCGTTATTTAGCTACATAAAGGGTTGCAGCATTAAACACTGCACGATTCTAACTGTAGTAACTGTTACGCACTTCAATAATGTCCTCGTTGGTCGACCATGTTGAGATGCAATAAAAAGTATAAATGCGAACTATAAAGATGGTTCTGAAAGGACGGAAGGAACACGTTGTGACTTTTTTTCTACAGATCCAGGCCTTGATAAAAGCAGTGTCTGTCAGCTGTCTTCAGTTTTGCACCCAATCATATCTGAGACCATATTTCTCGTCACATTAATGCTCGCCTTAAACCAAATACTCCTTCTATCAATCGAAACTAAATATCTTGCCTTTCGTTTGCAGGTTACGAGATGAAAAAGGCTCCAGAGAACCAAGGTAACAATATTATGTCTGTGCGCATAGCCGAAGAGCAACTCTCCTTAGCGGCAACCAATCCTTCTATGCTGCCATCCGTAATTCAATCCGTAAGTAACTCTCTTCAATTAATCACACAATCCATAAATAACATTCAAAATTGAAAAAAGAAAAATAGGTGCACATCAGATCGATATTTTTTTCCTTTTTGTTGTAAATGTTAAATGTTTATACAGATGTTTTTCGTTTTTGTATTTATTTACTTTTTCTTATTTCTTATGTGTACATGTTCTCTGGTTACATAAAAAAAAAACATAACGACGCACATGATTTTTCTAAACCCTGGTCCCGATTGTATCTAACAATCCCTATTTTTCGTTACCGAATCAAATCCTACATACACATAACACAGCCCCAGATATTGTCCAACAATATTGTGCGTTCGCCTGCAAAGTTTGCACCTACTGTTGCTGCTCCATCGACAGCGAAAGCAGTCTCATCAACGTCATCACCACCGTCAACCGCTACAGTGATAAATCAAAGTAATCCGTTCTCTCCTGCAAATGCGAGAATGTCTCTTGCCTCCATGTCCACTCCGCCATGCAAGGCAAAGACACTTTCTCAGTCTCTGCAGCAGATTTTCCAATCCCCATCGGGATCAATACAAAATATTCCACAGATTGCCAAGAATATGGGTGGCGCGATTATGAATAAGAACCTAAAGCAGTTGAATAATACGGTTCCAATGCCGAATCAATTGGGCGCTGGAATAGGTCCGCCGAGAAAGCGCCGCAACAGCATCATGAGCATCGCCCCGCAAGTAATGTTGTATCGCAAGAACAAACACACAGAGTATGTGAAGGGTGCTCCGCGTGCCGCGATGTCTCAAGGTGGTGTGAGTCGAAAGAAGAACAAAGAAGCGGGCAGTGGAATGAGCAGACAAGGTTACTATTGCTTTCAAGCAGCCAAACCCCAATCAAAGCCGAAAAAGATATACCTGCGCTCCAATAGCGATGATGGCGTCCGAGCATGCAGTTTGCACAGAGGCATCGCCAGTCGTATTAATGAAGAGTCTTCGAAACTGGTGCGTAGCTCCACAGACTCGTTTGTCCCGGGATCGGGATCAAAACACAATCCTTCGCCGCAACAGTTACCGGGGAAGAAAAAATGCTTCATCAAACGCAGCATTCGAGAAAAGCATTACCAACGATCTACGTGTATGAATCCCAAGCTGCCTAGGATTGCTCCGTCAGGGATATGTACACACGCTGCAAGACGCTTAAGAATTGCCAGCGCCAGCTTAGACAATCTGCTTCTGAGCCGGGTAAATCGCCGCGTGCCACGACCGCCTCCAAACACAGCATTGCTCTTCCATCAAACACGACAGCACCTAAGTCAGCCAAGTCTAAGGCGTCACTTTTGTCTCGCTGCTGATCAAAACTATCAAACTTACCATGGCCTCACCTCGAATCTTCAAATACCGCCCGTAGTTGCCAATTGCAGTGAACCTGAGGACAATTGCTTCGGATATAGCGACATGGAAATTATTCGTTCACAACACCACCGATACCACTACACCACTGGCAGTAGCGATGACACGGACATATCTATGAGCAACACCGACCCAGACAACGATGAAATCGACGACGAAGAAGACGACGACGACGACGACGACGACGATGCCGATGATGACGATGATGGTGTCGAACACGATGAAGGTCGTGGTGACGATGAAGACCTTAGTTATCTGTGCGATTTTGACGACTCATCCAATTCGCCAACATCATCCGGGCAATCGCCGTCGAATGAGTCGCCGGATTTTTTTGTCAAAAAATCATGTTCCATGTATAATTTTAGCCATAGTAGCCCTGCGAAGGCAGTGACAACTAATCTTTCTGCTACTCACGCCACCAAAAACACTCAAAATCTAAATGGAAACCAGCCCACACATTATCTGGCGAAAGCAAATAACAATTACCAGCAGCAACATACACAGCAGCAATATCAGCAACAGCAACCGCACCATCCATCATTACAACCAAAGTCAGCACCAACAATGCTGCATCCCCAAATGCCGCTACCTCCCATCCAGCTTCAGTCATTAGCTAGTTTCAGCAATAACGCACAACCTCCGAACATGGCCAATATTTTGCCCAGCTGGATCGGTTCACTGGTAAGAGCGAGCATTTTTCTTAAGAATCTTTCTCCATCCTCCAACGTGGTGAAAGGCTTCTACATCCAAATATGTACTACTCCTAATGATATTTCCTCCACACTTTGTAGCACTCTTAAGTCTATACATATATATTTGTCTGTACTCCATCTTTATGTTTAACCGTTAAGCTTAACACCATACGTATGTTTGCATTGTTGTTAATTAATGATGATGATGGATGATAATGATGGTGATGGTGTTTGATTGAAGATACCTTATGCACGGTGTGATGATGATGTTGATGATTGTTGACTAAAAATACACATAAACATTCGCGGAAATTCACTTCTAACCAAAACAAAGACAGTAACCAATAGTAACCAAGAACACATCTAACAAAAATAGTGTATGTTATTGTAGACTTTGATTGGTGGTGGTTAGAAATAAATAGAATCCTTGTCGTTTGTTGAGCTATCTTCGGTCCTTTCTTCTAAATTTCGTATGTGAACTCCATTTTCTTTGCTTCTTTGAAAGTGTTATGCGTTATCTGGGATCGCGTCGCGTCCTCTGTGAGTTTAGTCTACTCTGTACTTAATGGGAGTTAACTCGTTGTTCCTTATGTCTTCATCGCTCGCTATGATCGGACAACACTCATCACTCACTCCGTTGCCCAAAGGCACTAACTTTGTTTATAAATGAAAAGAATTGGTTCTGTTTGTTTGGTTATGTTGGCGCATTGTCCATGACTTGTCAAAACTTATACGCGGGTGTTCTCCTTTAGGTCCGTCAAGGCCTGTGGAAACAGTCAAATCGGGCAATCTTGCGGGTCAGCGCAAATCGAAATAAGTTTATTATCGAAACCCAATCCATCAACTTGTGACAGTAAAAAGTTCTGTAGCGCTCACCAGTAACAGTTACAGTGTTTCCGACGCTGTCCTCGACAAAGGACAAAGAAAAAAACCCAACACTCTTTCCCTGCATATTGTGATGAAATTTCGCTATACTTCCTCCCCTTTGCAAAGCCCAGATTTGCTAAATGCTACTCAGCTCGTAGGTCAGCACGAGATTCCGTCTAAGTCTGAGTCTTCTGGCGACTTTTCCTAGACAGTATCCAGCCAAGAGCGCGACCGGTTCAGTTGGTATTGTCACGTTCGCAAATGGCCTTAGTGACGGAGTGATCTAAAGGCGAAAGGCCTGCCGATACTTTCCTATTTCGAACCGGCAGATTAGTTGAGATGCAGTTAAGTGGAAGCCTTATGATCACTCGTGTCCAGATCATAATCTCGCCGATATAGAGGATGAAGTTGTCGCGATAGTTCTTGCAAGACGTAAGATTGTTTTTTGTAGATAGGGAGCTGATAGTCCACTCATCGGGCATGCTTTCTTACATCCATACTTGGCTGAATCATAACACAGGGTACATTCGATCTACCAAATCACCACCTCCGAATTTTGAAAGATCCGCTGGAAAACCATTAGACCAAGGGGCCAACTCCTTAAGTACATCTAAAATTCCTTGCTTTTCGTTTCAAATAGCATGCGTTCATGCGCGTGTAAACCTTTCCCCTGATAAATCCATATTTTCTTTTAACCGGAACATAGCGAATCACTCGATTGTCAGCGTTTTCATAAATTGTTGTTATACAGGTTCTTAACACGAGGGGAAAACGAGTTGCCAAGCGCATGGGTGTATTGTAAGAGCGCATCTTTTGGTATTTATGTATTTTTAGTGGTATGAATTTTTTTTGGGACTGCATATTAATAGGAATGCACACTCATGCTCATTTGTAAATATTTCACAATATACGCACCCATCAACCACTGTTTCATGTTAACCTCACTTTGTTCTATATTTTCTTTTACAGGACATCAAACACAATCTAGACACCGCACGCAATCACTTGTGTGGCATACGGTTGGAGACAAATGTGCGACAGCGCCTATTGCTGCTGCTACAACGTCAACATATCGAAGAAGATGAATTGCGATTGAAACACTTTGTGGAACTGGAGAAATTCCAAAAGACTCTTCGACCAGGTAAGTTAATATTGTATCGCTGATGCCTTTGGCCCGTAATCAATGGCCACTGCCTTTTCGAAACGGTGTGAAAGAAGAATAAAACACAAATCTCCTGTGCAAATTATTACACTTGTCAATTTGAGGACACAACATCTGCCTCCAAGGTTTGAGTGGTATAATCAATGCTGCTGCGACGAACCCCACAGGCAGACCAGTAGGGATGTAGTTAAGTGGGAGGGTTATGATCCCATTAATCTTGATCATAGCCTTACCGTTGTTAAGGTCTGCTGCATCAGCAGATTCTCACAGCATCCAAAGAGTTCTATTGAAATTTTATTGAAAAAGTTTAGTCCCACATAAGTACCTGTCCAGGAGTTGACAGCAGTTTAGGGTTCATCTGTTGCCTCACTTGAAGGTAAATTCAGTCTTCTGTAGTTGACCAACAGTAACTTCCAGAACTTAAAGTCAACAGAACCTTATCCAACAACAGTTTGGTGCACATGAGTCTTCTTTTGCTTTAAACAGTGATCATAGTGATTTATGTATCACTTAAAAAAATATTGTGTTTAAGACAAACTTTTCTTGTCTTTGTGTAATGTGGAATGCTTTCTTTTTTAGCCTATCACCCTAGTGAAAGCAATGAGGGCTATGGAATGCCGGCACCAACATCACAGCATCAGCCGCCACAACAAGGAGACTCGAATGTGTCGTTGCAAATGCAAATACCACAACAGTATCAACATTTTCAGCAGCAACAGTGGCAACCGCAGCAACAGCAAGCTGGAATTTACACCGAATCAGACTTGCAGACTCAGCAGCAGCAGCAGCAACTACAACAACAACCCCAACAACAGCAACAACAGATGATGTATATTCAACAAGTTCCGCAAGCTGCATATGCATATGGAGCACCTTCGCAGCCTTCATCGGCTGCATCGCTGTTAAGTACGTTCCCAACGCAACCAATTGCAGCCCAGAGGCCAATTTTAGCAGTTCCTAGTGGTGGTTTCCTAAGCGGAATATCTCCATTGCAACAACAATATCCCGGTACAATGAATCTTGGCATGAGTACAAGCTGTACAAATACTATGCCGCAGCTGCCTGTTGCTAGTGTTGGTAATATTCCTCCGGCAGCCAGTGGTTTTCCAAACCAACCACACTACTATGACCAGAGTCCACATCAACAACAACAGCAACAACACCAACAACAACAACAACAACATCAACAACAACAACAACACCAACAACAACAACAACAACAACAACAACAACATCAACAACAAAAACAGCAGCAGCAAAAGCAGCCCCAACATCAAACTATACCGCCGCCTCAACAGCATCATCAAAGTATGCCGCCTCCGCAGCATCATCAAGCTATGCCTCCATCCCAGCAGCAGCAGCAGCAGCAGCAGCAGCAAATACCACAACAACAACAGCAACAACAACACCAACAACAACAACATCAGCAACATCAACAACAACAGCACCAACAGCAGCAGCAACAACAACACCTACAACAGCAGCAGCAACATCATCAACAACATCAACAACAGCAACAACAACAACAACAACAACAACAACAACAACAACAACAACAGCAACAACAACAACACCAACAACAACAGCAGCAGCAACATCAACAACAACAGCAACAGCAGCAGCAACAACAACAACAACCGTTGCCGCAACCTCAGCAACAGCAAATTCATTATCAATACTCAACCACGCCAACACCTGTTGTAGCTGCACCGGTTCCAGTAGCAGCTCCGGCTGCCGCTTCAAACACTGCACCATCATCGGGAATCGCCCCCTACTATGACATTGTAACACCACATCAGCAGCAATCGGCACAACCACAACAACAGCCGCAGCCACAACAGGTGCAACAACAACCCTCCCAGCCGTCTTCATCACAGCACCCCTCACATCCACACCAAACCGTTCATGTGGAGCATCAACGTTCCCCTTCGGCTACCATCAATCCTTCAATTGAGGTATCCCCAAATACAAATACGACTTTCATTCCTACAGTCGATCAGCAACTACATCAGCAAATGTCCCAAGTTGAAAAACAACCGCAAACATCAGCCGCCACACCAGCTGTTGTCACTTCAAATAACTAAGCAACCAGATAAGTATACATACAACCAACAAATTATTTAAATAACAAAATAAATAATATCCTTTTACGTAGAAATACCAATCGCATATACATAAGTAGCTATATACAACCTAGGAGAGAATAAATCTATTTAACAAGAAAGAAATACAACAACACATACACACAACATTCGACAAACACTCTCGTTCGACTAAAACAATAATTAATAGACACACACATTCTTTCCATTAAAACTATTATTAATTCTTGTTTAATATATATATATATATATATACATATTTTTTTTAATTTTTTTCCATTTGGCTCGCAATTGTTATATAATTTATTATTGATACTATTCCACTGTTTGAAACGAGACTTGTGCTATTCAATAGTCCAAAAGTATATATTACAAGGAATATAATAACAGCAACAAAATCAAACACAAACATGTTAAATGCGCAATTTAAATATAAAATTTGCTCAGTAGTATATAAAATTTCTAGTCAAGTACTTTTGCAAGAAAAACAAAAACAACACACACACACAACCACCCTTATATTCGAATTTTTTTGCAAGTGCGTTAAATGAATTGAATGAATCCAACTGTCACTATTTACTATATTCTTTCTAATTATTCTATACAACAATTATTATCGATTTTCTTTTATTATGATTTGCCCCTTTCTCGAAGAATTTGTGCGATTTGTACCGCAGTCTTTCCGCTTCTGAATAATTTGTTTAATCCTGTCGCAAGGCTTTTTCACTCCTGAAACGTCGGATCATATGAAGTATCAAATTTTTGTAGAAATGTCTCACATTCATACGAAATCTATTTGGGTTCAGGAGTGGAATGATTTTTGTCCGTCGAAATGTATTTTGGAGTGAAATGGAAAATAAATGTTCACTGTCACGCTGCAAAAAAATATATCCTAAAATCCTGTTTATATTGAGGTCCTCGTTGCACTAGTTTTGCCCACACACGGTATTCTTCGTACCTTTGTCTTATTCTTGAGATGGGCAGCTTTATTTGTGGATTGCTCAACAAGTGCTCCATATTGTTATGTCAGTATACATCTAACCATCGACCATATAGATCCATAGGAGATAGGACCCCAGTTTATCGGCTTCGGCTTATCATGCATTCACACATTTAATTTCTAATTCATTGGAGTATCACCAATTCTGTCGAGTATCACACTCAAGTATCCCACACGAAACCCACAGGCGCACCAGTATCTATCTAGTCCCTGATCATAACCTCGTCATTAAGGAAGACGAAGATCGCACCCAACTGTCACGCGTTATCTGATCGTTTGCGAGTTAAGTCCACATTGTTTTGTCAACTTGTCAAGTGTGCCAACTTGTCTTGTTTTGAACTGTTTTTTGTCTGTTCTCTTGAGTTTAAATTAACCGAGAGGGGGCTCTGTATTTACCTAAACTCAAACATGAAAGGGTTAACAAATTTTCATAAACCTTACGAAAAGAAATTACATGTATAATTTTTTTTAAATATTGTTTTTGTGTAGCTATACTTTGTTTTTGGCTAACGTATCATAACAGTTTATTAACCGCGAATATGGAAGAGATTCAGTATTACCAGGGAGGGGAATAATGTGCAATATTGAACTTCAACTATTAGAATGAACCAATCAACTGGTGTTTGTAGCGTTATGTGTCTTTGGCAAAGTTTGTTAGAGTTTAAAAAATATATATATCTTGTAAGGATCATCGTAAAATGTTACCTCATCGCAGTTGCATAGAATTCGAAACCTGGTAAAGCAACCAATTCTAAATCTAGTTTGTAAGTATTTAATGCGTTTGTTTTTTTTATGACGCATATATCCGGTGTTCAAGTCAAGACCATCGATTAGATACCGATCGAATTTGTGTACTGTAAGAGGTGTTTATTTTACAAATGGCAATCAAAAGATTCATGATACTCGGAAGTATGTTACATAAAAGTGACTCATTCAACCTCCCAGCAATTGTATCAAGACGCGGGATGGCAACTGAGTGTATTCAGGTAGAATGATATTCATTTTCTTTGCTTACCTTGCAACATTAATTACTTGTTCATGTCTAAAGACGCTACCTCCTAACCTTAGACTTAATTTTGTGTACATCCGGAGATCTTTGAAATCTATTTTCCTTTTTTTGTTTCACTTCTGAAGTTGATGTTATGTTTTGAATTTTTGTATAACATTTGGGGTCATCCGAAGACAGGAATTGCTTGAAAGAATACTAGCTAGCAGCTTCTCAATCAGCTCACCGTCGTCATATAGGTTATTTCAATGGACATTCGCCTTTCAGAGCAATGACATTTCACCAGCACTCACATAGAGCAGAGCTTTTAACAGTGAGGCGTCTGTTACCAGTCTTCCCCTTAATTCATTTTTTATTTAACAAAAGCCTTGAGATGATGATTCCAATTTCTGGCCATTACACGTCGACCAGCATCTTCGGAGTGTCTTTAAGGGTTGAATAGCCGGAAAACCAACCTTATCTTATTCGACTATCTGAGGACCAGTTTCCGGCTTTGGATATATAGTTCACGAACCATTTCGGCTGAACATCATGCGGCGTTGCCGGTTGCGGCCATAGGGGTAATTGCCTCATTGTTAATAATAATTTTGCTAATTCTAAACTCTGCTTCATAAGGTCCACCTCACTTGAGAAGCGGTCTTGGTTGGATTGATTGACAGAGCTTTTTACCGCATAACCACCACCAAGCCATGTTAGAGTCTACACGCACGCAAAGAGTTAGTAAGATCCTTTGTCAGCGTTTTCTTCCGTTTTCAGTATTATCAGCAAGGAGTCCCAACAAACTGGCTGAGAGCACCCCAAAACCGTTGACTTCTCTTCTTGATGCGTTCCACTAGTGTGAGTTCGATGCTCTTCGGTGTCAATATGAGCTTAAATCTGCACAAGGTAGGGTTGTCGAACGCCCCCTTAATATATCCATGGTGACTGTAAGTGCATAGCAATCGTAAGCGCTATCAAAGCAGTCTACACTACAATCGGGAAGGCAGGTTTCCATGAACAGTTCTGGTAAACAAGTCTTTTCACTGTTGTCCTTAGATTTGATAGCATACCACTCAACCGATCCCCCTGTTATAATTCAGCTATATTGTGCACCAGCCTCCTCAAGTGGGCAAGGACTTTGCGTCACCCGAATCTCGGCCAAATCAAACCTGACATGCAAGCTCAATGTGACGATTTGCATAACTGATTTTCACCTCATCAGTCTTTCTCTGAGATTTCAGAGTGATGGTTTGACCGACTGAAGTGCCTGTTCTAGGCCAGTTCATTAGCTCGCTCGTTGCCGGATATGCCCCTGTGCCCAGGGACCACTCAGGCTTGATCTAGACGAAAATACAACCCTATTAACAGAGACATCTTCTTCTTCCTTTAATGGCGTTGAGGCTATGATCAGGATTAAAGGGATCACAACCCTCCCACTTAATTGCATCCCTACTGGTCCGCCTGTGGGTTTCACCGGGATATTAAGAGACATATATTTTTCAAGATGTGACGAATTAATTTGGCTTAAAAATCATGTAGTTCCTACTGCCAGCTCCGTACACAATACATTCCTGAACACCAAAGAGGAAATCAGTTGAGAGTGTTGAACGTTTGTTGCAAACAATCTTGCTAGTCCCCCAAATCTCTGTTTAATGAAACCTTAAAGCGAAGGTATTTGCGCCGTTTTGAAGATGTGGATAGGCAAAGTGTCGTGGCCTCTGCTTTGTCATCATCACTCCGATTCCACAACAAATGTGTGGAAAGTTTCATGGGCTCTGCTTTGTCGTCATCACTCGGATTCCACAACAAATTAATTCTCTCGGTAACAGAACTTTATTTATTTATTTGGTTTTGTATTTGATATTGTTTTAGCTTCTGAGGGATCATGAAAGTTCTTCATTAAAACGCCTTTTAAAGCTTGACTTGCATTACTCCTAGCCCCTGTTAAGCATCAGGTTTATAAGTACCAGGATAGCCCGTCAATTTTAGGAGAAGGTATACAAATATTTACTTTTTATTTCGTTTAGGTTAGCTTAGGTAACTGGGTTGGCCAGAAAATCCTGCGGCCGTCACACTTAGGTCAATGTAGACCCTTTATGATACCCTGTTCTTGTTTTATTTAATTCGTTTAACTCCTTTTGTTCGCCGTAGCTAACTGTATCATATAAGCAAAAATCTTCGTTGAAATAGCAATCATGGCTGAGTTCCAAAACCTCAAAAAGAAGGATTCGATGCTCCTTTTTTGATACACATCTGCAGTGCAACCTTGATGCCAGTGTCAAAAGAAAGCATCAAATCGTTTGGGATCGCATCGAAAACGTTTGGGATCTCGTTTGCCTTTGTGAACTTATGACTTTGCATCTTAAACGCATGTGATGTATTTTGGAACTCACCCCATTACTCAACAACCTTTCAAGCTGGGTTCATTTGAATTGTATTTACGACAATATTCGAGTACTTCTTACTATCCAAGTGCCTACACAAAAAGACCCCTCTTAACAGCAGGCATTAAACCCGAACGTCCTAATCCAAACACTTAACTTTTGCGTTGCCATTATACGTTTCTAACCCTCGATGCTGTGCAACATAAAAAGTAGCTGCACACTAACAAACAATCAATCAAAAAACGTAAGCATTAAACAAAATAAAATCAACAATAACATCTTGAAATCAAAAACAAATCAAACAACTAAAATTTTGTAAAAAAAAAAACATAAACAAACAAATTTCTTGTGCGAAGAGTGTCGCCGAATTAATTTATTTTCGTTTTTCGACAAATATTCTTTGTAACAACAAAAAATCAAACTAAACTAACCAAAGAATAATGAAAACAAAAATCGAACTCTCCAAATCAAATGCTTTCGGAATGTTATAAATGTTTTATCCAATATTTTATAGAAAAAAAAACGTGTACTAAACTGACTTACAATTGAAATGCTATTTGCAAAATAAAAACAATAAATTCCTTATTAAAACATATGATTATTTTACTTGGAAAATATTATATAAACTATACCTACATGCTAATTCGGCTATTTTCATAACATTAACTCTATTTATTTAAAACAATTTTTTATTTTGCAAATAGATGGTCAATACGGATATTTCTTATTTTAAATGTAATAATAAATAATAAAAAAGAAAAAGTTTGCACATAAAGTGATATATAAACGATCTGCATTCAAATTATATATTAAACAAAATAATTGTATAAATAAATACCTTGAAAAAGAAAACACTTAGATTTAAGCAAAAAACATATTAAATAAACACATAAATCATTGTTTGAAACTATTGAAACATCAATTGATGTCTTGCAAGGTGAATAAGGTCAATAAATTTACTATATAGAAAAATGGCACAGTAGAGAAGGACGAGAAGAGCAACAAAACAGAATTTTAGAAACTTTATTTAGATTGAGAATAGCTGTGCAAGTGAATTAGGATGTATTTCCAAAAATTAATAAATAAAAAACTATCAATAAATAAAACTATATGTGTATATAAAATATATTAAATTGAAAAATACAAATGGATAAATAAATTATTTATGTGTATTATACGTGTATGCGGATTGTTTAGATTTGCATGCTTGTATGTGTTTTTTGTTCTTCAATTTCTTCATTAGAAATGTGAGAGCTGGAGCTACAACACCCGATAGCCCACAAATGGAGCGCTTAAGTTTGTGAGACGGCTCAAATTCAGCGGAGGGAGTAGTGCGCAGTGCTTCACTTATGCACAGACACGCTGATCGTTGGACTTTGCTAAGCTTATCGAGATTTATCGCTTTTTCGAAGGTAGTCCACCAGACACAACATAGGAAGAGGTATTTTTTCCAAGGTGTAACATGACAGAGTGTAAGACTGGGCAAAAACAATGTATTGTCGAAGTGCCTAACGACGGGTATCAGTTAGAGACAGACATCCGTCTGTTCCAATAAGCCCCCTACAGGGACGGGTTTAGAATAGCCCTGGGGTAAGGAATGCCTGTCGTAAAAGGCGACTAAAATCCGCCCGAGGGAGTAATCTTAATGATGGTATGAGCGATGCTGCCTGGAGCACAGACTCCTAGACTGAGTCACCCTTGGCAGTAAGGTCATATCGGAAAGATGAAACTGAAGGCAGCGCGGAGGAGGAGACGAGATATATATATTTCGCTCAAATCCAGAAGCGTGTGACTCAAAATGGGTGACTCCTTGGTCTGCGGAAATCAAACCCGACTGGAAGTAAAGACGGCAATGGGAAGAAATCCTGATGGAAAGGCTCGGAGTCGTCGATGTACAATGACTGCAACACTACAAGGGTGGGAGACTTGGCCGGAGTAATAGATTGACACCCCCTATTGCGAGTGTCAATCGACAATAATTGATAATTGACTATTTTCAATGTGTACTATTGTGAACGAACGGTTCTAAAGGATTTTGTCAATCGCAGTCAATTAAAAAAATGCGATTGACAAGAATATCAATGAAAATGTTTTTTTAATTGACTGCGAATCCTTTAGAACCGTTCGTTCACAATAGTACACATTGAAAATAGTCAATTATCAATTGACACTCGCAATAGGGGTGTGAGTTACAAGCATCACCCTTTTAGACCGCTTCAAAATGTGCCCGAGGGTTCAACGTTTGCCGAGAAGGATGGGGTAATCAATGCATGTCATCCGCCCATATGATTCTGCGCAAAGCTCTTCTACTTAAGAGGGACAAGAAGCTTTCAAGTGTCTACACAAGGAATGGGAGAGTTTTCGTTCGTCGCTTCACACAACCTGGTGGGGTAGCTGAAAAAACGCTTTTAATCACATCTATTGAAAGCTTGCTGAAATTTGCCGATGATATTACGACAACGAATGGAGAAAATCATCACAAAATGTAAGCTGCGATCAATGCAGTTTTATTGTATTATTTTGTTAGTTTATATCTTTTAATCTTTATCTTTCTTAATATGTATACTAGCCAAATGCCCAAACATCTTCTTTTCCCGTATTCGTATTCGTGCGTCTTGTTTTATTTGTCTGTTTGTTGTGAATCCCGATTGATATACTTTTTTGAAAATGATTAACAGCAATATTTGTACATATGATAACAGAAAAAACTTGCGCGTTATGCTTGAAATTTTGTGTAAACAGTGCAGCGGTCTCCGAGTATGCCACGTAAATGCTCAAAGCCTTTATCCTAAGATAGATGAATTAAAACATAATTTTGAGGGCTCAAATGTTGACCTAATATGTGTTTCGGAGACTTGGTTTCAGCACGACATTTCCGATACTTTGTATGATTTAATTGGCTACAGAATGTTTCGCGCTGATAGAAATGGGCGAGTGGGTGGTGGAACTGCAATTTATATTCGCAGCTGCATCAAGAGTAAATGTATTGAACGATCAGAAAACAACTCACCCATAGAATATTGCTTAATTGAAATATTAAATGGTATTAATAAGTGTTTACTTGGAGTAGTTTATAGGCCAAACCAATATGTTGATCTTTCAAATCTTTACACGTCTCTTGAATATATTGCACCTTTTTATACTGAAATCATTTTGTGTGGGGATTTTAACTGTAATTTGCTGTGTAGAAAAATATCTCAACCATTTATTGATCGCATAAATACGCTTGGACTTAAAACTGTAAATTCAGATTTTCCAACACATTTCACAAGTACATCATCTTCTTTAATAGATCTTTTTCTCGTCAGTGATACCAAAAACGTTCTTCTCTATACCCAGCTGTCAGCCCCTGCTTTTTCGAAACATGACCTAATTTTCCTTACTCATAAAATAGTACCAGAAATAACAACTGCTACCTACCAGTTTAGGGATTTTAAAAACATAAACTTGATAAACCTGGAGCAGGATATGAATCAGATAAATTGGCAAGAACTCTATTTTATGAACTCACCAAATGATCAAGTCACTTTCATGCAAAATGCTATTTCTTTCCTTTTTAATTCACATGTTCCGCTTAAAACAAAATACAATCACAACAAAAATAGATCATGGTTTTCACCTGAAATAAATGAATCAATGAAACAAAGGGATATTGCTTATCTGCGATGGAAACGATTTCGAACTCGTGAGCTCCATAATATTTTCAAAGTCCTTCGTAATAAGGTCTGCATTAAGATAAGAGAAGCTATAAAACGAGTTTTCTCTAATAGGCTTAATCCGAACCTTCCTCCAAAAACGCTCTGGAAAAATATTCGCGAGTTAGGTGCTGGTAGACAAAGTGGAGCTTGCCTTGAAAATGTTGATGTTAACGATTTAAATGCAGAATTTGCTTTAGTCCAAACTGATTCATCGGAATCATCACTTTTATATATTCCTGAAACACTGAACGACAATGAATGTGCAGATAGCTTCGATTTTAAGAGGGTAGCGGAGGAAGCTCAAGGATCAATTCTTGGACCACTACTTTTTACCATGTTTATAAATGATCTCCCACTTGTGGTCAAGTATTCGTCCTTGCACATGTATGCTGATGATGTGCAAATCTATCTAAGCTGCAAATTGGGAATGATCGAAGATGGTGCCTGCAAACTAAACAGTGACTTGAAGTATATAATGGATTGGTCTGACAAAAATAGCCTTCATCTTAATCCGAAAAAGTCTAAGTGTTTGGTGATTTATAAAAATAAACTTGATACAAGCTATTTTCGTAAAATAAACTTGGGGGCAACTGTGCTTGATTATGCCGACAAAGCAAAAAACTTTGGTATTTGGTTTAATAGCACGCTAAGTTGGGACTATCACATTCAGTTGACAGTTGGAAAGGTATACGGCTGCTTACGCAATCTCTCGATGTCCAAAGATTTTACTCCCCAGCAAATAAGGTTAAGGTTAGCCAAAACAATAATAATACCAATGCTAACCTATGGGTGCGAAATTTTCTGTGTTCATAGTGCTGCTACCAGAAGAAATCTTACAGTAGCTTTTAATAGTATAGTACGATATGTTTACAACCTCAGGCGATTTGACCATGTATCGGGTTACACGAAAAATATGTTCGGCTGTAGTTTATACAATTATTTTAAATACCGGGAACTAAAAACTTTACACAACATATTAGTCAACAGGGAACCATCATATCTATATGAGAAAATCGCATTTGCTGTTTCGTCGCGTTCTTTGGTATTAATTCAACCGAGATTCACATGCTCTAACTCTGAACGCCAATTTTTTGTTTCTGTTATCAGGAAGTGGAATTCGCTACCTACAGACATTAAAAGACTTCGTGGCACGAAGCAATTTGAGAGGGTTTTGTTTGGGCATTTCGTTGAAACATCTTAAGTGTACATATTACAAGTATTTTTTTGCTTTTTTGTATTATTTAACGTTAAGATACTTAATTGTTTCGATTTTTGTTTTTCTACTTTCTATTTTATAATAATCTATATCTAACTTCTATTGTTTAACTTTTAATGTATAATGTAACTTTTACTAGTAAAGGCTGTTAGTCTATTGTGAAAGATATACCAAAAAAAAAAAATAAAAAAAAAAAAAAAATGCATTAATGGCGTATGAAAAGGGATAAAACTAGAAGACCCAAGCGAAATCTCTAGAACCCACCTACAACAGCAACAGGCGTCACGCCTGGAGTCCCACAGTCGGTTCCCGCAAGAAACAGATATTAGGAGAGTTCTAAAGCTGCAGCGTACACCACCGTAAGAAGCGAAACCCGCTGCAGGAACTACAGAACATACGAAACCTATATCAGTCTGGAACATTTTTCAGACAGCAAACGAAAAACCGACCGCAATAACCAAGAGGTAATCGGCAACAGAGGACGAAGAACTGGAGACTCGTGTGCAAGATGCCGAAATGCATGGATGTCATTAAAGCGATAAAGGGAGCATGCGCTCTCAAAACAAATATCAGCAGGGATATTAAAAATGGGATGGGGATACCGGAGGCAGGGACCACTTTCCCAAATAGTGCGTTCTCCCACTTCAAATGGACTGTTGTTCTTTTTAGGGAGAGAAAAAGGCATAAAATCGACGTTTTTAACAGTTATCGATTCAGAAAACGTAAAAATCCGAAGTGTTTAAAATATTCGTTTTTAACCTCAGTCTGGTAACAAATTCCATTGAGGGTTCACAAGTAAATCCCATTAACAGTGCAGTGTCTTGTGTTGTGTTGACACAAGACAACTGTTGGATTTGGAGTAAGTGCGTGGTTGGGTATATCAATTCCTATCTTATGCACAAACATATTCGCCCTAAGGGAATAAAAGGACAATGAAGACTCGAAACCCATTCGCCGCATGAAATGAGCCACAAAGCAAACGAGAAAGTTTCGACTGAGAAGGAGCATGCTGCAACTCCTGCATTTAATGCTCAACAAGAAAGTTATGCCCAGGTGCTCAAGAATATGCCTGAAGCTCGCGTATCAACTCGAAAAATACAAAAAGATCGACCCAGTAACAGAGAAGAAGAAGAGACATCGGTAACTTCGACCTGAAGCCATCCTTATTACGCCAAGAGGAGAGGAAAAGGTAGGTATGCCATTGGTCCGGCAGAGAAAATTTTCGACGGAACAGTGGTAAGATAAATAAAAAAACAAACTAAAATTTTCTTTCATTTTTTTTATTTTAGCTTCGATAGAAGATACATTTTATTTGTTTATAACTTTTTATAAATATATTTAATATTTACAGGAAACAAGAGTAAGTAAAGGTTTTATGCGTTTTTAAATTAGGTTTTTATGTGGTTTTTGTTCGTCCAGGAATTCCTGGATTGCAAATCTTTTGCATAACATCGGCTGCTTGATCACATGGAAAAATTGAATGGTGGTGGTTCAATCTGGAAAGGAAAAACAGAGGTAGTTACGCAACTGGTATACGACGGTATTTGATAAGATTCAAACCTTATTATTTGCAACCAATTCGACGAGATCGTGTAACTGTTGGACTCATCCATTTGAAATTGGTAAGATTTCCTGTTGATTCTCGCTTGAGGCGAGAAGAAGCTTCTCTGCAACCTCTTCACTGGTGAGAATACCGCCACCCTGAGAAATAAATAAAGAAATATTACGATGGGGGGGATTGTTTCAATTTTTTTATAAATAAAATGATATTTGTTATCTACGACCGGTGCCCACATACATCTACTGGTCTGCCGAAGCGGTGCCGTGCGTTGCAAAGGCGCACCGGTGGCAAGGTGAGTCTTTTCAACGCGCGACACAGCATTGGCGCCGCGAGGTGCCGGTACACACGTGCTTCTTTTCAACGCGTGGTGCTGCAGCATTTTCGCGCTGCTGTGCCGCTCGTTGAAAGGCCTTGCGTGCGCACCGTCACTTACGCGTCTTAAAAACGTGGGCACCAAAACCGAGACCGGTGCCCACTGCCTCGGCTGATGTGGTGCCGCGCGTTGAAAAGGCCCACTAAGTGCAAGTGCCCTCGTTCGTTTTTTCAACGCGCGACACAGCAATGGCGCCACGAGGTGCCGGTACCCACGTGCTTCTTTTCAACGCGTGGTGCTGCGGCATTTTTGTGCTGCCGTGCCGCTCGTTGAAAGGACGTACGTGCGCACCGTCACTTCTGCGTCTTTAAAACGTGGGCACCAAAACTGGACACGCCACTGCTAGAGAATAATATTTGTTATCTTAAGACCGGTGCCCACTGCCTCTGCCGATGCGGTGCCGAGCGTTGAAAAGGCAGTGGGCACCGGTCTTAACAATATTTATTCTCTAGCAGCGGCGCGTCAAGTTTTGGTGCCCATGTTTTAAAGACGCAGAAGTGACTGTGCGCACGTACGTCCTTTCAACGAGCGGCACAAAATGCTGCAGCACCACGCGTTGAAAAGAAGCACGTGGGTACCGCACTTCGCGGCGCCATTGCTGTGTCGCGCGTTGAAAAGGCGCACTAAGCGCAAGTGCCCTCGTTCGTCTTTTCAACGTGCGACACAGCAATGGCGCCGCGAGGTGCCGGTACCCACGTGCTTCTTTTCAACGCGTGGTGCTGCGGCATTTTTGTGCTGCCGTGCCGCTCGTTGAAAGGACGTACGTGCGCACCGTCACTTCTGCGTCTTTAAAACGTGGGCACCAAAACTTGGCGCGCCGCTACTAGATAACAGTATTTGTTCTCATAAGACCGGTGCCCACTGCCTCTGCCGTTGCTGTGTCGCGCGTTGAAACGACGCAGTGCATCTTTCCAACGAGCGGCACCGCATCGGCAGAGGCAGTGGGCATCGATCTGAAGAGAACAAACATTTAAGTGTTCTCTAGCAGCGGCGCTCGAAGTTTTGGTGCCCACGTTTTAGAGACACGTAAGTGACGGTGCCCACGCGCGTCCTTTCAACGCGCGGCACCGAAGCAGTGCGAAATGCCGCGGCATCAGGCGACGAAGACGCACGTGGGTACCGGCACCTCGTGGCGCCGTTGCTGTGTCGGGCGTGGAAAGGACGCACTTAGTACATCTTTCCAACGAGCGGCATCGCATCGGCAGACGCATGTGGGCACCGGTCACGGTTTTGGTGCCCACGTTTTAAAGACACGAAGTGACGGTGCCCACGCGCGTCCTATCAACGCGCGGCACCGCAGCAGCACAGCAGTGCTAAATGCCGCGGCACCACGCGTAGAAAAGACGCACGTGCGTATCGGCACCTCGCGGCGCCATTGCTGTGTCACGCGTTGAAAGGACACACTTAGTGCATCCCTCCAACGCGCGGCACCGCAACGGCAGAGCAGTAGATGTATGTGGGCACCGGTTTTTTAAGTAAAACAATCCTGAAAAAGGTTGTCTTATAAAATATGAAAAATATTAATTTTATTGCAAAATTATTCATTGGCGTGAGTGAAATGTTTAATTTTTTTTTATTTACCGAGGTACACATCAGAAGCGCCACAACCAAAGGAGAGCAAATCAAGGAAACCACCACAATGGGTGTGCTGATGCTGTGCCACACGCAATCCCAATCAATTGCAATCGTGTCCACACCAAGAAAGTTCGCACTTGTCCCAATTGTTTCAACGACACCGACCCAACTGAACCAGCAAGAGTGTTTGGTATGGATCCGTTTGGACATGAAACTCGAGGGACAGAAATTGTGAGCCACATTTAAGAATGGTAAGTGAATGAAATTGAAGAAGCCTTTGTGATCAGTTTCGTTTCTTTTTGATTCCAGAAAGCATGATGATCATTCCACTATGTCATCATCAAGCTGAGCATTCAAACGAGGTTACACGGGCAACACAACGTTGGTGAATCAAGTGAAAGATCAGCACAGGAATAAGCGGAGAATGCGTCATCTGGCAAACACGACAATCAGGTGATAGAGTTTTTAGATGTATGATTTCGAAATGCAAATAAAAAATGGTACTTTGAATGGAGAGTTTTCATTTTGGGGCAGTTTTCTGCATTTTTGGTTCGCTGGTGGAGATGTTGTCGTTGTGTTGGCATTTGCCTTCCGTTTTGTAGAATTATCCATGGTGGCGATGATGTTCTCGGCGATGTTGCTCATCTGAGCGACCTTGACTTCTGTCAAACTTGGACCGGTGATCTGGCCAGCACTCATACTGCGATGGAGTTGTTTGACACCACAATTTGTGGTTGTAAACGAATGAGGAGAATGGTTTTGTAAGGAAGTTACTGGTGCTTTTTTTTAGCCACTCCAACTTCAGCAGTCTACTTCTACCTGACTCAAAGAACAAAATGCATGCTCTATCGAACCTTGTTCCTGCCAGTCCTGCTTTATGGTGCCAAGTGCTGTACGATAAGTAGGAAAGGGGAGCTAATATTGGGTTCGTTTGAAAGAAAAATATTCCGTCGGATGGTTGAGAATGGAGGAGGATGTGGTGTACTAAGATGTGGATGTAGTCCAAAAAGCTAAATCATTTTTTTTTCTCCAAAAGCGAGTGAACGAACATTTGGTTTCAATAGGTTGGTGCCACAATGCCATACTCCCCGCGAAGCCATCGAGTAATTGAAAACGTTGCCTCTAAAATCGTGTGATTGACGTCGCCTCTTGACAATTTGCTGTGGTGGTATTGGAAGGCGTTTGTCTATGCTGATAAACTAAGAACGATTCCAGCCTTAGAAGCCAATATTGAGATACGGCCTCGAATGCTCGAAAAAGAAGTTGAAAATTTGAGCTCCAGGACGCAGTTTCTGAGTTGACCCTTTCACAGTACGCAGCTCTTAAATAGGTCATTGATAATCTTGCTAGAGACGTAGGGCTTCTAGTGCCTTGAAGTTTGACGTCAGACCGTAACAATCGTAAAAGCCGTCCAGAAACTCCTCTATGTCGCGGGAACCAAGGACTTAACAATCAATCAATGGCGTCACTGTGAAGAAATTATGAGAAACGCCGAGTATCTTGTGTTTGATTTCTATCGGCCGGGCTTGCTTTCAAAGAATACAGAATGAATGAGCAACAGCACTGCCTTCCGGAACGACAGAAGATGTATCATGAAAAATCGAAGAGATGCTATAGCGGGAATGATCTGCAACACGTATGAAAGGAATATAACATCCTCTTCTTCCTTTTTGGCGAGGTTATGATCAGGATTAAGGGGATCATAACCCTCCCACTGTACTGCATCCCTCCATTTCCGCCTGTGGGGTTCATCGATTTGAAAACAATTAACATCAGCAGGCCTCTCGGTTTCGGGTCACTTCATCACGAATGATTAGAAAATTGGCGCTGAGCATAAAAAAGAAAACAAAACTATTGCAGGCTGCAAGGCAGAATGAACTACCCACTCCTTAAACGATGTTAGCCAATATTTAGGGCCGACGGGCCAGTTTAAATTGGTATTGCTATTTCAAGCTCAGAAATACCCAAAGACTGGTTCACTGTGCTTGATTCTTGCAAGTGTCTTTAAATGTTCTGCACCACTATTTGTCATTTAAAGTTAAAGGGAGGCTGGCAAACGTCGCTTACACTAATTATTGGAGAATAACACATCACTCACCTTTAACAAACAATTCATTGGGCG
Organism: Portevinia maculata; assembly: GCA_949715645.1. Lineage (NCBI taxonomy): Eukaryota > Metazoa > Arthropoda > Insecta > Diptera > Syrphidae > Portevinia > Portevinia maculata. Next base: position 2,161,602 of record OX454529.1, read on the forward strand.
ATGAAGACTCCTTGAGGTAGCGCCGAAATCAATGACCACATCGACCACCCCACTGCGCACATTCTTAGTCCTTTCAATTAGCTGAAGCTCGTACAGGCTTTCGTCCCACTGGACAACTTTCACGCTGCGAATATACAAAAGCAAAAAACAATTATTATCATTTCAATTGATAGCTAAATGTCAAAGTTATGCACACTCACCTTCGACGATCAATTCAATGGGCGATGAAGACTTCTTGAGGAAGCGCCGAAGTCAATGACCACATCGACCGCCCCACTGCACACATTCTTAGTCCTTTCAATCAGCTGAAGCTCGTACAGGCCTTCATCTCATCCCACTGGACATTTTTCATGCTGCGAATACCCAAAAAACAAAAAACAAAACAATTATTATCATTTCAATTGATAACTAAATGTCAAAATGCACACTCGCGTTCGACAAACAATTCATTGAGCGATGAAGACTTCTTGAGGCATCGCTGACATCAATGACCACATCTACCGCCCACTGCACACATTCTTAGTCCTTTCAATCAGCTGAAGCTCGTACAGGTCTTCATCTCATCCCACTGGACATTTTTCATGCTGCGAATACACAAAAAACAAAAAACAAAACAATTATTATCATTTCAATTGATAACTAAATGTCAAAATGCACACTCGCGTTCGACAAACAATTCATTGAGCGATGAAGACTTCTTGAGGCATCGCTGACATCAATGACCACATCTACCGCCCACTGCACACATTCTTAGTCCTTTCAATCAGCTGAAGCTCGTACAGGTCTTCATCTCATCCCACTGGACATTTTTCATGCTGCGAATACAAAAAAACAAAACAATTATTATAATTTCAATTCATAACTAAATGTCAAAGTTATGCACACTCACGTTCGACAAACAATTCATTGGGCGATGAAGACTTCTTGAGGCATCGCTGACATCAATGACCACATCTACCGCCCACTGCACACATTCTTAGTCCTTTCGATCAGCTGAAGCTCGTACAGGCCTTCATCTCATCCCACTGGACATTTTTCATGCTGCGAATACACAAAAAACAAAACAATTATTATCATTTCAATTGATAACTAAATGTCAAAGTTATGCACACTCACCTTCGACAAACAATTCATTGGGCGATGAAGACTCCTTGAGGTAGCGCCGTAATCAATGACCACATCGACCACCCCACTGCGCACATTCTTAGTCCTTTCAATTAGCTGAAGCTCGTACAGGCCTTCATCTCATCCCACTGGACATTTTTCATGCTGCGAATACACAAAAAACAAAACAATTATTATCATTTCAATTGATAACTAAATGTCAAAGTTATGCACACTCACCTTCGACGAACAATTCATTGGGCGATGAAGTGCGGTAGCGCCGAAATCAATGATCACATCGACCGCCCCACTGCACACGTTATTTGCCCTTTCAATCAGCTAAAGCTTGTACAGGCCTTTATTCCACAGGACATCTTTCACGCTGCGAATACACAAAAAACAAAACAATTATTATCATTTCAATTCATAACTAAATGTCAAAGTTATGCACACTCACGTTGGACAAACAATTCATTGAGCGATGAAGACTTCTTGAGGCATCGCTGACATCAATGACCACATCTACCGCCCACTGCACACATTCTTAGTCCTTTCAATCAGCTGAAGCTCGTACAGGTCTTCATCTCATCCCACTGGACATTTTTATGCTGCGAATACACAAAAACAAAACAATTATTATCATTTCAATTCATAACTAAATGTCAAAGTTATGCACACTCACGTTCGACAAACAATTCATTGGGCGATGAAGACTTCTTGAGGCATCGCTGACATCAATGACCACATCTACCGCCCACTGCACACATTCTTAGTCCTTTCAATCAGCTGAAGCTCGTACAGGCCTTCATATCATCCCACTGGACATTTTTCATGCTGCGAATACACAAAAAACAAAACAATTATTATCATTTCAATTCATAACTAAATGTCAAAGTTATGCACACTCACGTTCGACAAACAATTCATTGGGCGATGAAGACTCCTTGAGGTAGCGCCGAAATCAATGACCACATCGACCACCCCACTGCGCACATTCTTAGTCCTTTCAATTAGCTGAAGCTCGTACAGGCTTTCGTCCCACTGGACAACTTTCACGATGCGAATATACAAAAGCAAAAAACAATTATTATCATTTCAATTGATAGCTAAATGTCAAAGTTATGCACACTCACCTTTGACGATCAATTCAATGGGCGATGAAGACTTCTTGAGGTAGCGCCGAAGTCAATGACCACATCGACCGCCCCACTGCACACATTCTTAGTCCTTTCAATCAGCTGAAGCTCGTACAGGCATTCATCCCAGGACAACTTTCACGCTGCGAATATACAAAAGAAAAAAAAGCAATTATTATCATTTCAATTGATAACTAAATGTCAAAGTTATGCACACTCACCTTCGACAAACAATTCATTGGGCGATGAAGACTTCTTGAGGCATCGCTGACATCAATGACCACATCTACCGCCCCACTACATACATTCTTAGTCCTTTCAATCAGCTGAAGCTCGCACAGGCCTTCATCCCACTGGACAACTTTCCCACTGCGAATATATACAAAAAAAAAAACAATTATTATCATTTCAATTGATATCTAAATGTCAAAGTTATGCACACTCACCTTCGACGAACAATTCATTGGGCGATGAAGTGCGGTAGCGCCGAAATCAATGACCACATCGACCGCCCCACTGCACACGTTCTTTGTCCTTTCAATCAGCTGAAGCTTGTACAGGCCTTCATCCCACAGGACATCTTTCACGCTGCGAATACACAAAAAACAAAACAATTATTATCATTTCAATTCATAACTAAATGTCAAAGTTATGCACACTCACGTTCGACAAATAATTCATTGGGCGATGAAGACTTCTTGAGGCATCGCTGGCATCAATGACCGCAATGTCTGTACTAATTATCATTTCATAACTAAATGTCGAGATTGACTTACTTTTTATTTTCTGTAGCTAGACGGAATCCCTCATCCCTTCAACTGACCACGAAGTGGCAAAGTGGTATGATGCAATGCGAAATGCCCACAAAGCCAAGCCGCCGGTACCAACAATATATTGATTGCACTTGCCATCCTTCCTCTCCTGACTGACGGGACCTCCTATAGAAGAGCGAAGCAGCAGGTACTGTAGCCTAAGTTCTGACCTATAAACTTGTCTATAGTATTTCTAATCTCTTTTATTGCTTTATTCCCCAGATACCACCTGGACACCTTCTCCTACGTACGTTCCAGAAAATTAAACACTACCCACAATTTTTTTAAATAATTTATTTTCCATGTATATATATTTTTTTTAATTCCAATAAAACTATTCATCTTTTTTTCGTATCGCTTTAAAAATATTCCATTTGTCGTATTTTTTTTATTATCATAGAGATATATCAATTTCTATATAGCTATACATATTTTCTTTTTGTTCGTCAAAGAATATTTCAAATATTAAAATTAAATAAAGAATACTACACAAAAGAAAAAAAAACTTTGAATTTCATTATATGCATTTAATACGTGCTTAAGACAAATAACAACTTACCACTAAAAATACGAAAAAAATACTCAAAATAAAATACTAAAAAAAAACAAAAAAACATACAAAATACTTGAAGAATGTTATAACACACTATGAACACGAAAATAGGAATAATAGAACTAAATTTAAAACTAAATATTATATAATAAACGCCTTTTTGTATTAAATTTGTCTAGAGTAGGTATAGTTTCTGATTTAATTTGCTGAGATTTATTTTTCTGTATCCCTACTTATCAAACTCATTAAGTATATTGTTTTGGTGTTAAAGCAAAACTTGATTAAATCAATTAATAAATAATAAAACATCACATGCTAAATTAATATCAAATTATGTGAGAGATTCTTTGTTAACTTAATAGAGATAAAGAATAAATTTAAATAAAATCGTATATAGAAATTGGAAGAGTTGAGGGCGTTTGTTTCAACGCCGACAGTATAGAAATTATATGTATTAATTTTTAATCAAATTAAGTACAAGCAAATTTAATAAAGAACAAACAAAAAAAATGTTGGTCTTTTTTTTATAAAGTAAATATTTGGCAAGCCCTTGGAAATAAAATACATCGTCAAGCGTCTGTTGCGGAGACTGTGAGTGGGCCTTAATACATGGTTATTCGCATGAACGTTAGTAAAAATGAGAAGGATATTCCCCCTTATCGCAGAATCCGTCGGATTCGGAATTTTGCTACGAACTAAAAAAAACTGCTCACAGAATCCATCATAGTAGAAATATTTGCTACAAATTTTGAGATTCTTGGAAAATGATTTGACTGAATCCTAATTAATTAAGATTTTGACATTTATGTGTTTGTTACCACGAAATTTTGGATCCTTCGTAGCGGAATTCCGAATACGACGGATTCTGTGATAGGGGTGATTGATTGTACCGCAAATCCACCTGCAGAAACAATTCTCGGCATGGACATGGAAGTTCTTCTTCTCAAGCGTGTTTGTTAGCCTCCGCTCTCAACAGGGAACTGATCGATCAATTTTGTGTGTAGCCGGGTTTCACCGTGCAACTGACTGGGAGTTTTTGGTAACGTCATTTATTTCGAAAAGGATTTCCAACCCAAAGAACCCATGGTCACGCCTCCCGTGGTGGGGAGATACAACGACGAGCTGTACGGGCTGTATAGCGACATCGACTTAGCCAGAAGAATGAAGGTCCAACAACTGGGGTGGCTGGGTTATCTAGAGCGAATGGACACCAATGCCCGAGCACGGAAGATCTTCGAATCCAGCCTCGAAAGAAGGCGCCTTAGAGGAAGATCGCGACTCATGTATCGTACGCAAGTGGAAAGGGACCTCACCCAACTTAGCGCCCGAAACTGGCGACAGCGAGCTAAAGATCGATCTGGCTGGGAAGGCTTGTTGGTTGAGGGTCAGGTCCGACCCGGACTGTAAACAAATATTAGTCATTAACGACCCATACTTACTTACTTAGGTGGCGCTACAGTCCGGGGTGGACCTGGGCCTCAACCAATACGACTCTCCAGTTAGCACGATCTTTGGCTAATCGCCTCCAGTTGCGCACTCCAAGTTGGTTCAGATCCCCTTCCACTTGCGCGCGCCCCCACCTAAGGCGAGGTCTTCCTCTACTGCGTTGTCCTTCCGGATTATAATCGAAGACTTAACGACCCATATAAGGCCTTAAACCCAGCTTCTCCAACCAATTGCTTGTGTGAAGTGGAAGGAATTTAAATCCAAATCCGAACAGCCAATTTGAGAAGTTTCTCAGGACAATCGATACTCTTGAATGGTTGTCAGACGTTCGCAAGAGGTGCTCCAGTTGAAAGCTCTAGATTTAACTTGGCCCGGCGGGATTAGAACCGGGGACCTTTAGATTAGTAGCACAACAACTAACTACTGAGCCCTCCTCGGACTGTAACACCATCTTATTGCAAAGAAAGAAGGAGTAGTGATCCGAAACCGGGAGGCCTTCCAATATATTGCGGTCGAACCTGCGAACCCAAGGGGCGGGCAAGTAGGGATGCAGTTAACTGGGATCGTTATGATAGCTTCAATCGTGCAGAGTTTGAAAATAAACCGTACCTTACACGTACAGTTCGTCTGAAGAACGTTTGGGAACGTGATAAACACAAAACCTTACGTAGCAAAGGAAATCAGAAAAAACAGAACACAACGACATTGTTCGGTTGTTGGGAACCAAAACTTCCCGGCCCAGATTGTGAACAAAAACCTTAAACAGAAAATGACACACTAAAAGAACAAATATTTAAATATTTATAAGTGTTCGATTGAAAAATCACTTCGTAGACAATTATGGCCCAAATCGGACCAGAGCAGATCCAGCGGCCTTCCAAGCAGAGATGGGAGTGATGCAAATGTATTTGATCTATTTCTACTTTAACGGCGGGGTTGGAATATTTTTTATTGGCTTATCAATGCTAATACAAAAGTCCCATCTCTGCTTCCAGGTTATAAGTTATCTTCAAGATACGTGGACAATATGCACATCAGCCGCCGATCCCAGCGTACAGTGGTAGAGGCTTTAACGGCGATCGAAGAACATGCGAAATTGGTTGATCTTGAAGTTAATAAGGACAACCCCACCACAAACTAACATCTGTTCACTGCCTCGGACAAAACGTCACTGATGATAGCAGCAACTTCGAGGTAGTAAGAAAGTTCACCCACCTCGAAGTCGAAGTAAACATCAACTGCACTATGACAAAAAATTGGTAATATAAAATGAATTATAAATTCCACTTGCCTTCAAACAACAGTTTCCACATCACTAAAACAAGTAAAACGCAAGTTTTCCACACACTCGAATGGGTTTTCCAAGCCGATGAATTTTGTCGAGCATTTATTTTCGCTAACAAAGAACAAAACAAAATTAAGCGTCCAGCTTACGCGCACTTTAGACAACAAATGAAATTGTCCACTTGTCAAAAAAAAATACATATTCGTAACACTTTTACATGAATCTGCACATTAAACTACCGAACCGGCTTGGAATTTTGAATTTGAAGTTGCGAATTAATTTTTTCTTCCGATCTGACAGAGAGCCGATCACGAACTGAACAAAAGAAGAAAAGTGCTACCAAGTTTTCTTTTTTTCTTCTATGACACGAGCGCATTTTAAACTACCGTTGTTCTTTATTAACATAAAAAAATACTATCGTATGCAAATCCTTAACGGATGCAAATTTTTTATCACCCTTAAAAAAGAAAAAAAAGAAGCAACAGCAAGACGTCAGCACTAACACATTTGACATTCTGACAAGCAGACATGCTATTTAAGACAAAATGCAATTATTACCAGTATTTACGATCATTTCTCGAATCTTAAGAAGGCAGGGAAGGAGAAAGTAGCACTCTTCAGCCGGACTAATATAAGACTAATATAATTAAATTTGTAACATTTACACATGAGGTTGAACTAATGATATTGAAAATACTTTAGTTTACCTTTTTCCGGCTTAATGGTCTTTTTTTTTTTGATGCAATTAAAACACTTTAATTCCTCCTTGCACCCTGCGTTTCGTCGGTTTTTTGCCAACTTCCTCAGGGGTTTTTTGTTTTCTTTTATTGAAAACTGCCAAACGATTAGATTTAATTCCAAAGACTTACCAAAACTTTAACAAATAAAATAGTATGTTATGCTAACGATAATAATTTGTTAACATTTTATTTTGTTATTTTTGTTTTGCTTTCTGTAAAAAGGTTTTATGTTTTATTTCTTATCATTGTTTGGAACACTAATTTTTTGATTTCTTAATATATCAATATTTTTGTCTTAGCAAATTACTCTATGTTTTCTATTTTAATTTACTTTCTATGTCTCAGGTGTTTTTTTTTCTTTTTTTTTGTTGGAAACCAGAATTTTGTTGTTGTTGTCGTTGTTGTTGTTGTTGTTGTTATATACGATTTTACTTAAGAAGAGTTACACTATTAACTGTCACCACATATACATTTGACTTGGATCAATATTGATAGTTAGACATTGGGGTCGATTTTGTTTTGCCTTATTTTTTTATACGGATACAGTTTAAAGTGGAAGTGTTGGGAAAGCTAGAGCTAGGGGTAGGGAGAAGCAATCAGCTCGTTACAGGACGCCGGTGTTTAGTTACCTCAGTCGTTCGTACCTGAGTGATATGGTATAACTTTGTCACGAATGGGGAAGATCTACAATTTTATACCACATCTTGGATGTTTGTGAAAGGTTCGCGAAAAATGGGATGGAGAAAATTTGTCGGTGTACCTCGTCAGATTTATCGAATGCATACATCGAATGCAGCACAACAAAAATGACATTTGCCGATTTTGACGTTTAAAAAATGTTTCCATGAGTGAGGGCTTTTGACTTTGATTCTGAATTAAAATCGAAAAGCAATTCTTCCTCTTGTTTTGAGGAGAAGAAATGATATTCGGGTGCCAGTACAGCACTTTCAGAAGAGTCCGGGAAGCATTGCGGGTTACCAATGAAAAACGACACAAGCTCATTTAGTAACAAAACTTACCCCAGTCAAAGAAAGTTTTTTTGAAGTTCTCGGCTTCTGCATCAAGGACAGCAATTTTCTTCAGCTTAACGACGGTATCCACAAAAAAAAACCAATCCACTCTCTGACTAAGTCATGGACCATTTCCTTGATGAATGCTTTAAAATGATAAAAGCCACAGTTCATTGCTAAATATGTCGACGATATTTGCTGCCTTAATAGTTTTCATGAAAAAATCCAATTCACGTTAGAGATGTGAACAAATAGGTCGATACCGTTTTAAGACGAACAAATGCTTCCGAAGTTAATATCCAAAACTGTGAAGCACAAATGCACCGATATAAATTTTAAAATTCACTGCAAGGGTTATGAAAATGAAAGCTGTTATCTTGGCTGCATCGGTACAACCAAACAGTTTCTGTCGCAATGAACTTCCAACTACTGTTTGGACATCGCCAACCATACCATCGAGGCAAACCCAATGTGACAACGCTACGAGCATTCAGGCGGCGAGCCATACCTCGAAACGTTACTACACTTGAGACGGTCAATTATCCAGGCATGCAATCAATGAAAGCCCGCATAATTGCATTTTCATTGACATTTATTTTGCTGGTCGGTTTCTTTTGTTCAATGAAACGGGAAATCCAGCCATCGAGCATCAATAAAGCGGAGAATAATCTAGCTCCGTTGTCAGCAGATGTTGGACCGGTTCCATCAGTTTTAATCAACTTTCAGGAGAATTCAATATGGTAAAGATCGGCAAATTGACAATATCGCTTCGCCGCTATCTGTGTTGCACATGAGCATGGCAAACATTTGTAACGAGATCAAGTTGACGACAAAAAGCTATCAAAAACTATCGTCTTGCCAATTGTGATTACACGATAGCTTTTCAGATAGAGGTCTTACACGATAAAGTACATGGTCAGGATAAACCGTAGCCGGAATTGGATGAGATAGAAAAAAACATAACAAACAAATATTGGTGCAACTCGAGCAACCCACGTGTCAATACCTCTCAAACGATAGATCACATATTATAATGAGCCTCAAAGGTTTTAAACCCTGACGATCAATGTTCACAGCATTTGCCATCTATTGTAATTGTTCGGAAATAAATATTCAGAGGCTGACACGTAATAAATGTTTTCCTGTAGCCTCTTATGCACGCCACTGCAAAATGCATCCGTTTTATAACTATTTTCGTACACACATAAATATAAACTAAAAAACACTACAACGACGTCTATACATATACAATACATACTTGTTTTAAATTGTTTTTTCTTTGCTTGCTGCAGGTTTTACAGATATCATCCTCCTAAGACTAGCTACTCGGCGCCACCAAGCTATTTATAACTATTTACACTTTGTCGTCTGATCGAGCAGCTTTTTCCACAGATCGAACTGTTCGTTCGACTTGATCATATGTACACTGATGGTTTTGCGTATATTACACGGATTGAAGGCGATCCGTCGATTGAGAAACTCATTGACATGGATACGCTTTATTCCAAGCTGCTGGGCAACTATGCCCGTCGTGAATACATCTTCTAGCTTGAGGTACGTCTGTTGGAGTGCCTTAACATATAGATCGTGTATAATGTCGGCACTCATCACGTATGCTGGTCCCGTTGTAAACGGTGGAAATATCGTTGCCGCAAATTGTCCCGTTGACACGTAGTACTTGGACTTCTTATTCCTAATTGGTTTCCATTTTTTTGCCAATCGGCCGTAAATGGAGCGTTTGTCTTTTTGATGCTTATCGATGAACGCCATCAGTTTGGGAACATTTATGAACATATCATCGTCAGTTTTAAGTACGAATTTAGCTTGTGGACAGTTGTGATCGACCCATTCCAGGGCCGAGATAGTCTTTAGGGTAAGATTGTTATAACTATCGACAAAGTGACCTCGAATAAGATCCCCGTATATGTAGTTCTCGTAGTTAAGTGCATTCTCAAGCGTTTGATTAACGGTACGACCGAGAATGAAAGCAATTGCGACATCACGGCGCGTTCCATAATGACCCCATGTCTGACGTATAGACAGTCGAGCCTCCTGATGTGACTGTGCGGATGTAATAATGATCAGCAGCTTGATGGATTCACCTTCGTCGGGGCAAAGCTGCGGATTGACATCTAAATGACCGCTTTCATAGATTTGACGCGTCGGAATGCCTTGAGTTGGATCGATAACTGCTGACGATGATGAACCAGATGCGGATGTTTTAATACGATTGGCTGGTATTAGAGCGGACGGTGGTTGTGCAACGGACGATTGAGGCGATGTTAATAACGGTTTATTATGATTACTATTCTCCGATGATTGAGGTATCTTTGATTGTGGTTGTTGTCGTAGCTGAATGTCTTTTGTAGCTGGTAATTGTTGCTGAGGTGGTGGGGCACCTTAAATGAAAATAAAAAAAACAAAACAATAAACATTGAATGAAGATCATAAAAAACAAAACAAAACATACTGCTTGGCAATGTTGTTAAATTCTTTAAAATCTTATCTGCGTTTTGAATGAATGACTGGATATTTGAAGTTGGTATCAAAATAGGGTCGGTCTCTGGTACTGCTAATGATGAGTTAATGTCTGTAAATAGAAAAGAATATTTGACATTTAAGATTCAAGGGACGTAGAGTATACCGCAAACCTCACAGCAGGCAGGCAGTGTGAAATGCGGTAAGAGGGAAGGGTTATGGTCCTTCAAATACAGGAATAGAGCCTTGCAGATCTATATCGACAACCGAAAGACATATTTTTTTAACGGAACAAGCGGAACAAAGTTCGTTCAATTCGGTGACTCCTCTTTTGCGGTTGTTGAATGGCACAAACGGTTTTACATTTGTAGAGATAGAATGAACTCCACTCCTGGACCACACAAATGCAATAACACCAGGATTTGAATGGCATCAGTGATGAAATGATCCGTAACCAGAAAACCTGACGATTTTTATTGAGTGAAAATCGGCGAAGACCACAGTCGGACCAATAGGGATGCAGTAAAGTTGGAGGGTTATAATCCCCTTAATCCTGATCATAACCTCGTCGTAAAGGAAGAGGAAGAAGAAGAGAGAAAGAATGAATATCAGTCACTTTTGTCTCATTGGAAGAGGAACAGAGTGGAACGAGTTGTACGCAGCTGATATGGATGTGATGGAAGTTACTTATTCTGATCATTACCTTTGAGCATCATATATGTAGCTGATGTGGATATCAGGGGCATGAATCTGATGTCCTAAATGATGTCGAACATTTCCAAAGCGGATTTGTATAAGAGTTTCCTCCAATTAACAACTCCGTTCCCAGCCAGTTGTCGGCTTCCGTAGTAGAGAAATATCTTCAAAGGATTCGTATTCAACTGCCGACCAAAGTAGCACAATTAGAAAAACAAATTGTCCAAAAAGAGGGGTGGGAGGGGGGGGGGGGGTGATTTTGCAGTGATATTCTGCACCGCTGCACCGATGTTAAGACTAATATTACGAGATAAGAATGTTAATATTCAACTAAATCGTACTTACAAATGCTTGACTGTCTGTCATTGTATTTTTGTGCTGCATCTATATTCGTTTTGTTGCTGCTTTCGCCACCAGCACTGGTAGCACTATTGCTAGCTTGATGAGAGTATCTTAGTCTATTATCGTTTAAATTATTTAAATTACTATCTAGGTTATGGAGCTCTACCATTGTGTTGCCGTCGCTTCTCAATTTACTACTATGTATATTATTTTCTATGACAATTCCGTTGGAGTTGCTCAAATTATTAATCACATTGTTGTTGAGATTGCTATTGTCTGACAGGGATGATGATGATAAGCCCAGAGCTGTTGATGCCCTCATATGACTCGCAACTGTCAGTGATGTATTCGAGTAGTAGGAGGCGTAAATAAAAATTGTCAAGATCACAGCGCCGATTACGATAAGGAATCGTAATATGCGACCATTTTGAAGTGTCGCCATTTTGGTCATAATTTATTTTGCTCTTTGTCCAGTTACAATGGAAATTTGATCTGGCAAATTGGAGTGTTTTCGCCTGCGGTATGTATTCCACTTTTGACGCTCTTGTGTATTATGGTGCTGATAATGGCAATGGATACGAAAACGATGTTGCCGCTTATAAGTACGGTAAAGGAATGCCTTTTGTCGGCGATAGCCTCCAGCGACCTCTATTCTTGACACTAATAGCTTGCAATTGTGTTGTTGATGTTGGAATCGCACAATGGCATTAGTTGGCCACTTCATTTATGATTGTTATTAACCACTGACCTATTTTTGGCTTTTATTCGACTTACGATGTTGATTGTTGAAGTTGGGTTGCTTCTCCTTGGCGTCTAAACAAAGGAGCGTAAACGCATTCAGTTGACTGCAATGAAATAAGAAAAATGAATGTTGTTTTAGTGGCGGATTGACCTATGACATAAAGCAGTATCAGCTGAATTAATAAAAATTACTTAATCTGCCTCTAATTCAGATATTAACTACAATGTGGATTAAAAGTTAATTCATGGCTCTTTAATTAAAAATCATTTCCATGCATTGGCTAATTTTCGTTAAGTAATAAATGGTATGGAAATTGGGAATCGTTAAGTTATAAATTGTAAATAGATAACACATCCAACATCCCATTTGGTTCAAAGATTCGATGTCAGTTGTCAAAAATGCTGTCAGTTATAGTTTAACTTAATTAATAATTTATTCACCTACTTCGGTGAATTAGTTGATTGCTTGTTTATTAACGTTAATTAACTTAAAAAAAATATTTCTCACTTACTTCATTGATTAAAGATAAGTCACCTTTAAATTGCATTTATTAATGCCGTTATATGTAATTGATGCCAAGGAACAACGGAAAGATCTAAGTCCTGATCACACCAAACCACTCTGGCAATAGTGTAAAGAAATCGCATTCGGCGCGAAGATATTATTTACAGCTTTTCCTCCTTCGTGAAGCCAACACCATCGCTTGAGCGATATTGTCATTGTGGTCTTACGTGAAATGGAGTTACCAGATGATGGCATTTTGGCGCAGGGGTTCAAGAAGAGCACCGGAGACACTCAGAGAACGCTGAACCATGTAATGCGCCGCGTTCTTTAGTGGATATAAGACTATACCTGGCGGAAGAGTAAGCAGAATTAGTTCTCTTGAAAAGAAGCAGGGACTTCCCCATGCAGGGAAGGGCTAAGAATATCACTTCAGAGCCCTCCCAAAAATAGCACTTAGCCTAAAGGTCACTTCTAGGTATTTTTAACATTCAGGTGAGCCTAGCGACACATTCAACATCTTAAACCTCTCTCACAAGTATTCATGCACATCCGTGGGTTGACACGACTGCAGCTGACAGGTGTCGTAAAAGGATCAATAAAAGAAGTATGCAGGGGATTGACCGTAGCAAAAAAGTGATCCTGTCGAGGTTTATGAGGTCAAATCGATTAGCCCCACAAGCGGACCAGTAGAAAGGCACTGAAGTGAGATAATTATGATCGTTTTCATATTAATCATAACTTCGTCGTTAAAAAGGAAGAAGCAGGAGGCAGGAAGCAGGTTTCGAAACGATATACAGAGTGCGGCAACATAAATGCGCACCATTCAGGCTACGTTCCCCCAACAGCCTGAATAGCGCGCGTTTCAAAAAAGGCAGTTATGTCGCCGCATAAAAAACAGGGAGTTAGTATCTAGGCTTGAGACTCTACTTAGTGGGGTCCGTGGCGCAGAGGTTAGTGTGTTGGACTACTACTCAAAAGGTCTCAGGTTCAAATCCCGACCGGGCCAAGTAAAATCGTAAAGTTTTTTCCACTGCACCACCTCTTGCGAACGTGTGACAAACATCCAAGAGTATCAATTGTCATGAGAAGCTTCTGAAAATTGTCGTTCAGATTCGGCTTTAAATTGTAGGTCCCTTTCACTTGTATGGGCCGTTAACGCCTAATATTTTGTTGAGACTACACAAAGCTTCCCTATTGGCAGCAGATCAAGGCAGCGTCCGAAAGATTTGAAAAGACAATGAAATCGTTAGGCTTTTGGTTTATGAAGGAGGACCAACAGCAAGCAAGAGAAGACTGTTCATGCCAATTGAATACTCCATCCTTTTGTAGGGCATTCTGAAGTTTGTGCTGATGGCCTCAGATAAGAAAAATAAAGAAAGCAACTCACTCACTCACTGAATAGTAAGCTGCTTTCAGACAGCTTCGGACCCAGCAGCTCTCGTAGTAGCGGGAGTAATCCCCATCGATCTCCTGGCGGAAGAAAAAAAATATACGAGAATAAATTTGACCCTACTGGTCATGCAGTGAAGTGGAAGGGTTATGATACCTTAAATACAGATCATAACTTCGTCGTTAAAGAAAAAGCAGAACACCGAGAATAAGGTACAACTAGTGAGAACAACAGCAACGGCACAATCGAATTAGATCACCAGGCAACGAAGGCATAAACGATGAAAATCAAAGTCCCGGGGCATGTGGAATGCGAGATTAAATAGAAGTGTTCCTAAATGGATGGATCGAAGGTATGGGCAATTTCTTAACGGTCTAGGATGTTTTAACGCGAGCCCAGCCTGTCAGTACGGTCATTCCACAACAGGAACAAGAAGTACAGATAGGTGACATCAGTCCTTTTTGTATAATTTGCACGCGCGAAAGGGAATTTTGTTTACCCTTATGACGTAAATAGTTACGCAGCGCGGGCAGAAAGGAAATATGGATAAGAGAGACAGAAAAGATGACGATGCACGTTGGTTTTAAATGTTTGTAAATTGTAATGCGAAAGAAAGGCAGAGCATGGTAGAGCATTCCACATTGGTGTGGCACGGCTAAGGAACGATTCTTTGTATTTCACTGTACGCCCGAATACAGGCTTAAGGGTGAACTGATGTGCATTTCTAGCATGGCGGGTATTGCGGTTGAAAAGTTCCAAGGGAGGAAATCAACTGCCTATTTCGTTAAAGGACTTATGGTGGAAATACCGAAAGAACAACGAAAGGCAGGAGACATTGCGATAGAGAGATGCCCATGCACGTTGGTTTAAATGTTTGTAGATTATAATGTGTAGGAAAAATGGAGCGGGGAAGAGCATTCCACATTCCACACAATGTCTTGGTGTTACCGCACTTTTTGTATTGCGCAACAATCTTATATGGATGCCAAAATCAAATAAAACGCCGTATTCAGCTACTACAAATCAAAGCGATGAGATCGATCCTTAAGTGCAGCCGATATACCCCAATAAAACAAATGCTAAAAGCATTAAAATGGATGAACGTTGAGCAACAACTTACGTACAATGCAATGATATTTATATTCAAAATGAAATACGGAATGTTACCATCATTTGGAAGACAACATTACCATGGTTTCTGAAATATAGCAGTACAACTTGAGAAACAACGAAAACCTCAGACCAATCCGGTTCAACAGAAGCAGAACAAGAGATTCATTGATGCATGCAGGACTGAACTTCTTCAACAACCTACCAAATGAGTTAAAAGTGGAATCGAGATTTTTATTTTTTAAAACAAAACTTTAAGATTTTCTGAAAAACGATATTGCTTATAGTTAATCATTATTACCTTCTGAAATTTGTTAGAGTCAAACATATAAAAAAAAGAAAGAAAATTGTAAAGTTATTTGTTAAAAAGTTCAAGGAACTAATAAACATTATTATTATTATTAAGAATGCTTCCACAGCTAGCACCTCTTTGACTTAAACCTTGAAATCTTAATGGCCATACAAAATCTTCAGACTCAGCTTCATTGCTAACAGTAATTTTTTTTGTGGACCCCAGGCACAGGAATCCGCGGATGAACTAGCTACGGTTGCCTCAGAATCTGCATTAATAGCACAGTCTACCGGACTAGGTACTCCTCTTATACTCGTTAACGATTGCGGAAAACTATGTTCTTCTAGCCCACTTGGGCATGTTTCGAGGCCCAGACAATCCAAATGATAAAGCAGGTCTTATTCTTATATTAGTCACAGATGCGACTGTGACATTGAGGTAAAAGTAATGAATAGAGTGAATCCTCATAGCTCATACTCATTGCCTCATTTGTTTGGGACATGGGACTTATGAGGTAAAGTAAGGAATAACTCATTGCCTCATTTGTAGTGCGATAGCAGAATTGAGGCAATGAGGTACCGTGAGTCACAGTACCTCATTGCCTCACAGTGCTCTCACAGGCTCATCATTTAGTGCAGGTGTTAGTAAGGACAAAACAATTAAAAATACAATAATTATGTACCTACAAAATACTAACACAGACACAAAATAATGCAAACAATTTAAGACATTAAAGCATTATTACGCAAAATATTTTTTAGCTTAATTTTACTAACATGCAAGTCAATCACATGATCATTTAGATTATAGATTCTACTCATGCGACTAATAGGCTCATGCCTCCCATAATTCGTTCTATGATGGGGGCTAAACAATAATTCAACACTGCGTAAATTATGGGCACCACCACGAAAATTAAAGCCAATAGACGACAGCAAGTCAGGTGCATCTATTTGACCGGATATAAGCTGCTGTAAGAAAATAATATCGCTATTAAGCCTTCGTTGAGAAAGGGGTAACATTTGAAGAAGCTTGATGCGTTGACTGTAAGGAGGGAGATTAAATGGATCATCCCATGCGAGTCCTCTAAGTGCAAATCGAATAAATTTACGTTGAATGGACTCTAGAGATAGATAGATAGATAGATTCTTTATTTTTTCATCATAAAGTTTATAAATTGGTATACTTAAGAATAAGGACATGGCAATACTGCCGTCTGCCTGAGATGACATTTCATAATATGATTTAAAAATAAAAGAAATAATAAAAAGCAAAAATTTTAAAATATAAAGAAAAGGAAAAAAGAAAAAAAAAAAAAAGAAAAAATGTTTAACAAAAGATATGAAGAAATATTACTATATAAAACAATGCTATCAATTTTAACGTGATTTGAAACACAAAATATTATACAATTTGGATAATTTGATTAGCTGTTTATACAAAATTTTATCAATTTTAACGTGATTTGAAACACAAAATAATACGCAATTTGGTTAGAAATAGCTGTTTATACAATATTATCAATTTTAACGTGATTTGAAACACAAAAGAGATATTATCAAATTTAGTATGATCAGCAACAAAACAATAAATAGTTAGGTATAAAATTTGGTCAAAACTGCAATAAGTGGGTAATCGACTATGTTTAATATGTGAAACTGTTACGGTAAGAAAGAGCATGTTGGCAATATTTAAAGAGGCTGAGCCAGCCCATTGCTCCATTTAAAATTTCAAAAAGTTTGTCCAAAGATATAAAACTTTCCCGAAAATGCAACCGGCGAATTTCTTGTAGAATAGGACAAGCAGCAACGAAATGGTATATATCTTCATTCACTCTTCCGTTACATAGATCACATAGCTGGGGCAAGTCTGATCGATGAGGTATAAAGTTCAAATTTAAAATTTCAACTCTTGCTCTAAAAATAATACTTATAACCGAGGCTGAAAATTCATTACTAAAGTAAGAGACTTCCGAGGGCAGTTCATGGTTTAAATGACTATAAATAGCTCTTGAAGTAGATGAAGATGCTCTGGAAAGGTTATCCAGAAACATTTTGTGATCCACCTTAGCAATCACATCAGAAAACTGAGCCTGCCAATCGGTCACATTAGTTTCTGTTAAGTTTAAACTTGTTTCGTAAGATAAAGCTAGTTCGTTCCAGTTTTTAAACGGGGAAGCATTCACTCGAAGTAATTTTCTTAAGATGATTTTGTGAAGACAAGTTTCACTTCTTTTTATCACTCTAGTAATGAAGTTCGCATTTGCCTTCAAATTTTGTATATATATAGGGACTATTCCTGACTCTACATATATGGCGTAGTTGGGTGTTGAGTTAGGCAAACGAAATATAGTCTTAAAAAAGTTCCTTTGTACAGTTTCAAAAGCTTCGAAGTGTGTGTATCCGACGGGTTGGACGCCATATGCCATGCATGCATTTACTGTCGCGTTGAAAACTTTGTACTTGGACGTTAAATCAACATTTTGGTTCGAAAAAAACTTTGGCCACATTATATTAAGAGCCAATTTAGCTTCGTTGCTTTTTTCTTTGGAGTGCTTTAGATAGCTTAAATTGTAGGTCAATCGGACGGACAAAACAATTGTACAAAAACATAGAAACTTAAGGGTCATTAAAATAAATTTCACTTGATAAACCCTTGATCTAAGGTATGAATTAACCCATTTTATGAAACATGATGGGAAGCCAAAAGCCCTAAGCTTAAATTCGATTATTTCATGGGACAGCTGGTCGAAAGCCTTAGAGAAGTCAGTGTATATGCAATCCATTTCGCCCTTATTTTCCAAGGCATTAGAACAATCATGCAAGAAACTTAATAGATTAGTGACAGTGGATCTGTTTCTTACAAATCCATGCTGTTCATTACAAATTATATTGCGACAAAGAAATATTAACTTTTCACAAACAATTTCTTCAAAAAACTTAGGGATACACGAAAGCTTTGAGATGGGCCTATAATTAGTGATTTCACCACGTTCGCCTTTTTTAAATACAGGTGTGATAAAAGCACTTTTCCATAGCTTAGGGAATTTACCAGTATTAATGTACAATTCAAACAGATACTTAAGATGTGGAGCAATTGCATGACTACATTTTTTCGGGGCAATGCCATCAGGACCTGATGAATAGTCATTCTTCAGAGAAGAAACACATTTTAAAATTGTTTCCAAATCGAATAAGATACTATTAAAGCTTATTTGGGAACAGCCAGTTAGATAACTAAAATATTGATCATCAATGTGAAGAGGGATCTCTCTAAATGACTTACTGAAATGATCTGCAAACATATTGCTTGCGTCTAGCGAATCAGCAGTTGTAGAACTATTGTAAGTAAGCTTCGATGGATGACCATCGGTTTTTTTCTTGGAATTGACAAAACCCCAGAAAAGTTTGGGGTTCAATTTTAAAGAGCATTCCATTTTACTTATATAGTCAATATATAAGTTGCAGGATAAAGATTTGAATTCATTGAATAATGTGAAATAGAGTTCAAGATCTGAGTGGCAGAGACTTTTTAAATAGTTCTTCCAAGCCCTATTACGTCTGTTTCGTATCGATTTGAGCTCTTTAGTGTACCAGGGATGGGACGTTTTCAGATTCCTAGAGGATTTCACAGGAATCATTTTTTTCATGCAGTTATCCATCAAAGAATAAAAAGAACCTACTGCATCTTCAATATTAGATAAATCAGTAAGGTTAAAATTAAAGCTGTTAATTTCATCAGAAAGCCTTTGAAAATTTGCTTTCCGAAAGTCAAAAGATTGCGAACGGTCACACGAATTACTATTTTCATACAAATGTGCGCCTAGTTCAATAAATACATCCAAGGGTGGATGATTGTTATCTATGTTAGTTATACTGAAGTGGGATTCCAGAACCACAGTACTAACAGAGTCAGAAGAGAAAACAAGATCGAGAGTTCGATTTCTGAAATTTTGTATACAGCTTGTTTGCTGTAAGTCAAAAGACAAAATGTTGTCAAGTAAAGCGAGCTCTTGTTGGGCAAAGTCAAAGGATGGAATGAAATGAGAATCATCCTCAGAAGGTGCCCATCCAATATGTGGCAGATTGAAGTCGCCTATAAGTAAAAGAGTGCTGTCATAACAAAATATGTCAAAAATATGGTCTAGTGCCATAGAAAGTTCCGAATACAAAGAACATAGACGAGACGATGGAATGTACGCATTAACAACATATAATGTTTGTTCTTAAGTGTAATTTTTACACAGATAACTTCGACATTAAGTTGAAATGGAAAGTCAATCTTTCGTGACTCAAGGTTGGAACGACCAGCGATCAGGACACTTCCTCCAAGCGCTTTCAGGTCATTGTTATGACGGTCGTTTCTGAATACGGAGAACTCGTGATTGAAGAGTTCCGTGTCTAAAATTCCGGCATTAAGCCATGTTTCCGTCAGGGAGAATATATCATGAGAGAGGGCTTGGGAGTTTAAATATACTTCAGCGGTTTTTGTGCGGAGTCCCCTTAAATTTTGATAGTAGAGGGACAGCCTACTTGTTTGTTCACAATTTCCATGCGATTTTAACTCTTTGGTATAATTCCGCACGCACCCATAAAGGAAAAAATGAAATCTATATAAAAACCTATTGTAGATACTTATTAATTCTACTTAAATAAATAAAACGAAAAAATGGCACAGTTGCTTTTCTACCTTTAGCACGACATATTTTTATAACGCTGCCTTGGAGTGCAAAAATGCAGCACCACTTTCCCCTGAGTTCTCTAAGATTTGGATAAAAACAAAAAATCAATGAAAATAAAATTAGCATCAACCCTTCCACAAGTATCCGCGGAAGTATCTAACAACAAACTGTTAAAACTGGAATTTAAAATTTGTTGCGTCGACACATTTAAGCGTATTCGTATGAATCGTACCAAGAATTTTTCAATTAGCATCTTTTCACTCGTCAGTCCTCGTCGACATCATCATCATTATCACCACTTCAGCAAAAACACACACACACACATACATCTCCGGAATTGTACTTGAGAAATTCACAATTCAACAGCGCAGCACAAGTGCAGGGTGTTACATAACCTTACAAATCTACAGAATCTCTGTAGCCAAATGCAACCACTAAGATGGAGAAAAAAAAACAATCTCACAACACGATTCTGACAAAACTGCGACAAACAACGAACTACGACAAGCGAAGACCAGAGAACTGCCATTCCAGATGCGATACACGTTGAGATTGTCTTTCATCATAAACACTTTATCCGGCGCGCGGTGGTGGCAGTAACAGTGGCGGTGGCATCATCAACATCATCAACATGATCAAGTGATGCTGACATGTAAAGTGGCAACACGCTAAGAAGGCTTAGTCTCTATGAAGGGGTCATAATCCAAGACGAACCGACGAAAAACAACAACAACAACAACAACAACGAAATATGAGTAGTCTTCAGCCTGCAGCGCACCAGAAACCTTGAGCTCTAACGAAGCCATAACCACAAAACAGTGCGTAATATGAGAGCAGAAATGGAGAAGAGATACACACAGTCCGATTGCAAAACACCTTTTAAGCGCGTTACCTGCATCTACGACTATTATTTGCTACCGTTTTTAACAATAAATAAAGAAAAATGAAAAACAAGGATTCGGCAGGGTCCGATTTGTTATTCTTTCACGAAGCACTTGAATGGATTCAGCTGACTTAAGCGACTTGATTGTGGAGTATTTTGGAAATTGTCCAAAACGGTCGACTGCCATCCAATGGTTGCAAATCGAATCATATAAATAAAAAATAAATACTAGGCATCGGGCCATTGATGCCTAGTACAGGGACTAAGTCCTAGCTTCTCCAACCATTTGCTTGTGCGAAGTGGAAGGGACCTACAATTTTTAGCCGAATCCGGACGGCAAATTTCATTATAGGCGATATGAATATAGACATTTTACATGAATTTGTAGTAGTGGAAAGATATCTTACGTTATTGTCTGCGAATGGGTTAGTGTCCTGTATTAATGAGCCAACAAGGATTTCTGGTAGTACACAAACTAGTATTGACCACATTTTTGCTAGGTTGGATCTAAATGCCAATTTCTCCTTAATAAGTACAATATCAGATTACGCAATTACTGATCATTGTATGACTTGCCTTTTTATAAATAATGATACGACTAAGGGTTGCTTGGAGTCACTGTTTGATTTGGAGTAGGACAAGAAAATTGTTGAAAACAGCACAAAGTGCAAAACGTTTTGGGATTTTGTAATTGGGGAAAGTCAATTCGGGTATTTTTCAAAAGGTGGGGTTTGTGCTGAGATAGGAAAACTGGTGTGATGAATACAGGGAAAACAATCCCTCTTTTGCATTCGACATATTTTGTAAAATTCTGGATTGTCACGTTGAGATTTGTTCCGTTTTATCTAAAAAGAAAAGATTTAAACAAAAAAGACTAAAGCCTTGGATGTCTGATTAGTTATTACAGCGGATTGCAGAGAAAAATAAACTACGGGCAAAATGCAAAAAAAAAAAAACCAATGACACGAACCTGACCATAACGCATAATCAAATTTGTAAAGAGGTAGCCGCTGAAGTTCATATATGCAAGGATAACTGTGTCTACTAATCAAAAACAACGTATTCCACTTTTCGTAAAAAACGACTTAGCGATGCAGCTTAACTCCTTTTTTTAAATCTATCTTTGACTGTCTTCGAAACTTTCAAATGTGTACTAAATCCAGAGATATTTTGATTTGAACATTATGGTTTGAATTAAAACCAATATATTCCTTAGAACTTTTTAAATCAAAACCAACGTATTGCTCGGACCTTTCTGAATCAAAGTAGCTCTATTCCAAAGTAAATTCAAATATTTTTGTTGGCTGTGAATCAAAACGAATGTATTCCAAATTTGGCGCGAAAATCAATTACTGCAAGATTTTAATATTTTTAGTTCGATCTATTGTGTTGTTGAGTGCGGATGGAATTTAATATTAGTGATTCAAAAAAATTGAATATTTATTAAACATGGAATCAATCGAATCACCTGTTCTTGCTGCATATCCACGCAAAAGAAATGTTAATATTTCAAATAGGAAACGCCAACTAGCTAAAGTAGAGCGGTAAGTAAATCTTTGTAGGCATAGATAGATAGGTAGGCATATCATTATTTTTAACTAGGTATAAAAGAACACAATCGCCAATAATGCCCACATGCAACCATAGAGGTGGATCATATAGAAACAGAAGAATATTGATAACAGCCGATGCATTATATTTTTCAAATGGTTTCTATACAATACCATCAAAACTTGCCCAAGATGCATTTATTTTAAGTTAGTGCAAAATTAAAAAGCCTGAACGTACTGACCGAAACTTGAAAAATGGCCCAAGGAAACAATTTTCTGTTACTTATACTGTTAGAACTAAACATAAACATTCCGTTTAAGTTTGCCAGAAGTCTTTTTTAAATGTTATTGGAGTTACAGGAAGTCGTGTAAGAAATATTTGCAATAGCGTAACGACTACAATTATTGGTACCCCTAAGGAAATTCCAACTTTGATCAACTACAACATTTTTATTTCTGAAGCTATTGGAATCTGTTGTATACCAGAGTATAAAATTTTAAATTTCGCATTGATTGAGTATTATAAATAAAGATTTAATAATTGAAAATATATTTAAAATGCCAATTTAAAAAAAGCTTACTAAAAACTACAATTATTGGCACCCTGATATAATTATTGATGTTTTAATGAATGGTTTATTATTTTATTTATGTTTTCAACACGTTTTTTATTATTTTATAATTAAAAACAAATAGCTAGTATCTATAAATTAATAAATACATATATATTTTTTTAAGAAACTAATACTCGTAGCATTTAGGATATTCGATCCTTTTTTGTGAACAAACCTTATAAGAAAAAAGTGGAAGATACGTGTAAGTGAGTAATTTTAAACATTTAATGTGGTATTCCCTTCGGCAGCCTGAGCATTTTATACCACACATATCGGACCCAACTAATTTGGTCATGAATTTAGTGCAGGAAAAACACATTTGGCCATTGCAAACAACGTTTTCTCCAATGTCTTCCGATTGATCTGAAAACAAGTTTTTGATATGCGTTCCGACTATTGGAGGACTCGAAGATCTAATATTTTCTTGGCTGATTTCATCGTAAATTTCAAAAACCATCTTTTTTCCGGGAGAGTTTTCTATTGCAGCTAAAGCACCAGCTGTCATTGTGGCTGAAATCATTCTTTTTTGGGGGGTGGTAATATTTTTGGGGGATTATTTTGAGTTTGACGTTTTGGTGGTTTTTTCATTTTCTTCTTATTAATTTTTTCAAGTTCCTTGGCTTGTTTTTTCTCCAATCGTGTAGCTTTTCTTTCTTCCTTTTCTTTTTCAATTTTCTTTTTCTCTTGTTTTTTCTTCGTTTCTTCCTTAATCCATGTAGCGTTCGTAATAACAAAGCTTTTATTATTTTTCTGGGTTTTTGTACCATTTCGAAGAGGTGTTTCTGGCCAGCTCAAAATGGCATTCACATCTGAGAAAGCAGTACTTTCCTGGCGTAATGTCTGTATTTCTAAATATTCACTTATGTTAATGGAAAACTCTGAAATTTGATCTGTCTGTGCAGATGTGTTAGCAAATGTTTTTCTTCGACCGATATGCTTGAACTCATTTGATTTGAAAAATGTGTAAAGTTCATGCAATTTCAAAAAATCCTCGCTACAATCGCTTTCTGAACTACTGGAATATTTCTCAAGTTGTTCTATTTTCTGCGAACCAACTGTGTCACAAAATACTTCGAAAGCATCTTTATTTGATTCTATTAGATGTCCGGTGTTAGTATGTCAATTCGATCTACCAAGGCAATTGGAAAAATTAACGGCATTTTTGTCCCATGGGAATTGACCGCAAGCTTTGAAACCATTTACGATAGTTTTTGGAGAAATGCTCTTGTCTACAACTTCCTTCAATAACGGAGCGAATATTTCTTTTGTTAGGTTTAACCCCTTGTTCTTTCGCCGCCAATCCGTGACTGCATTGTTCCACGCATTTTTTAATGGTTTAAAAGCTGCAACATCAGCTGGTTGTAGAATTCAGGTAGAATTGGGATACAGTGCTATCAAAATGATGCCCAGTTGAACACATAACTGGCTCACTTGGAGTGTGAGATGGGTACTATGTCCATCAACGAAAAATATAACTGCCAATTGAATTTGTTTTTGTATCAAAAATGGATAAAAAACTTTGGAAATGTACTCGTAAAATGTCTGTTTTGTCATCCAGCCATTTTCACTTATTCCATAACCCCATGCATCTTGATAGTCTTACGAATATCGTCCTTCAATCTTTTATATAGGTATATGATCATCGGAGGACACATCACCCCTAAAGCAGAAAACGAAAACATGACCGTCAAATTTGCCTTAGCCTGTCCTCTTTCAACCTCATATATATTTTTCGCTCCTTTTGCAGCTAGGACAGATTTAGCTTTAGGGCAAAGGAAAAAAATTGTTTCTTCACCATTGAATACTCGGCTTGGATCTTTAAGTATTGCACGCGAATTATTTTCAACCAAATATCTTTCTATGGAATCAAACCACCCAAATATATTCGTAACAGCTACATTAGCACTAGCTGACGACACAGGATCAACTGTCCGAAACGTCAAACTCCGATGTCGATTTAAAAACGAGTTAAACCAACCCTTTCCTGGAATCCCGTCAATACCAATGGATGTTCCCTCTCATTTTGTTGCAAAAAATCTTGAACAGCATACAGGACGTCCTCTTTTCGCTTGGGGAATACTTTTCGTTGACACGCTTTCACCCATTCTACGAATACAAACTCTTCCTCATCTGTCAAAACTGTGGACGGGCCTGGACGAATTTTTTTTTAAATTACAGCCTAAGCGAAACTGTAGAGTTGATCTAGGGATGTTGAATTTTTTTGAAGCAGCTTTTTTGGAAATGTTTCCGCCTCTTATATCAAGCAATGCTTTTCGAAGATCGTGCTCAGATCGTGCAATTGTAGCTACATAGGATGCAATTATTGGCACCCCCCTGCCAATAATTGAACCCTAATTTTTTCTGCGACCAATTATTGGCACCCCTTTTATTAACAAAATAATAACTTTTTTTACAAAATATATTTAAAAACGAATTCTTAAATGTATTATTATCGTAAATAAAAAAAGTTTTCATTAAAAAATATAAAACGAAGTAGTGATAAGAGACTTACAAAATTATAGGTCCTTAACGAAAACAACGGAAATTTTGACTTTTTTTTTTCGTCGCACGTGTTCTTACTTTCACTTGTAAAACAAAACTAAAAAGGAATATCTAAAAACTAATGACGCAGAAATGTGAGAAAAATATGCAAGTTCAAAACAAAAAAATAAATTGACTTTTCGGACTGAGAAAATCACGGTTGAGTGATGGGGTGCCAATAGTTGGGTCAAAAATTTGGGGTGCCAATAATTGTAGTCGTTACGCTAATCATTTTAAAACAGGTGCAGTTCCATCGGAAAATCGTGGTGGGGATCATAAAAGCTTTAAGCTAGATGAAACCAAGGAATTGATTATTAATTTTATCAAACAGTATAAAACCATTGAGGTACATTATTGTCGTAGTAGGGCAGCAAAACGACAGTACCTACCTGGAAATCTTTCCATCACTAAATTGTTTGAAGGCTTTAATCGGATTCATTACCTCAATCAAGTTAAATTGAGTTATTTTCGTATGGTTTTCAACACACGCTTTAATCTTGGATTTAAAGCTCCTTCATCTGATGTTTGTTCGACATGACTTCAGCTAAAGGAACTTTTAAAAATTTAACGAGAAGAAGAAAACAAAGTTCAGTTGATGACCAAACTTAGGATCTATAAGTTACGGGCAAAAGCATTTTTTGACCTATTAAAGGAGGAAAGCGGTGATATGTTGACAATGTCTTTCGATTGTCAGAAAAATATGACACTCCCTAAAGTTTCTGATCAAGCAGCGTACTATAGTCGGCAAATATATTTGCATCTTTTTGGCCTCGTCGTAGATACTTCTCACTCAGCCCTTACCAAAGAAAATGTGTTTTTATATTATTGGACGGAAAACAACAGACCTAAAGGCTCAAACGAAATTGCATCAGCTATGTTTCACCAGCTTTGCTTTACAAATCTGGAAGGCATAAAAACGATTCGATTGGTTGCTGATGGATGTGGCGGACAGAATAAAAACTCGATTATGATAGGTATGTGTGAGTACTGGCTGGCAAATAGAGCCCCACGCCACGTTAACACTGTGGAATTGATTTTTCCTATTTCTGGACACTCCTATACATACCACCTGATAGAGTGTTTGCTCAAATCGAGAAAAAAGTTAATTCAAAGGAAACCATTGTGGCTGTTGTTCAGTATTTGTCCATTTACAAGGAACATGGGACTATATTGAACTTGGGATCTAATGAATGCCACGTTTTAGATTTTAAACACGAAGTTTTGAAACTTACGAAGCCGCCATCCGCTAGGCATTTTAAATTCAACGCATCAAAAAGGTTCATTTTAAAAAGGGGTAAATTGAACGTAATTGGCGTTCGGGATGAACCTTTTTACAAGTCGGATATTGGGGAAGCAAAACCAAACACAAGGAAGGGCAAACACTTTTCTTCCATGTCTCCAAAAAGACTGCCAGTAGGAGTAAAGCTTAAGGCTGCAAAGCTGACTGACGTTGACAATTTACTAAAAAAACATTTTGGAAGTAATTGGAAATGCTTGCCTTTGCTTAAGTTTTACAAAGATATTTTAGATGTTAATGATACACATGAGGAACAGGACAACATCGAAGGCGACAATATTTGTGAGTCCCATGAACCAGATTTATCCATTAGGATTTATTTTAACTTAAATTAAGCTCTTTATTCACACTATTTTCACTTATTCTTTATTTTTTTCTAAAACTAATATTAACAGCGGTTTTATAGATTTGTTAACTCTTTAACAATATTGTTATTGTAAAAATATATAAATTTCTTTAATTAATGTTTGTTAATTTATTATTTAATTTAGTTTGTTTATTTATTTGAAATATAAACTAAATAACAAATAAAACTTGAACTAAATAATGTCTGTTTTATTTTCAAAAACGATCTATTCCGAAGAGAAAATTTCAAAAACCATCTATTCCAGATCCTGACTTTCAAAGCAACACTATTCCAAAATGCATTGTTAGATAGTTCCAATACGCTTTGACTGCCAAGAAAAAACGAATTGCATTATGTTAGAACTGTACACCTTCATCGTCTCGTGTCACACCGCATCCAACTTCAGTTTCTTTTGGAAACATGACAGATACTTTTCTTCTTCCTTCAGTTTTGTTTATCTTTGTTCTTTCCTTTTGGATTATCCTCGTTTTGCTAAAAAGGCATTGTTCACTTTTACTTTTAAATAAATCCTTTTGTGTTGAATTAATCTGCATTGCTTTTCATTAATCCTAATACATTAAGTATTGAAGATCAAAGCAGAAACATAAAAACTAATTTAGTTATATGTAGAACCTTTAAAGCCACGTCTTTAAAAACGTTTTTTTTTTAATATCTCAAAACTAGAACAAGTGGAATAAGTTTTTTTCTGATTTTAGTAGACACAACTATTACATAAATACATTTCACTGTGCTAAAGGTAATACAAGAATACCGGACATACGCAGTCAAACCGCCAACACACTGGACTCGTTTCTCATCTCTTACCCTGAAAAATACGATATAAACGTATTACCGCCTCTAGGTTCGTCAGACCATTCATTGTGTCATATCAGCTAATTTCTCGTACTCCGCCCACATAGTTAAAGAGCAAACTAATAAAAGAACCGTATGGCAATACGAGAAAGCCAATTGGAAAAAAAAACTAAACGGTTTCTTTAAGAGTTTTAACTGGTCGCTGTGCTTCCTCGACAGCGACGTGGATGCTGCTGCTGATATGATAACAAACATGATTTTAATGGGTATGAAATACTTTATCCCTAACCGGATAAAAAGTATCAAACCCAAGGTTAACGCGTGGTGTGACTGGAGCTGCAAAGAGGCTATCAGGTTAAAATCTGAGAAAAACCGGAGAAAATTCAAACGAGCCAAATGACTGCAATGCCCTTATTAATCGTGTTAAATTCTCCCACGACCAAAAGCTGAGGCAAAAAATACTACAAAGTCCCACTGGTAGTAAAAACTTTTGGTCGTTTGTCAAAAACATCAAGAATTCGGCCTCGTCATCTATCCCGACATTCATTTACAACGACATTCCAGCCGTCAGCTCTTTGTTATAAAGCCAATCTGCTTGCTGATCACTTTGCAGCTAGCTCAACGCTCCCAGATTGTGCTTAATCTCCCCCTGTACTAGAGCGCGTAGAATTCTCCATGGGATCAATCCACTTCCGCACTCGTACAGTGGCTAGAGTACTTCAAGATTTTGACGTTCACAAATCCGCTGGTCCAGATGGTATTTCCCCTATCGTTCTGAAGAGGAGTTCTTCCTCGCTGGCAAAACTATTGCGTAAGACTTGCCATTCTATTCTTCAGGACTCTTCCCGGGAAGATGGAAAATAGCATTTGTCCTGCCTGTACCAAAAAAAAGGCTAGTCTTCTTCTCCCTCCTCCTACCGACCAATTGCACTTACGTCCCTTCTTTCTAAGGTCATGGAAACGCTGATCAACCGTCTACTAATGAAATATCTTGAATCTCGAAAACTTTTCAATGACCGGCAGTACGGTTTTCGGGGCAACAGGTTCACCGGTGATTTGATGATTTGATATCTAACCGAAAAGTGGAACCAATCTCTTCACCAAGGTGTTGAAAGAAAGTAAGATTGTTGCGCTTGATATTTTAAAAGCAGAGTTTCGCATCAAGCTCTCTTGTCGAAAATGGGTTGGGTTCGATATCTCGCTTTTTATAATCCCGATTCTTAAAATCCCGCTATTATAATCCCGCTATTATAATCCCGCTTTTTATAATCCCGCTTTTTTAAAATCCCGCCTCTTATAATCCCGTTTTTTATAAGCCCGTTTCTTATTATTCCGCTTTTACAATCAAAAGTAGTTGCTTTATTTTAAAAATCGCGCGATTTTTTAAAATAAAGCAACTACTTTTGATTGCAA
The DNA here is from genome assembly GCA_949715645.1 of Portevinia maculata. NCBI lineage: Eukaryota > Metazoa > Arthropoda > Insecta > Diptera > Syrphidae > Portevinia > Portevinia maculata. The sequence goes on from OX454529.1 coordinate 2,191,380, forward strand.
AAGCGGGATAATAAGAAAATTAAAATAAATTAAGCAATGAGTGTTTTTTTGAAATGCAGTTTATTTTAACATTTATCATTTTTAGAGGAAGTAACAAAATAAGAAATAAATAATATCAAAATAAATTTTTAAGTAATAAATATGACAATCTTCAATAATTAAAAAAAAAAAAAGTAATGTTATATGATATTCTGCAAAAGGGAACAAAAAAAACTTCAAACCATTAACAAAATTTTTATTATAAGCAATGCAACGCAAAAAACCTGTTTTACTCATTTTTTTCTATTTCTCATTAATTTTTTTACAGCGCGTCACTTTATAACAATAGTTTTTTTATATAATTTTTCTTGTCCATTTCGTAATTTTTGTATTTCAGTTTGCACCACAATTGCTTCCTTTCTTAAATCTGCAAACTTTCAGTCTGCGATGCCACGCATTATTTTGTTTTCTCGGGAATTGTTTTTCTGCACTGTCATACACAGACCAAAAGTTAGGAGAATACTGCACTTGTCTACTTCCATTACGAATGTTATGTAAAAAAAAAACGGGATTAGCGGGATTTGGCGGGATTTTAAAAAGCGGGATTATAACAGATCGGGATTTTGAACAAGCGAGATTTTAAAAGACGGGATTTTAAAAAAGCAGTATTTTAGTAGACGGGATTTTAAAACTTTTTTCGGGATTTTTGAAAAGCGGGATTCCGATACGCTCCCGTCGAAAATGCGTGCATTTGGAATCGATGATACTCTTCTTCAATGGATTAGAAATTACCTTTCGGACCGTTCAATTCAAGGTGTTTTGGACGGTTTCAAGTTTGCAACTCACCAAATAAATGCTGGAGTTCCCTAAGGCTCTGGTCCGTCCCCGACTCTCTTTTTTTTAAATGATCTCCTGTCTGTTACTTCTAATCCATTCCATTCCTTTGCTGATGACAGTACCCTCAGCTTCTCATATTCGTTTCTTGGGTCACGCCCCTCTTCTTCGGGTGTGGAACTGGAACGTCAATGTATGTTAAGCTCATTAAATTCCGATCTTAACAGCATAACTCACCGGGGTACAGCCAATAGACTGGAATTTAATGCCTCCAAAACACAATGCTATCTCCTGTCATTAAAGCAAAACCCACACACACTGCCATTATCCATGAATGGCACTTGCATCGCTGAAACCGAAAGACTTTTCATTCTCGGTATGTGTGTTAATGACAACCTTCATTGGAATGACCACATATTTGATGTCGCCAAGAACGCCGCGAAATTTCTATTCTTCCTTAAGCGATGTATGAAATATTTCAACCCCTTCAGATCTGGCTACAATTTATAAGGCGTTTATTCGACCGAAACTCGAGTACAACGTTCATATCTGGTCCGGTACAGCAATATCTTATTTGGAGCTACTTGACAGGATCCAAAAATACGCGATAAGACTTATTAACGACCGAGACATCGCGAGATCGATTGACTCTCTTAGTCATCGTCGTAATGTCTCCTGCCTTTTGGTATTTCCACCATAAGTGTTCAAACGAAATAGCCAGTTGCATTCTACCCCTTGAACTTTTCATTCGCAATACCCGCCATGCAAGGAATGCTCATCAGTTCACCCTCAAGCCTGTGTTCGGACGTACAGTACAAAGAATCTTTCCTCAGCCGTACAACACGAATGGTGGAATGCTCTTCCACGCATTGTTCTTCCTTCGCATTATAACCTACAAACATTCAAAACCAACGACATCGGCATCTCTCCTTTTCTTCTCACCCTAATTTCCTTAACGCCCGCGCTGTGTAGCTATTACATTATAAGGGTCCCAACAAATCCCTGTAGTGCGTGTAAATTATAAAAAAAAAACAACATGTTACACCTCGAAACAGTGCTTAAACGAAATAGCCAGGTGCATTCCACCCTAAGGACATTTCAACCGCAACACCCGCCATGCCAGGAATGTGAATCAGTTCACCCTTAAGCCCGTATTCGGTGAAAACAAAGAATGTGGAATGATCTTCCCCGCTCCATATTTCCTTTACATTATAATCTACAACCATTTTAAAAAAACGTGCATCGGCATCTCCCCCTATCTTGAAATCCTAATTTTCTTAACGCCCGGTGCTGTGTAGTATTACATTATAAGGGTACTAAAAAACATAGGGACGGGCTACAGTCCGCATGGGCGAACTGTTGGATACCCTATTCTTATTCCTATCCCTCATAAGTGGGCGTGACAAAAGTCTAAGTATGGTTGAATTGTTAAGAATGCTCTACATATTTTGTTATATAACATTTAATGGATTTTATCGAAAAAAAAACGCTCCCTAGCTAAAACTTGGGTGTTTCAATAAAATTGTTTTATTTAATTGTGGGCGTGTCAGTAGGCGGATTTAAAAACAACTTAACACATGAGCATAAAGGGCCACTAGAGAGTATATATTATAAATTTCCGCTCCCTAGCTCAAACTTTGAATTTTAAAAAAGTTTTTTTTTTTTAAATTGTGTTCGTGTCAGTGGGCGGATTTTGAAAATATTTACACATGAGCTTAAAGGGCCCCTAGAGAGTATACGAGTATATTATAAATTTCAGCTCACTAGCTCAAATTTTGGTTTTTCAATAAAATTGTTTTATTTATTTGTGGCCGTGTCAGTGGGCGGATTTTGAGTCAGTTTTAGGAGTCATAGATCATATATAAAAAATTTCAGCTTTCTAGCTCAAAATTCCATTTTTTCCAAAATTTTGTTTTTTTCGAGTTTGTGGGCTTATTTCAAAAATTCGTAAACTTGATTATTTCGGGACCCTAGAGAGCATATGGTTAAAATTTCAGCTCTCTAGGCCCAGTTTAAAGGCATAATTTTTGCCGACGGACGGACATGGCTAGATCGACATTACTATCGATGCTGATCATAAATATAGTAACTTTTAGGGGTCTACGGGCAATATTAAGGTATGTTACAAACTATGCGTCAAAATTAATATACCCTTAGAATAGGGTATAAAAATCCCTTTGGTGCGTGCATATAAAAAAGGACTCCCGCCACAGTGAAGCTACATTTCCATGCCATTTTTAAGTCATGACACTTCCGAAGCACCTAATCCAGCAAAAGGTCCAATTCTTCAGTGAATGCTCAAGGCTAAGCAACAAACACAATGTTGTCTTAACGGAATTTAACGAAACTACAAGGAAAGCCAGCCTTCGACAACTGATGCTGAATATGGAGTTATCCTCTCTCGTTACGCTTTCAAAGATGAGGCACATCAAAGTCAAACGCGGTGTACATGTCGCGACCTTGAAGTTTGAAGAGAATAAATTATTTTAACGACCGGAAAAGTGTGATGACATTATCTACAATTTTTGAAGCTAGAATCGAACTTTTGCAGTTAAAATACTTGCCGTATGGAACCGACCAAAATGAAGAGAACACACTGTGGAAATAAGATGTACTGCACTTTATCGGAATGTATCCATTACTCACGCAACCATTGGGCGAAAAATGTGCTATCGACCGAGGAAGTAATCGCGATGTTAAATGGGCGAAATTGGAGGTACCTATATAGTTATTTTAAGGAAGCTTCAAAACATCGACAGCACTCCATGGATGAAGCGTTTTAAATGCACAAACTTATTGAATTATAGTATCTTTATTTTTATATCATTATATTGTTAATTCGCTCGTTCATTTGTGATATCAAAAACGTCAGTGCCACTTGCTTGAAATTTTTGCAACTGAAACACAAGGAAAAAAAAATAAAATAAAATATTCTATTCTCTTCTTATTGAATATTATCTGAGTGTGTCGAATCTTCGAATTAATTTAATCACGAGATGTGAGTTCTGAGAAGCGACTTAGCATCTGGAAAGTGGGACAAAGGAAATTCACACTTATGCCCAACACAAAAAGTTAATTCAATAAAACGATTCAATCGCGTTCAATTGTGCGATTACGTGCGTCAACAAAGTCAATCTAACTGCGTTAACTGTCAACAAATCACGGAGATCCATGATTGTGAAAGTTAAATGTGCACAACAAAAGGATTGCAGTGACTAGCAGTAGGCAAGGGGTGTACCTTCAATAATGTGTGCGTTTCTTTTTGATAAGTACTTGAGTTTTTTCTGCTCGTGCAGGGACGGGCTTAGAATAACACTGCAGCCTAAAATGAATATTTTATTTTATATATTTGGCGAATTTTAGCGGATTCTTAACGTTAAGTTTTAGGCAAACGAGTCAGTGACTTTTATTTTCATCTTGCGGCAACACTGCTATTGAGTATTTTAGCTGCTGGAGAGGCTTATTTACAACAGAGCAAGCCGGGTTTTGGCCAGGTGTCAGCTGTTCCGACCACGCGCTTGCCCCAACTACTAGCATCGAGAAAGGGGTCCAGAACAAACTTAAAACGTCAGCAGTCTTCGAAGACCTTTCAGTAGCGTATGATACAGTTTGAGGAACAGGAGTCATCTTTAAACTGCTTGAGGCCGATTTCATGGTGGAGTGAAATAACGCCAAACGAAATAAGTCCGAATTTGAGCATTTGGCCTGAGTTCGCATTGAGAATTTGGCATTATTTCACTTTCCATTGGTGCTATTTTCAACAATTTGCCCTTTCACCTACTCCACATCAAACAGTGACCCAAAGCAGAGGGGTTGCATTTAATCAACGCCTTCAACAAAACGGAGTACTTCTCCAATGCGGTCCTAACGAAACAGTACTTCATCAAAACTTCAAGACTGTCATCGATGATGAGTATGCCTTGTCATTCCGGTAGCGACGTTACCTACATCTACAACTGGAAGGGCTGCAACATCAACTGGGAGAAGGCCATGAATCTGACCATCAAAACAGTCCGCAAGAAGCAGAAGCATTAGGAGCGTGGTGCTGTGCGAACTATCACCAAACAAGTTCCGAACGATTCCTTTTTCAAATTTTCCTGTCCACCCGAGGTGCCAGAGGGTGAGAAGGAAGTCGATGAAGACTCTCAGGGAATTCTGGAGACAGACTTTGAGATTGGCCATTTTTTGAGCGCACGCCTCATTCCAAGGGCAAAACATAACGAGCGTGGCGCTATGCAAACTATCACCAAACAAGTTCAGAAGAGTTCTTTCTTCAAATTTGTCTGTCCACCCGAGGAACCAGAGGGTGAGAAGGAAGTCGATGGGGACTCTCAGGGAATTCTAGCGACAGACTTTGGGATTGGTCATTTCTGCAGCGCACGCCTCATTCCAAAGGCGAAGCAGAAGCATATGAAGCGTGGTTCTGTGCAAACTATCACCAAACGAGCTCCGAACGATTCCTTCTTCAAATTTGTCTGTCCATCCGAGGTACCAGAGAGTGAGAAGGAAGTCGATAAGGGCTCTCAGCGAATTATGGTACCAGAGGGTGAGAAGTGAGGACTCTCAGGCGACAAACTTTCAGATTGGTCAATTATTGAGAGCACGCCCATTGCAAAGGCCGTCCTCTTCTATACGGATGATATTTTCGACGATGACGATGGTTATGAGTACGACGAAGAGGAGAAGGAAGAAGAACACGACGATGATGAGGGACATGAAGTCGTCCAAAAGAAGGAAAGTCCCAATGACTGTCCAAATCAGTAAGGTTCTGCTGATTCCGTGAGATAGAACTTTGTATTTTTATAGGGGATTTCTCCTTGCGAACGCAGGGTCTGTTGTTTTCCCACGTGCAACTACTACAGTCCTTTGTTTATTTTTTTTTTATTAAAATTCAAAATCCACTTCTCACATTATGGTTGTAGGATTGAATCCAACTTACTCTCAAGAAAAATATAATCTATATATATATATATATATATATAAATCAATCCATATTTGTGTTTGTTGCCGGTGTTTGGCCAAACGCGTTAACCGATTCCAATGAAATTTGTTTTCCATGAAAGGTGAAGTCTGCACGAAGGTTTTTATGTATGTGCGATGTCTGCATCTGCACCGGTTGAGCTCAAATCAGGCAATCTTCGTTATTGGCCTGAGAGGTTTTCTGTGAAGTTTGGTCAAAATCGGTCTCCTTTTTTAAGGCGCAACATACGCCGGATACCAGCTATAGACAATAATAAGGAAGTCTACTCGAACATATTGGCCAATTGAATTCTCGGGCACGGGCAAAGCCGGGCGGGTGCATCTAGTGTACTATAAAAGACACTTGGTCTAACTTGTACTCTAGCAATAAATTTTTGAATTGAAAAAAAAATTGATGCCGACTCACACTGGTTTTGAATGTTTGGAGATTATAATGTGTAGGAAAAATGGAGCGGCGAAGAGCATTCCACATTCGTGCTGTACGGCTAGGGAAAGATTCCGTGTATTTCACTGTACGTACGATACAGGCTTAAGGGTAAACTGAAATACAATGGATATGGATGTAGTCCAAAAAGCTAAAGCACGGCGACTTCATCAACTCGGCCCACCGTGTGAATGTAAAATAATTCTCCAGTGCAAAGGGGCTTTAAATCGAACGTCCGTTCAAAAAACAAGAAATCTGGATAAATGGAAGAAATATGCCCGGGATCACAGAGTATGGAAGGCTGTAGTGTACAGAGACTATTTTTTGATTAGCTAACTGTTACATTTTAAGAGCAGCACCCTTTTACCCAGCTACTTCGTCTAATGGCCGGGCAAAAAGTTTCGTGAAAACATTTTAGCAGGCGCCACACAAAATTAAGGCTGCTGAGAGGAAACTATTCAAAGGTGCGATTTAATGCCAGCTTCTCAAGTCAAATAATTAAGAACGAGAAGGAGAAACACATGGGCAGTGTGAAGATGATGATGAAGACCATCACCCCTGACTTCTGGGTACACGTTAAAGCAAATCGAATTAAAAACACTTTTCAATGACGGAAAAATGTTTAGCGATTCTAATTTGAATATTTATTCACTATGTGCCATTTTTTATTCAACTAACACAACGTTGAATCTGAAATTCAACATTTTGTTAATCACAAAACTATGCAGAATAAATTAAGATGAATATTTAAATAATTCAAAATTGCATTTCCACCTTCACCCATTAATATTTGATTACAAGATTTTACTCACTTCTTAGTATTCCGTTTGATTTTCTTTTTTGAAAACATTTGTCTGACGCACTGGGAGGTAGATATTGACTTTATGGGCATTGCTATTCCTGCGTACAGTCTTGCTAAGTCGATCTGAAATAAAAAAAAATCACTTGAGTAATTGCCGGTGACATTTTCGAAGGGAAATAGCAGTTGGCATATGTTTAAATGTATTTTCTTTGACAATAATAAATTTGTGCAAATTGCATAGAAATGAACGCTTTCTCCAAGGAGGGCAGAAGGCTCAGTTCACACATCTAAAATTGAAATTGCCTTCTTTTTGTTTTTGAATCGGAAGAAAGTAATCTTTATAAATATTTAAAAAAAAAAGAATGAGTGAATGTCAGACAGTAGATTTGGGGGTTTTTAAGTCAAATTCCGATTGGAGACATTTTCGAATTGTAGTCAGGAGTATTCCAGTGCGAGTTCTAGGTTAAGCAGATGTTCAAAGCTCTTTTTCGATTAAAAAATAAATAAACAAAAAGTAATCGAGAATAGAAGAAAACCGCACTCACTCACGGAAAAGTTCCCATGAACCTGTCAAATCATTTCAATTTTTTTTTTTTTTTTTTTTTTATAATTTGCTTACGCTAAAGGGATTTTTTTTTCTGTTGCTGCAGTACCCTTATAATGCTAAGAACACAGTGTAAGCTACTTGGTATTAGAAAGAATAGAGAGATAGGAAAGAAATGTTTGGGTGCAGTTGTAGGGTTTTTCTCCACGGGTGGTGTCTAAGTTACTTAGGGAGATTACGATTTCATGTATTCGGTATAAAGTAATGGACTTGGCCGGGATTCGAACGCACGACCTTCCATTCCGTAAGCGAATACACTACTACTGCACCATTGCCACCCAATTGAGGTCTTGTTGAGGTTATACTTCTTTTGGCGCATTGTGGGTAGGTAAAATTTCAATTATAACGTCAGCAATCGGATATACGAACCCAACTTCGCAATTTTAGGATTTCGGAACCCAATTAGTTCGCCACTTTATGCAGGATTTTGGAATTTTCGAGTTTCCGCTGCCGCGGAACCCACTTGCTGCTGTTATCGAAATGAAATGAAGTTCGTTGTGAATTTACCGTAATATGTTCGTTCTTTATATGCAATATGAATTTCACAATCTTTATGCATGCACCTCAAACAAAAAGATGGTCGACCGTCAAACAATGGCTATAAGCACACTTCCGACACACACCAATCAACCAAACGCGGCCGTAATGCATAAGGGCTGTTTCTTTCTTTAAAGTATTCTAGCCAAAGAAATTCCTACGCACACCTCACCTCGATTACCGTTGTTGTTTCCGACACCAAACTATATGCCTCTCCCAAATCGCCATTATGCTTGTTGTTTTTAGACGACAAAGGCCGGATAAAAATGTCAAATGTGTTTTTGTACTAATTCTGTAGTCTTCGCACGGCTTTACTTTGATAACCTACGAAAAACCGTGCGTTGTTAATCGTTTTTTCAAAGCACAATTTATTGCTTTTTTGGATGGAAGAACACGCACAACCAGACGCGTTTGTTTTTGGGTGACATTTTTATTTTACTTTTTTCATGTTCAAAATATTCAGTCCGATCAAGTTTAAACAAAAAAAAATGCAAAAGAAATGAAAAAAGCAAATAAAAAGCAATCAGAAGTCCTTAATGGAGAAGATTGTCCTACATCTGGTGGAAGGATTCAGCAAGGTCTTGAAGCACAAGAACAAAAAAATATGACCAACAAGAGATGAATAAAATTGTCGAAACTTGGCAAAAGTTGGCAAAAGGTATTTTGTTTCATTTTTTTCACAGACGTAAACAAAATAAATGTAAGAATTTTAATTGTATGAAATTGATGAATAATTCAGACTAATTAGTCTGAGTTGGTAAAATTCCAACAAAACCGAGCGCCAATCACCCAAACGCGTAATTTTCCGACAGCCCGCCAAAAACGCGCGCAGTCCACTGGCACGTCCTACCCCACCGAAATATGAATACACACTGAATTTCCTCTCCAAATGACCAAATTAGTCGCCCCGGCGTTTTGGAAATGTCGCCAAAAAAAGTCGCCCGAGCCAAAAAATGCGTCGCACAAAGAAAAAAATCAACAAAATGTATATGTACATGTTTTTTTTATATTGTTTTCATAGTATTAAAAAAAAAAACATATGTAGGTAAGGTTATAATTTAACATAAACAAAGCTATTTATAAAAAGAAATCACAATTAAATTTTTTGGTTAAATCAACTTCTGGTAAAAGGAACAGTTCATTTCTCTAATGAGAGAAACATAAATTTACAATACAAAAGTAAAAAAATATCAATTGATTTGTTAATAACACAGACTTCAAGTAAGTTACTAGCAAAAACGTAAAAAACAGTTTATTTTCTTATTAATGGAATTGTTCCTCTTTAAAAGTTCTAAAAAAAAGTCCAAGAAACTAAAAAAATATTAAGTACAAGAATAAAAAATTTCATTTCATTTTCTTAACCACAAAATTTAAAGTCTCTTTTGGGAGAAAAAACGTGCAATTTGTTTTGGACTTGAACATTTTTGTGTTGTAATTTAAAAATTTAATCTGAAATTTATTAAGATTAAGATTTATATGAAAATGCGTCCAATTGTGGTGACGTGAAATAAAACCAAACGAAATAAGGCCGAATTCCCAAAATTTGGCTTTATTTCGTTTTCCAAAGTGAAATTAAACCAAATTTTTAGTTTGGCTTTATTTCGTTACTGAAAACGAAACAACACCAATTTGGCATTATTTCGTTTACATTATTTAACAAAACTGTGACCCCAAATTCGGAAAGTATTGAACATTTTCTTTACGAAGTTGTATTGTTCATGAAAAGCTATGCTGAGAATTTTGTCACTTTCACTGTCACTGTATTATGTCACTTTCACAAAGCGTCATAAGGCCAAATCCGGAAAGTGACATAAAGCCAAATTTTCGAAACCGAACCTCGCACCTACTCCAAATCAAACAGTGACCCCAAGCAGGGGGGTTGCAAAGACACTGTACTGTTTATGCAATCTACTTTCGATTTCGCAACTAATCCCATAAACAGTGCAAAGCCAAATTGGCTATATTTCGCTATCGAAAGCGAAATGATGCCAAATTTGGAATTTGGCCTTATTTCGTTTGGCTTTATTTCACGTCACCTCCAATTGTCGCCCGTTTTTGAGAAAAGGGTCCAAAAAGCACTTATTTTGAAATGTCGTCGCCATGCGTCCCGAGAGCAGAAATGTCGCCATTTGGCGACATATGTCGCCCATCGGTAACCCTGAGTCGCCGTGCTTAGTTTCTCTCTCAGAGTGTCGTGTGTATGCATTTTGAAATGCGCATGCGCGAGCCTGTTGGCTGTGTAGTGTGCATTTTTTTTGGCTTTCGGCTTTCGCTCCTGAGTTTTCTAAAAACCCACCCCGTGTGGAGCAAGAGCGGAAGCGTGAGCTGAGCTGATTAATGGCTCGTGGTCGTGGGTGATCGCAGTCACCTTACCTCGATTACCGTTGTTGTTTCCGACACCAGAATATACGCCTCCCCCAAATCGCTATTATGCTGGTCGTTTTTAGACGACAAAGGTCGGATAAAAATGTCAAATGTGTTTTTGTACTTACTTTTACTTTACTTCGATAACCTACGAAAAACCGTGCGTTGGTAATCGTTTTTTCAGAGCACAATTCATTTCTTTTGAATGGAAGTACGCACACAACCAGACGCGTTTGTTTTTGGTGGACATTTTTATTTGATTTTTTTCATGTTCAAAAATATTCAGTCCCTGTTTTGCTGTAAAAATAAACAACTGTGACCCTCCAACCCGCCGACAAAAAATGGCAAAGGTTCTTATTCTCATATTAAAAAAAAACATGTAATTTACTTAATTTTTATCAATTTTTTTCAAAGGCGTTTCGAATGAGATTGAATTCCAAATGTTTAATCTGAGGTAGAGTTCCAACAAAAACAATCGGAAATCCAACACAAACGCGTAGTTTTCCGATAGCCCGCCAGAAACTCACGCAATCCACCCGCACCTCCTACCCCTCCGACATGCGAATGCACACTGAACTTTCTCGCCAAACTATTTTAATTGTTCCCTCCCTCGCCCCTCTTAGTTTCTCTCTATTACAATTTCGCAGGGTACAAACATTTTCACGCTCACCTCATCCACGACTCACGAGTCACGACACGAGCTGCTCATGTCAAGATCGTGTGTATGCATTTTCAATGACTCACGCGCGTGAGCTCTTCTGTGAGAGGTTCAAGTTGACTGAAGCTCGTGAGCATGAGCGCGAGCCAAAAAGAGTTGATAAATGGCTCGTGAATTGTTTTGATTTCAGAATATTATTTATTTTTTTATTTTCACGACAAAATATTAAGTTTATTGCATTATTTTATTATTAGGGATCATTTAAGTATTCCTGGCTAATATTCACTTATTTTCAAATGAAATCTAAATAACACGGTTGCGGCAAATCATTTCGTTTATACAAGAGAATGATTACCTCTGTTTATTCAATGTTACATGACTTTTTACAATATCTTCGGTCAAATTATCCCAGGAAGGTGTCCTCGGTCAAAACATCCGCTATAAAACTCTCCTTGAACACAACTCTCTCAAATAAAGTTACCCCAAGGATATGGGATCTACCATAAATATCACAAGTACAACCCATAATAGCACATACCTGGGTGGCCTTTACACAGGTAAAAGGGTTTGAAACTCGATGGAGCAAGGAAAGGAACACCCTTAAAATGGATCGATTTAATTTCCCAACCGCGCTACTACTACTGAAGCCCTTCCAGCCCCGAGCGCACTCAGGCAATTACATTAACGCGATTGAAACGGGGTCATAAGGTGAACTTTTTTAATTGGAAAAATTCAAAGACATCTGCACACGTCAATGATGCAAGTTTACTTTACGCGTTTCGCACGAAATTTTTGATCCGCCATGAAATAATTTCTGGAAACGCATCAAACGTGCAACCAAAAACCAATCAGGCAGCTTTGTGCCATCTCTTCGGAGGGAAAAAAATTTCCAAACAATAAAGAAAGCGCATCCGGCGGCGCTGGCTAAGCGTCGCAGATTCCTCCTTCCTCAGAAAGGAAATAAAAGCAAACACCTCGACTACCGTCGCCGACTCCAAAATACACCACACTTCCAAATCAAACCATTATGCTTGTCGTTTGAGCACGACAAATGTTGCATGAAAGTGTCGAATGTGAAAATGGAATCCTAACACGATAAATGGCCTTAAAAATTAGCGTTTTTTTCAGTGATTCAATTACGACTCTGTAGGGCGTTTGTCACAACGCGTTCCTTTATGTTCAAAAATTTGTTTCTTTCAAAAATTATTTTGTTCAAAAAATTCCAAAAAAAAAAATGGAAAACAATGAAATAAAAAACAAAAGTTCTTACCGCATTAATGGAGAGTAATGTGCCTAAATCTGGTGGAAGGATTCAGCAAGGACTTAAGTAAGATCAATTTTCAACGTTCTTGGAACACAAAAAAAAAAAATTATGACCAACAAGAGATGAATAAAATTGGCAAAATTTGGCAAAAGGTGCTTTAACCTTCAAGCGGGCGTGCGGTGTCGAATCGACCGTGCTCAATACATTTTCGTTCACAATATTATTATTACTTGTCACATGTATTTATTTATCATTTCTGGTAGCCTATCGCTTTGTCATTGTGAGCGAAATAAAGAGTTTACCTTCGCAAGCCGCGATCCCCCCCCCCCCCCCCCCCCCCACAGATCGCTGTTGTTTTAGACGCGGCGAAGGCGTCGAAAGCATACCACGCGCCTGTCGTCGAAAAGGTTACGCGCGACGCTCAACGCTATATAGTATTTCTTCGGATATCGCCCAATGCAATACTCGAGGAATTATTACGAGAAGATGAAAAAGAGAGTGAATCAGAGCTCAACGATCAAGGTTTAGAAACTTCTGACCACATCGTTTCAGAGGGATCTCATTCTGCTGAGAAATCAAATAGCTTAGATTCGTCAAGTAGAAAACATTCTCACTAAAGATTCAGGTACTCGTGAGAATGGCGTGGCATTAACAACATTTATGCAATCCTGGAGTTTATTCGTTACGAAGAATATCATTGAAAAGTTGTTAGACACACCAACGAATTTATAATAAATAAATCACCATCGTATGACAGACCATGTGATTGTAAACCGACTGATACTGTAGAAATTCGACCACTTTTCGGATTATTGTATATAGCGGGATCCTTGAAGACGTCACACGCCAATTTGGAAGATTTATATACTTTAAATACAATGATAACATATCTGCGTACAAAACAATAAATGATTATTGGATAATAAATGCTTTATTTCTCTCATATAACCCATAGGTCTTTTCGATTACGCGCGACCGCTTGAAGGTTAATAAAAAATATATTTTGTTTAATTTTTTTCACATACGTAAGCAAAATAAATGTAAAAATTTTAATTGTATGAAATTGATAAATACATTTTTAATTTTAATTTAATTTAATTCAAACTAATTAGTCTGCCTTTGTAAAATTTCAACAAAACCGACCGCTAATCACCCAAACGCGTAATTTTCCGACAGCCCGCCAAAATCGCGCGCAGTCCACTGGCACGTCCTACCCTACCGAAATATGAATTCAGACTGAATTTCATCCCCAAATTTCTCTCCCTGCCAGCCCCAGACAAGGTCACAGGCACAACCCGAAGTTGTATCAAAAACTAGGAAGGCAAAGTTATGCAAATGATCCATCTCCAACTCCAACTCCAACACTAACTCCAACTCCAACTCCAACTCCAACTCCAACTCCAACTCCAACTCTAACTCCAACTCCAACTCCAACTCCAACTCCTACCCCAGCCCCAACTCCAACTTCATACTCAGCTTCAGCCTCATCTCTAACAAAGCCGAGCTAAAATGAAACACAAATACGTTATTTTCCGATAGCCCGCCCAAAAACCCGCGCAGTCTACTCGCACGTCCTAACCCACCGACCTCTGAATTCAGGCTGAATTTCCTCGCCAAATTACTCGCCCTGCTTAGTTTCTCTCTCAGAGTGTCGGCTGTTTCGTGTGTATTTTTTTTCGGTCTTCGCTCCTGAATTTTGTAATAACCCACCCCGTTGGGTCGTCTTCTGTGAGAGGTTCGAGGGGGGAGATAAGGAAGGATAGGATGGAGGAAGCACTGGAAAGATAATGAATCGTACATCATACTTTAAAAAAAACCTTGGGTATATGCGAGAGTTTAGCAATTGGTCGATAGTTTGAAACGTCATCTTGTGGTCCTTTTTTGTGAACTGCTGAAATGAAGGACGTTTTCTAGATTCGAGGATCGAGAATGTTTTTTTTTATAATTTGCTCAGCTAAAGGGCTTTTTCTGTAATGTTACCGTTCCCTTATAAGGCTAAGAACACAGCGCAAGCAGCAGCTTTCACCTGTCAATATCGTATTTCATTGCATGCTTTTCGGTGCTACTTACTATTAGAAAGAGTACAAAGATAGGAAAGAAGTGCTTGGATGCAGTTGCAAGGTTTTTCTCCACGGGTGGTCTCTAAATTGCTTAGGGAGATCTAGTTTTTCATGTATTCGACGAGACTTGGCCGGGATTTGAACGCACGACCTTTCAATCAGTAAGCGAATACACTACTTCTGCACCGTTGCCACCCGCATGTTTAAAGAGAGTGGAAACAAAAGGTGTAAGAACCGCAGAACACTGTTTAAGAAGGATGGCTGGAAGGCCGTCTGGGCCGGGTAAAAATGCATCATTGAGATGAAGAAGTTTGTCGCACACCATGGAATGGTCAAAGGTGGGTAAAATGAACGGGCCAACGGTTATGGGCAGCGGTCAGCAAAGGACTGTTTGAACACGGTTGCAAAACAGTTTGCGAATGCAAACGGATCCGTTGAGGACTCGCCTTAAAACAAGACCGAGGAGGGATATTCATCAGATTTCTTTTTATAATTAACGAAATGAAAACATGACCGTGGGGCGTTGATGAGGTTAGCTTGAGCATCAGAAAGATAGCGCTGATAGAGACAATCAAAAAGACTGTAAGCCCGAACCGAGATTATTCGAATAATCTGTTGCGGTTCTGCATGCCCATAGGTTGTTACGTTCATTACGAAGTGAAAGCAGTTTCCTATGATACAAAGGAGGAGAAGTTGGCGAGGTTTTATGGCGAGGTTTTATGACGAGGTTTTATGGCGCGAAAAATGAAGTAATAAGGAAATGCATGCAAAGATTTCGCCATAGAAATAGACGAATCCTTCGACGCATCCAGGCTAAGAAAAATCGTCTCAACCAACCCAGCTATGTCTAGCTGTTTGAAGAATGCAGACATCTCCTGGACTTCTTCTAGCGAAGAATCGCTTAATTTGATATTGCCCAGGCAGCTCCCACGATATTAGTAATGCAAAGCGAAAAAGGTCAATTGCACGAGCTATCTACATGGGTCTGATCGCTAAGGACAAACTGCTTTGAAATCCTCTCTCTTATCTTTTCAGGTTTTCAGCCACGGTTGCTCTCAGCTCTCAGGATAGGAATATGGATAAATATATATAAATAAATAAATAAATATTAGGCATTAACACAGGGCCTAAACCTACCTTCTCCAACCACTTTCTTTGCGAAGTGGAAGGGACCTACAATTGTAAGCCGAATCCGAAAGGCAAATTTGAGAAGCTTCTCATGACAATTGATACTCTTGGATGTCAGACGTTCGCAAGAGGTGGTTTTAGTTTTGGTGGCGCTTACAGTCCGGGGTGGACCACGGCCTCAACCAACAAGCTCCTCCAACCAGCTCGGTCCATCGCTAGCTGCCTCCAGTTACGCACACCAAGTTGGTTGAGGTTCTCGAATTGTGCGCGCCACCTAAGGTGGGGTCTTCCTCTGCTGCGTTGACCCTCAGGGGTGGATCCGAGGACTCGTCGGGCTGGTGTGTTGTTGTCTCAGCCATTCTATTTTTAGCTTTTTGACCAGGTCAGCGTCGCTGTATAGCCCGTATAGTTCGTCGTTGAATCTTCTTCTCCACACTCCATCGTCACAAACTGGACCGAATATCACTCGAAGAATCTTTGTCGCAAAGCATCCCAGAAGGTTTTCATCCGCTTTTGACAGGGTCCATGCTTCTGCAGCGTACAGCAGGACCGGGATGATTAAGGTCTTATATAAGATCTCCTTGGTTCTATGAGAGAGGGCTTTACTTCTTAGATGCCTTCTTAGCCCGAAGAAACAGTGATTGGCAAGAGTGATTCTTCGCATGATCTCTGCGCCGATGTCATTTTGCGAAGTGATAGTGGAGCCCAGGTAGAGTCTTTAACTACTTCGAAGTTGTATCTGTCCATCGTGACGTTTTGTCCGAGTCGCCAATGTTGAGAGTCTTTTTCTCGTTGACAGCATATACTTCGTTTTGTCCTCAGCCAGACCCATCTTCGCTGCCTCCGTTTCGATGCTTGCAAATGCGCCACTGACAGCTCGCCGCGTTCTCCCAATAATGTCAATATCATCAGCATAGGCAAGTAGTTGAACGGACTTTTGAAAAATTGGTGTTGGCTTGTGAGTTCTGTACAATCGCTTCAAGAACGATGTTAAAGAAAGTGCATGATAACGCATCGCCTTCGCTCAAACCTATTTCGACATGAAATGGCTCGGTGGTGTTCTTGCCGACTTTGACGGAGCAGCGAGTTTTCTCCATCGTCATCCTGCAGAAACGGACGTGTTTGGCGGGGATGCCAAAACTTGACAGGGCTTTGTATAATTCGTCCCTATAAACGCTATCATAGGCGACTTTAAAGTCGATAAATAGATGGTGTGTATCGATCTGAAATTCCTGACACCTCGCAAGAGGTGGGGCAGTGGAAAAAATAATCAAGATGTTACTTGGCCCGGAATTGAACCGGCGACCTTTCGATTAGTAGTCCGACACACTAACCATTGAGCCAATATGGATAGGGTATCCAAATGTTGTCGAAACGCATCAAAGCCGACTCCAAGAATGTTTGCGAAATTTAATCATTCTCCGTTTTGTATTTCAGTCCTTATGGAGTTTTTGACGCGTTCTCTTCGTTGTCGAAACATCTAGTCCCCGAACAGGATGTCCCCTTTTCATTTTGATAAAGAGAGGTCAAATTGTTTGAACATCTGTGACCACTAATAAAGGATATCAAACATATCGAGCCATTAAACAGTTGATGCTTGCCAAATGCCATGGCGATGTTCCTTGAATTTGACATACTCCTACATGTAAAACAGCATAAAATAAATAGATTCGCCATGACCATTTGCCATTGCCTGCACCGCACATCCATTAATTGTAATTTTATTCATGTAAACAAAAGTGAGTCACGCAGCTAATAAATTCCCTGAATAGCTTATGCGTCAAGAGAGGGCAAACTTTAAATCGACAGGGTATAAGTAAACACGTCAAGTTGGTCAGACACTCAGACTAATCAATAATGGAGGCGACAATGGCCAAATCAAACAGCCAAAAGGTAAGCGAATAAGTGAAGAAATTAATTACAGTCACGTTCGTCACCTCCAGTCGCAGTCAATGCCAATGTACTGGGGCTGCGATTGCGGCTTCGCTGTCATCAACCTGTTCCGCCGGCCACCTGCAGATGATATTAACTACAAACGAAACTATTTATTTATTTATTTTTTTTCATTTGACTTTGAAGAGGTATTTTGAAGTTGAAGGTTGAATCTAATGAATATTTCCATGTTGAATTATTTTTAGAAAAGAAAAACCATTTTTTTTACACTGGCAATACCTTTTACTAACTGGTTATGGCGATAAACTATTTTGAAGATTTATAGCGAAAAAATAAAAATAAAAAATTATGTCAGATATGTATTCGTTGTTTTGAATCCAACTTTTCCCTAGGATTGAGACGAATTTGAATAAAAGGTGCGAGAGGTTATTGTTCTCAATTGGAGCATGCAACTTTCTATCTAGGCAAGCTAGGCTTCTGGTCTTGTATTTTTGTTTGGATATTTTAGACGTCACATCAATGAAGAAACAACAACAACGAGTCTACAAGTGTGTAGTGGGAAACACAAGAGCTACGGCGCTGTTATTTGTGACCACCACATGAAAACCATTGCCTGGGTTGATGAAAAGCTTTATTCGCAACACAACTCGCTTCATCAGCGGTGCTGTATAAAAGGACGCCAGGACCAAAAATGAGAGATAAATTTACTTGAAATAAGAATGGTAAGTGAATGAAATGGAGGAAGCCTTTGTGATCTGTTGCATTTCTTTTTGATTTCAGAAAGCATGATCACTCCTGGACAATTCGCTGAAGTACTTTGCGCCATGATTTGCGGTTGCAGTTGCCGAGGAACTCGTGCACATACGCCTCCTCTGAAGCTCCACTGTCAACGATCGACGTTCTATTTCAGAACCCCACTGACGCAGATGCATAGGCACCATTCCTGGAGTCACTCATCAATGCCGAAATTTAGAAAAATATGAGGACAGGAGTAAGAAGGAGAATGATTCGCCTGGCGAGGACGACAATCGGGTGGTAGACATTTTAGATGTACGATTTCAAAATGCAAATAAAAAATTAAACTTTCAATGGAGATCTTTCATTTTGGGGCAGTTTTCTGCATTTTTGGTTCGCTGGTGGAGATGTTGTCGTTGTGTTGGCATTTGCCTTCCGTTTTGTAGTATTATCCATGGTGACGATGATGTTCTCGGCGATGTTGCTCATCCGAGCGACCTTGACTTCTGTCAAACTTGGGCCGGTGATCTGGCCGGCACTCATACTGCGATAGAGTTGTTTGACACCACATTTTGTAGTTGTAAACGAATGAGGAGAATGTTTTGTAAGGAAGTTACTGGTGATTTTTTTAGCCGCTCCAACTTCAGTTATCTACTTCGGTTTGGCCAAACAAATGGGTTCAAAACTCCTTACTCGAAGGACAAAATGCCTGCTCTCTCGAACCTTAATCCCACCAGTCCTGCTTTATTGAGTCAAGTGCTGTACTATAAGTAGGAAAGGGGAGATACTATTGGGGTGTTTTGAAAGCAAAATACTCCGATATTTGGTCCCGTGCGAGAGGAGGGCGAACAGAGGAGACGATACAACCGCGAGCTATACAAATATGTGGATGTAGTCCAAAAATATATTTTGATAAAAATTTTAAGGCAATTTTAAATTTCATTGACACTAAAGAATGTAAGAAGAAAGAGGATGAACATCCTCAATGTGCAAACTGCAATGAAAACCATCCTGCTAGCTATAGCTACAGAGGTTGTTTAGTTGCAAAAGAAATCCAACTTGCAAGGGACAAAAAGCAAAAGAAAACAGAAAAAAACTCAAATAAGGATGAGCAAACAGTTAAAAAGGACTTGCAAAAGAGCCCACAGAAAGAAAAACCTAAAGACCAAGCGATAATCAAAAAGCTCCCGAGACAAAAGACGGCGGGTCCAAAAATGACATATGCTCAGGCAGCATCAATAAATACTCAAATACCAGCAGATGAAACGGTAAAACGCAAAGTAGAGCCAAACACTGGCAATGGAAAACCTCATGAAACAAATCCTAAACAGGATTGGCTCCATGGAAAAATCGAATAAAACGATATTAGATAGAATATTGTTGTTAGAGAGACAAAACAGCAACAAAAGAGCTGTTACCAAAAGACAGACATGATGAATAAAATAAAAATTCTTGAATGGAATGCTAATGGTATCGAGAGTCGCAAGGACGAGCTGCAAGTGACTCTTGACATACACCACATAGATACGAGTATATGTCTCATTTCAGAGACGCACTTTAATTTGATTTTTTTTTTTTTTTTTTTTTTTTGTCGGGGTGTGTGAAACTTTCTGCACTGGAGCACTCAGACTCAATACTGGTCCATTGTACTACCAGGCAGACACACCACATTTTTACTGTGAGAATTTACTCGTTTTTCTAAGAAAAACGAGAAGGCGCTTCAATGATAAGGAGCTTAGGTTTACAGCACTCACCATATCCGCACCAAATACCTGCCACCTGATATGAGCAAAAGCAGGACAATCACAGAGGAAATGTTCCGCAGTGTCGTCGCTTTCTCCACAGGCTTCGCAGTTGGTGGTGTCGCTTAGGCCTAGCACCTTAAGGTGTTTGGCAAAAGCGTAGTGTCCCGTAAGAACGCCAGTAGTCTGTCTGCAGTCTTTTCTGTTGAGAGACAACAAGAATGCCGCGGATTTCCCACAGACGTGGGGGAGCATTTGCTTAGTCTGTCTGCACCCTGGAGAGTCATACCAACTGCGATTGTGTTCATAGGAAACCCAACCGTCAATGGAAGCCCTGACCGAGGACGCAGGCAGACAGATCGCTGGTTCAGGTCCTGAGAAGTCCCCCTATGAGCCTTGTCTAGCAAGTTCATCGGAGATCTCATTTCCCGTGATCCCGTTATGACCCGGGACCCAGACAAGTTTAAGTGAATTCAGCCTTCCGACCGAATTCAGAGATATCTTGCATTCACGAACTATTTTGGAGGTAGTTAAGGGTTTGAGTAAGGCCTTAAACGCAGCCTGATTGTCGCTACAGACGCAGATACTTCGCCCCCTCCACCTGTTCCTCGTAACATAGTCCATGGCCATTAGGATAGCATTAGTCTGTGTTTGGAAGACTGACGCATATTTGCCTAACGGAAAGAAAAGTCTAACGTTATCGCTCTCCACGAAGACACCAGCACCAGATCATTGATCGGTTTTGGAGCCATCCGTGAAGATTCGACTGCATTCCCTTCCAGGTTCAGAGTCCGGCCAGAGCCAGTCCTGGACGCGAGGAAAGTCGATCTCGTAGTTGCGCTTTAGCCGAAGTTCCGGTGTCATCGCATCAGACGGCATATACATAAGACAGGAGTCGAAGGACAACCGTTGCGCAAGTTCATCAAAACTCCAGTGCGAGTTATACCAAAAGCCACCTCTTCTAAGACGTGAGATAGCCTTGATTGTACAGCCCATGATGTAAACATCAAGGGGCGGAAGGTTCAATAGTGCATCTAGGCCGGAGCCAGGCGTGCTGGGGAAGGCCCCCGTGCAGCCGAGACATACCTGCCTTTGGAGTTTGGCAAAAGCAGCAGTGACGTATTTACGTGAAAGCTTATTCCACCAAACAACCGATGCGTATGCTATAAATGGTCTTATCATAGCCGTATAAATCCATAGGACTCTTTTCGGTGATAAGCCCCATGTCTTGCCGAAAATGCATTTGCACTGCCAGAAAACAGACAGCGCCTTGGCAGTCTTCAGCTCAACATGTTTTTACCAAAGAGGTTTGCTATCCAGGATGACTCCCAGATACTTTGCTTCATTGGAGAGTTGGATTGTGACTCCTTTCAGCACTGGCTGAGTCAACCCGACCAGCTTCCTCCTTCTCGTAAAGAGATCAACCTCAGTTTTAAGAGGATTGACCGAGAGCCCATTCCTAGTGCACCATTCGTTGATCACGTCAAGGGCCGCCTGCGCCTTGGCGCATACAGTCGCTAGGCATGATCCAACAGAAAGCACGGCATTATCATCCGCGTACGCCTGAGCGTAAATATTAGAACTGTTGAATGCGTTCAACAGAGGGTCGACCAGCGATTTTGGAGCGCAGTCTCGCAGGATTTTCCGCGTTGATAGGCATGTTGCATCTGAGATAGTGGATGCAATCGCAAAGCAGTTTTGCGCACGTGAAGCTCGACCAGCCTTTCCATGCTTTTCAGCAAGAAGGAAGTCAGACTGATTGGTCTGAAGCTCTTGGCGAGCGAGTAGTCACTTCTGCCAATTTTTGGTATAAATGCCACTCTAACTGTACGCCAGGGTTCTGGAATGTATGCCAGTGCTAGGACAGCGGTGAAGATTTTCTTCATAGTCGGTAGCAACTGGTTTGTACACTGTTGCAGCATGGCTGGGTATATTCCGTCCGTACCAGGCGACTTAAAGCCGACAAAAGACGCAAAGGCGTATTTAATGGCCTCGTCCGTCACCACGGCCTTCGCAATATACCAGCTACGCCGAGTTGTTTGTCTTGGCTCACTCATAGTCTCGGTAATCGGGGCTGGTTGTGAGCAAATTGTAATCTGGTTACCCGGAAAGTGAGACTCCAGCAGATAACTAAGAGTTTCCGCTTTCGTCTCAGTGAAGGTGCCATCAAGTTTTCTAAGTGAGTCCAGTTTGGCTGGTTTGCCCTTTTTCAGAACTTTAACCAACCTACTAGTTTCACCCAGTGTTTCAATCTTTCCGCAGAAATTCCTATAAGAAGCACTTTTCGATACCCGAATTAGCCTCTTATATTCCTTCTGCTTCGATCGGTAGAGATTCCAGTCTGTCTCCAAATCAGTCTTGAGTGACCTATTTAGAAGCTTTCTAGCTTCCCTTCGGATTCTTTGCAGTTCCGAGCTCCACCAGGGAACCGGCGTTCTGCCAGGGGGTTTACTTACTGGGCACGTCAGTTCGAAACAGCTAGTAATGGCACTATTCATTAAAGCGGTGTCAGCTACAGAAATAAAGTCCTTGCTTGTTCGTCGTTGCCGCGACGAGCTCAAAGCTCTTGGCACAAAGCACAAAACGAGTCTCTGCTGGGTCCCTGGACACAAGGACATATCCGGCAACGAGCGAGCTGACGAACTGGCAAGAAAGGGGTCCGCGATGGATCATGAACAGGCACTTCAGTCGGTTAAACCACCACTCTGTAACCTCAGAGAAAGAGTGGAATACAAAACACGAATGAAAGCCAACAACAGGTGGTTGTCACTTACCACTTGTGACATATCTCGCAAGCTGTGGCCAAAATACAACAAGGGCCGAACCAACAACTTTTACGTTACGACAGGACATCGCTGTCAAAGTTGATCGGTACTCTTACTGGCCACAACCTGCTAAGGAATCACACAATGAAACTAAATCTCAAGGATGACACCATCTGTAGAGGCTGCGGTGATGAGGAAACCCATGAGGACACACCTCATTTTCTCTGTCACTGTCCAAGTCTGTGTCACCTGAGGAACAGAACACTTGGAAGATAAAGATCTAAATGTTGAAATGGTTGAAGATGAAGTTAAGAAAGTTGCTCAAAGGCATAGAAGTAGGCTTCTCAACCACGTAAACACAGAAATAACAGAACTATTAAATCATGACAATGCAATCAGGAGATTGAGACGGGTAAAACCTCTTGATCTATAAGAGTTAGCTAGGGCTAAGAAATCAGGTATTGATTTCAAACAAGAAAAAAGTGTAGAAATCCGACAAACGGCGGATTTATCTGTTAAATTCAACAAATATGTAGTTCAAAAACAAATTGCCGATTAGTCGTCGACTAGGTGCAATCTCTTCGGGATGTTGAATGTCAGTTTAGATGGGTTAAAGTCTCTCACTATTGCAGAAGCATCCCTCGCGTACTAGCTCTGCAATGTCTTTCGATGATTTTTTCTTCCAGCGAATTCCCAACACAAAAAAAAAAAAAAATCACAATTGATTTAATTTTTTTTTATGGAACCTACTCACCTTTTTTTCTTTTATGATAATAATAAATACTAAAATACTGCTCATTAAAAATTTATTTTTATTGTTTTGAAAACAGGAATTGCAGTTTTCGTGGTTTTTTTACCAAAACGATCTAAAATTTTATTTTAAAAATCCGTATCTTCTTGTACTAAATTTTTGTGAATTTTTTTTTTTTTCTTATAGAGTTTCTAATATTACTCCCAAGCCATAGTAATATTAACGTTACTCTCAGCAAGATGAGAATTACCTATTCTGGTTGAAAGCACGAGACTTGGAACCAGAACTGGGCTCGGACGAATAATAGGGGTAGGTGGAAAATCGTACATGCGACTCTTTCTCACTTAAGATAAGAAAACAAAAACCACCTCCCTTCGAAACCTTCATACTACAACTAGGTTATTCCTATCCAGTAGTTTTATTTAAACTGTTAAATACGCGTTTGGCAGGCAGCTTCCCAGTGGAGGCACCTGCTAATACCGCCATAAGCACGCGGTTACATCTTATTGCGCTAATTCAAATGGTTTTATCCTTTGTAATCGTCGCACTAGGTTAGTATCGTCTGTCTGATAAGTAACAACTAAGGATATCAGATAACTGTTTCGGAAAAGCTTGTCTAAGCTTATTTTTCTCGAGCTCGTCCATCTTATGCAGAAGGCCGTTCGCATTCCATGTCACTAATTTAACTAAGTCCGTCATATTTAAATTATTGCACGTGTGCATCGAAATTGATTTTCGAGCTTGTCGAGTTTTTCAAACATACGTTTATTAATTTGGCTCTGTTCTTCTAGCCTGGCAAGAAGAGAAAACTTGGGAAACTGGATCAGATGTTTTATTTGTTTGTTCGCGTCCTTGCAACGCAGCTTTAGCGTATGTTTGTGGAACAGCGTTCGGCGCCTTTTTTCTAAACAATGTTCCTTCTCTTGGTTGTTGTATTTTGACCATTTCTTTAGCCGTTTTTCGTCCTTCATTGGTTTTATTGTTGCCCTTTTCAGGTTTGTTTTTGGTTTTATTTGCAATTGGTAGCGGAGTTTTCTTTATTTTGTCGCGCCTATTTTGAAGTTCTTCAGCTACTTCGCATCCGCGATAATTTGCCGGATGTTTTCCATTGCAATTTATGCATGTTGGTAGGTCTTGTCTACTTAGAGCGCATTCCTTCGATAAATGTTTACCGGAACATTTTACGCAACGCGGCTCTTTTTGGCAATATGTGTGCGTGTGATTGTAGCCTTGGCAACGCTTACACTGAGGAATCTGACGAGTCCTTTGGCGCATCGGTTCAATTTTAACCATTATGTTTAGGATTTTTGTGAATGTTCATCATGCACAACGCATCAAGCCTTTCATCGCTCATTTTTGACCTTCCTCAATGTAGTGAAAGATCGCTCTGGTGTAGTGGCGGGAATGGAAAGACCTATAGAAAGTGTTGCGAAAACCGAAGGAAAAATTTCGTCCGCATTTTTCAACACATCACATATATTGGTATATTGAGTTTGGTCAAAATTCATCTCATTGTAGTTAAACCACATAACGGACTCGGCAGAAAAATTATCCAGAAAGGATCCATATTTACCAGTTATCTTTTGGACAATCGAATTGAAATTGGTTGAGTCCATGCTTTGCATATTTTTAGGAGATAACTGAAATATTGCATATGCGAACTCATTTTCTTCTGAAAACCGCTCTTTAAGGGACATCATCAGAGAATCCAAGTAAGGAAGGAGAATTGATATTCTAAAATAATTTTCGCGTGATGTCGATCGGTGAGTTTGTCTCTTTACAATTCTTGGGCAGCTCAATTCAATACCGGATTCACTCAAACATTTTTGAATTGTTTCCCAAAGCGTTTTGAAGGAATTCTCAGCATTCTCCCGATCTTCTTCAAAATGCTTGTTTAAGATAATGATGTGCTCTTTTACACTTTATAAATTCTGGTCAACTGCCTGTAAAATATTTGGGACTGGTTCAAGTATCGACGAGTAATGAGCCATTATGAACTAGCAGACTAAAAAAAGTCGAATTAGAGCACGAGTAATAAAGTTGAAGGACTCGTTGTTTTGTAACACGGTTTCCCTCGTCCGCCAGTTTTTGCAGTGCTTCCATTACAACGAGTATGTTTTCCCGAATACTCGTATACTTTTGTATTTTGCTGTCCATCTTGTTTCACAGAACAGGGGGATGCTGGGCATACATTTTCTTCGCAAAGGACTTTCCCGGAAAAAAGTAATTATTTCTTTTATCGTCCCAACAGCATTTCTGATCTCGGATACTTCGCTTACATCATTTTTCACTAAATTTAATTTGTGCGAGCTGCAGTGGGAAAAAATTGCCTTTGGGTACAAATCTCAATTTTCCAGCCATGGTGGAGCACCCAGCATAAGTTTGTCCAACCAAATTTGACAAGTTCAACCCGAAATTTGTTAGTGACGATAAAATTGTGTTCGCTATGGTAGCAGCATCCAAACTTTCTAGTGTTACAAAACCTACAAAATCTTCGCGCACTTGGAATTCACCTGTTGACATTTTATGGACAAATCGTATTCCCAATGACTGATGTTCTGTGCAGGATATATCACTTGATTCATCCGCTATTACAGAAAAAAATCGATTTTTGTTGACGTCTTCAATTATTTTTTCTCTTAAAATGTCATTGCCAAATTTAATTAACTCATTTTGAGTGCGGTGAGAGATGTACGTTGCGTTAGCTGGCCGCCATAACAACAACAAGGTCCAACCTGCTGCTGTGCTGCGATGCAAACTCCAGGCATGGGCTATGGGGCAGCTCGGAGTCAAAAGAACGCGGTGAGTCTCTTTTTGATTACATTATTGAAAATTACCTAATAATTTGCAACAAAGGTAACACCCCGACCTTCATCTTTCCGAGTACGGACAGTTTTAACGGCTGGGAAGACGTTATAGATGTTACTCTCTGTAATAATAACAATATTATGAAGGTTGAAAATTGGAGGGTATCCAGTAAAAAATCTTTCTCAGACCACAACTGGATACTCTTCGACATAGATCTCGCTGTAGAGAGCCCGAAACCTTTCCGAAACCCCAAAAGAACCGATTGGGCAAAGTTTAACCAAGTCATTAAGACTAAGTTACACAAAACCCCCAATCAAAAATTTACCTCCACTTCAGAACTCGACACAAAGGTTGAGACTTTTGAAAAAGCTTTCAACGTAGCGTACAAAGTCTCGTGTCCGATCAAATATAGCAAAAAATCATTCCCCCCTTGGTGGAACAAGGAACTCTCTGCTCTCAGAAAATTGACTAGAGAAACCTTTAACATCTGCCATAAATGCAACTACTGGCAACCCTACCGAGATTGCCTTAAAATCTACAAGAACTCTATTAGAACGGCCAAGACACAGTCGTGGATAGAGTACTGCCAATCCATTGAAACCCTCAAGACTCAGCAAAATATTGTCCAAAGAACACTCCAAACCATCTCTTCTGAGAAAGGAGGACGGAGAATGGGCTGAGTCAACTGCAGAATCCCTAGAACTATTAATAAACACCCATTTTCCCGGATGCAATGATTACGGTGCAGAGCCATCCAGCTCACAACGCACACAACCCGACGCCTGGGAAAATATAACATCCATTATTACCGAGGAAAAAATTTCCTGGGCAATAAACAGCTTCGCTCCCTTTAAATCGCCTGGCCTGGACGGCATTCTGCCCATCATGCTCCAGAAATCTCTGGAACTGGCAATTCCATGGCTCACATCGATTTACAGGAACTGTATGCTCTACAATCATGTACCCTATTCATGGAGACGAGTGCGAGTTGTTTTCATTCCAAAAGCGGGTAGACGCGGTCATGAAACTGCGAAGACGCTCGAACGTCTCCTAGACAACCACCTGAGAGGGGCAATAGAAGCTTCACTCCTCTCCAAATCTCAACACGCCTACCTCAAGGGAAGATCTACAGAAACAACTCTTCACGAGGTAGTGCGTACGATAGAAAAATCCCTACACTACAAAGAATACACCTTGGCTACCTTCCTAGACATAGAAGGAGCCTTCAACAATGTACACACTGAAGCAATTCTAGAGTCCCTGAGGGAGCTGGGAATAGCAAACCATCTAAGTCAATGGATTGTTTCCATGCTCAGCACTAGAATCATTCAAGCAGCTTTAGGAAATAGCAATATAACCAAATATGCCAGGAGGGGAACACCTCAAGGAGGAGTCATCTCACCCCTACTCTGGCTCCTAGTAATGAACAAAATCGTCATAAGTTTAGACAGAGTAGGAATCAAAGTAGTCGGGTATGCGGACGATATGGTGATATGTTTCCCTCCGTGATTAGTGAAATCATGGAGAATGCTCTAAGCAAAGTTAGCACTTGGGCAAAAAAGTGCGGTCTGGGGTGCTGATGTTCTTCACCACCAAAACCAACGTACCTGACTTTACGCTTCCTCGCCTAAACGGCACACCCCTACCCCTTTCAACCAGTGCCAGGTATTTAGGAGTTATCCTAGATCTTAAACTCAACTGGAAAATAAACATAGAACAACGGGTAAAGAAGGCATGTATAGCCTTCTATGCCTGCAGCAGAACCTTCGGAAAAAAGTGGGGCCTGCAACCAAAATTGACCCTGTGGATGTACACAGCCGTGGTACGACCAATCCTCACGTATGGGTCAATAGTATGGTGGCCGGCTCTAAAGAAAAATTACAATATTACCAAACTTAATAAGGTACAAAGAACGGCATGCATAGGAACAACGGGAGCTCTACGGTCAACACCGTCAGACGGACTCACAGTCTTACTGCATCTTTTACCTCTTGATCTACATATAACAAACATCACAGCACACAGCGCGATCAGACTCAGAGAGTCTGGATGCTGGACTGCAAAACCCTACGGCCACAGTAGTATTCTAGATTCTCTACCTAGAAAACTAGTTCCGCCTTCAACAGACTACATCATTCCCAGAATGTCTTTTACAAAACATTTCGTCGTTCAAATCCCTACTAGATCAGAATGGCAAAATGGACAAGTGACAAGGGATTTCGATCAAACAATCTACACCGACGGTTCAAAAATGGACTGCGGCGTGGGTGCGGGAGTTTTTTCGGAATCCTTAAACATCGCAAAATCGTACAGACTTCCGGATACTGCAAGCGTCTTCCAGGCGGAGCTACTGGCTATCCGCGAAGCCTGTCGCCAGATCAAACTTCACTCAAATATAACACCGAGGCAAAGGATTGCCATACTTATTGACAGCCAGGCTGCCATTAAAGCGATCGCTTCGGTCACTATATCCTCTAAGTTAGTACTAGAATGCCGTAATAAGCTGGCCCTGCTTGATAGGTTCAAGGTTACCCTGATCTGGGTTCCAGGGCACAGTAACGTTTATGGAAACGAACATGCCGACGAAATGGCCAGGCAAGGCTCAGCTCTCCACTGCTCTCTGGCAGAACTAGTCCACATTCCGCTCGGAGCAGTTAAGGCAAATATCACCGCAGAATACCTTAAGAAAGCCAACCTCAGATGGAGCAGGCTGACTGCATGCGTCATATCCAGAAAAACGTGGCCAAACTACAACAAGGCAAAAACAACCGACCTTCTAGGTAGAACCCGAAAAGACATCGCAAGACTTACAGCGATCTTCAAGGGACACTGGCCTATAGGTGACCATGCGGCCAAGCTGGGCATACCATACAATACACACTGCCGCAGTTGCAAAGTGACAACTGAAAAAGAAACCCTAATTCAGACTACGTACATTGGGAAGCCCTTTCTTCAATACACTTGAGGAAGTCTCCGAGAAAAGTATCAAGGAACTGATAACTTTCCTGAACTCCGCAGGTTGGATTTAGCCTCCCCCACCAATCGATAATACCCAGGTTTACGTGAGTTTGTGGTAACAAAACGGCACTCAGTGCTAATTGGGTTTGTCTTATCAAACCGCCACACCTACTTACCTACCTAGCTGGTGAATGGAGCAGATGATCTTTCAAAATTAAGTCTCAGCATCTTCTCTAAAATGCAGCAAGTTGTTAAAAACTGCAGTTTTATCTGTCTTACCCCTTAAGGGAATGTTGTTTGTGGCACAAAACACGATTGTTTTAACAATCGGTATGATTTTATTCCTGTTTCTTTCGATTTGTTTTTCTATCGAAGTGTTGATTAGTTGGTCAACACTTTTGGCCTTGTTGTGTAAAACTTTGCAAAATTCGTTAACTTCTGTAGATTCAGAGAGCCACTTTGAATTCAAATGCTGTTTCGTATGTTCAAGGAAGTCTTTGTACATACTAAATTCTTTCAGAATTAAGCCACCTTGAAACCCGCATTCAACTTTTGGCAAGTGCCCCCCCCCCCCCCCCCCTGCAGACTGCAGTTTCTCAGGCAGAGACTCTTCACGGGTCTCGAGCCTGTTAAATAAAGTAAGTATAAGTTGAACAGGCGATGTAGACATGGTTTTACAACGGTATTTCTATTATTCAATAGGGCTGGGTAATATTCATATTTAAAGGGTTTTTCAACAGGGACGCTACAAAAGTAGAGCGACAGGGACAGCAAACGACGCCGAATTTCTTGCCGCTCTTTTGACATTTCTCTTCAGTAAGGATCCAACAACGAGTCGAAATAATTAAAAAATTTACTACCGAAATTCGGAGTCAGTGGCCTCAACGATAGGAGCGCTACGTCCAATTTATGGTCGTCATAAACGTCCTAGCAGATCAACAATTGAGCGTCTAGTGGAAAAATTTGAATCCACAAGTACAGTACAAAATGTTGCCGTGCCAGTGAGACAAAGAAGTGCCCGTAGTGTCGAGAAAATTGCTGCCGCTGAGGCTTCAGTTGAAGAAAGCCCAAATGTGTCTCTCACACGTCGTTCTCAAGCATTGGGCATCTCTGTGACGTCGTTGTGGCGAATTTTTTGGCTACCGTTCAATGATAACCGAATATTTTTGGCCCCAATTGGATGATATGGACTTGGAGGACATGTGGTTCCAACAGGACGGCGCCACAAGTCACACAGCGAATGCCACAATCAATTTATTGGAAACCAAGTTTGGAAACCGTGTTATCTCACGAAATGGTCCAGTCGCTTGGCCGCTTCGGTCGTGCGATTTGACGCCGTTAGACTATTTCCTGTGGGGCTACGTCAATTCTATGGTCTATGCCAACAAGCCAGTATCGGCCGATTTATGCTTGAAAACCGTCGAAAATTGGGTTCAGCGACTGGACTTCTGCAAGCGTGCCCGTGGTGGCCATGCAAAAGAAATTGAGTTCCATACATAATGGCATCGAACGTACTTTCACAGGAATAAAGAATTTTATTGATATCCAAAACCATTTTTGTTTTATTTAAAAAAAACTTTTGTAGCGCTCTTATTGAAAAACCCTTTATAACTGGACAAATAAAGTTTTCCAAGATCTCGAAAAGAACCCTGAAGGATCGATAGAAAAGCCTACCCAGTGATTTTGTACGCGTGAAAGAACACCTCTGTCGGGATTAATGACGAGGCCGGATTCGTGATTTTTTAGTTTTCCAAGATCTCGAAAAGAACCCTGAAGGATAGCATCGATAGAAAAGCGTACCCAGTGATTTTGCCTGCGCGAAAAGACACCTCTGTCGGGATTAGTGACGAGGACGAATTCGTGATTTTTTAGTTTTCCAAGATCTCAGAAAGAACCCTGAAGGATCGATAGAAAAGCGTATCCAGTGATTTTGCCTGTGTGAAAGAACACCTCTGTCGGGATTAATGACGAGGCCAAATTCGTAATTTTTTTATTTTTCTCAGATCTCGGAAAGAACCCTGAAGGAACGATAGAAAAGCGTACCCAGTGATTTTGCCTGCGCGAAAGAACACCTCTGTCGGGATTAATGACGAGGCCGAATTCCTGATTTTTTAATTTTCCAAGATCTCAGAAAGAACCCTAAAGGATCGATAGAAAAGCGTACGCAGTGATTTTGCCTGCGCGAAATAACACCTCTGTCGGGATTAGTGACGAGGATGAATTCGTGATTTTTTAGTTTTCCAAGATCTCGGAAAGAACCCTAAAGGATCGATAGAAAAGCGTACCCAGTGATTTTGCCTGCGTGAAAGAACACCTCTGTCGGGATTAATGACGAGGCCGGATTCGTGATTTTTTAATTTTCCGAAATTTCGGAAAGAACCCTGAAGGATCGATAGAAAAGCGTACGCGGTGATTTTGCCAGCGTGAAAGAACACCTCTGTCGGGATTAATGACGAGGCCGAATCTGTGATTTTTTTAATTTCCCGAAATCTCGGAAAGAACCCTGAAGGATCGATAGAAAAGCCTACCCAGTGATTTTGTACGCGTGAAAGAACACCTCTGTCGGGATTAATGACGAGGCCGGATTCGTGATTTTTTAGTTTTCCAAGATCTCGAAAAGAACCCTGAAGGATAGCATCGATAGAAAAGCGTACGCAGTGGTTTTGCCTGCGTGAAAGGACACCTCTGTCGGGATTAATGACGAGGCCGAATTCGTGATTTTTTAATTTTCCGAAATTTCGGAAAGAACCCTGAAGGATCGATAGAAAAGCGTACGCGGTGATTTTGCCAGCGTGAAAGAACACCTCTGTCGGGATTAATGACGAGGCCGAATCTGTGATTTTTTTAATTTCCCGAAATCTCGGAAAGAACCCTGAAGGATCGATAGAAAAGCCTACCCAGTGATTTTGTACGCGTGAAAGAACACCTCTGTCGGGATTAATGACGAGGCCGGATTCGTGATTTTTTAGTTTTCCAAGATCTCGAAAAGAACCCTGAAGGATAGCATCGATAGAAAAGCGTACGCAGTGGTTTTGCCTGCGTGAAAGGACACCTCTGTCGGGATTAATGACGAGGCCGAATTCGTGATTTTTTAATTTTCCGAAATTTCGGAAAGAACCCTGAAGGATCGATAGAAAAGCGTACGCGGTGATTTTGCCAGCGTGAAAGAACACCTCTGTCGGGATTAATGACGAGGCGGAATCTGTGATTTTTTTAATTTTCCGAAATCTCGGAAAGAATCCTGAAGGATCGATAGAAAAGCCTACCCAGTGATTTTGTACGCGTGAAAGAACACCTCTGTCGGGATTAATGACGAGGCCGAATTCGTGATTTTTTTTTTATAACAAACGAACAAAATTGTGTAGTACTCGTGGGGCTTTGTAGTGCACAAATTTGGCACTGTTAATGTGAGCATTGCGGTCATCTCTGGCTCGTTTGAACTCTGTTCGGATTTCCGATGGATAGATCGAAAAACGTACTTCTTTTCGCTGATATCTTCTTTACAGCTTTCGTCACACCGCACGCTTACCTTCGGTTTGATACTTTTTGTTTTTTTTTTATTCCAACCCCGAACTGACTGACATTTTGCTATCTTAAAAGTTATTTGTCCCACATCCAACATTTAGTACAGATTCGATATCTTTTTACTCAAAGCTCCCAATTTCCGTAGAATTCTTAATTGGCAGGGAAATCAATACGATACCTTTTGAAATTCATTCAGGAAATGCATCAGTAGCCGCGGCCAACATTGACACTTAATTCACCTCGCAAAAATAACCCTAAGGAGACGAGTATCAGATTCAATTTGCCATCATATTAGGAAGTATCTTTAATTTAAATGAAATTCTATTCACATTTGTGACAAGTGAGAACCTAATTGCAGGTCACCCCTGCACCCCTCCACCCGTTCAGACAATTGTGGTTCAAGAGCGCGTCACACACAATCCCTAAGCGCAACAGATACCCAACGATAATCGATGAGAAGCCGTTGTTGTTGTTGTTTTCTTTCCCTTCAATTGCATTGCATAAGTTGTTGGCAATGTTGCCCCGTCATTCGTCTCAACTTCTTCAACTGCTGCCCACCAATTTACATGTATGTGTGCGATTCGCGGGATATGCACACTTGCATGTGGTTCTGCAGAAATTGAAACGGTCTCCATTACCGGTCATGTAATACCAATGTTATTAGACAGCTTTTTTTTAATTTTAAATTGCCAAGGCGATGAAAGGCCAAACCTACACGAGGGGGACAGCAAATATCAAGGCTGGTAAAGGGTATACTTTCAGTAAAAAACAGATAATGCCACCTGCAAAGGATTTCTTTATATCTTCGGTTGGTCAGCTTTTCTCTGAAGAAGATCTTCCTTCTAATTCCACCAAGGGCTGGACATTCACAAAGTATCGGATTGTGTTCAGCTGCCCGACTTCTTCACGACAAAGCCGTAAGTTTGGAGGGTGGACTACTTTCATTTTGTTAAGATGGTATCGTACGTAACCTGCGACATAGAGAATTTAGTCAAGTAGCTTTCTTTCTAATTTCAGTCAAATTTTCAATGTTCGCAGAAACGTCTTTGTTCCGGTTAAAGTTATTGCAAAGCTTCAAGGTCCGACACTTTTTTTGCAGCTCAGTGAAGTTTTATATTTTCGTATTCCCCTTTTTAATTCCGCAGTTCTGTGTTCAAATTAAGCTGGCACAGTTCAAGAATTGTTTCACTCCAATAGAATTTCGGCAGCATCCTAAGTGAATTCTCGTTCCTTACATTGATTGTAGTTGAAATTTAAGCATGCGCTCGAAAAACGTTTTTCATTCTTTTAAATTCGGTACTAATTCGAAACAACATTCACAGATACGTAAATCGACATGCTGCATGCACCTACACCTACACCTGTCTATGAGTGGCAGTTGGTCAAATGTCAACTAAGGCAAAGATTTGCCAACCCCACAAAAGTGCGTTGCGCATAGTTTATTTGCTTCGTAGATAAGGCGATACAAACAACTTCCGTTTCTTAAAAATTATAAAAACAAAAGCAAAAAAAAAAGAAGAAACAAAAAACGAGCACATGGAAGAGAGAACACAGAACATGCCGCCGGCAAAACACACAGAAATCCATCGGATAAGAGACTCATTAAAAAATTTAAAATTTATTTATTTTTAGGCTAAGTGAAGGGAAGATATGGCATGCATTAGGGGCACGCTTTTAAGTTGTTAAGTAATTAAGGCTGAACGTGGATATTTGAAATGCTTTTGTTGGTTGCCGTGCCACTCAAATTATTGGGATTGTAGACATTTTAATGTATCTCGTGGGGCTTCACCTGAAGGTTTTTTTTTTTTTTTTTAAAGCAAATCCAAATTCCAGAGCACTCAGACTCGGTAACGGTCCATTGTACTACCAGGCAGAAATCCTTCTTTTGGTGTAGAGGCATGTGAATGGGTGGCGTATGTTGTTGTTCCCCGTGTGGATTGAACTTGCACCGCACGGGTCACAAGCCAACACACTAACCTCTACACCGTCGCCACCCTCACCTGAAGGTTAGTTCAGGGTCTATCGGGTATTATTACCTTTAGGTCTGTTTTCCTTCGAACATCTCTTCTGACGTTGGTGCAAAGGCAGACGTTACAAAGATTAAAAGAAATACAAGATACTTAAATGGAACCAACCGAAACTGAAAGGTGTTCGCCTCAATCTCTGAAACGAGGTCAATTCAATTCCAAACTAAACTTGAAACGGAACACCAAAGGGAGAATAAAAAATGGCCTGTAGAAAAGCTTTGAGGTTTAACCCAAAACTTGAATGAGGTACAAAGGATTGCTTCTCTGGGGATCCTGTTTACAAAGAAATACAAAATGCATAAAATGGAACTAATCGAAACTGAAAGGTGTTCGCCTCAATCTTTGAAACGAGGTCAATTCAATTCCAAACTAATCTTGGAACACCGAAGGGAGATTAAAACATAGGGACGGGCTACAGTCCGCTTGGGCGAACTGTTGGATACCCTATTCTTATTCCTATCCCTCATAAGTGGGCGTGACAAAAGTCTAAGTATGGTTAAATTGTTAAGAACGCTCTACATATTTTGTTATATAACATTTAAAGGATTTTATCAAAAAAAAAACGCTCCCTAGCTCAAACTTGGGTGTTTCAATAAAATTGTTTTATTTAATTGTGGGCGTGTCAGTAGGCGGATTTAAAAAAAAATTAACACATGAGCATAAAGGGCCCCTAGAGAGTATATATTATAAATTTCAGCTCCCTAGCTCAAACTTTGGATTTTCAAAAAAATTGTTTTATTTATTTGTGGGCGTGTCAGTGGGCGGATTTTGAAAATATTTATACATGAGCTTAAAGGGCCCCTAGAGAGTATATATTATAAATTTCAGATCCCTAGCTCAAACTTTGGATTTTCAAAAAAAAAAAATTATTTATTTGTGGGCGTGTCAGTGGGCGGATTTTGAAAATATTTATACATGAGCTTAAAGGGCCCCTAGAGAGTATATATTAAAAATTTCAGCTCCCTAGCTCAAATTTTGGTTTTTCAATAAAATTGTTTTATTTTTTTGTGGGCGTGGCAGTGGGCGGATTTTGAAAATTTTATATCCCGAGCAGTTTTAGGAGTCATAGATCATATATAAAAAATTTCAGCTTCCTAGCTCAAAATTCGATTTTTTCCAAAATTTTGTTTTTTTGAGTTTGTGGGCGTGTCTGTGGGCGGATTTCAAAAATTCGTAAACTTGATTATTTCGGGACCCTAGAGAGTATATGGTTAAAATTTCAGCTCTCTAGGTCCAGTTTAAAGGCCTAATTTTTGCCGACGGACGGACGGACGGACGGACGGACGGACATGGCTAGATCGACATTACTATCGATGCTGATCATAAATATAGTAACTTTTAGGGGTCTACGGGCAATATTAAGGTATGTTACAAACTATGCGTCAAAATTAATATACCCCTAGAATAGGGTATAAAAATGGACTGAATGCCTTTTACGCCTGTAGGAAAGCTTTGTTGCTTACAGCCACACGTTGGACACTGGCTGTATACCTCGATTGTGTGGCCCATTCTCACCCTTGGATCGATCATCTGCTGGGAGGTAAAAAAAAAAAAAAAATTAGGCATTAGGGGGCCTAAAACCTAGCTTCTCCAACCACTTTATTTGCGAAGTGGAAGGGACGTACAATTTTAAGCCGAATCCGAACGGCAAATTTGAGAAGCTTGTCATGACAATTTATACTCTTGGATGTTTGTCAGTCGTTCGCAAGAGGTGGGGCAGTGGAAAAAAACTCTAGATGTTACTTGGCACCGGCGGGAATTGAACCGGGGACCTTTTTATTAGTAGTCCGACACACTAACCATTGATCCACTGCGCCCGACTGCTGGGAGGTGGTTGAAACCAAATTCTACTGTACAAAACTTGAATAAAGTGCAAAGGATTGCTTCTCTGGGGATAACTGGCTCTACAAAATCCACTCCTCAACTGGTTCTGGAAACATTTTTGAACCTGAAGCTTTTTACGAAGAACATGGCAGCCTAATGTGCATTCGGATAGAGAGAGAGAGAGATCGAAGTTTCAAAGCCGTGCACCTTTGGACACTCCCGCGTAGTGGACAGCTTTCATCAAAGGGGGCTCATGCAACTTACTGAACACGAGCATCGTAGGTATGACTTAAAAGTCTGTATAGCTGTTCAAGACTGGAATTCCCCCCAGGTATTTCTACCATCACAGAAGTGTGTCAGCAAGTATCTACAAGGCCTTCCCACTGCCAGACTACTGTTTTTCATGCTGCATCTTTCATCTACGCGATTAAGAAGGCATCGCAGAGAGTCCTAACGATGAAACTTCCAGCAAAGGAATTAACCAGGCAGCTCTTAAAGCGATCGACTCCAACCTCATAAACGTGAAATGCGTCAAAAAGTGCCTTCAGATAATGAGCTATCACTCGGTACTATTCTAATGGGTTGCAGGACACGAGACAGTAGATATACAAGCCAGATGCGGCTCGGATATGAACCCACTTGAGGCTGACGGGCAGTTACTGCCCGCCTAAACTACAGCTCATCGACGCGACGGTATCACAACAAGACTAGCTACGGAAAAATGGGACAACACTACTAGTTGTGTCATAAATCGTAGTCTGTGGCCCGTCTTTGACAGAAAGAAATCTATGTAGGTCCCTACTGTCCTTTGACAGACATCAACCCACGTGCTCGTCGGGTTATTAAGCGGATTCTGCACAATCGGAACATGGCCAGAAGTCGACGGATTCCCACATGTCTTTTAGAGAAACTGCAGAGATAAGGAAGAAATAGTATCTGTGGAACATCTCCCGTGCTACTGCCCGCCACTCCAGGAACGACGGTTCGCCTATATGGGAACACGGTTCTCCTGTATAGGAGCACGATTCTTTCACTGCTTGGGCGACCTAGCAGAGATACCTCTAACAGTTATCAATCGATTCATTTACAGATGCAAATGGTTTTGTTAGCTGCGTGTCGTACCATGCACTACAAGAGGACTCACAATCGGTCTCATTTGGGCTCTGGGTGATACTAACAGTGTTGTGTATGTAGCCTTCTTAACCTAACCTAACCTTACCTAAGGTTCTCCTTTAATATTATATTTATGTGTATATAAAGCCAAGAGCCCCGGCGGACCAGTAGGGATGCTGTTAAGTGAGTGGGTTATGATCCCTTTAGTTTCGATCACAGCCTCACTGCCGTTAAGGAAGAAGAAGTATGCGTGTACATATATAAAAAATGGCATCACCAGGTCAACAAATGTGTTAAATTCTCCATCGACCTAAAGTTAAGGTCATACCTGATGGCCAGGGTGGGTATGTCTATCGAAATACAGATTATGACTTCTTTCTACTGCCAATGGCGGCCCATTTTGTCCATGAATGATGGTTTTTCCGGTTTTTATTTTTATTGGTATCCGTAGATGCAATTCTGAATCTAAATTAAATTGTTTCCGTCAGCTGAAAGTTGATTTTCAGCTTCGAGTCGTCGTCACTCGGCAACATAAAGTTGGTGCCCTCGACTTTAGGACCTGATCTGTGTGCCACCAAATCGACAGCATACGCTATAGCGTGTCTGGGTGAACCTAGCAGATGACTCGTGCCAATGTTAATCAGGATCGGATAACTCGTCGCCTCCTGCTGTAAACCGTTGTCCGTGTCAAAGACTCTGCTCGAAATGACGTATCACATTCGACAACGAACTTCTTTCCCATGAGCTTATTATTAATCATCCCAATCATAGAATCCGGCGGATTGAATTCGACGGATTTCATCCGATCCGCATCCGCATACTTGCCCTATCATAGAAACCAGCGGATGAACTGCAGTACCGGTCCGCTAAAATTGATTATCGAAAAATTCGAAATCAACTGGTCTGCTGTCAACTGGGGATATTTTCAAAAAAATATTGTTGGGTTTTTTAATAAATTTTAAAGACGAAATGGATACTGTTGGGTTTTATTTAAATTTGGAAAGTGAAAATGAAACTGATAGCAGACACATTCGAAGGAGCATAAGAATGCGAGCAGAGGACATATTGCAGTTGCCTGATACTCAGTACGTACACGTAAATTGAAAATGAAGAATTTCTTTCCCATCATTACGTCACAATTTATTTTTAGATTTATTAAAAACTTCAAAAACTACTAAATGTAAGTCAGTTTCGTTTTTAAGGTTTCTGTCAGAAGGAGGTTACCAAACTGCAAACTGGTACTGGACAAGACTTTAATATTGGAATGGCACAATCAACAGTATCAACAACGATATCGGAAGTCTTAAACATTTAGAGGAAAATGGAAGCCGAAATGTATTTTTACGAGAAGTCAGTACGCACATAAATTTTCCCAAAACTTTTGGATTGTCTCCGGATCATTTTTTGTCAAATTCCTAGCAATGTCAGGATTTTTTTTTTTCATATGATTCACTATCACTAGGAATTGTGGACGAGTTGTTTGTTTCCTTAAAAAAGGATGTTATTGATCTGTACTTGCAAACATTTTACACGTTTACTCACTTCCTGTTCTTTTTTTTAATTAAACAACAAAAACAATTCTTCTTTTTTGAAATCCGCAGCTACTTTGGTGCGGATTGAAAACAAAAACAAGTGTATGAGCTGCGGATGGTCTGCGTTTACAATGATACCTATGTTCGAAAACTTCCTTACCGACATCCGATCACTTACATTACGGCGTTTTCAATGATAGCAAAGCATACAAATTGATGTGCTACCCCCCCCCCCCCCCCCCCCCCCCCCCGCAGCCAATCCGCCGGATTCTAATATTGGGGTGAATAAGAAATAGCAAGAGGTTGTTCATCGCCGCCTTCTAGAAAAGTCCCTCTAACCACACGGCGTCGAAAGCCTTTGCATTCGCCTTGGTTCTTGCATCCACTTTCGACGCAGCACGAATAGAACGATGATCATGACCCGCCCGGCAACCAAACTGATTGTTCAACAGAGCTCTATGGCCAACCTCTCGAAATCCTTCCATTCTGAAGAAAACACATCGACCGAAGATTGGCAGGGTTGGCATCCCCATCATGTTGCGCAGTCCAGCTGCGGTTTCAGTGCTCAGTTCAGTGGTTCTCTTTGTTGATGTCAAATAAATGATCAAGTGTCATGCTCAAGTCATTGAACAAACTAAGGACAGAGTAAACAATAGTACCTACTCGGATCTGCATAAAGACCAGCTAAGCAAATAAAAATGAACTTGATTCCAAGGGATATGTGTTTGCGTTTGGACAGGTAGCCTACACCTGAGGTGCATTCACAATTGATTGCATAACATTGTTGAATTAATAATGCAAAGTTTTTTTTTTGTATTTTTAAGTGGATCAGGTCCGCACTCCAGTGCGATGAGGTCATTGACAATTTTGCACAGCAAAGAACATTTGAAATTCGTAAAACTGGAAATGACGCAGGCTGTATTCAATGATAGAAACAACATTCCGCCATACAGCCCGAACCGGCCATAATTCTTCAGTGGATCTTCGACTAACAGGTTCGAACTGACAAATGGATAGAAGGCGGGTTTGTGTTTTTCAGAAACGAAATGAGGAAACACCGGAAATCGGGCGCGTTTCTAGGACGTTTCGACAAAAGCTTTCAAGGTGTTCTACCACAGATGGAACAGGATAGAGTTGCAACGTTGGAAGTATGAGTAGCTACCAGCTTGAAGAGATGATGGATAGAAGGCGGGTTGACATCCTGTGTGTTTTTCAGAAACGAAATGAGGAAACACCGGAAATCGGGCGCGTTTCTAGGACGTTTCGACAAAAGCTTTCAAGGTGTTCTACCACAGATGGAACAGGGTAGAGTTGCAACGTTGGAAGTATGAGTAGCTACCAGCTTGAAGAGATGATCAATAGAAGGCGGGTTGACATCCTGATGTGTGTTTTTAGATACGAAATGAGGAAACACCGGAAATCGGGCGCGTTTCTAGGACGTTTCGACAAAAGCTTTCAAGGTGTTCTACCACAGCTGAAACAGGATAGACTTGCAATGTTGGGAGTATATGAGTAGCTACCAGCTTGAAGAGATGATCAATAGAAGGCGGGTTGAAATCCTGTGTGTTTTTCAAAAACGAAATGAGGAAACACCGGAAATCAGGCGCATTTCTACGACGTTTAGACAAAGTTTTCAAGGTGTTCTAATACAGATGGAACAGGGTAGAGTTGCAACGTTGGAAGTATGAGTAGTAGTATGACCAGCTTGAAGAGATGATGTTTAGAAGGCGGGTTGACATCCTGTGTTTTTTTGAAGCGAAATGAGGAAACAATGGAAACCGGGCGCGTTTCTAGAGCGTTTGGACAAAAGCTTTCAAGATGTACTCCTACAGGACGGAACATGGTATATATGCTATTAAGAAACGAGGAAGCAACTATCCACCGCCTACGACAGAACGTCACAGAAGCTAATTTTAGCTAGGTAGCATTGTCGAGTAAACATCAGCTCAACGAATGACAGTCTTGTAGAGGTACGACGAAGAACCATAGAAAACCGATGCTTCTTCGGCTTGTGAACACAAATGTGTTAGGACCCGGAAGACAAAGTGCAAGCTCTGTAATACAATGTTCCTGCCAGGCGCCGAATGCTGGACGAAAGGCAGAAAGAACTAAGCTGATACTGGGCTCCTTGGAAGAGAAATTTTTGGTCGGATATTCATGCTTATTTTGACATTCGATTTCGATAGAATGTTTGTCGAATTCGAAGAATCGTCATTGTGACATTCGATCGAATAGAAATTTCATTCGAGGAGAACCGGTTTTATTTAAACGAATGGAAACAGTCGAAACAATCATTCGAATCTCAAAACACGCAGGTCATCTTCTTCTTCCTTTAATGGCGGTGAGTGTATGAACAGGTTTAAAGAGATCACAAAGCTTCCACTTAACTGCATCCCTACTGGTTCACCGGTCCGACCTCAGAAAATTACGGCATGTCTCCCTATTTTGAATCTGTTCGTCGCTAAGGCCAATCAAATGATGGTGTTGCTGCATTTGTGTGATCCAGGATATGTTAGGCCTGTCTCTTTTTCGCGTTTGTACGGAAACGTTGATTGATATTGCCTTTTTGACAGACTTCATAGGATCCCTCCTTTGAATTTGACAGTTCAAAATGAGCTGTTCGCGCTTCATTTATTTTGAAATTGGTTCTTTGACGTTACTTTGTTACTCCTGTTGTCATGCGAAGCTGCCGTTAATTTGCCGTCATACTTTCTGTACGCTGTCCAACATGGTGAACCGTATTCTTTAACGACGAGATCTGGACTAAAGAGACACTTCACTGCATCCCTACTGGTCCGACTGCGGGGTAATGATCAAGGGACTCGATGGCGGTTTCAGAAAGGCATCTTACTCTTATTTGAACTCCCTCATTCATCTTCGTTCAGATGCCACTTTGAGAATCCCTTCGGACAAAAGTATGCACATTCGTCGAAGATAGTTTTTCCGAAGACGATACCTACTTTATTTTTATCTATATTCAAAAACACCCACTGAATTTCTGTCAAAGAAAAACAAAACCAAGCCAAATCAGAGGACTTCTGAACAGCTACGACTATCCCATGGACATGGTACGTAAATACGTAGATACTTAAAAGATGCCCCTTCCCGTTTCATTCACAATAATTTCATCACTTGTTGCCAACTGATATACAAATATAACATTTTTTATAACAAAAATAAATTCTGCCTTTTGGTCGTTCTTCAACTGACACCGCCAAGAACAGGACTCAATTGCGCGTTGACATTTCGCTCTGCTAAAATTGTCTAATCGAGGTTCTTTTGCAAACAGACAAAAGGAAAAAATACTGGACCTCTCACAATCAACAAACAAATATGTAAAAATAAAAAATAATTTAAAAAACAACATACCAGATTCAACTACGAATTTATTCGCTTTCGTTAATTTATTTATAATTACTGCTCGCTCCGCTTCCATAAGATGTATTTGTTATTCAAATTATGCCGTCATTTAAATGTTAGCCACTGTAAAACACGCACTAATAAACACACACACAATTTGTTCTTCTCATTTTATTTTCTTTATTTCATTTCATTTTTTCGTATGAAAATAATAATATTTATTTATTTTTTGTTGCGTTGCGTTGTGGGTTGAAAATTGAAAAACAAAACGGGTAATCAGTAATCAGGTTCATCAACACCAAGCAATAATTTTAAAAGGAAAACTCTGCATACTTTTATATTCGATGGTGTCAAAAGAATAAACAGATGAAACTTCTTGTAACAACAAAAGGAACACAAACTTTTTATAGTAAATTATTTAGTATTTATGAAAAAAAAAAAAGAACAACCGAATGCGTAGGTGAGAAGCGAAGACGACGAAACGAACCACGAAGATGACCACAATACTTTATTCAAAATTAACAACAAGATGAAAGCGCGTGCTTACGCCCATAACATACCGATCTTAACTCGCCAAGCCAACGACAGAAGAACAACTGACGACAGACGATGGAGAAACCAATTAAAACGAAATATGCTCGAAAGCGAGAAGGCAAGAAAACTCGATTTCGATTTCCCCTTCCGACGGCAGGAAACGAATTCAGGACTACCATCAAAGAGGATGGGTGGATGATAATGATATCCAATGGAAATGGATGAATTTTTAAAGCAGAAATGCATAATGACAGAGCGTTGTCACATTGAAATAATAACCTGAAAATTGCGTTTTTACAAAAGGTGTTATAAAAAGGTTAACTGCATATTATTCACTCTGGGTCTAAATAAGGTTGAAATGAAAACCCGACCAGTATTTATCTGTATTATGTGTCTTTATTATTATCGGTTGGACGAA
The DNA here is from genome assembly GCA_949715645.1 of Portevinia maculata. Taxonomy (NCBI): domain Eukaryota; kingdom Metazoa; phylum Arthropoda; class Insecta; order Diptera; family Syrphidae; genus Portevinia; species Portevinia maculata. Next base: position 2,234,999 of record OX454529.1, read on the forward strand.
TTAAAAGTTGCAATATGTTCCACATTCTCGCATGCAATTAGACACAACACAAAAAAACATCTCAAGTTCGCCCTATGAAGCTCTTGTGACGAAATTCGAACAGAAATAAATAATAATGAATGACATAGTGACGTCTACGGCCATCAAATTTCTTGTTTCCGCCAATATGCTTCTTTTTTCAGGCGAAAATATTTGCGCAAATCTACATCAAAGTAATCGCAGCGGTATCAGCTCAGTTTTAAGGAAAATTTATTGATGAAATAAATATTTTCGTTTGTTTTTATGTGACAAAAAAATAGTATGGTAATGCTAGGTAGCGTTGCGTGCTGCCAACAAGAAAATATAAACAGTGCTTCCATTTGATACAATGTAATTACGATTTATTTCGAAACTGTAGTCGTTTGCGATTGGGATAGTTCTTTTAGAAAACGATCAATTTGATCGTCACGCGATGGCATAAGAGTTGCAACCTTCCAGTATACAGGGTTTCCATAGTTTGAGCTCTTTTCTTGCTTAAGTCTTCGTTCAATTAGTACGTTTTCATACAACAAAGTTTTTCGTTTGTAATAAATAGCAACGAAGGATAAAAACAGATCGAAAACATAAATGATAATCGTTGAATTTACATTTCTGCATAAAGCGGATGGATTTTTCTGTATTTATTATGCCAGTTACAGGATGTCCTTTGATTAGATTGTGCCAAAAAAATTATTTGAAAGGAAATCAAACTCTGGCCTGTAGTTGAATGCGCTTCGGATATCATTTGGATCAGCACTAAGGTCTTTCGTGGACGATCTGAAAAGGTAGAATCATTTGCTGCATGTTAATCATAGTTAAGCTATTGTCTTACTGTTTATCGCAGTTTTTCATTTTGAAGGCAATGAATCGACGTACTACATTCCGAATGAATAGACGTAATGTTCGAGCTAGGACTGTCTATACACACCTAAAAAAAATAAAACACATATTTTAAGTTTAAGTATCAAACAAGTTTACATTTCGAATTGATTACCTTTATGTATTTTCTCTGAACCTTAACCACGCTGTACGATCCTTCGGACGATTCATAGCCTCTGCCAATAAAGTGCTGATCTCATTGTTGTCCAAATTGCGGCAGTAATTCTGTATCCATCGACAAAGTCGTTCAGCAATTTACTTCGTTCTTCTCGCAGGGAGTTTTTTTGGGTGATCAAGTCGTGTTGAAGTGCTCCAAAATGGCCACCGGCATTTACAAATGCAAATACTTCGCCTTTCGATTTGACTACGAAGGTTCCGCCGAGCTTACAGGGTAAGGTTGACAGGACCGGACGGCCAAGGCTTACAAAGTTTCCTAAAGAAGGTAAACGGTTTAAAATTAGAGAAATTAAAGTAAGATCCTACCTTATCGATCGAGTTTCTAGGATTTTGTTCACCCTTTTTTGGGTGCGGTCTTCTTCGCCGGCTGATGTTCGCTTTCATTTGGGTACTTGTTCGTGAAAGTTTTAAGTCTGCAACTGACAACGTCAACATGTCAGGTGAGTGTCAAAAGTAAGTGAGTAGCCAACCATGATACAATTAAAAAAGATGGCACAATGGCTTTCTATTTCGTCATTTTGCAATATGGCAGCTCCGTATTTACAGCAGAGAACAGAGGTAAACAAATTGAAAAGTAAAAATCTGTTAAGTATTGCTCTAGCTGTGACTTTTGGAATTAGATTTTTGGCCAACGAAAATTAAACGCGATATCTCGTGAATTGAATTGAAAAATATGAACACACCCAGCGCAAATCTTACAAGACTTGGAACCACTTTTTTACGACACGTTGAGGTCCGAAAAGAAAACAAATTTAGTAAACTGTCAAATTTGCTATTTTCAACAAAAAAGTATTTGGTCTTGGATTTTGTTCGAATATCTGCACATAAGCAATTTGTTAAAATTTAAATAAAGCGTGAACCATCGCAGTTCAGTAACAACGAATTGTATTTATTTGTTATTTACTGAGAAACCAGTTTAAAAAAGAAGAAAGAAGTCTTTCCACGTCACTAGATTCAGATTCGCATTCCAAGTATCTTTTCCATTTTTGTACACAATGAGGTAAACTTTTTTGCAAATACAATCGTTGGAGTCATTAGAACTTAACTCTGTCTTGCAGCCATGCTAAAGTGACTTTTAAAATAATTCTTACATCGGATCCAAAACTTCCATTCAAAGTGTAGGTACCGCATATATATCTGTTTTTTTTCTGGGGTTTTCTCATTTTGATGTTGCACTTTTCTGCTTACAGACTGAGTGTTCCTGACGTAACTCCGTTCACCGCTGTGCTTAAATTTGCTGCCGAGGAGTTCAAAGTGCCAGCAGCAACAAGTGCTATAATCACAGACGATGGAATTGGAATCAGTCCTCAGCAAACGGCCGGTAATGTGTTCCTAAAGCATGGCTCAGATCTTCGCCTGATTCCAAGAGATCGTGTGGGATGCTAACAGGAAGTTATAAAGTTTTTTTTTTTTTTTCTTTCATTTAAGTAGATTTAATTAGTTTTTGGTATATAATGAACGTCTGACAGATGAACCGATTATTATTACGAATAAAGTGTTACTATTATGAAAGTAGTTTATTTGTGTTTTTTTTTGGGTTGGTGAGGGGGTGCGTTTGTTGGTCTTTACTTTTGACAAACATTCTCCAATTTGTAAGCAAGGTTAGCTAACACCTCGCCCAATTTTGCTGCTGGGGATTTGTTCGACAAGGACCGAACCGAGCAAAGGGATATTTAACAAAAAATGATGATAGACGCTTCATGAGTTCCAGGTCGCTGTGTAGAGAAACACTGTAATGCTCTGTCGGTTAGGATTGGAGATGGTGACGGATGAAACCTTGTGAGGCAGTCCTCACATACACGAAGTGGGTTATTTGCAACGGAATATTAGGTGAAAAACCAATATTCTGTCCCTCCAGGTGGGGTTTGTGTCGTAGGGGCAACTACCCGAAAAAAACATCAGTTATGGGGAAGACATGAATAGACTGGGCTAATGATTCTTCTCAAGTGCCAAACAGACCCAGAAAGTCAACGAACTACGACAAGAGAGTATATGAGCCGGACACTCCACAGACTTGAGTCTGTCCTCGCGCGGTGTATGGTTGATATTACCGCGGTCTAAGGGATACAATGGAAAAGGTAATATTTTAAAAAAAACAGTTTACAGACGCACATGACCAATAGTCCCAGTATCGCGCCATCAGCAAAGACGTAGTCGATCCCATACGGATAAGTTACCAGCCACCCCTTATTCCGTCAATAAATTTAAGGACTTGAACATTGCGGGTTTTGTAAACACAGGTGCTAGCGTATTGTTTTGCGCGAGGATAGTCGCACGAGTAAGTTATGCATCGAAGACGGCCAAAGTTGAATATCAGTTGAAGCTTTCGAGGTGATTAACGGATGAGAAGGGGTTGGATTGAGCATGCGTAAATTTGGGAGTTTTGGAGAGGGTGCCGTAGGTGGTGGTTTCATTTTTGAATCAGAAAATATCGTCAATTCGGAGATCGAAAATAGAAATTTATTTGTAGAGCGAATGAAAGGCAGTTGTGTTTTGTTTAAGACTGGAGTGGGCGCAACTTCCCTCATTAACCTATATAGTCGGAAGGTTTCTGCAAAGCACTGAAACGTGTTGTCCATGTTTATGGAGAATCGAGAGCGTGTGGGGCTTTGGAATTGTTCACTTTAGCTTTGGGCTTATAACTTCCTTTTAAATTGTAGCCAGATAAGAAGGGTGAACTATTTCTTGCTTCGCTTAAGGAATATGTTCATACCGAGCATGGAAAGGCTTTCGGTTTCAGCGGTGTTAGTGCCAGTCATGGATGATGGCAGACTATTCAGGTTTTGTTTTAATGACTGTATTTTATGTGTCAAACGTACGTTGCCATTCCAGTTCCACACACGAAGATGAGTGGCGTGAACCAGGAAAACGAATTTGAAAAGGTGAGGATACTGTCATCAGTAGAGGAAAGAATTGGATAACAAGTAACAGCCATGAGATCACTTAAAATGAGGAAAAAATTTGGAGACTTGGATGCTTGGGAGGCACCAGCATTTATTTGGTGGGTTGCAGACTTGAACCCTTCCAAAACAACTCAAATTAAATGGTCCGAATGGTAATTTCGAATCCCTTGAAGAAGAGTTTCATCGATTCCAAATGCAAGTGCATTCGAAAAATAATGCTTCTGAAATATTAAGCACAACGATCTTACTTTCATCACAGTGGTGAAGAGATTGGTTCCACTTTTCGGATAGATTTTCATTTTAATCACCAGTGGGCCTGTTGCTCGAAAACAGTTTTGCCGGTCGTTAAGGACCTTTCGCTATTGAGATATTTCATAAGCTGAGTAGGTGCAATAGGCCGGTAGGAGGGAGAACAGGAATTGCGTTATTTTTTGGAATGGCCTGGAATAATGCAGTTTACCCCCTGTTCGGGAAGAGCACTGAAGACTAGGATAGATAAATAGGATTTGAAAGCGTGGAAGAACACCAAGTAATTTCATCTGAATCCAGCGGACTCTTGCAAAGTGAAAGTTGATTAGTGTCATTGGGTATTCGACGCGCTCAAGAATAGGGGCAGCAGGTAACAGCAAGCTGACTGGCTCTATTTACAGAGTTGTCAACTGGAATGCCATTTTAAATGATAGTCGCGATTGTAAGGAGACCGAATTCTTAATGGTTTGTAATAAACTATGAAAAGTTGTTACTACCCGTGGGACTTGGTAGGATTTAGGTTAGGTTTAGGTGGCTGTCGGCAAAAGCAGACACACTTAGACCAATTTAGGTCCATTGTGATACCACGTATAGTTATCTACCTCAAATCTGTAGATGGGAGAACCGATCAACTCGACGTGGTATGGTCGTTCGTTTACTTGCTAGTATTGTTGCCTCAACTTTTGGTCGTTTGAGGAGTTGGCAATATAAGTTTGGACATTGTAGTTAATTCTGGATTGTTTGCACTTTGATCGGTTTTTCTCAGATGGGTTAGCCTAATTTGATCGAAAACGTACCCGTTTTAGCTTCTTTATAGCTCGAGTCACAGCACGATTTTTCTTTGGTTTGGTACCGTGCATTCCCAGGTGAATTATATTTGTTTTCATATCAGCAGCAGCATCAACATCGTTATCGGGGAAGCATAACGGTCAGTTAAAACTCCTAAACAAAATCGTTTGGCTTCATTTCAATGGCTTTCTCGTATTGCCATACGGTTCTCTCCTGGTGTCTCCACGAGCAATCTTCTTCTTCCTTTAATGGCGGTGAGGCTATGATCTGGATTATAGGGATCATAACCCTCCCATTTAACTGCATCCCTATGGGTGCGCCTGTGTCTCCACGAGCAATATTTTACGAAATGCAATATAGCAATCTATATATTGCTCAGTTCAAAGCATTATTGGATAGTTTGTGCCTTGTGTTAGAGCTTAGTGGCGACAAATGTACACAACAAAGGAAAGCAAGCAGGGTGCACACAAACTGTCTCACTTGTCTATCTCGATCTTTCAATTCGTGTTATATCCTGATTTTCAATCCAATCAAAGAAAATTTTGTAATTGGATTGAGTGAATCCTTCAATCTGCCTTTACAAACATTTCAATTCGGATGAATCCGGATTAAATCTCTCATGTAAACGGTATATACATATATTTCTTTCTTCATATGAAAAGTGCCAGATGGTAAGCTATGAATTATTGGTCGTGGAGACGCAGTGTAAGGAGTTTTTTTTTTTTTTTAAAAAAAAAAAAAAAGAAAAGAAAATGCAAATCCCAGAGCACTCAGACTCGGTAACGGTCCATTGTACTACCAGGCAGAAATCCTCCTTTTGGTGTAGAGGCATGTGATTGGGCGGCGTATGTTGTTGTTCCCCATGGGGATTGAACCTGCACCGCACGGGTCACAAGCCAACACACTAACCTCTACACCGTCGCCACCCATGAAAGGAGTTGGTTCTCGGCTCATTGCGTTTTCAATTGGATCCACTCAATTATCCACTCCATCTGGATTCCAATGCAACATCGAAAATAGTTGTTCTGCTCTATTGAGTAAGTGTTGTTTAAATGGATGTAAGAGTTTATATGTGTTAGTGTATTTGTGTGGGTTCTGAAATGAAATCGGTAAGCCAAAATCAGTCCAAAATAGTACTCGGAGTGGTCCAATTAAATTCGTTAGTCAAATATTAAAAAAAAAAAACTTAGGTACCTACTCACCAACTGAGGTTCCCAGTTCAATTAAACAATAAAACAAAAAAAAAATCCAAGCAGAATTGACAACATTTTATTACATACATAATATTACAGTTATTACATTTATTTCTATTTCTAATTTAGAATTTTTTACGCTTTTTTGCTTTAATTTTAAAGCACGTAATTTTGATTGCTTTACGCTTTCCTTTATAGAATCAGATTTACATAGCAACTCCGACTTTGATATTTACATTAATTTCGTTTTCCATTGGTCCACTCAGAGTACTCTTTTTGCCCTTCCGATAATATTTTGGGATTGTTTTTCTCCTCGGGAGAAAACTTGTTACCAAGCTGTCAAAGTTGAAGTTCCTATGTTGGTCTGATTCTATATTTTTTTTTAATTTAACAAAATTATTATTTTTATCTTATACTACTTAATTCAAGTAAAGTATTAACAATATTTTAGTAGTAAATTTCACAACTATTTATGAGTAAGCTATTATATGATTACTTGTTGATATAAACGTTTTTATATCGTATGATTAAATATGTATTTGTTTAAAAAATTATATGTATTTATAAATTATATTTGTAGTTAAAAGATACATCGATAGATATTCAGGGTGTCGCATAAGGACCATTCTTATTAGAGCGACCAATTACTCGCGTCCGAACACTTCACTCAGATGGCACAATCGCCAACGGCCACGAATACCAACTGGAAAAGAACTAAAGTTTTTCATTCATGGAAAACAATGATCACCCAAAGAAAACCGAATAAAATATTTTGCGGCACCTTGTAACACCAAATTCTAACAACATTCGGATATTTAGTCTATTTTTTAGTCTGTAAAACGCGACCAAATGTGAGAGGTTTATTGTTCGCCGTTAAAAGTTTGGAATTCGATATTTGGATAATTAAACCACATTGAATCGTTCTTTTTTAAATATATAGGTAGTCACATATTACACACTCGGAATATTAATATTAGCAATTTTCTATATTAATAATGTTAAATGAACTTTTCTCCGGAGTTTGTGTATTCGTTCGATCCCGTTAGTGTGTTGTGGATTGGAACCAACTTTTACAAATCGCGGCAAGTGTGTTCGATATTCGGACAATTAATCGGTTTTTTTTTTTAAATTTATTTCGATGAAGTTGCCACATATTTCACTCTCGCAATTTTTTTTTTTTGAAGTTTCTGTCTGTTAATGCGATCCCGTTATTCGTGTTCATGTTTAGTGGATTGTGACCGAATTTTACAAATCGCGGCAAGTGTGTTCCTGTTCGCAATTCGATATTCGGTCAATTAATCGGATTTTTAAATTTATTTCGATGAAGTTGTCACATATTTCACTCTCGCAAAAAAAATATTTGCAGCAAGTTTTTGTCTGGGAATGTAATCCCGTTATTCGTGCTCATGTTTAGTGAATTGTGACCGAATTTTACAAATCGCGGCAAGTGTGTTCCTGTTAAAAAGTTTGTAATTCGATATTCGGTCAACTAATCGTTTTTTTTTAAATTTATTTCGATCTTCGATGAAGTTGTCACATATTCGGATCTCGCAAAAAAAATATTTTCAAGGCTCTGTAGGTTGTGAAATCGTTCGATCCCGTTATTCGTGGTCATGTGTGGTGGATTGTGACCAAACTCGACAAATCGCGGCAAGTGTGTTCCTGTTCGCTGCAATAGGGTGGCATTTCGATATTCGGTCAATTAATCGTTTTTTTTTTTTTAAATATATTTCGATGTAGTTGTCACATATCCCACTCTCGGAATAAAAATCTTTGCAAGTTTCGGTTAATAATTATTGTGTTAAAATCAGTTTTCTGATTACACTTTGTGTAATCTTTCGTACGCGTAAGTGATTCTCATGGTGTAGAGTCCAGGAAGCAACCCCGTATGTGGAGATGATTTGTTTCGGCTGTTCTCAACCGGTATACTATTTCGACCAAAAACAAGGTAAGTTTAAAAAAAAATTATGAATATAATAAATACATATTGAAGAGTGGGCACATAACTATTCAAATTAAGCTCAATTTATTAGAATTAATTATTTACAACACAAAAAAAATATAGGACGGCAGTAGTTGGCAGTGCTGTCGCCCACTCTTTTATCGAACAAAACAAAATTGACTGATCTATTGCATACGATTTGACATTTTTTTTTATATACAATTTACGTTTATTATCAAACATTGTTTCTGAATTGATTTCGAACATACCTATGTGGGTATTAACAATTTGTAAATTTGGATCAAAGGAGTGGGAAGTATCTTCTCTTAACATACTACATTTTGGCATGAGAGGAAGAATTTCATGGAAGTTTACTAAACGAAAATGAACAAAAATATACCTATATTTCCGGATAGTTGTAGGAATCTTAGTAATGGCTGAAACACAGGTGCAGCTAAATGATTTTGTTGACACATTACTGCATGTTAATTCTTGATGCAAGTTGTCTTTACTTCAATTCTTGCTGCATTGATTGCAGCAGGATTTTTTTTTTTTTGTTTTTTGTTTTTATAAAAAGGAAATCCAAATCCCAGAGCACTCAGACTCGGTAACGGTCCATTGTACTACCAGGCAGAAATCCTTCTTTTGGTGTAGAGGCATGTGATTGGGTGGCGTATGTTGTTGTTCCCCATGGGGATTGAACCTGCACCGCACGGGTCACAAGCCAACACACTAACCTCTACACCGTCGCCACCCTATTGCAGCAGGATAGCACAATGTACTCGTACAATGTACAACTTTTCCGGCTTCACGTTTAGGTAGAAAGAGATCAACACTTTAACTCTGACTTGGACTTTGACAATCACGTTTTTGACAGTTTTAAGACCAATGCTCTTTAATGCGATAGAAGACATTATCACCTCAACCTCAACTTCAACTTCAACGTCAGACGTTAAATACTTAATTCAAGGTTGAAGTGCAAATCCCACCAACCTTGCGGCGATGTTTTCAGTTTTCCCAACATGCAAATGCTTATATTTTGAGCGAATTTTCTCTCTTGTTTGTAATTTGGCACAATTTTCTCTCTCGTTTACAAGCGTTTTTTGTTTCGCTCTCGAAGCTGCATTTTTCAATGAAGTTGACTCGACTTCGTTGAAGTTCTCGCTCATGTCAAAGTTAAAGTGTTGATCTGTTTCTATCACAAAAGAAATTATATGGATATTAAAGTTTAAATTATTTGTTATTGAATTTAATTCAAGTATAGACATATTTACAATATTTAATAATGCGAATTTTTTTCTTTATTATATAACACGTGATACTTGCCTACAATTGCATGGTGGTGTGATATGTTAAACATTCATTTTTTTTGCTCTATTTTTACATTTTGTATTTGTATATATTTATTTAGCGGATTCTTCACTATTAAGATTCATTTTACATAATTACAAGAACTTTAATAATAATAAACGAATTAGGTAAATAGTATTTAATTAATTATAAGGAAAATTACATTTTATATAACTTGTAGATTAGATTAGATTAGATTCTTTATTTCATGAAATATATGTACAATAGTTTGTGTTTGAGAACACGAGCATGGCAGAAATAGCCGTCTGCCGATATAACTTATAGCATTTCTTTTAAATATGACCAAATTTCTTTAATTTTTTATTTCTTGAGGTATAGAATTAAATAATTGAAAACCCGTGTAAAAAATGCTGTTTTGCGCGGCATTCGTTAGGTACGGAGGAAGTCTAAAGTCTCCTCCATTTCTTAAGTGGTATGGCTGGGATTCACTAACATGTCTCAGATATTTTTTTAGGTACTTAGGTAGCATATCGTATTTAATTTTAAAGACAAAACATAAAACATTAACCAGAATTCTTTGTTTGACGCTTAACCATTTCAACGTATTTAACATAAACAAAACGGAAGTATATCTATTACATTTTAAAATTATTCGCATTGTTCTGTTTTGAATTCGTTGTAGTTTTAATAACATATAATCATTGCACAAAAATAAGATTGACGAACAGTACTCAAAATGAGGTTTAACTGTCACATTAAAGATATTTATTGCACACATTGTTGGAATCTTATTCCGTATTCTACTAAAAAAGAACACTTTTTTGGATACTTTTTTTATGATATAATTAATATGTAAGTCAAATTTTAGTTTTGAGTCAATTATAACGCCTAAATATTTGATTTGTTCTACTTGTTCTAATATTTCTCCGTCTACGTTTAAGTTTAATCTGTGATTATATTTAAACATCATACATTTAGATTTAGTCACGTTTAATTTTAATTTATTTGATTTAAGCCATATACCCAAGCTATTTTTTTTTTCGCATTCCTCTATATTCTTTCCCGATATAAATAGTAGGGCGTCATCCGCGAATAGTGCTATCTGTGAGTATTTAAGTACCTACATTCTTTATGTCATTGATGTATATGATAAATAGCAGAGCTCCAAGTATCGATCCTTGAGGGACTCCCATTTTTGTCTCGATGCTATTGGATGACACACCATTTACCACTGTTCGTTGCGTTCGGCCATTCAAAAAGGATTTAAACCACATAAGCTCCGTACTTCTAATACCGTATCCATTTAATTTACACAGAAGGATGCTCCTATCAATGGTCTCGAATGCTCTTTTGAAGTCCAGGAAAACAGCGATGACGTAGTTTTTTTCAGAGATTTCCTCTTTCCAGGTAATAATGACACTGTTTGGAGCTGATTCACAGTAATGTCTTTTTCTGAACCCAGACTGATTTTCAAGGAAAATGTTGTTTAACTCGAAATATTCCTCTAGTTGCGTTTGTACTACTTTTTCCAAAATTGTTTCATGCACGGGAAGAGCGTTAATAGGCCGGAAATGTTCACATGCATCGGCACCTTTTATTTTTTCTATAGGCGTTATCACAGACTGTTTGATGCAAAAGAATCAACGACGAAGATGAGGAATCGAAATAACAAAACCTGCAATTTTGAACACGTTATAAATTTTTATTGGTTACCGTACTAAAGAGTTCCAGAGAAGGCAACTGCACTCGTGGATGGTCAAAAGCAAAGAGAACAAAAATCATACAATTTTCTTTCATGATACTACGCACATATTAACAAATCAAGTTACAGCTATGTATCTAACATGAATGATGAATGTAAGCAAAACATAGAATAGAAATGATTTAGAATTAGAATAGGGCAAATGTACATTAATCAATAAATATTAACAATGAATAGGTACTAATAATGATAAATATGAAAAGTAGTAGAATAAGTTTAATAATCAAAAATTATAAGCACACGTTACGAAACACAGACTCTTTCCATGTTTCAGGGTATGAACCACAACACATAGATAAATTTATCACCCGTACAATTAAATCTCCGATTTCATTGATTGCGCCCAGAATCATTTTAGTGCTTATGTAGTTATAGTCTTTTTTTGGGTTCATGGTTTTTAAAATACTTTTTATGTGGGTAACATTAATGCATTTAAATTTGAAAGATGTGCTAATGCCTATGGATAACGATGTATATTGACTAAATGGTATGGATCTATTTATTTCAATGATACTATTTACGAAAAAAGAATTGAATTTGTCGGCTATTTTTTTATTATCTTCAATACACTGACCGTTAAATTTGATATTTTTTATTGGTTCGTTTAGTATGTTTAGAACTCATGTTTTAATTGTCCTCCACATTGATTTTTGATTACGCGCACTTAATATTTTGCGTTTTATGTTTTAATTTTTAGTCCTCAAAAGTTCTGTTTTATACCGATTTCTTATTTCGCAATAGCTCTTCCAGCAAACTTCACTATTAAAGAATCTAAATTCCTGATTGTTCTTGCTTTGGCAGAACATATACTAAAATTGGAACGATACAGATAAGATTAGCATGGCCCCTGCGCAAGGATGACACGCAAAATCGTGAAGCGTTCCACATTTTTATATCTCAACCATTTGCATTAAATGAGCTTAGCTCTGACCATAATCCGGTTATTTCTCAAATTCGTTGGTCGGGTTTGGAAAAAGTGCAATATGTTTATGACCTAAAAAACGCAAACTGGGCTCGTTTCCGTATGGAGGTAAGAAGACAGCTTCAAACCATTCCTATGACACTTGAAACAATTGCAGCCAAACAGGATGTTGACTCCATTGTTCAGCAATTTACAGAGCATGTCCTTAGTGCGGCTAATAATAGTATAACAAAAGTTGCGAAAAAAATCTATTGCCGTAAAGTCCCAGCTCAAACGTTGGAACTAATCAGAATAAGGAATATGAACAGAAGAAACTGGCAAAGATTCCGGCAAGCTGCTTCTCGCATTCAAGTAGCTCAATTGAATAAAATAATAAATAAACAAATTCAAGATAATCGAAATAAGGAGTGGAATAACAAGCTTAGCACACTTGATAAAGCCGCCAAACCCTTCTGGAATATAATAAAAATTGTTAAAAATAAATCCAAGGAGTTAGCTTGCATTAGAAGTGGTACAGAAACCCTCTACCTTCTTCACTGATACGGAAAAGGCGAAAGCGTTAGCTCTAAATTTCGCGCAAAATCACGTTGTCGCTCAAAATTTAAGAGATGCAAATACAAACTCCATCGTTGAACATGCTCTTCAAGCATTTAATTTAGCTATCTACGAAACTCCGCCAAATGAATTTATAACGAAATCAGACACAGAATATTTCGTAAACAATTTAGTTATTAATAAAACAGGCGGAATCGATCAAATTAAAAATATTTATCTTAAAAAATTGCCTAAAGAAAGGATAACATTTCTTACCTATATCATCAACGCATGCTTAAAAATGCAATATTTTCCTGATAAATGGAAAGTAGCGAAGGTTATTCCCATTCCAAAAGCAGGGAAGTCTCCCGATAAAACCGAAAGCTACAGACCAATAAGTTTACTAAGTGCTTTAAGCAAAATCTACGAAAAAGTTGTAAAAGAAAAAATTGTTCAAATCATTGAAGAAAATCAAACATATCCAAACGAACAGTTCGGATTTAGGCGAAATCACGGGACCTCACATCAAGTTCTTAAGATATGTAATATAATAAAAACTAACCGTGCAATAGGTAGATCAACAGGCATGATTCTACTAGACATCGAAAAAGCTTTTGATTCAGTGTGGCGCATAATGGGCTTACGTATAAAATGATAAATCTAAACTTTCCTCCATATCTCTGTAAAATTGTCAAAAGTTTTGTGTCAAATCGTTGTTTCAAAGTACATGTTAACAGTTAGTAGTGTGTCCGACATCATACATTTTCATGCAGGCGTACCCCAAGGCTCGGTCCTTGGACCCGTTTTATATAACTTATATACGTCCGATTTCCCGACTCTTCCGGAATGTGAAGCAGCCATATATGCTGATGACACGGCAATACTTTCCTCGCTTGAATTCGGTCTCAATATTGAGACGAATTTAAAAAATGCGACTAAAATATTGCAAGAATACTACGCAAAATGGAGAATAAAGCTTAACGCCGAAAAGATCCAAGCTAATCAGCTAATTATCAACGGAAATCCTATTAGATGGGAGCCTTCTGTTAAATATCTGGGAATACATCTTGACACAAAACTGACTTTTAAAGAACATAATATGAGGACACTTAAAAAATCAAATATTGCAATCAAAATGTTATATTGATTTATAAATAGAAATTCACTACTTTCAAACGAAAATAAGATTATAATTTACAAAACCATCTTTCAATCAATTCTCTTGTACGGATGCCAGGTGTGTGGTAAATGTGCTGAATGCCACATAAAAAAATTACAAACATCTCAAAACAAACTATTAAAAATGATAATACAATATCACTTATAATTATCCATTTAGTTATTTATTTATTTATTTATTTTCTTTTTCTCTTTTTTTTCTTTTTCTTTTCTTTGTTCTTTCAAATTGAGGTTTTTTTTTCGTTGTTTCCTCAGGATCTATTTTGTAAATTTAAAGCACCACTTGAAATTATATAAATGCTTTTTCAGTAGAAAGATATACATTTGTAAATCATATCTCTGTACAAATAATGTAAATTGTGCGATAGCAAAGTGTATATTATTAACGAAATAATAAAATATCAAATATCAAAATAAATTCCTGATATTTTGCGATTTTCTCCCTCTTCATATTATTTAGTGTTTCGGTGTACCACTCGTTTGTTTTATTTTTCCATTCTTTTGTAAATAAAAACATATTTGTTATTCTTATGAGTTCCTTTTCAATTATGCTACCTATTATACCCGGACTTTCGACATTGTATAGATACTCACGCATGTTGCTGTTTCTAATGTAATCCATAAATAGTCTTCTGATGTACCTTAGAGTTTTGTATGATTTTACGTTACATTATTTTATTAAATTAGTATTTAACGATAGTTGAATGAGTATTGCTTCGTGATCGCTCATTTTCAGGTCCCCATTCACATTCGCTGTTGTGTATGATCTCGATTCAGTTATAACATAGACAATTAAGGTTTTTGTATTGCTTGTGATTCTTGTAGGTTCGCTCACGATTTTTTGGCATTGGTTATCAATTTCAATCACGTTTTTAATGTTATTTTTGTAAAGATCTGATACGTCTAACCAGTCAATATTCATATCTGCGGCTATAATGAAACGTTTATTCGAATCTATAAGGTCCTCAATCCAGATTTTCATTTACTAAGTTGATTTATTATTTTTTTGATTTATTTCAAATTTGAAATATTTTACCGGTTGTTGGGGTTGGTGTTGTTGGTGTTGGTGTTGTTGGCGTTGGTGTTGGGGTTTACATGTTTACTAAGTTGATGTATTATTTTTTTGATTAATTTGAAATTTGAAATATTTTACCGGCTGTTATTGTTGGTGTTTGCGTTGGTGTTGGGGTTGGTATTAGTGTTGTTGTTAGAGAACGTTTTAATTATGTAAACTTGCTGGCGTGACTGCCAGTCACATACATTTTTATTTCAATCATAAAAGAAAGGAAAAAGGAAAAATATTGTTTGAAAGAAGAAGATAGATAGAGTAAGAAAAAGGAACGATACGGATGTATCTAATTTTTATTTTAGTACAGTTTATTTTAGACACAGTTTTTTTTTACAAGTTTTAGTAATGCATTCGCACTTCATAAGAATTGTGATACCCTAGATCCATGGACAAAACATTGGTCTGAGGGTGTTGGCTTTAGGCTGACAGTCACACCAACCTAACCTAACCTAACCTAACATAACCTAGTAATGCCTTTTTTTATTTACAACTGTTGACATTAGCATTAGTTAATTGTTAAAGCGTAGTTGTTTTGTTGTCGTTACCACTTCTTACATTGTGATATCTGAAATAGCTCACTGATATGTTATTTCGATTCATGATTGTTTAACCATTTCATCTCACTAACTCCGACTTAAAACTAATTGACTAACACCAGGTACAGTTTTTATTATTTTTGCACCAACACCACATTTATTAAAATTTATTACCGTTGTTTAGAAACCGTGTTTTGATTTATTTGATTAATAAATCTCCAAATATTTCCTAAATTGTTATATAGCAAAATGTACTTTTAAGTATATGAACATTTGTATATGAACATTTGTCTATACAATAAACATTTATATATATAAACACATTGGGTATATAAAGTCGAGTTAAGTAATAAGTATCTTTCATTATTTATAAATGCAATTACTTTGTTTTGTTTAAGTCTTTAAATAGTGTTTATTTGTTTATCTGATTATTTTTGATTATTTATATATTTAGATAAAAGAATATTTTTTCACTCTGTAGGGTGTGCTGTGTGGTCAATCAAGGTCTTATCAAACAGCATTTGATCCCTTATATGACACAATTCTAGGTTCTATATGGTTTGCGGGCGTTGCATTTGTATGTATCGCCGAAAGCGGCTGGCGTCTGCGTGGGAGCTTCTCGAAATGGTAAAAGGGTCCTCATCTCCTCAGTATCGAAGGAAGGAGGTCAAACCCAGGACCTCTAATTCAGACCATAACGTCGGCGATAATGAATGAAGATTTGAAGATTGGAATTACATACTTGAAGACAGACTTTGTGGGCTTTGTATATCCGGACGAGATCCACCATATCGAAGAAACTGCACGTTGTCTTAGAGCAATGAGCTGATGTGCTCATCCCGAGTAATCCTTATTTTGTCTTATTGCATTTGGTCCTAAGAGCATTTAATATTCCAGTTGGTACTTGCCATCATTGAATAGCATAGTTCAGTTTGCCTCACAAACGCCTCATTTTTCACCCGTAGCAGCAGTCAAAATGGCATGATTCGCCTCAAGAAACAGGACCCATTCTTGTCTCACTTTGAAGTAGGCTATACTTTGTCTTGCCATCTCACTGAGTCAGTTCAAATATCATCTATCGCCATCAGCAAGAACACGGGTCGAACTCCCTGTATAACTTCGAAAAAGTCGGTCAGCTGTTGACTATGCAGAACGAAGCATTCTGTGGCACTATACGATTCCATTGGAACACACTTTCTGGTAATAAAGTAAAGCTTTAGTATGTCACAGAATTTATAGGCTTCCAATTGTCCTTAGATGATCTGGCCCGTTCACAAGAAACCGAACATTGACGATGCGTTTCTGCAAACTCGTTAATCAGTTTTGAGATATTTTCGCCTTCATCAGTCTTTAAGGCTAAGTGGTTTATATCGACAGCTCGCTTTTTTTTTTAAATAACAAACCTCGTCCTCATGTCGATTAGTCCGTCGCGCATCATTTGTGCTCAGAAATTATCCAGCTTTTTAAAAGTCAGCTTACGGTCTAATGTTGCATCGAAGTCCATAGGGTAGTCAAAAAAACGTGGCGAATCCATCATAGCCCCTCAACTTTTAAGGGTTTCATCAATGAGCCTTAACTGAACGATCGGCTGTTCCAAATTTAGTTTTAGAGCCAGAGGTTTTTGAGCCAGCTTGCGGTCTACCTTTACATCGGAGTCCGTAGGATAGTTACGGAAACGTGTCGAATCTAGCATAGCCCCTTAACTTTTAAGGATTTCATCAATGAGCCTTAACTGAACGATCGGGTGTTCCATATTCAGTTTTAGAGCCAGAGGTTTTTGAGCCAGCTTGCGGTCTACCTTTACATCGGAGTCCGTATGATAGTTATAGAAACGTGTCGAATCTAGCATAGCCCCTTAACTTTTAAGGGTTTCATCAATGACCTTTAACTGAACGATCGAGTGTACCAAATTGTGGTTTTGTCACCGCTTTCTAAAACCCTTTGTAGTTGGAATACCGCAGGAGACTGTTTCTTGGCCCTTCTTTTTTCTAGCATTTCCGTTGGTTTTGAATGAATCGTATGATGTCCAGAGATGTTCTTGATGATGTTGCATGTTTTCGGCAACGACGACATTTTGCCATGAGAGGAAGAGTTTGTTGGAAGTTTACTGAAAGAAAAAGTACAAAACTATATATTGCCGGACAGGTGCAGGAAGCTTAATCTCAAATGACTGAATCACAGGTACAGCTAGATGATTTTGTTGACACATTGCTTACTGCATGTTTGCGGCAAGCAGCCCGTATACAACATTTATCTTATTATTAACATTTATTTTATTTTATTTACAGGATATATAATATATGTCTATGTATATTTTCATTTTATATAGATAAAATATTTTACAAGATATTTTTATTTTATCTAGATAAAATGTTTTATAGTATTATTTTTATTTTATATACACAAAATATTGTTTAAGATATTTTTATAAGATATTTTTATTTTTTTTAGATAAAATATTTTATATCAATATTTTTATTTTATGTACATAAAATATTGTTTAAGATATTTTTATAAGATATTTTTATTTTATATAGATAGAATATTTTATAGAATATTTTTTAAAGATATCTTTATTCTATTTAGACAAAAAGGTATAGTAAAAAGTTTAAGCTTAATGAATAAATATCCGTACCTATACGAATATCAATGTTGGTGCAGCTTAAAATTTAAATTCATGTACCAAGTGACTCTCTGACGAATACTTTAGTAAACGTTTTTTTTTAACTTCTCATTTACTGAGTTGGTAAAGTAATTGGTGCAACAATGAAAATATTTATTTACAATATTTATTAAAGATGTAAGATGTGTGTACGTGTTTGTGTACGTAGCGTATACAAGCGAGTCGATTGATCGATTCGCTATTCCTACCAGGGGGATAAATCAGCCTCGTGGAGCGGTTTTTGTCTTAACTATATACGCTAGCCTAAAATATAAGAGAAAGGCGCAATAAATACTAAGGTTTGGAGACATCTTCTTACGTTTTTGGTGCATGTCAGCTTACGGATACATTCAGTTCATTCTGAAAAATTCTAGCGGGTGGAACACCAATATTGAATACTTCACGATAATAATTTCGTTGGCGCTCTGGGGATATTTCTATTCCCTGAACGAAAGGACGAAATTATGTCTTAATGGTTTCTTTTTGAAAAAAACCAGCAGAAATCTTTTGTGTAATCAAATTTGGCAAAAAATACTGCATTAGGTTTGGAAAATACGACAGAAACTTTGGAAATTATGCCAGGTTTTTGTGAAAAAAGGGGGAAATGACCCAGTGGTTAGTGCGCTCGATTACTGACCGAGGAGTAACAGTTTAGAATCTCGCCAGGGCCCAGTAACACCTATAGTTTTTTTTCATTGCCTACACCACCCTTACGACATTTCAACCGTAATTCCCGCCATGCCAGTAATGCGCATCAGTTATTTTCCTCTATGTCTGAAAATAGGTTAACGGGAAATACTGAGAATCCTTTCTTACATGTCCAACACGAATGTGGAATGGCCCTTCCCCGTTGTTTTTCCTACCCATATCAATTCACAAACATTCAAAGTCAACGTGCGTCGTCGTTTCTCCGCTCCCATCCCTATCCCTATCCCCATTGAGCATCTCTACATTATAAGGGTACTAAAAATACCAAACAGACCTAACGATAGACAATAACTCTATGTAGCTGAACCGTTTAAGCTCAGACCTACACACCTAAATAAATAATCGTTCTTATTCGATTTGCAATCTTTCTTAAGTAATGAGTTGTAAGCATATAAAGAAAGCAGAAAATCTTTTACTGCTGAATTTATTAAACCAACTTTTTTTTGTAGATTTGAATCCTACCATTGATTCCGACAAACTTACCCTCACAAAGAAATCTTGACATGCGCGCCCTTAACCAATACTTTACGAGGTTTCTCTCCAGATGTAAAAAAAAGAATACGAATACCTCTCAAGAAAGCTTTTCTTTGGCATACTCATGGTAACACGATTACTTGTGGATTTGTTTTTCCAATTATTGACGGTTGGGGGCTTACCCCTATCGGCCAGTAACTGTAGCTTATTGGTGATGTAGACACACAGAAGTTGTGTGCAGTTCATTTCAAGAACAATATTTTAAATGCCGAGTATCTACGGTTTACTCTTTGGACCAGAACATAGTTGTAAAACTATAAAACAACAAGGACAGGCTAGAGTCCGCTTGAGCAATAGGTTGCATACCTTGTTCTTATTGCTATACCCGAAAAAGTGGGCGTGGAAAACATCGTAGTAAGGATGAATTGTCAATAAGGATAGGTTCTAGATATTCGGTCTTAATATAATCGTCCGGGCCGGCCTGCTCTATCGACATTAATGCCAACTTTCTTCCCAAACGAGCAAATATCACCAAGAACATGCTGATGGGTATATTGACAGCAGTCCCTACCATGAGAGGTACTCAGAACATTGTGTTGGACTCGTTGTTGTTTCCAGGTGGCATCAGTCATGAAATCCCATAAGTATGGCGGTCTAGGCACTCATTCGGTAACCGCCACTACGTTGGTATGCTACCGAGCGAAAAAAAGGGTTGGGAAAGCAGCGACAACAATCGAATAGGTGGTCGTCTTTAGAATTTTATTGTGAGTAGTAAAGTAAGTATTAGGTAATAGCGCCCAAAAAAATGTCGAACAATTTGTTGTTGTAAATTTATTCAGCCCTTTGGGAGTTGTTTTCTTATCAGGGTTCGTTTTCATAACAAACAATTAATCCCAAAATAACAGGTCGAAATATTTGAAAAGGAAATAATGCCCAAAACAGGAAATATCACCTAAAACAATGAAGACGAATGGCCTCCTGTACACATTGCACTGGCCCAGGCCTACCTGCAATGTAATCTTTATAATTTAGGTGATATGAAGTTTTAGGCCTTAAGCCATTTCTTTTCAGGCTTTATTTCCGTATCGTTGTTTTTGCATGATTTTGGACCCTTTTGGGCTATATTTCCAAATTGATTTGGGCGTTATTGCCTAACTAAGATACTACAGGGCCCCGGCGTGATTTGGACCTGAGACCCCTTCGTTCAATTCTTGCTGGGCTTTATTTCCATATCGTTTACTTTTGGGCGGTTAGGGATTTTCTCGAGCGATATTTCCAAATCGATTTGGGCGTTCAATTCTTGTTGGGCTTTATTTCCATATCGTTTACTTTTGGGCGGTTCGGGATTTTTTCGGGCGATATTTCCAAATCGATTTGGGCGTTATTGCCTTACTAAGGTACTACTGGGCCCCGGCGTGATTTCGACCTGAGACTTTTGGGCGGTTTGGGATTTATTCGGGCGATAATTTTAGATCGATTTCGGCATTAGTCGCTTGGGAGTTATTGCCGAACGCCAATTGATACTTTTGGACGTTTGTGAAATGTTAGGTAAAGGGGGTGCGGGGGGCATTTTTCACTGGGCCCCGGCGTGATTTGGACCTGAGACACTTTCGCTTTATTTTTATATCGTTTACGGTTTTGTATTTTTTCGGGCGATATTTCCAAATCGATTTAGGCGTTATTGCCTAAATAAGGTACTACAGGGCCCCCGCCGTTATTTGGACCTGAGATCGCTTCACTCAATTCTTGTTGGGCATTATTTCCATATCGTATATTTTTGGGCGGTTAGGGATTTTCTCGGGCGATATCACCAAATCGATTTGGGCGTTATTGCCTTACTAAGGTACTACTGGGCCCCGGCGTGATTTGGACCTGAGATCCCTGCACTCAATTCTTGTTTGACTTTATTTCCATATCGTTTGCTTTTGGGCGGTTTGGGATTTATTTGGCCGATATTTTTAGATCGATTTCGGTATTAGTCGCTTGGGCGTTATTGCCTAACGCCATTTGATACTTTTGGACATTTCTGAGACTTTTGGTAAGAAGGGCTTGATTTGGACCTGAGACCACTTCACTCAATTCTTGTTGGGCTTTATTTCCATATCGTTTACTTTTGGGCGGTTAGGGATTTTCTCGGGCGATATTTCCAAATCGATTTGGGCGTTATTGCCTTACTAAGGTACTACTGGGCCCCGGCGTGATTTGGGCCTGAGATCCCTTCACTCAATTCTTGTTGGGCATTATTTCCATATCGTTTACTTTTGGGCGGTTAGGAATTTTCTCGAGCAATATTTCCAAATCGATTTGGGCGTTATTGCTTAACTAAGGTACTACTGGGCCCCGGCGAGATTTGGTCCTTTTTTTTACTGGGCCCCGGCGTGATTTGGACCTGAGACACCTTCGCTTTATTTTTATATCGTTTACGGTTTTGTATTTTCTCGGGCGATATCACCAAATCGATTTGGGCGTTATTGCCTAACTAAGGTACTACTGGGCCCGGCGTGATTTGGACCTGAGACCCCTTCGTTCAATTCTTGCTGGGCTTTATTTCCATATCGTTTACTTTTGGGCGGTTAGGGATTTTCTCGGGCGATATTTCCAAATCGATTTGGGCGTTATTGCCTTACTAAGGTACTACTGGGCCCCGGCGTGATTTGGGCCTGAGATCCCTGCACTCAATTCTTGTTGGGCATTATTTCCATATCGTTTACTTTTGGGCGGTTTGGGATTTATTCGGGCGTAATTTTAGATCAATTTCGGCATTAGTCGCTTGGGCGTTATTGCCTAACGCCAATTGATACTTTTGGACGTTTGTGAAATGTTAGGTAAAGGGGGTGCGGGGGGGGGGGGGGGGGGGGCATTTTTTACTTGGCCCGGCGTGATTTGGACCTGAGACACCTTCGCTTTATTTTTATATCGTTTACGGTTTTGTATTTTTTCGGGCGATATTTCCAAATCGATTTGGGCGTTATTGCCTAACGCCAATCGATATTCTTGGAAGTTGGTCCGACTTTCGCCAGACGTGGTGCAGAGGCGGACAAAAAATTTAAGGTTTTACTGTTCCCGGCATAATTTGGACCTGAGACCCCTCGCTAAGTTGTCCAACGCATCACCACTGAGTTTTGGTTTAGTTAATTTTTTTCCAAAATCTGCCTGCCATTTGTTAAAATATTTTGCTTAAGTTTTTGCATCATCCGCAAATACATACCCACCCTGTAAGCTTTAAAGCATTTCCGTATGCTAAAAATAAAGTGCACGCTCCACCCCACTACACATACCCAATAAATTGAATTAATATGGTCTGGCATTTTCCATGAATCTCACTAATTGCATTTCCATCCACTTCTGCGACGTCTGTGTGGTTGTTTTTTTTCATGCTGCTGTCTCCACCCTAAGTGGGCTTTCCACAAATCACCAAATACATATCTAAATTTCTGAGAATCGTGTTACATATACACGAATTTCTATAAAATGTTACGGCAACCCTGACAACCAAACTTTTTCCCAAGTCAGTAAGTAGAAAACGAAAGAGATGGTATTTTTAATTAAACAACACCACTGTCAGAAGGAGTACCAACGTATATAACCGCGCGATAACACCAACCACATACAAATACGTCGAAAAAATATTTTCATCTATTCACGTTTCTTGGTATCAAAATCGAATCCAGCACAAGCTAGCTGCGAGGGTGTGCATGCGACTGTATATGTGTATGCGACGTTGAAAAATTATCGTGGCCCCCAGAGTCCCAC
This sequence comes from Portevinia maculata, assembly GCA_949715645.1. Taxonomy (NCBI): domain Eukaryota; kingdom Metazoa; phylum Arthropoda; class Insecta; order Diptera; family Syrphidae; genus Portevinia; species Portevinia maculata. The sequence goes on from OX454529.1 coordinate 2,258,059, forward strand.
ACCACAAAAAAAAACAACAAAACCAACAAGGACGACGACAATACAGAAAAATACAAAAAAAAAAAAAAAACCCAAACATAACCCAAAGAAATATAACCTGCTCTTATTATTATTATTTTCGGCTTTTCTCGTTCCTTATTGTGCAAAGTATGATCCGGTTTCGTTTCTCGTGCTATTCTCAGTTAACGTAAATTTAACTAGAAAATAATAAAAAAATAAATTAACCAAAAAAAACACACCAACGAAAAATCTATTCGAAAGTAAGTGAAGCAAAATCTTGTGACTTAAGTGATGTTCTTAAACCTCCCTCCCCCTTCAGTAAAAAAAAAAATCATAACCTGAAACCTCATTTCACGCCTCTAAATATAGGCAGTTGTTTCATTTATTTAAAATAATTTTACTAAAACAAAACTTGTGCGAAACTCGCAAAAAAAAAATATAATCGCATCAGTGTTCCATAACGGTACAAGTATTTTAAAACGTATTCACCTAATACGGTTATTTCTTCCAATGCAACTTGTTCTTCTCCACCCTTAAATAGTTTAACAGTGTAAAAAAAATTAATTCACTAAAACAAAAGTTAATTAATTAATTGAATTTTTTCGTCGTTTAAAACAAATGTGACCGTTGTACGTGAAACTTAAATTCCCTAAAAATACAAGAAATTATTTAGTATTTAATATTTTTCATAAATACAAATCAGTACGAGCGAGCGAGAGGGTCAAATAAAAATCGTTAAAAGTGCAAAAAAAAAACGAGGAAAAAAGAAACTATTTTGGACAAGGGTAACATACATAATATGATATAAAGAAAAAATCAAGAAAAATATTAAGACAAACGTAGTAAAATGGGGGCCATTCCACCAGGGAAAAAGAAATACATCACCAAGACATTTTCAGACAGAAGGGGAGGCTCACCTTTCGACATATTTAGCAAACAATAAATAATTTGCAATAAATAAACCGAAAAGCAATTGATGTTTGCCCCGATTCGTATCTGACTTTTGCAATTGTACAACTGCTCTGTGTGTGTGTGCGAGCGAATGTCTGAGTATATGTGAGTGGCAATCAATTACCGCCAAAAAATATTCACCCCCTACATTGGGGTGTGATGCTATAAATATATATACACATATATTTGGTTTTGTATATTTTAATTTAGGAAGTCAAGCATGCTTGCGCAAAAATACCGATATATGTACGAAAGCGTATGTCGGTCGTGTTCGCGTAAGGGGTTCAAATTGACGTTTAATAAAATACATAATTAGATTAGGTCATTGAGCCACGTGCATTGTCGGTTGGCTATCAATGAATCAAACGGGCATTTCATAGAATTCGATATGCTCAAAGTAATCTAAGTGTTGGTGGTATCTTAACCCACCTATCGGCCTCCTGATGACTGTAAAAGCAATTGAAAATGACGCACCACCTGTTGCCACATTATTGATAAAAATATCTACCGCTGCGATTATCGATAAATGAATGGATGCACAATTTATAAACAATCCCGCTTCAGATTATTGGATTTATGAAAGTTTTACTAATGCGTGCGGATTTTTTCTTTTTTTTGTTTCGAAATCATTTGGGTTGAGTTGTGGCAAAATTTGTGGAAAAATCAATACAATCAATCTGGCTCTTAATCCATTCATAAAAATGTACCTATTTCCTTGTGTTTTTCTGTATTCCCAGTGTGGGCACCAAGCTACCTAGCTGCTCCAACCATTTGCTTGTGCGAAATGGAAGGGACCTACAATTTAAAGCTGGTTCCGAACGGCGAATTTGAGAAGCTGACAGTTTGATACTTTTGCATGTTTGTCAGACGTTCGCAAGAGGTGCGGACCTGAGACCGATAGATTAGTAGCCCAACACTCCTTTTGACTTTTGACGTTTGAATTAATGAATTAGTTAAATTATTATTGGTCCTTATGCGGACGCTCTAAGCTTATAATTATTGCCTTTTGGGCCTTAAAACTATTTTACAATCGAATCGTACATAATTTATTAATAAATAGAGAATATTTCTTTATCAAATTTAAAATTTTTATTTATATAATTGACAACCATAAGTGATGATCGGCCTTATAAGGGTTACGTAGCAGATGACTTTCACTCTGTGGAGTCAAGTTGACTGCTATGAAGCAGTCTCCTTGTGAGAGCGAACGTATTTCTGTGTGGAAGATGCGTCTGTTTAACAAATGTCACTAGCATGGTGGCCTTCTCTAAGTCAAGCCTACAACATCACCCAACTCAATCGACTCCAGAGGTCGGCTGGTGCAACCGTCGTTCTTCGGTCGAGTCCGACCGATGCTATTAGTGTACTTCTAAACCTCCTCTCTCTCAAACTTCACATCAGACTTACTTCGTCCTGCACCGCAAAACGGCTCAGGGAATCTGGATTCTGGTTATCTAAGCTACCCGGGGGACCTTACTGCAACTGCTACTGACCACACAACCTTAACAAAGCCGCCCAAGTCTATTTCCCACCCAGAACGGAATGGAAAAATGAAACGCTTTCAACGAACCACCAGGTAGCGATAACCGCCGTATCGAAACTGGTATGTTGAGTCGGCCGAGTATGCCGAGTCGGCGCGGGTGTCTACTCAGTGGAACTGAACATATCCAAACCGTTCTGACTCCCGGATTCGTCTAGTGTATTCCAGGCGGACCTAGCTATCAGGGAGGCTAGTCGCTAGTTTTAAACTGTACCTACCTCGTCTAAGGTCTTCTGTGGACACCATTCAATATTTTTAGATACCACTCGTTCTGGCCCTGGGTGACTACGGAAAGGGGATACTCACCATTTACCCCATAACCAAGAGAGATGTTGTTATCTTCATTGATGGCCACGCAGCTATAAAACCTCTCGACTCAGACTCCATATCATCCGAAGAAGTCGCACAGTGTTAAGACGCAATCACTTGTCTTAGCGGCCACTTCAACATCACTCTCCCCTGGGTGCCCGGTAACAGTCACATAGAGGTAGCACGCCACGGTACCCTTGACAGCTCCCTTGCAGAGACAGTCCCATAACAGCTCCTATGGGAAATGAAAAAAAAACACAGAAGTAGCAAAGATTGATCGAACAAGAAGTTCGAAGATCCGAGGAAGCCTTCACGCCAAAGATCCTATCTCGAAGACAATGGAGCGCCACCGACTCAGCTGGTTCTGTTATGTTCAAAGGAGAGATCCTACGAACCCTGTCAAAAACGTGAGGGAGAGGCCAGCCTTAAAAAACTCCTGGATCACACAAATGCAGCGACGCCAGCATTTGATTGGCATCAGCGACGAAGAAATCGAGAGGCCTTCTGTTATTTTCTGAAGTCGAACCGGCGAAACCCACAGGCTGGTCAGTAGGGATGCAGTTAAGTGGGAGGGTTATGATTCCTTTAAGTTCGAACCGGCGAAACCCACAGGCTGATCAGTGGGGATGCAGTTAAATGGGGGCGTTATGATTCCTTTAATCCAGATCACATCCTCACCGTCATTAAAGGAGAAGAAGAAGCATCTCATTTGGATTGTCTGAGTCGCGGAACATTTCCCTATGGGCTAGATGGCCCTTCGGTGTTCCAAACCATCAACCAGTCCTAGAGCAGTAGTCCAGTTAGCTCTGGAGTAAGGTTTTGGTCCGAAGGACGCGGATTTTGACCCAGCCCTAGCTAGCTCATCCGCAGATTCGTTGCCTGCAATATCCTGGTGGCTACTCATCCAAGTCTCACCTTTTTGTATCTGTCTATAGGGTTAGCAACCCATCGTGCCAGCACCCGACTGTCATAGAGTCCATTGAATAGGAGCACAGTGTTTAGAGTGCAGCTTGACTTTCAGACTCAGTCGAATCCCGGCGAAAATATGGTTCGGGAATACAATTGGCCCAATCTTGTTCCGAGGCTGGTTTGGTGGACCGACGGGACCAAAATAAAATCTGGAGCTGGTGTCTTTACAAATACAAAATTGGACCCAAAACCAAAGTCTGGATATCTATGGGAATGTGTCCCACGGTTTTCGATGCCATTGAGATCTGCGCTGATTTAAAGAGGGAATTACAGGCGCTGGAGTACACATCCTTTCAGATAGGCCAGCAGCATCACAAGCTCTGTCATCCAATACAATGAACTCTGTGACTGTAAAGATAGGCTACGCTGCCTTGAAAAATCAAACTTAGCACAACAAGGTCTAACTTGGATGGGTACTTGCCCACCGGGGTATTGCAGTCTATGAATCAGCAGACAAACTAGAGCTGGATCAGAAACTGCGTTCTTAGGAACAGAACCTTGTTGCAGAGTCAATCGGACTGCTGTTTTAAGGCTGATTGAAGATCGGGAATAACAACTTCGCCTTCTCCACTGGGGAAGTGTCCCTGACTGAAGACAATCCCAACGAATAATCAGGCATTACTTCCTTCCTCAAGTACTTGTTCTTAATTTAAGGCGAGGTTACGACCAGGATTAGGGATCATAACCCTCCCACTTAACTGCATCCCTACTGATCAGCCTGTGGGTTTCGCCGGTTCGACCTTAAAGGGATCATAACCCGCCCGCTTAACTTCATCCCTACTGGGCCGCTTCGACCTCAATTGATATCAGTTACGGGAGGAGGTCTTACCATGGATATTTCCGTTATTCAAATAGGAATCATTGGAACGAGCTGTTGTCCTCAACGTGAGCCTCGGAACTCTGGGTTCCATATCGCTTCTTTCGCTAGCTTTTCCGATACTCTTCCAATGATACTTCTGCATTTTTTCGTTCTTCTTGAAGCGTATCTAGTACAATCTCGTGAACGTGCTCTACTGCTGGACCGAATCGAGTGCAGTCCAACGGACAAAGGAGGCGTGAAAAGGAAAAGTCTGCCACAAGCCAAGACACTGACCATTAACTCGCTTTTCTGAAGTGCTGCAAGTAAGCAGACCGCTGTTTTCGAAATGTTCAGCTAGGTAGGTAGTTAGATAGTTAGGTAGTTAGGTAATTATGTAGTTAGCTAGTTAGTTAGCTAGTTAGTTAGGTAGGTAGGTTGATAGGTAGGTATGTTGATAGGTAGGTAGGTAGCTAAGTATTTTAATACTTAGATAATTAGGTAGTTAGGTAATTATGTAGTTATCGAGTTAGTTAGGTAGGTAGGTAGTTAGTTAGGTAGTTAGGTAATTATTTAGTTAGGTAGTTAGTTAGGCAGGTAGGTAGTTAGGTAGTTAGGTAATTATGTAGTTAGCTAGTTAGTTAGCTAGTTAGTTAGGTAGGTAGGTTGATAGGTAGGTATGTTGATAGGTAGGTAGGTAGCTAGGTATTTAAATAGTTAGATAATTAGGTAGTTAGGTAATTATGTAGTTATCGAGTTAGTTAGTTAGGTAGTTAGGTAATTATTTAGTTAACTAGTTAGTTAGCTAGTTAGTTAGGTAGGTAGGTTGATAGGTAGGTATATTGATAGGTAGGTAGGTAGCTAGGTATTTAAATACTTAGATAATTAGGTAGTTAGGTAATTATGTAGTTATCGAGTTAGTTAGGTAGGCAGGTAGTTAGCTAGGTAGTTAGGTAAATTTTTGGTTAGCTAGTTAGTTAGGTAGTAAGATAATTATTTAGTTAGCTAGTTAGTTAGGTAGGTAGGTAGGTAAGTAAGTAAGTAAGTAAGTAAGTAAGTAAGTAAGTAAGTAAGTAAGTAAGTAAGTAAGTAGGCAGTTAGGTAGGTAGGTATTTAGTTAGGAGTGTGGCGCCTGGTAGTGCAACATGACGCAATTAGCGTGTGGGCGCCGTTTTAATTCCGCCACTCAAGTAAGGAAGGGTGTCAGCTTGTGTTTCCAATCCATCCTCTGGAGTTGAGGAATGAAATGATGTTGGAGAATTTTGCATTACCAAAAGCACGACTAATAGGTCGTCAGAGAAGGCTTTGCTGGGTTTGCGTTATTGGTTCTTGCTAGAGCCGGACATTCGCAAAGGAAACAATGAAAGGTTTCCTGTTGCAATGGGTCCTTGCCACTGCGGCTGTGGGGATGGAATGGAATACCCAACTTGGCGGCGTGGGTGCCGACAGGCCAATGCCTTGTGTTGAGTGCTACAGTTCTTTCTGCTTAGGGTGCTTCATCTGGATTTCGCTGTTGAAAAGTAGTCCCGGAATATTTTTGCTTTGACAAACCCTACGGGAGGAGAGATTTTCTCCGCAAGGGAGCTATATTCAACTTGGTTTTGTATGTGGTATCTCACAATTTTCCCGTTTTTGGTTTTGTTTACATCAACTTCCTTTGCGTTGTTTTGCATCAACAACCATATTTCTTACAATTGCTACCACGTGAAGTGGACGGCTGGAGTTACAGCGCTGTTTCACGGTTCGCCACAACCGATCATCAGACTCCTTTTTCCTATGGTACTGGTCTGTTTTTTTTTTTCTTGTGTCCCGGAAATCCATTTACTTCCACTGGGATTCGAACCTAGACCAGCTGCTTCTCAGGCAAGCACTCATCCACTGTGCCATTGAAGCCACGAGTTTCAGTTCATCCAGTTTGTACTCGTATTTATACCCTATTCTAGGGGTATATTAATTTTGACGCATAGTTTGTAACATACCTTAATATTGCCCGTAGACCCCTAAAAGTTACTATATTTATGATCAGCATCGATAGTAATGTCGATCTAGCCATGTCCGTCCGTCCGTCCGTCCGTCCATCCATCCGTCGGCAAAAATTAGGCCTTTAAACTGGACCTAGAGAGCTGAAATTTTAACCATATACTCTGTAGGGTCCCGAAATAATCAAGTTTACGAATTTTTGAAATCCGCCCACAGACACGCCCACAAACTCCAAAAAACCAAATTTTGGGAAAAATCGAATTTTGAGCTAGAAAGCTGAAATTTTTTATATATGATCTATGACTCCTAAAACAGCTCGGGATACAAAATTTTCAAAATCCGCCCACTGACACGCCCATAAATAAATAAAACAATTTTTTTGAAAATCCAAAGTTTGAGCTAGGGAGCTGAAATTTATAATATACTAACTGCACCTGCCCGGCTTTGCCCGTGCCCGAGAATTCTATTGGCCAATATGTTCGAGTAGACTTCCTTATAATTGTCTATAGCGGGTATCCGGCGTATGTTACTGCGCCTAAAAAAGAAGACCGATTTTGACCAAAGTTCACAGAAACACTCTCAGGCCAATACCGAAGATTGCCTGATTTGAGCTCAACCGGTGAAAGGGACTGCACGTTTTTCTCCGCATGGCTTAGGCCGCTCACACAACTTCGTTGTTCCGTTTAGGGTAGGTGCTTGTTGTCTGGCAGGCGCCTATGTCACCTTACTTCTGCGAATCAAACAACAAAGCGAAAATAAAAAACTTCGATTGAATTACTTTTCATTCACTTCCACACCGATTGTTATCAATGTTGGAAAAGCAACTTTCCGATGTCCGATTCACAAAAAAATTGCAAAAAATTTCAATAAGAGTTATTTGAATAAAATATTGTACACACGATATCTCAAGAATGAAAGTGCGCACAAATTCCACAATAAGCTTGAAACGTTCGTGTGGTCTCCCTCTTTCCTATGCTTGTTCGGATAACAAAATAAGTGACGTCTGTACGGTCTCTGTATCTGCGTCTTAATTTACACGAATACGCACATTTGCATGTGTATTCACTCAAATGCCCATATCTCACACACCGATGCAGATATAGCCAAACATAACAACCTTCGTGCAGACGTCGCCTTTCATGGAAAAAAATTTCATTGGAATCGGTTAACGCGTTTGGCCAAACACCGGCAACAAACACAAATATGGATTGATTTTTATATATAGAAAATATTACACAAAAAAACTTTTTATTATTTCACTTAAATTTGTTTTTTTTTTTTCAAAGCACATGATACCTACTAATGAAACACACAGTGTATAAATACATTGTCAATTTTTTTTTCTTTTTTAAGAAACACATAATTTACACACCGATGCAGATACAGACATCGCACATACATAACATCCTTCGTATAGACGTCACCTTTCTTTAAAAAAAAATTTCATTGGAATCGGTGAACGCGTTTGGCCAAACACCGGCAACAAACGCAAATATGGATTGATTTTTATATACATATATATATAAATAGATATAGATATATTCTCATATCAATTTTAATTCACAAAAACTCACAAAATCGCAATGAAGAAATCCGAATCCGACAGCGCCACCAAACATGAAACAAAATTGGCTTCTCCATTGATCGATAATAGATGGCGTTACGTTGCGTGTCTATCTGACAGTTCAATTGTGATACGATATGTTACATTCAAATGTGATTCTTTATTTGGTTGTTGCCAAAATAAATAAATACAAAATGAAAAAAAAAAATTAAAAAAAAATCGAAAAAAACCTGTCGTAACACGCTGGGTGGTCAAAATAATCCCAGTGGAAGTAAATGGATTTTCGGGACACAAGGAAAAAAAACACAGAGCAGTACCATAGGAAAAAGCAGTCTGATGATCGGTTGTGGCGAACCGTGAAACAGCGCTGTAACTCCAGCCGTCCACTTCACGTGGTAGCAATTTTAAGAAATATGGTTGTTCATTCAAAAAAACGCAAAGCTATGTTCAGTTCCGCTGAGAAGATAGCCGCGCAGTGTCGATAAAATGCGATACCTGGTGTTGCATTGGAAACGCTTCATTTTTCTATTCCTTCCTTGTTGGTTATTTAGTCGGTTGCAGTCGCAGACAGATCCCCGGGTAACAGGTGAAGCTCCTTACTGTACACGCATAGTTTTGATGACCAGAACCCAGACTCTCTGAGCCTTACTGCGCTGCAAGATGCAATAAATCTGATGTGGAGGTCAAGAGATAGAGCGAGAGACAGAACGGAGGCTTAGAAGTACATTATGGGCTTCGGTCGGACTCGACCGATTCCGAGATTCCCCCAATTTTTAGAGTTCCGTAGCCAAATGGCAAAAAACGGAATCCTTATAGATTCGTCATGTCTGTCTGTCTGTCTGTCTGTCTGTCCGGGAATGTCACAGCCACTTTTTTTCTAATCTTTTGTGGATGATGTTGAACAGCTCGACGAAGGATAGTATGCCGTCATGTCGTGCAATAAATCTCGTTTCCCAACACTCAAACATTCTGTACGTCTAAAAAGCATCTGCGCGTTATTACCGGTACATTTCCGAAAGATAAATTATCATCCACAATGACGACGGCGAACTCCACAGGCATACAGTAAGGATGCAATGATGTTTTGTTCACTACCTCATCGTCAAAGCGAAAGAAGAATACCATCTATGTCGGCCACAAGACCTGTTGCTGCAATAACCGCTCGGGCGGACATTAGAATGTTTTCAGAATTTTCAATCTCTGCCGATTTGTCTATTTTTGAATGTGTAGGACGAAAGACGCATTTCCATTTCCTCGTTTCAATGCAGCACAACTTCCTGTATCTCCCAAAAGGAAATTGCACGGAAGTCTATGTGATTGTGCGACGTTGATTGGATACCAGCTCCGCTGAAAAACCAACTATTGACTTTTCTCAAATACCTTTTAGACAAGGAAAGCTTACTTTTCGTTTCACCTTTATTGTGTCTGTATTCGAATGCAAATTTCTTCTACATCCATAGAATTGATTGCAATACTGCAGATCTGATATGAATCTCCCGTCACTCTGAATGAGCGTAAACTTTTATTGGGGTGTGGAAAAGCTTATTGTTAAACAGGTCATCTGAATTTATGGATGCCCGACGAACCCCAGTTGACTTTGTTAATTAATTTCTTTTATGCTATCAATTTAATTGGCAAATTTATCACAGCCGTATTTTATACGAGATGAGTTAATTGGCTTTAAAGTTTCAAGTTAGCACATTAAAAACATTTATGTTGTGTGGTGGATTTAATTTTAAAATTAGGTTGTTACTTTTGTTGGCGATGCAATTATAGATTGTTCGAAGAGTCGACACTTAATGTGGTTTAACCATTCGGCGCCATTTGAAGTGGTCAAATAAAGGTCTGCTGGACAGGCGATGGGTATAGGGGACTCGAATTTTATTGAGGATGCTTCGAGAAGAGGCTTAGAGGCGATTTCGACCAAAAGATTTGACAAGATAGAGCCAGCCCATGGAAAGCCTTCTGAAGAATAGTTTATCTGCCTTTGTTAGCATCTCCTTATCATCATTATAGAGGCAGGTCCATCCTCAATATCAATGAGGACAGCAAGTGCGTTAAACCAGCGACACCGCCTTAAACGCACTCTGGACATTTGAACCAAGCACTTAGTGGATTTGGCTTTTTGATAGGCGTTTTGCAATATTCAGCTAGCGTTGTACATCAATCAATTTCATGAGGCCTTTTGCAAGAAATGATGTTTGGGTTTTAATCGTAAGCCCTTTGGGGCGACCAAAGGTAGCCTTCCGGGGCCAAATAACGTGTAACCGTTTTTTCCACTGCTCCACCTCTTGGGAACGTTGAAGCCTAATATTTATTTATTTTTAAAGGTAACATTGGGAATAGAGATAAGGCGGTCTTACCTCTCCTCTGGCATTATAGTGGCTCAGTGCGAGGTTTGAATCTCATTCAGGAACACCTTCTATGGTTTTCACAGCCCGAAAGCCTAAAAAGCTTCCAGGAGTACAAACTGTGGGGAGAAGCGCCATTTCGAATCGGCGTTAAAGTGTAATTCCCATCTATCTGTATCAAAAATATAGCTTCGCACACAACCGGTTGGAGTGGCTAGGTTTAAGCCCTAAGACCGGTTAATATCTCTCCTCCAAGCTAGAGCGGCGTTAAAGCGTAGTTCGCACACACAAACGGTTGGGCGGCCTAGGTTTAGGCCCTAAGACCGGCCAATATCTCTCCTCCAAGCTAGAGGGCTAGGGAAAGTCTAAATAACTTCCAAGAGTACAAACTGTGCGGAGAAGCACAATTTCGAAGCAGCGTTAAAGTGTAGTTCCCCTATATCCGTATCAAAAATATAGCTTCGCACACACAACCGGTTGGAGGAGCTAGGTTTAGGCCCTAAGACTGATCAATATCTCTCCTCTAAGCTAGAGGGCTAGGGAAAGTCTAAAAAATATCCAAGAGTACAAACTGTGGAGAGAAGCGCCATTTCGAGTCGGCGTTAAAGTGTGGTTCCCCTCTATTCGTATCAAAAATATAGCTTCGCACACATAAACGGTTGGAGGAGCTAGGTTTAGGCCCTAAGACCGGTCAATACCTCTCCTCTAAGCTGGAGGCAACGCTAGCTCAATAAACCCTTGCAAGGAGTATAGCAAATTTTCTTTAGAGATTTGATGATGACAGCTGTCGTTCTCTTCCTTGCAATTATTTTCGAAGCGGTCCGCCACTATTCACTAAATAAAAATATCCAAATATTAGGCAGGGTCTGAAACCTAGCTTCTCCAACTATTTGCTTTTGCGAAGTGGAAAGGACCTACAATTTCAACCCGAATCCGAACGTCAAATTCGAGAAGCTTCTCATAAAAATTCATACTCTTGGAAGTTTGTCAGACGTTCGCAAGTGGTGGGGCAGTGGAAGCAACTTTTTAGGTGTTACTTGGCCCCGGTGGGGTCTGAACTAGTGACCATTAGACTACTTGTCCAACACACTGACCTCTGCGCTACTGCGCCCACCGCCACTATTCGAGTGTCAACAGAGTACGTCCAGCCTATTCCTAGGATTAGCAGAAACACGCTGGCGTCCTCCTGTTTGCCACAGAATCTCTGGTCCTGTCCGCGCCTGGTAATCACTATCTTGAAACATATTCTTCTCGCGGAAATGAAGAGGATGGCATTGCAAAAAAAAACCGATAAAAAAACCGTTAAATGAAGAATTTCCCTTCTAAAATGGTTCTAAGTGACAGAAGAAAATCTGAAAAATAAAAAATCTCTTCAACGACAGACTTCTCTCGACAACGGCGATGACTTATTTGAACCCTTCGCAGTACAACTATCGCAGTTTAAGGCAAACAAACCACCTAATGTGTTTGTTCAAAGGATTATTTGGCACCATCCCCACCCATTTTACAGGACTTAATAAGCAATTACCTTCCCAAAGCTGTCCGCATCGGATTTGTGTGGATATTTTGTGCATCCATGAAGTGATGGCACATTTTTCCATTGTCTGTGTGAAACCAAAACTTCAGGCTTGTTTTTGGGTGAAAATTTCTAAGAATACAGAATGAAAAAAAAACCCACACTCTCACATTCGGTTGACGTTATCATATGGTTAGGTAATATGCTATTTCAATAAGCCCTTTCTCCACCCTTAAAGAATAAAAACAACGACAAAGATCACGTTACACAGAATACCGGGTAAAGACGTGTATACTCATTCATTCAGCAGAACTGTCAAAAGGCTTCTCTCTTTACCCCTGCCCAAAAAACCACGAGGCAACGGATCAGGTTATAGGAAATTGAATCCACTCCCCTCTGGAACTACCACAACACGACTTCTAGTTCTTGTTAGACCTAAAGCTTTAGCTTTTTTTTTCTTTGTTTTTTTTTCACCCTTAACTTCAGCGCGCGCTCTCTCCACTCTTCTAAGCTCTGCCGAATGTGTAGTTGCCGTTCTGAAATATTATCGTTTCTGTCGTTCTTCAATTTGTTGGATTGACGGCGATTTTTCAAATATAAGAAAAAATATATATACATAAATAAGAAACAAAAATATAAACAGGGCAGGTCTTTACTGTAAGAAACTTTAAAAATAGATGCGTGCCGAAACTGTTACAATGACAGAAGGCCATTCACGGAATCGACAAAGCCGACGACAATTGACAAAAGCTAATCGCTTACAACTTTTTGTCGTTGTGTGAGTGTGTGATTTGCTGCTTTCTCGTTCTGTCTTTAACCATTGATTTGGTTGCGCCTATAAGGGCGTGTGTGTGTGTGTTTGCTGGCAGATTTGCTTGCGTGAGCTTGTATGGGTGGCCAATAAAAAGGATAAACAAACAAAATATTAAATATAAATGTGTAGTACTAGAGTGTGCCCAACTGGACGCGGATAGTAGTAGTTCCCGGATTACACTTCATCTTCATAGACAGTTGTTGTTGTTTTTATTTTGACGTTATTTTTGTTTATTGTTTTAAAAAAAAAAAAAATATAATTTTTTTTTCATATTTTTTTTTTAATTTGGTGAATTAATAAAAAAAAATTTCCTCTCATCAGGGAAAAATAATAAAAAACTTTTAAAATTTGAACTGAAAGTAAAGACTCACGACGGAAGTGCGAGTGTTGATTTCAACAAAGTGAGTGAAATTGTTTAAATAAATTTCAAGTAAACATTGTGAGGCGATAGGTGGAACGGGGAATTTTTTATTTTTATGATTCTGAAGTTAATGGATTTGAATTTAACGTGGGTCGAGTCCGAATCGGATTCGCATTATCGTCAATGAATAAACATCTATTTTGAGAGTGGCTATAACAAGACCTTGTCTTCTTCTGTTTCGAGTTCAAGGCTTTGGTTTGGGAATCAAATAGTGGAGCAACGGTATGTATGAATGGAATGCTCATCTATGGGACGTCTCATTCAAATGAAAATGCCGAGAGTGTATGAAGTTACAGTCCTGTGGCAAAGTAAGAGTCCACGAGGATGTTAATTCCTTCAAAGGGGTTAAATCTAGTTTTTTAAGCTGCTATGTTTATCTCGGAAGGAGGCGACACTTAAGTCAGCTGTAGTTACTACTACCCGTGAACAAATATATGGTCGTCCAACAAGAGGTGTCATTTTAAATGAATAGAAAAAGTACGGTGCTGGCTTCAATTCGTGTGTCAAATGAGCCTTGTTAGCATGTTGGCCTGGATCCTTGTGTAAAATGCGGTGCAAAGTTGTTGTGGATAGGCGGCGGTAGTTTCAGCTGACCGTGCCGGTTGTCCGACACACAAGTTGAAGCCTTCACATCACTAGCCCGTCCAAGATGTTCAAATTCATCGAATAAATTCAATTCGCTGTGCGAGAAGTCGCTGGATTATGACCAAAAGCAGAACGAACTTTACAAACTGTTTGCGCGTTTTTTTCTTATTCAATTAGGGCTCGTTCCCCGTGAACAAATATATGGTCGTCCAACAAGAGGCGTCATTTTAAATGAACAGAAAAAGTACGGTGCTGGCTTCAATTCGTGTGTCAAATGAGCCTTATTAGCATGTTGGACAGGATTCTTATGAAAATGCGGTGCAAAGTTGTTGCGGGTAGGCCCAACACGAGGGCTTTCAGTCACAATCTCAGCTACGTCGGTGATGTTTTCAGCTGACCTTGCCGGACGAACTAACCTGTCCGAGATGTTCAAATTTATCGAATTAAGCCCCTGAATTATGACCAAAAGCAGTACAAAAATTACGTATTGGTTACGCATTTTTTGTATTCATTTAGGGCTCGTTCCCACTAAGACCGGGCGTACACCGATCAGTTTGAGAGCAAAGACCAGTGCTGTTGCGGTATTTAAAAAGTTTAGACGCCTCGTCGAAGTGACAAAACGTCCGTTAACAAATCCCTGATCCTTTCTTTTTCTCGGATCCGTGAATAGGTTCATATAAATTGGCCACTTTCGTCTCCTTAGACGGACGGAGAAAACAGACTCAGTGGGAACGAGTCCTTAGTGAATTTTCAATATTTCAACACTTTGTGCTAGTTTGTATCGATGCATTATAAATAAGCTCCCAGTTTTAACCTATGAAAAGTCATTGCAATGATAGTAGAGTGTGATAGTTCAACTGCTTCTTTCTTTAATGGCCGTGAGGCTATGATCAGGATTAAAGGTGTCATAGCCCTCCCACTTAACTGCATCCCCACTGGTACGCCTGTATGGTTGGCTCGATGACAGTTTAATAATTACACGAAATTTAAAATGACACTTCTTGTTGGATGACCCTTGATATCAAGGGATACCGCTAAATTACAAGTCCTTCACAATAATTTTCCCACCTTTGTAGTATTTTTTTTGTAATCCACAAGAACTGCCGAACGGATTTTCTAACCATCTTCTCTGACTGGATATTTTGATGATGGTTTGTCGCAGTTCGTGAGAAGTAGAAATTTCTTTACAGGACCTTCACACACTTTTCTTGAAGGTGGGCGCACTTCCTCTTGCAAAGTCAATATTCCAAAACCCAGGAACATATTTCCCAAGCTTTGAATGCCACTTTATTGTCACCTATCACCTGTCCACTACTATATTTATTTGTCGTGTTCCTTTGAAGGCCCTAGCAGTGATCTGGCTCTATCCAAGAAAGGTATTTGCAGGGAATTTCACATGTTTAGTCATCTTCAGAATTTCTAAATCCACACCAAAATGAGCTCTGTAACGCGGATTGCTGAAAGCAAGAAGCTATAACCAGCAGAAATTTGCCGGCATACAAAGTCCTCCGACAGGCTCGGTGCAGGTGTTTGTTATTCTAAATCCCATTCGAAAAAAGCCTCACACGTTCACTGTAAGTAGGTTCAATGAGGTCAAATGAAACCATGGAAGTCCTCTAAGGTCAGATCGAATAAATTTACGTTAAATGCCTTCAATTCGATTTGTGATGTGAATGAATGTTGAAGAACGGTGTGAAGCATACTCCTGATGAAGACGGACAAAGCAGTTTTAAAATGGACGATGTAAAAGGATCTTCGGACGACCTTTTTACAAAGCCCAGCACAGACTTGAATATTGGACTTTTAGCAATTAAATGTATATTCTTTGTTAAATCGAGTTAGGGGTCCAAATAAACCCCAAGAAAGCTTTCAAAATGACAAACAGTAGGAGGGGTTTTCTTGGTCATCTATAAAGACTTAGAAAAAAATGCAAATGGGGTCCAAATAAACCCCAAGAAAGCTTTCAAAATGACAAACAGTACGTGGGTTTTCTTGGCCATCTATAAAGGCTTAGAAAAAAATGCAAATGGGGTCTAAATAAACCCCCAAGAAAGCTTTCAAAATGACAAACAGTAGGTGGGTTTTCTTGGACATCTATAAAAGCTTGGAAAAAAAATGCAACAACATCTGACCCCTTAAAGATTTCGTTAATCTGAATATCTATTGAGGCGTATGTCCTTAAATCCTGGTTAAAAACTGTGCTACCAAAGTAAGTTATTCGAATATGTGTCGAAATATGTTATCCACAATGTCCAAAATGACATACAGGTTCAGCGTTTGTGACAATCCTTGCCTCTGGAAGCTTAAAAATTAAGTTATATATTTTATATACAATTTTTACTCGTAAAACTAGCCACATGCAAGACATTTATAAGGGAAAAGACATTGATTAAGCTGAAATTACCTTACACGCCAAATGCACCGATTGTTTCTACAGGGTGGGCCAATTAAGACCTTCCAATGTTAAACACGTAAAACGTATCCTTTTTTTAAACATTAAATATATTTTATGGATAAATGGTTAAAATATCACATCAGACAAATGTCCACCATTCTGGACGGAACGAGGACAAGTTGAGACAGATGGATCATTTGCAACACTCTGCCGCACAGCCTGCACGTTGTCTTTAGTGCGAATATTTCGATATGGACAGTCGGCCACTTAACCCCGTTCCCCAACCAATCTTCTAGTCGTGAAGACTGTGGCAGCTGATTTTGAATTAAAATATTGACGATATTTTCGCTTCGTTTCGAGTAGAAAAAAAAAACTATAATTTTACCTCGATGTTGTGTACTGAATGTGTCCATTAAAAATTTTCAAAAATTCAAAAGAAAAAAAAACAATAATATTGGAAAATAAAAAAGTTATTCGTGTTGAACATTGGTTGGTCTTATTTGCCACGTGGCAACACATGACACCTCACATTGGTCAAAGAGTGTCGCACCACCTCAAACTAACCTAACCTATTTGGCCCACCCTGTACAAAAAGCATGTTTGCCTTTCGTCTTCTTAGTCCAATTGAGTTTCCTCAGAATCGCTGCTGGAACAAGAGACAGCAGCAACCATATCCGGTAAATTTTCCATTCTGAAAATAGAAACAAATGTTTAAATTATTCAGGATGTTTATTTAACACATGTACAGCTTTAATGTTAAATTGCATATTGAAGCCCATGACCTTTCTGAACCACTTGCAAATATAGGTAAAATAAAGCTGCTAGTAAAAGCCTTCAAAAGAAAAATAAATAATTTATTAAAACAGATACAAACAAATAAAGCTACACTGAAGAGTAATAACGATTCGATATATTTTATGTAATTAAATATTTACAAAAAATTTAAACAAAATAAATAAAAACAAAAAATAAATAAAATATATTTTATTTAATCAAATATTTACGAAAATGAATAAATGAATAAAATAAATAAAATATATTTTATTTATTTAAATTTTTACAAAAAGGAATTAATTAATAAAATAAATAAAATAAATAAATAACATAAATGAAGTAAATGAAATAAATAAAATAAATAAATAAATAAGATATATTTTATTTAATCAAATATTAACGAAAATGAATAAATCAATAAAATAAATAAAACACATAAATTAAATAAAATAATTTAATATATTTTATTTAATTAAATATTTACAAAAAGGAATTAATTAATAAAATAAATTACTTAAATAAAATAAAAGAAATAAATGAAATAAATAAACAAAAAAATAAAATATAATTTATTTAATTTAATATTTACAAAAATTAAAAAAATAATAAAATATATTTTATGTATTTAAATATTTACAAAATATTTAAATAAAATACATAAAATAAATAAAAACAATAAAATAAATAAAATATATTTTATTTAATAAATATTTACAAAAATTAATAAATTAATAAAATAAATCAAATGAATAAATAAAAAAAATAAATAAAAAAATAAATAATCAATAAAAAAAATAAAACACATAAATTAAATAAAATAATTTAAATATTTTTTATTTAACTAAATATTTACAAAAAGGAATTAATTAAGAAAATAAATCAAATAAATAAAATAAAAGAAATAAATAAAATAAATAAACAAAAAAATAAAATATATTTTATTTAATTTAATATTTACGAAAATTAATAAAACATATTTTATTTTATTAAATATTTACAAAATATTTAAATAAAATACATAAAATAAATAAAATAAACAAAATAAATAAAATAAATAAAAACAATCAAATAAACAAAATATATTTTATTTAATCAAATATTTACGAAAATGAATAAATTAATAAAATAAATAAAATAAATGTAATAAAGAACATAAATAAAATAAATAATATATATTATTTAATTTAATATTTACAAAAATGAATAAATGAATAAAATAAATAAAATATATTTGATTTAATTAAATATTTACAAAAAGGAATTAATTAATAAAATAAATTAAAAGAAATAAATAAACGAAATAAATAAACCAAAAACTAAAATATATTTTACTAGAGGATTGTTTGGACGTTCGTCCATCTTCCCCTCCGAGAAGGACTGTCGGGGGTTTTGCTAATTTAGCATAGTCCTTGATAAATCTTCGATAAAACCCTGATAGGCCTAGGAAAGACCGTATGTCTTTAAGTGTTTTTGGACATGGGAACTAGATTTATGCTTCAACTTTAGTCGGGTTTGTCTTTATTCCTTTTGAAGATATGATGAATCCTAAGAATTCTATGCTTTCCTAAGGAATTCGCATTTGTCCATCTGAAAGCCGATGAGCTAGCAAGGAAGGGAGGGGAGCTGGAAAATAGCGGAGGTGTAAACATTAAATCACCCCTTGGCGTTATTAAGGGAATAATCAATGAGAAGATCTTAAAAATGGCCGACCTTAGATGGCAGCATTTAGAGGGACACAGGGTGTCTAGAGCGCTTTGGCCTCATTTTGACAAGAAAACATCTAAACAAATTCTAAAATTGAGCAGGGAACAGCTTAGAACAGTAGTTGGGATTATGTCGGGGCACTGTCTTCTAAGGAAGCATGCTAGGCGGCTTGGTTTGGGGGATGCTCGGTTAGAAGGAGACCCAAAGGTCTGCAAGGTTAGGTTTGCTTATTGGGTTGTTAGGGCCCGTCACTAACGTTCTAGTGGCTTCAGTTTAGCCTCATGTTCAAGTGATAATGGGGAATACACATCCGTGGTTAAGGGAGGCACTCAAGTGGGAGACCCAAACGCATTCAAGGACCCGTCCAACTTAGATGCCAGTGCATTGAGGGCAGCCTTACATTGAAAACTAAGCGTCGCGTCGATTGGAAATACACATCGATGGCAACCGAAAGCGAAACATCCACACCCAAGACGGATGACTTCAGCGTATGCTTAGCAAAGTGGTCACATCAAACAAATGTTCTAAAACGAGTCGAACCTTTTCCCTTTCATCGGGCTGACTTTTGGTAAAAGCTATTTCGGTCATGCTCACTCGAAAACAAAAGGGCTCTCTCTGTTCTTGATTTTCATTCTCTGCCACGACAAGGTTATGATCTGGACTAAAGAAATTATAACCCTCCCTCTCCCCACTGTGGGGTTTGCGTGTTTGACCTCAATACGTACCGGCAGCACTCTCACACCCAACCAATTTTTCTTTCACTCCCACCTATGGCGCAAATTTGAAGAAAAAAAAACACTGCCGAATGTCAGCCGCCCATAAAGCTTCCCACATTTTGGAACACGCTTCCAAATCACAGCTATTAAATGACAAGACGATTCTGGTATCACAGAAACATGTCATCTTCGTGCCGCTCTTGTTTGTTCGTTGCTGTGGCTACTTACAACTGCTTTGCCATCGCAACCATTCGAACGCCTAAACAAAAGAAATCCCTTTGTTGACAGACGCATTCGGGAATCATCATCGTCCCGGTCAGATGGTTAAAATTCGACGT
This sequence comes from Portevinia maculata, assembly GCA_949715645.1. Taxonomy (NCBI): domain Eukaryota; kingdom Metazoa; phylum Arthropoda; class Insecta; order Diptera; family Syrphidae; genus Portevinia; species Portevinia maculata. The sequence continues at coordinate 2,277,782 of OX454529.1, forward strand.
CCATCATTCAATTAATCCGTCGTCTGCATGACCTTCCCATCCAGAAACAATCCCGTTGTAACGAACGCTAATTATTATACGACTCATGGCGACTGGCCTATAACATGTTGTTACCCAGATTCTCAAATAGCAAACCCCCTTCCACCGCCGCCCTCTTACAACATAACAAACAGCAAAGAGAATGCTTTGCCATATAACTAGGTTAAGATGAAACAAGAAACAACCCTAAAAAAAAGGAAACCCGCTCTCATCCCCAAAGTGTGGAAACATCACAGCAAATGCGGTGTATTTGCGCGGCGCGTACGTTTAAGGGCTGTGTGAGTGGGTGGGTGGGTGCCAGCCAAAAATACTTCTCTGAGAGCAAGAACAGGTGGAACACAAAGAAACTGTGAATAGGCACGAATGGGTGCGAAAAATAAAATAAATCAAAATGCATTCTATGATTGATGACCCTGGCCCAATGAGCGGGCGTGGAGAATGCCTCTCAATTCGTTTGTATGCATCTTACGGAAGCAGCTAACGGTATAAAATTGTATAAATATCAGGCGACTTGTCAAAGGGTTTAACAAAATAATTATTCGGCGCCTCATATGAGATGACGGATGTCTTTTGCCTTAGGTGAGATACTTATCTATCACTTTGGTGTGTCAAAGAACTTTTTGCCTTACAAATGCACTCTGAAAGACTAGTGGAAGCCAGCAGTTGGACCATACGCAAATGGCGAAGGGAAAAATATAATTTCGTCAAAGCTTTGAACCTTTCACGACCGCATTCATTTGTTCAATTTGGTTGGTTTGAAATGGCCCTTGATGAGGTATCTACACTTAGACCATGGTGGGTCAATGGTGATACCATTGGGTCCGCTCCGGGAACCATATGGTTTTCTCAATGAAATTGTAAATGGCAGCCGTGCAGGCATCAGTCAGATCGTGAAAGACACCCTCCTAATGTGGGCAAGTGCGGGACACATGCACAGGAGGTGTAGGACCGTCTCCTCTTCTTCATCGTCATTAAAACTTCCGCAGAAATGCTTAGGCGCTGTACATGTCAGACGTTAATACAGGCCCAACTGAGGTCTGTTCTCTCGATTGCCAATAGCACAAAGAAAAGCTTGCATGTAGCGATTGGTATACCTCTGGAACCCTTGTCAGGTAAAAGAGGTAATGTGGTTCGTTTCTTTGGGGAAAACATCTGCGATACAGTTTCCTTGAATGTCTCTACCCCTAAGAGATGACTGGCAATCTAGGGCTAAGGCGGAATTTGAAGAGACTGAGTCTAGGGAATTTTTGGTCCCGTTTGCGTTGGCGGGCTTTGGAGGAGGAGATTTAACAGCGAACTCTACGCGGTGTACAGCGACATCGACCTGCCCAAAAAAGTGCGAATCAGTCGACTAAGATGTCTAGGACATGTAGAGCGAATGGACACCAACGCTCCGGCCCGAAGAGTCTTCGATTCCAACCCGGAGAGACAACGCAGTAGAGGAAGACCTCGCCTTAGGTGGCGCGCACAAGTGGAAGGGGATCTCTTCCAACTTAGAGTGCGCAACTGGAGGCAGTTAGCCAAAGATCGTGCTAACTGGAGAGGCGTATTGGTTGAGGCCCTGGTCCACCCCGGACTGTAGCGCCACCTAAGAAAGTAAGTAAGAGTCCAGGGAGTTAATCGCGGCTCGACTATCTCGACCGAGAAGATACCGATGTCCTTCGTGGATACCACATTTCTCTTTAGCCACGTCAAGGCTCCTTTAATTGCCACATTTTCCGCCTGGAACACGCTTCAATGATTAGGAAGACGGAAAGCGAAGATTTATTCTTTCTGAGAAAACGCCATCACTAGCTTTTGATCCATCGGTGTGGAAGTGGATCGATTCATCGTCCTCCCATGATGTGGTAGAAACAGTGATTGAGTGTTAATTGGGGTATGGTCTAGTCCATGTTTTTCGGTGGAGACCCAAATGAGTCCAGAATGATGGAGTGGCCAAAATCCGTATTAACACACTGCGAGGTAACTTTTAAGCTGACAGCGAAACAGGCAGCTGTTTGCCTGCTAAATATGTCGAGGGGTATAAGATGCAGCAGAATGGTGCTGCGAAAGGAGTTGTTCGCTTCTTTCGGGGACTCTGATATCGAATCTCCTTTTGAAGACGAGTTTGTGGGTGACGCACTCCATCGTGTCTCCACGGAAGCATGTACGTATTGTATTGTATTGTATGTGCAGTGGGGTCATCAGTAGATGACAAGCACTTAGACCTATTGGTCCATTGTACTTCAGCATAGCTGCCCGCTCGCTGCTTATTGGCGATTAGTAAGATTCAGTGAGGGAGAACCTGCCAGTAGCCTTGGCAAAGCGAAGGATATTAGCAAGTTCAATGTCCCCCATCTCATCTTCGTTGATGTATTGTTTACCTATAGTGTTGAGCCTGGTTTTGGCGAAAGCAGGACATTCACAAATGAAGTGAGATGCGGTTTCATCCGCCTCTAGGCAGCACTCCCATAGGCCCGAGCTTCTAATGTGGATGGTTTTTAGGTGCTTGTTAAGAGGACTGAAACCAGTGACGAGACCAATCAAGGATCTCAAGTCTTTCCTGTTAAGTCCAAGCAAAAACTTAGGGTGCAGGGAAATAACTTCACGGGCAATAACTTCACCTGGGCAATAACTTCACCTCGAGGTGGGCATACTGCCCCCCTGCAACCCCCCTGCTTGGGGTCACTGTTTGATTTGGGGTAGGTGCGAGATACGTTTCTTGAATTATCATAAAATGTTAAGAGAATTTATTTCCCACTAAAAAGTGTAGTTATTGCTCACCATCAGTGGGCATTAAGTTCACAAAAAAAGGTGAACTTATTGCCCACTCGAGGTGTAGTTATTGCCCAGGTGAAGTTATTGCCCGTGAAGTTATTTCCCTGCACCAAAACTTAGCTCTGCTGATTTTTGGACCGTCCACTAGCTTCTTCGAATACCTGCATCAGACCAGGTCATGCCAGTATTCGGAATGTTGTTGGCGTAGAGCCGAATCCATTTCAAGTTTGTGGACGGATGAGCAGCATCCTATGGATGGTTCTGGGCCAATGAAGGCTGTTGAAGAGCCCTTCCTGGCCAGAGCATCCGCTCTTTCATTACCCTGGATACCTGTGTGCCCAGGAACCCAGGCAAGTGATAACGAGTAACATCTTCCCAGACGGTTAAGCTTAACCATGGTTTCCTCAACTATATTTGAGTTGAGAGAGCCAGCCGAACAGGCTTTGATAGCGGCTTGCCTATCTGAGCAGATGTATAAGGTTTTAGCCTTAATCCTTCTCCTTAGCAGGATATTGGCGGCAGTGGCAATCGCAAAGATTTCTGCCTGAAAAACAGTTGTTTGTCTACCCAAGGCTGCAGATAGATTTATCCGACAGTCTCTAGAGTAGATTCCGGCTCCGGATATACCGTTAATGAATGAGCCATCCGTATAGACAATGACATCACCCGGCCTAAAACCATTCTACCCCTCACTGTTCCATTCCTGCGGTTCAGGAAGGATAACCTGAAAACGGCGCTCCAAGACTTGCTTCGTGCACACAGTGTCAAGTGCTGCTCCCCGATGGCCAGGTAGGCTGTCATAGAGAGCTCTGTACCTAGCACCTCTGGCCCCATCGCCGAGATTGACCTGCCGTCCAAGTACTACACACATACGGTATAGTGATTTTCTGGCCTCACTCTCAGCAAGGAACTGCAAGGGAGGTAAACAGAGCAACACCTCCATAGCAGCAGTGGGATTTCCTCTCATTGCACCTGTAATGCATAAGCACGCAAGGTGCTGTAACTTCGTCAGTTGACGTTTGAGGATGTGAGCTCTAGTCCACCATACATAAGGTATGGCCTAACGATGCACGTGTAAATTCAGTGAACCGGCCTGAGACTAAGTCCCCAGGTTCTGCTGAACATCCTACGGCACTGCCAGAGAATGTTAGTTGCCTTCGAAATTCTAGCAACCAAATGGTCAGAAAAGTTAAGCTTAGGGTCTAGAACAATACCACAGATACTTAACCTTGCTTGATAGCTTTAGTTGAGTGCCGTGGAAGTAAGGCCACCTCACTTGAGGTATTGCCATTCTATTCGGGAACAGCATCATCTCAGTCTTCGCGGGGTTGACTGACACCAACTCCCAACACTAGTGAGCGCTGTTTCCATCCGCTCGCAAAGAGTTGGTAAACTCCTGCCGCTGACAATGATACACACATCGTCAGCGTAAAGCGTGTCTGTATGGTTTAAAAGACCGCAGTCCCAACTCTCTGAGTCTGATGGCCGTTTTAACCGCCTTGCTGCCACAGTAAATGTCCAGGGGGTGTGAGATTAGGTAGAACCTCCATAGCTCCATCCCGATGCAGGCTGTCCTTTGGATTTTGGTGAGGCTTGAGAGAGCCTTCCACCATACCGCTGCGCCATATATGTAAGAATGGGCCTCACCACCATTGTGTACAACCAGTGTACCACATATGGTTTGAGTCCCCATGTATTGCCGAACGTTCGTCTGCATGCACATACGCTTTCCTATCCCGATCCTCTATGTTTTCCTTCCAGATGAGTTTGGAGTCAAGGAAGACGCCCAGGTACGTTGCTGTCTTGGATATTTGCAGGTCCACTCCACTCGTACTTGGTGGCTTAAAGCCAGGTATTGTCCTTCTTTTTGCATTCTCTTCTTCCTCTGCCCAAACACTGGACACTCAATATGAGCCAAGAGGATCTAAATATAAATTCTCCAATTTGATTTCAAAATCCAACTAAAACGGATCCAGGAAGGTTTGACCAGACTCGTCCTTGAACCGCATCTTCACTGACTACACATAACATTTATCTAAAGTTTGCCAAATAGGAAATGGCCGCTTTTTGAGTATTTTCATATTTTGGAATATTTTTCCCAATGGAAAACGCACTTTTACTTTGCTTTCATATTTTTTTATTTGTCGTGCAAGGATTTTGTTGGATATTTTTGTTTTTGTCACTTGGCATCCATCCAAATAGATACAATTTCATCTTTGTCCTTCCCTTAAATACATCCTTACACACATATGCATTTTTATTTGTTGAAAAATTACAGTTGACTCATTCGTCATGATGATGCAGTTGAAGTGCAGTTTTATTTCGTCCTTCAATGTGCCTTTCGTCGCTCCACCGCAATTATAATGAAATGGGATAACTAAGTACAATTGTTTTGGTTATAAAGGATTTTCCCATACAGGATAATAAAGGAGAACAAAAAAATCCCTATCCACCTGACCTGTAAATCAATTCAATTTATTATACCAAGGCATTTTTTCCCCCCTTTTTAATGATTGTTGTGTTTTATATTCTAATAAGGATAATGAGGATATAATCGAATAAAAAGGAAATGCGAATTTGATATGACCTTGTTATTTGGCATCAGTAATGATTGCACTGTCAACGTTTGTTTTGCACAGACAGAAATATTGTCCGAGCATGAAATCGTGCTGGCAGAATGAAAGATATTGAATTCCATGCAAGGAGAAGAAACATATTATCAAGGCACTGAATTTGTTGTCGCAGGAGGAGGAAGGCGAGAGCAGACTGACCAACGGGACCAAGGACGACATAATGTTCGAATTGGAAAACAAAATTTAGTGAAGCATTATCTGCATGAACCTTACATCTTGAAGTTGAAGAAATCCTGGTGGGCTGTGTCCGTGGGTGTTTTTGCATGCCAACGTCTATGGATGGTTAGAGGACGGATAGATTGTGATGGTTTTTTTTTTCTTTTTCTTTAACGGTAAGGATTAAAGAGATCATATTGTTGGGGCATGGGCTGCTTTTGTGGATGATTTTTATTTTATTCCATACATTGGATCTGCCTATCAAGAGATTGATAACATGTTGTCCTTTGACTTTTAGAGAGCAAACATGCTGTATAAAAACTTCAACAATCCAGCTACTTTTCTTCTCCCACGGACCCTGTTAGTAAGGTGGTCCCAGAATCCCACCCCAGTAAAACAAACTTCATGAAAGATCCACTCTTGGATGTAATGATTGACTAAGGCGCACGTTTGGACACAAATAGTAATTCAAAGGACCGTTTGACTTTGGGAAAGAGAATTTTTAAGAGGCTAACAGGTAGGTAGGTGCACCAGGACACAATTGATACCACAAATCAGTGACCAAGGGTGTCAGTTTGTTGCAATGAGGTTGCAGAATTTTATATGACTGAAATCCGACAGGTCATCGAAGAAGGCTTTGCCAAGAGACCGCTGTCGGGTTCCAGCTAGAGCCGGGCATTTGTAGACGAAATGGTGGAGGTCATCGAAGAAGGCTTTGCCAAGAGACCGCCAGATAGAGCCAGGCATTTGTAGGGGAAATGGTGAAGGGTATCCTTTTCCAATGGGTCTAAGCAGCTGCGGCAGTGTGGGTTGAAAGGAATGCCCAAGTTGGAAGCTTGGGTGCAGACAGGCCAATGTCCAGTGGTGAATGCTTCGATTCTGGCAATCTCCTGTCGGGTTCTGTTTGTAAGATCGTGAGTTCTATTTGCCTTGAAGCAGGGACGATCTTCCTGGTGCAAGGGTCTGTTGGGAAAAACTCTGTTTGCCTTCTGTGAGGTGATTTTGTGGATATAGCTCCGAGAAGAGAAGTTGGAAAGTGCAAAGTAGAACAGTACACACACACGATTCCAAACCTCAGTTTTGGTCGCATTTTTCTGCTCGGGGGGAGGATAACATTCCGAGGGTGACTGCTTCAATACAACCCCCTGTATCTTATCTAGCCCCGAGAGTGGAGTGCTGATTGAAGTGACTGTGGCAGTCTAATCTCAAGCAGTCCTCCTTCTTTGCAGGGGAGTATAGGTTGCGATGACTATTCTCAGTCGAATCCCTGTCCCTGTTGCTCAAAATCCCTGCCAGGGACCGGTGTGTGGCTACTATAGCTGCATATCTTAAGGAGTGACTAGTGCAATCGGGCTCAGACCGACTCCCGAAATTATGTATAAGGATACGAGTGGGGTGACTGTTATCAGTTCGAACCCTAGACTGGTCCCGATTCACTGCGCAGGGGAGGGAGAGCCCCCCTTGATGACTGCTTCAGTACGAACGCCTGTTGCTTACTTATCTGCACAAAGGAGAGTGTTTTGAACCACAATCCACCCTCCATCCTCTTGGGTCGAATCCCTGTAAAACGTTATTTGAATCCATGGAACAGATGCCAGGATGGGACGGCTGCGAAGTCGAACTTCGGTTCATGAGGGGCAGCGGCTGAGGCATACGAACCTCGAAATGCCAACCTCATCGTGTATAGGATGACTGTTGCAGTACGAACCTTAAGCCCCACTGGTGCACGCAAAGGGGTCACGAAGGGTTGGTTGCCACAGCCTTAGGAGAGTTAGGAGTTAGAGTTCAGCCTCAATTTAGTCTAACCAATTGGATTTCGTGACTGGTTTACCGATGCAGTCAACATCTGTCTCGCTAATATCGCTTAGATCTTCAAAGAAATAGTTGCCAAGAATTTGTTTCGTTCTGGTGCCCTGCACTAGGCAGTTACACAGGAGGTGTGTGATAGTTTCCTCCTCCTCGACGTCTCTGCAGCTTCTGCAGAAGTCATTGGAGGGTACTCCCATTTGGGTGGCGTGTCTGCGTAGAAAGCAATGGCCAGTGATGCTCCAACTACCTAGATTATATTTTGATTGAGTGTCCTTTTTGCATTGTAATTTGTCCATATCTGTTTAGAGGACGAACATATGCTGATGCTAATCTGTCAGTTGTCAAACTGTTGCCCGTGTTTTCAGCGTTTTCTTCATTCCTTTGCATTGTGACGTATATGAGTTTCGTCCTTATTCAATTTTAAGGATTTTTCCAGACCTTACAAGTCCCTCCAAGTACCTGCGTTTATATGAAGATTTTAATGCGTCAGCTGTCAAACTGTTGCCCGTGTTTTTAGCGTTTCCTTCATTCCTTTGCATTGTGACGTATATGAGTTTCGTCCTTTTTCAATTTTAAGGATTTTTCCAGACCTTACAAGTCCCTCCAAGTAAATGCGTTTATATGAAGATTTTAATGCGTCAGTTGTCAAACTATTGCCCGTGTTTTTAGCGTTTCCTTCAATCCTTTGCATTGTGACGTATATGAGTTCCGTCATAATTCAATTTTAAGGTTTTCTCCAGACCTAACAAGTCCCTCCAAGGTACATACGTTTATATGTAGCTTTTAATGCGTGAGCTGTCAAACTGTGGACTGTGTTTTTAGCGTTTCCTTCAATCCTTTGCATTGTGACTTATATGAGTTTCGTCCTAATTCAATTTTAAGGTTTTCTCAAGACCTTACAATTCCCTTCAAAGTTCCTGCGTTTATATGAAGATTTTAATGCGTCAGCTGTCAAACTGTTGCCCGTGTTTTTAGCGTTTCCTTCATTCCTTTACATTGTGACGTGTATGAGTCTCGTCCTAGTTCAATTTTAAGGCCTTTTCCAGACCTTACAAGTCCCTCCAAGTACCTGCGTTTATATGAAGATTTAAATGCGTCAGCTGTCAAACTATTGCCCGTGTTTTTAGCGTTTCCTTCAATCCTTTGCATTGTGACGTATATGAGTTCCGTGATAATTCAATTTTAAGGTTTTCTTCAGACCTAACAAGTCCCTCCAAAGTACCTACGTTTATATGTAGTTTTTAATGCGTCAGCTGTCAAACTGTGGACTGTGTTTTTAGCGTTTCCTTCAATCCTTTGCATTGTGACTTATATGAGTTTCGTCCTAATTCAATTTTAAGGTTTTCTCAAGACCTTACAAGTCCCTTCAAAGTTCCTGCGTTTATATGAAGATTTTAATGCGTCAGCTATCAAATTGTTGCCCGTGTTTTTAGCGTTTCCTTCATTCCTTTGCATTGTGACGTATATGAGTTTCGTCCTAATTCAATTTTAAGGTTTTCTCCAGAACTTACAAGTACCTTCAAAGTACCTCCGTTTATATGGAGTTGTTCGAAAACTCTTTGTTACTGCGTTGGGAAATTGGCCGTGCTTGCAGCTTTTCACCTCAACCCGTTGCATTGTGACGTATATGAGTGACATTGTAATTAAATTTTCAAGGGAGACATTGCTACACCACCCACAATTGGCACCTCATCTGTCGTGACACTTTAAATATTTTAAAACTCATGCAGCACCGTTCGCCTTGTTTCAATGGAAAGACACTATGACTTTCACCGGTTCAAGAACAATTTAATGGAGCATACACGTGGAAGGCTAAATTGAAATACAATTAACTTTTGAACCTGCCCGAGCTTGGATAGGCAAAATAATTGATGAAGTTGTTGCGCTTTCTCTACAGGTGCATCCGGTAAGGAATATACAGGACAGGAGGCAAAGTGCGCATAAAATGAATAAATGGCCAATTTGTTTTCTAAATAAAGACTGAGATAGTTTCCTTTGATAATGTCGGTCATTTTCTCGGAGACTTTGTTCCATCGGCTATCCTTCGGAAAGGGTTGTTTAAATTTGCATTACCGTTTAGACGCAAAATGTTAGTCTTGCGTATCTATTGGCAATTTGCCAAAGCTTTCTTCCAAAGTCCTTCATGAGATATTTATTGGTACTGTCGGTTGTCGTCGGAATAGGGTTGTCAGCGCCTTCGTGTCTTAAATGGACGGCGTAACACAATCAATTCTTCATAAAAGACTGTTCGCCATCAAAGTTGTTGTGAAGTTCAATAAAAATGAATTAATTAAAGCAAGCTAAGTGCACTTTACTAGGTGGAATTATAGGACAGTCCTTAGAGTGGTTGTTGGTTTTCGTTTCTTCTTCGTCGCCTATTTAAACGCCGAGCGGTTATAATCCACTTCACTGCGTTGCTCCTGGTGCTCCTGTAAGGTTCACCGTGTTGTTTGTTCTGCTTCATTAATATCAAATAAAGCGTGGATTTCAAGTGCTTCAGTTGGGTCACAACTTCCCAATAGAGTGATGAATGTACTAAGTATTAGTTGTTTAGAGAACACCTTCGGTAAAGGATCAACGTGTTTCTTTTAAAAGCGAATTTATACGTTTGACGAAAAGTGGTGTTGTTTCGTTTTTTTGAAGTGAAACTACTGTTGGGAGTGTTTTGAAATTCGAATCGGCATCCTTTTATGTGACAAAAAGAGGTAAGGGTGACGCGTCGCGTTGGATAGAGTGAGGATCGGGTATCGAGGAACAGGTTTCATCTCTTTATTTATTTCTAGCTGCCTGTGGTTGTTTTAACTGCGTTCAGTTGGCGTGGTGATCACTGAAAACAGCGGTGGGTTTCCAACTGAGCGTCAGCTAAGGCCTGTGCATAAACAAAGTAATTTGTGTGCATTGCTAAGTGCTATTGTTGGGTCTTATCTAGTTTTATCATAAAAATCGATAATTTTATCGTGACCTGAACAAATTGCGACTCAAGGGACAGATCAGAATCAATTCAATTTTCTTTATTTCGTTATAATGTTTTTTAAAAAAAAGTCCTTGCCGCACAATTTACAATTCAGACATATGATACATTATCTTTCTACTGAAATATTTTCTACTAAATAACTATTAACAATGGGAAGAATTTATCGAAGGAAAATACGAAAAAAACCTTCATTTAACAAAAAGAAAAAAAAAGGAAATAGATGAGTAAACAATTAAATAAATAAATAGATAAATAAGTAAATAAATAAATAGATAGATAGATAGATAGATAGATAGATGGATGGATAAATAAATAAATAAATAAATAGATAAATATATAAATAAATAAATAGATTGGTAGATAGATAGATAGATATATAGATAGATAGATAGATAAATAAAAAGATACATAAATGAATAAATAAATAAATAAATAGATAAATAAATAAATGATAAATATATAAATAAATAAATATATAGATAAATAGATAGATAGATAAATAAATAAATAAATAAATATATACAGTAAAAATCGGTTATAACGACTTTCAAGGGACTGGCGAATTTGGTCGTTATAAGCGATAGGTCGCTATAACCGATATCAAGCTATATATATGGGTACTATATTTTTTTCCCCTAATTTTTCTTGTTTTTGAACCATAAAATAATAAGAATGCACATTTACAAATATACGTTTACTGTTTATTAAAAAAAGGGAAAATATCTAATTGCTTAGTTTTCGATGTAATACATTTTTTTTCCAGTAATTAGTAAACTGTCGGTCAAATTGTTGCCAGCAAGGTCATTTAATGAAAAGAATATCGTTAAAGTGTGTAGGTACTGAACTCAAAGCATCTTCGATTGTTTGCTGAAGAAATCCTATTTCTGAAATAAAATTTAAAAACAGTTTTTTTTTTATGTTTTGATATAGAAAATATTAAACTCAGTTAGCTTCTTCTTCGTCGCTTTCTTGAGATGTATCATTTTGCAAAATATCAACGATTTCTTCATCAGAATCAAGACGCAGCCGTTAAAAGGTGCTCGTCAACTTGCAGTAATTCATCAAACGAACACGGGAGTGCATTTTCAATAGATACAGCATTTTGAATCCACTGATTTAAGGGACATTCATCCTCTTCCTCAAAATCGTCTCTTGTTTGAGAATTTTTCAATCCCGAATGTACAAAACAGTTTGCAATAGTTGAACTAGTGACCCTTTCCCAAGCTTTTGAAATGAGTAAAATCGCTTCCAGAAAAATTTATGTCGCGTCGTTGTTCAATATTTTTTATAAGCTCTAGAACTTGAAGCTTTCTGTAATGGACCTTAAGGGATCTTATAATTCCTTCTTCAATTGGTTGAAGCACGGATGTGCTGTTTGGCGGAAGGAATTCAAGCCGTTTAGCTTGCAAGCCTTCCACTGCTGGATGTGCAGGACAATTATCCACGAGTAACAAGATCTTTTTATTCTCTTTTTTTCTCGGCGGTCCCAGTTTCTCAAGTATTTTCCAAAAATTGGAGATGTCATCCTTCTTATTGCTCTCATATTCTACTGGAAGCTTTTCTACATTCTTAAAGCATCTTGGATTCCTTGATTTACCCACCACAAGAAGCTTTTCCTTTATTGTAGCAGCCATATTTGCTCCTACCAGTACAGTAATTCGATCCTTAACCATTTTGCCTCCAATACATTCTTCACCTTTAAATTTTAACGTATTGGTTGGTGTCATTTTACAAAAAAAAAGAGACCGGTTTCGTCAATATTAAAGATGTTTTCATCTGTATAGTTTGCCCGAAGTTGGGGTCAAACAACCTGCAACCAATTGTCTACTGCAGTTTTCAAAACACTTTTGGCCTCTCCTATTATTTTGCCCCCAACAATTTTATGTCGTTGACGAAAACGCTCTCGTATTTTGTTCTCTCTTCAATTGTAAAGAATTTTCTTTTTTGAGTCATTTTCCGGTACAACTTTTCGCCTCACAAAATTAAATTAAGCTTCTACAATCCCTTGTCACACTGAAAAATTTGCAGAGTAAAACTTCCCCAACGTAGAACAAACTCAATAAACGCAAAAGCAAAAAAATAACGTCTACAAACGGTAAATGTAACATATCCCAGATTCTACGAACTTAGATACATCGCATCTACAGTTTGCCGTTCTAGAAAAAAAATCAGTTGTGTCAACAGCTGCGTCGATTTTAGTCGTTATAACAGATATTAAATTTAAAAATAACCAGTACCTGGGAGGCCAGCTTCGCCGGTAAAAGAGTGTAAAACTCTGGACACCTCTTCGACTCACAAAAATACTAGAGTCCAAAGGATACTTTGAAGGTTGGCTATTTTGACCGATCAAGTGGTATCTCCACCATTGAGGGTGATTTGGCTGCCTCTGACACTGCCAATATCTCCGCTTGGAATACACCGCCGTTATCAGGGAGACAAAATACGTTCTCTAGCTTTTATATTTCGAAAAACACTCCAGCTCCAAGGCCTGCGTCGATTTTTTACCCATCTGTATAGTTGCAGATGGATTCGGCTGCGTGGTAAATGAATTCCCATTCCTCTCTGCTGGTAAAAAATGCACGGTAATGGTTTATGAAAATCAATGTGCTGCAGTGGATGTATTCGGAGGATACATCCGGGCCCAACTATCTGAATCTGTGCATGTACCGTTGAATTCTTCCTCCAGCAGTTCAGTTGGCTGTTCTGGTTTAGCGCTTTTTGCCACAAAGGTTTAAAGGTAGCAAGTTAAGGGTGGTTTCGGGTACCGCCGTTGGGGGTGTTCTCAATGCACTGGTCGTGGACACATATCCTTTGTATCTTGGTCATGTCCTCTTGCATTGGATAACTCATATGTCACGAACATAGAATCAGTTAGAAAACAAATTTATTAAACCTTTTTTCAGTTCCAACTTCGCAGTCAATTCGCAGGAACGATACAAATTGTTCCTTTGATGTGGTCGTTTCAATGTGTTTACTGTTCTTCGTACCAATAACTATAACCGAGCCCTAAGCTATACAGTAAATCTAAACCGATTGTTTTTTATCAAATGCAAAAAATATTCAAAAAGAATTGTTGCTCTGATTGGGGGTGGAGTTGGGCGCTCATTGAAAGGACAAACGGCTTCAAGCGGAACGGGAAAAAAATGTATCTGCAGAATTCTGGTAGACTGTGGAAATACGAATCAATGTACAAAGTACAACAAAGAATGTGGGGTGAAGTGGAACTTCTTCCTCCTCAATGGCGGTGATCAGGATTACAGGGATCCCACTTAACCGCATCCCTACTGCTCCGCCTCTGGGGTTCGACGAAGTGGAAAAAATGCATATAAGAGCAAACAGGTGATGGATTGGTGTGCATGGGGTTCACATATGCAATCACACACACACCGACATTCTCTTTAGCAAAATGGCATTGCCTTTGGCTGGCTCCTATATTAGCGACTTTAAAAAAAATGAATTTTCCAATTGGCAATATGGCAACGTTCTTTGGAAAACTAAAGCGCGGATGGCTGATCGATGACGAAAAAGATTATACCATCGTAATGTAGAATGTAGGTATAGGTGTAACAAGGGTTCGTATGCAAAAAGATGGGTTCAAGCTGCGTGTTCACTTTTCTGAGATCTTTCTTAGCTGGAATGCAACAAAAAAAAAATACAGTGACCGTGTTAGATGTCATTTTGTGAGATGCATCTCAAATTGAAAGCACAGAGCTTGATATGCGAAAAGACGAGAAACCGAATAATTGCGTGAGATTTATCGCATGAGGTGTTGAGCATGCCTTCTTCGGCTCTTATGTGCGTGAAGTTGGCCGGATTTCAGCTTGATTTCGTTACAAATCGAATTTTTAAAAATAGAAGTTGTCCAGTGGGGAAGATTTTCGCCGTCTGCGTCGATTTAGTGAAGAGATGTTGAATCTATTAACTTAAGACATTTTGGGGCGGATCCTGGATCGTGCTTTGACGTATGAGGAACAAAATTGCTTTGTTAAAATTATGTTTCACTTTAGGAACACTAATCGCTGTAGCTGACTTCCGTTTAATTTTTCTGTGTCGGCAATCTCGTGTTTTCTTACTGACAAGAAACCGATAATCTTTGAGTACCCTAAGAGGGAACACATCTGACGATGGCGATTTGCGTCTTTGGTACGAAGAAACACATCTGACGATGGCAGCCATTCATATTCGTCTCCTGGTTCCAATTGATCGCCCACGATGGTGTCTGCGATAGACAGTAGGTCCGTTCGCGTACTTTATGTGTAGGAAAATGAAAAGTGTCAAATCTCCAAAATCGAGAGAGAATCCTCTCATTTCTAAGAAAAGTACGCGAACGCTTTTGTGTAAAAAGTTGAAAAAACATCGTAGTTTGGCTTGAAAAGGCAACAGCTGTTTTTTTTTGCTAGCAAACTCATAGGATTTCATCATTTGACAGTTTTCATTTTCTTGCCAGCTGAAATTCTGTGTGAAGAAAAATGAACGAAAGTACATTTTTCTTTCGTTCATCTTTTTACCATTTTCTCAGTACGCGAACGCGTTTGTGTAGTTTTGCACGAAAGTTTATATAAATTTACGTTTTGATATTAGTTCGCGAACGGACCTAGTATCTTTCAAACGATGCATCAGTGAATGGCAGCCCTTCAGACTTGTCATCTGGTTCTGATTGATCGCACACAATGGTGGCATCGATAAGCAGCGTCTTTGGAAGGATGCATCAGTGAATGGCAGCCATTCAGGTTCTTCTCCTGGTTCCGATTGATCGCCCACGAAGGTGGTGGCGATGGGCAGGTTCTTTGGTACGGAGCAACACATCTGACGTTGGCAGCCATGCAGATTCTTCTCCTGGTTCCGATTGATCGCCCACAAAGGTGGCGGCGATGGGCAGCGTCTTTGGTACGGAGCAACACATCTGACGTTTGCAGCTATTTAGATTCGTCTTCTGGTTCCAATTGATCGCCCACGAAAGTGGTGGCAATGGGCAGAGTCTTTGGTACGAAGCAACACATCTGACTTTGGCAGCCATTCAGATTCTTCTCCTGGTTCCGATTGATCGCCCGCGATGTTGATGGCGATATGCAGCGTCTCTGGTACCAAGCAACACATCTGACGATGGCAGCTATTTAGATTCCTATCCTGGTTCCAATTGATCACCCACTATGGTGCCTGCGAGAGACAGTATCTTTCAAACGATGCATCAGTGAATGGCAGCCATTCAGACTTGTCTTCTGGTTCCGATTGATCGCACACAATAGTGCCATCGATAAGCAGCGTCTTTGGAATAATGCATCAGTGAATGGCAGCCATGCAAATCGTCTTCAGCTTCCGATTGATTGCCCAGACACTCTTAATTTCGGACAAAGTCTCATCAAAAAACGCCTCAGACCAAGTCTCGGCAAATTCTTCCCTTTGGCCTGTTTCGTATTTTGCCGCGCTACGAACTTTATCACAAAATATACTCTCTATTAACAATCAGATAGATTTTTCCATATGATTTTTACAAATTACTGAAATTGTATCCACCATTTTTATACCCTATTCTAAGGGTATATTAATTTTGACGCATAGTTTGTAACATACCTTAATATTGCCCGTAGACCCCCAAAAGTTACTATATTTATGATCAGCATCGATAGTAATGTCGATCTAGCCATGTCCGTCCGTCCGTCCGTCTGTCGGCAAAAATTAGGCCTTTAAACTGGACCTAGAGAGCTGAAATTTTAACCATATACTCTCTAGGGTCCCAAAATAATCAAGTTTACGAATTTTTGAAATCCGCCCACAGACACGCCCACAAACTCAAAAAAACAAAATTTTAAAAAAAATCGAATTTTGAGCTAGAAAGCTGAAATTTTTTATATATGATCTATGACTCCTAAAACTGCTCGGCATAAAAAAATTTCAAAATCCGCCCACTGACACGCCCACAAATAAATAAAACAATTTTTTTGAAAATCCAAAGTTTGAGCTAGGGAGCTGAAATTTATAATATATACTCTCTAGGGGCCCTTTATTCTCATGTGTTCTTTTTTGTTTAAATCCGCCTACGACACGCCCACAATTAAATAAAACAATTTTATTGAAACACCCAAGTTTGTGCTAGGGAGCGTTTTTTTGATAAAATCCTTTAAATGTTATATAACAAAATATTCAGAGCGTTCTTAACAATTCAACCATACTTAGACTTTTGTCACGCCCACTTATGAGGGATAGGAAAAAGAATAGGGTATCCAACAGTTCGCCGAAGCGGACTGTAGCCCGTCCCTATGTTTTTTTGACGTTTAAAAAGGGGCGTTGGAAAGTTAAAAAAGAGACAGCTTCGTGAAGTACTCCATTCAGTGGTGTATTGCTCGGTAACTGAGGCGGTAATTCGGCCCCTTATGTTGAAGTGTCAAAATGTCAATTAGCACAGTGCTGCCAAATCACCGCCGTTTTCCTTGCATTATATTTTAAGATAGATGATGAAAAAAACACCTCTCTTCCTCGCTCTTTCTCATAAAACATTTTTCCCACTGTCAAAAAGTCTTCCTTATTTTTTATAATGTTTAAAAACCTAAACTAACCCCTTCTGTTTTCCTTTTATTTTCAGGTAAACCTCTCAAGTGACCGCAATAAAAATTAATACCGGGAAATAATAAAACTTATCTATATAAACTATAATCAAAATATTTTCACCGCGCTTTTACCCAAGCCAAAAGCAAACAAAACATTATTTAAAAAGCTTAAAAATCAACAAAATAATATTTCATTTTAAATAAATATAAAATCTCAACCAGGTAACCCTCTCTAAGCAGACAAAGCGTATATTGCAATATTACTCCATCGTGCTTTAAAATTCTTATTCTGAAATCAAACAAACAAATCATCTACTTTCCTCCTCCTCGGATAAACAATGTTGTTCGAAATCTTTTAAACAACAATTTAAAAACCAACAACAAAAATATCATCGTCTATATAATCTTTAAAAAAAAAAAAAACAATAGCACAACCCTACAGCAATATTTTAAGTAGAGTCTCTAGTCTTTAGGCGTTTAGTAGTGGGTAGAAGACGGAAGTATTCCGTTATATATTTCAATATGCTCAAGGATAATCAAAGCAAGTTCTCATGATAACGAACGTGAGCGTATGTATTGCGAGTCTAACTCGAATACAACAAGAAAAAGAAAAGGCAAACATCAACTACAACCAGCAACAGTATCAGGCGGCGAAGATTCAACCAGTCCGGTATAGATGGCAGAACGGTCGCCTTGGAAAACAACAACTAACCCAACAACACTTTAACAAACATCACCAGCTACAGATACAGCTACAAACATACCAAATTCTCCACGGATACGATAAAATTTCAATACACCAACACAACAGCAATAAAAGTCAGCAGCAACAAGTATATTTAGCAGAGCAACAGGAAAACAACAACAATTGCCAACTGACGAAATATGACGGTGAGTGTATAGGTATTTTGTTTTTCAATTTTTCCAGGTGGCCTAACATGCCCTTCATCCAAATCGAATGTTAGAGTCTGTCGCATATCAAGGGACACAAAGCTCCATAGGAAAACCAGTTTTTTGCATGGAAAGCTACGTCTCTTGCCATTGGACGGACTACACTAAGATGCACTGATAGTTTTACAGCGTTTAAGGGTTCTTTTTTTCTATGCAGAGAAAACCAAAATAGCTGCAGGGCTAAAAGCTTTGAAAAGTTTTATTTTTGACGCGCCTAGGTTAGGGTAGATTAGTGTTGCTATCGGCTGAAACCCACACACTTAGACCCATATGAGGCTCTTTGTGATACCACGTAAATCTAGAGCACATTTTGCCCCAGTTGCTACGCCAATTGGAGCGTCTAATGAATGGGAGAGAGCAGGGCATGTATAGAAAAGGTGGAAAGTAGCCTCCTCAGAGGTAGCTTTTAACGGGCAGCTGTTTGCCAAGGAAAGAAAATATCTTTTTCAGGGTTCCAAGGACCTCTTGGCTAAAGAACCTTTAACAGAGAAACACTGCGTGGTTTCTAAGGGCATATCTTTTTCGGGGTTCCAAGGAAACCTTGGCTTGAAAAACCTTCAACACAGAAACACTGCATGGTCTCTAAGGGTATTTTGGAAAAATATATTTTTCGGGGTTCCAAGGACTCTTGGCTAAAAGACCTTCAACAGAGAAACACTGCGTTGTTTCTAAGGGCATTTTGAGAAAATATCTTTTTCGGGGTTCCAAGGACCTTTTGGCTAAAAAACTTTCAACAGAAAAATACTGCGTAGTTTCCAAGGACCTCTTGGCTTAAAAACCTTCAACAAAGAAACACTGCATGGTCTCTAAGGGCATTTTGGGAAAATATCTTTTTTGGGGTTCCAAGGACCTCTTGGCTAAAAAACCTTCAACAGAAAAATACTGCGTGGTTTCGAAATGCATTTTGGGAAAATATCTTTTTCGGGGTTCCAAGGACCTCTTGGCTTAAAAACCTTCAACAAAGAAACACTGCATGGTCTCTAAGCGCATTTTGGGAAAATATCTTTTTCGGGGTTCCAAGGACTCTTGGCTAAAAGACCTTCAACAGAGAAACACTGCGTGGTTTCTAAGAGCATATCTTTTTCGGGGTTCCAAGGACCTCTTGGCTAAAAAACATTCAACAGAGAAACACTGCGTGGTTTCAAAATGCATTTTGGGAAAATATCTTCTTCGGGGTTCAAAGGACCTCTTGGCTAAAAAACCTTCAACAGAAAAATACTGCGTGGTTTCGAAAGGCATTTTGGGAAAATATCTTTTTCGGGGTTCCAAGGACCTCTTGGCTTAAAAACCTTCAACACAGAAACACTGCATGGTCTCTAAGGGCATTGTGGGAAAATATCTTTTTCGGGGTTCCAAGGACCTCTTGGCTAGAAAAACCTTCAACGGAGAAATACTGCGTGGTTTCGAAAGGCATTTTGGGAAAATATCTTTTTCGGGGTTCCAAGGACCTCTTGGCTAGAAAAACCTTCAACGGAGAAATACTGCGTGGTTTTGAAAGACATTTTGGGAAAATATCTTTTTCGGGGTTTCAAGGACCTCCTGGCTAGAAAAACCTTCAACGGAGAAATACTGCGTGGTTTCGAAAGGCATTTTGGGAAAATATCTTTTTCGGGGTTCCAAGGACCTCTTGGCTTAAACACAGAAACACTGCATGGTCTCTAAGGGTATTTTGGGAAAATATCTTTTTCGGGGTTCCAAGGACCTCTTGGCTAGAAAAACCTTCAACGGAGAAATACTGCGTGGTTTCGAAAGGCATTTTGGGAAAATATCTTTTTCGGGGTTCCAAGGACCTCTTGGCTTAAAAACCTTCAACAAAGAAACACTGCATGGTCTCTAAGGGCATTTTGGGAAAATATCTTTTTCGGGGTTCCAAGGACCTCTTGGCTAAAAAACCTTCAACAGAGAAACACTGCATGGTCTCTAAGGGCATTTTGGGAAAATATCTTTTTCGGGGTTCCAAGGACCTCTTGGCTAGAAAAACCTTCAACGGAGAAATACTGCGTGGTTTTGAAAGACATTTTGGGAAAATATCTTTTTCGGGGTTCCAATGACCTCTTGGCTAAAAAACCTTCAACAAAGAAACACTGCATGGTCTCTAAGGGCATTTTGGGAAAATATCTTTTTCGGGGTTCCAAGGACCTCTTGGCTAAAAAACATTCAACAGAGAAACACTGCGTGGTTTCAAAATGCATTTTGGGAAAACATCTTTTTCGGGGTTCCAAGGACCTCTTGGCTAGAAAAACATTCAACGGAGAAATAATGCGTGGTTCCTAAAGGACAGTTTGGAAAAGTATCCAAAGTATGCATATAACGTACATTGCAATTCCAATCAATGGAAAATATATCTGCGAACTTTATGTCCATATACATTCCCTGTTAATTTACAACAAACGTCATTTCGTTTCGATAACGGTACCACTAAAAGTGCGGTTTGAAATCCGACAAGTTGCGACAACGTAAATTGGAAAATTCAAAAAATCCATCGAGTGGCGACGGAGCAAGTGGGTTCCGAAATCCGACTGCCTCCGTTTCAATTTAAATTTTACCCTCAATGCGCCGAAAGATGTATAACTGCAAAAAGCATTTAACTGAAGTTATTTGCAAAAAAAAGACCAAGGTACAAAAGCTTCCCCTACCTTCGATTCGGCGTAGGCATCGTAGATTCTTGTCATACATCGGCCAAATACAAAATGTATTTTCTAATACGAAGCTTTTAATTCAATTCCAATGAATTTCATGATCCATAAAAAGAACCACCTTGGTTGGAACCGGCCCTCCATGAGGATGCACTCAGACCAGAGATATATCCATTGTGCTGACCTTCAAAGAATCACCTTGGTTAACAATCAAAATGCAGATTTAATAGGAAACACGAGGCATTCCGTATCTATTTACAATTGTAATAAAATAGTTTCGAATGCCACTTCAAGAAGTTTTCTAGAATTTTCAATTTAAGTTGGAACACGTTCCATACTAATTCCAATGTAAAAGTTTAAGTACAATAAATAATTTTAAAATGAAAGATACCGCAGTAAATTTGTTTGTTGAGCAGATATTTCGTATCTTATAGTGCAAGAGAAATTATTTCGTTAGAGATTCATTCATGCTTGATTTGAAAAATTAAAATAAGAGCCGATGGTAGTTCCTCAACTTTCTCGATTATGAAGAAAAGCAAAAAAGTGCCAGGGCCGTATTCAGTCAGCCATAGGGCCCGCTGCAGCATCGGCCGGCCGCTCGACTTCGAATCTCTTCATCACTAAGGATTATTCAATGAGTGATTTGTTCTTTTGGATTGTTGATTGATGGGTTTTTGACGGGTTTCGTAGGATCTCTACTTGAACGATCGCGCTCCGTGTTCTTTGAAATAGATTTTTTGACGTGAATAATGTAAAGAACGACGTTATAGGATATTTGGTCAAAAGCTTCACCAACAAATCGGTTCTTAGCCGGCACACGAATTCCCTAAGATAAGTAATCGCCTTTCGGAAAACCATGTTGCAGAAAATCGAATTGTAACGAAAATAAATTGTGTCATAAACTATGCGCCCAAAGAGCATAGACTCCTTATCAATGTGCTTCACTCTTTTTGCCTATTTTACGTTAAGGAATTCTGAAGGATTGCAGCTGGTGTGTGAAGTTAGAAAATAAAATGTGAAACGTTACTTTTTTAACAGTTTTCACGAGGCGCCCCTCGGTATCAGCGCCCTGTACACCTGCGCATATACCACATCCGGCCATGGCATTTTTACTTCGACGAAGCCTTAGGTCGGTTCAGATTCATGCTTGTTGGGATCCTGTTTTTATTGCGCAACGTGTCTTTTGCAATTCGCACATGCCACTCATCCTACACCGTTTTCATGTTGAAGTTCATAAGCTATCCGATGCGCACCTACCAGTCTTCCATACTCGGCAAATATACAAGCTCCACATTTGGCTTGTGTTCGTGCGTACATACTTGATACACATTTCAACCCTCTTCACAGGCAAACTGATTTAAATACTTCCTCGTTTTGGAAAATTGTATTATTCATCAAAACAAACTTCTGCAGTTGTACGAATGCAATGAGCCCCATCAAATGCAATCATTCTGCTTCATCATTTTAGGTGTACAAGTCGATTTGCCAACCGCTTGTGAGTTGAATACAATTTTAACAACGTCCCGGTATTTGTGTGTCGAAATCAACAATTTTTGATCCTGCGAGCATCGCTGAGGAGAATATTTTTTGCTTAAATGGTTCGTAAACAAATTGAATAAAATGAAACACAAAAAAAATATCCTGAATCTTGGTTGATTTTGTTCCGAATTCAAGTTGAGTGTTGTTCGGTTTTTGTGCGCCTAGAAAAGTGCTGTGATAAAAAAAGCCAACACAAGGAATTGCATTTGTGCAAAGTTATATATTTGAGACTCCATCAACGGAAGGGAGCTACAGGTTTGCTTTTGTTGACAGTAAATTTTCATACCCTATTCTGAGGGTATTATAATTTTGACTCATAGGTAGGAACTTTCCGTAATATTGTTCGTAGAGTCCTTGAAATTAAAAACATTTGTGATCACCATCAAAAGAACATAGTGTCGATCTAGAAAATGTAGTCCTAAAACTCGATCTTGGAAGCTTTCGGAACTAATACTCCTTAGTGCCCGAACAAATCAAGTGAAAACATTTTTAAAATCCGCCCACTGACACGTGCACAATTAAAAAAAAGACGAAAAAACAGTTTTATCGAAAAAGCAAAATTTGATCAAGGGATCTGAAATGGTTAACATGTCCTTAAATTTTTAAATGTGGTTAGTGCATTCCAAAATGGCGTAGAGCCTCGCTTCCACTACGCTGGACTTTTTCCAACAGGCATTATATGTTAATGTTTGCCCGTGGGGGCCGATTCCTTTTTCAAATCATGTGTTAACCATTTAATGCTGCTGGGGCTAATAGAGCGGGGGAAGAGCATTCCATGGGGAAGAGCATTCCACGATTAAGAGCATTCCACGGATAAGAACATTCCACATTCGTGTTGTACGCCTAAGGAAAGATTCTTTGTATTTCAGTGTACGTCCGAATACAGGCTTAAGGGTGAACCCATTCCATGCACAGCGGGTAATGCGGTTGAAATGTTCTAGGGGTGGAATGCACCTGGCTGTTTCGTTTGAGTACTTGTGGTGGAACAGAAAGGAGACATTGCGACGAACGTTTAGCAATCTCACGATGTCACAGTCACCACTGAGTTTTATGGCGTGCTTTTGGATCATGTCAAATAGCTCCAAATAAGTTTTCGGTCAAGCAGACCAGAGATGAGCATTTTACTCAAGTTTCGGGCGGATAAGCGCCAATTAAATCGTAGCCAGATCAAAGGGGGTGAAATATTTCTTGCATCGCTTAAAGGAGCCTAGGCATTTCGCAGCGTTCTTGGCGACATCGAATATGTGGTCATTCCCACGAAAGCTCACATAAACACACAAATACCGAGTATGGTTCAAGCCGTTCGGTTTCAACAAAGCAAATGCCTTTCATAGAGGCAGTAGGGGAGAATGGGGCACCACTGAGCGTTGGTAATAACATTTTATTAAAAAATATTTCCAAGTGTAAAACAAAATTGAAACTTGTCTTCTTTAATAATTGTGAACGACTCTTGGTGATCAAAATCACAATAACAAAATACTACAACAGCGAAGCCTGTAAAAATTATGTTAATCTGGATAACAAACCGAGCTTATGTCCATAGCCTGGATAAAAACTGTGCTGCCAAAGCAATTAATTGGGATTATTATGAAAAAATAATATCGGAAATGTTAAAAAAAAAGACATTTAAGTAGGGGAGAATGGGGCACATTTGGCCGTGGCTAATAAAATTTTATCAAGAAAATATTTCCAGAAGTAAACAAAAATTGAAATTTGGCTTCTTTAATCGTTAACGACTCTTGGAGATCAAAATCACAAAAGTAAAACACAGAAAAATGTAACCTGTATAGATTATGTACTTAGCCTGGATTAAAACTGTGCGGCCAAAGCAATTAATTCGGATTATTATCGAAAAATAATATCAAGAATATTTTCAAGAGTAAATTGAAACTTGTCTTCTTTAATTGTGAACGTCTCTTGGTGATCTAAATCGCAAAATACAAAAGCAACTAAGCCTGTGTAGATTATGTTAATCTGAGTATCTATCCAGGCTTATGTCTTTAGCCTGGATAAAAACAGTTCTGCCAAGGCAAATAATGGGGATTATTATCAGAAATGTCAAAAATGGCACGTAAGAAGGGGAGAATGGGGCACCTTTGAACTTAAAATCCTATAAAAAAAATTCCAAACGTAAACCGAAGTCGAAACTTGGCTTCTTTAATCGTCAAAGACTCTTGGTGATCCAAATCACAACAATTAAATACACCACAACTAAGCCTGTATAGATTATTTTAATCTTGATATCTATCCGAGCTTATGTCCTTAACCTGGATAAACACTGTTTTGCCAAATTGCTTTCACTTCTATCCTATCTCTCTGTTCTTTCTAATAGTAAGTAGCACCTAAAAGCATACAATAAAAAACCCCATTGTTAGGTGCTGCTTTCTGTTAAACGACAAATTGCTTGCCCTGTGTTCCTAGCACAATAAAGGAACTGTAAGATTTACAGGAAACCCCTTTAGCGTAAGTAAATTATATAAAAAAAAATCGGATTATTATCGGAAATGTCAAAAATGACACGTAAGAAGGGGAGGATTGGGCACCTTTGAACGTGGTTACCAAAAAAATATTTCCAAAAGTAAACAAAACTTGAAACTTGGCAATACCGTCTTCTTTAATCGTCAAAGACTCATGGTGACCCAAATCACAAAAACAAAATACAACAACAACTAAGCGTGTATTATGTTAATCTTGATTATGTCCTTAGCCCGGATAAAAACTGACCTGCCAAAGCATTTTATTCGGATTATTGCCACAAATGTCAAAAATGACATGTAAGTCGGGGAGAATGGGGCACCTTTGAGCGTTGCTAATAAAATTTTATAAAAAAAAATATTTCCAAGAAGAAACCAAAATTGAAACTTGTCTTCTTTAATTGTGAACGACTCTTGGTGATCAACATCACAAAAACAAAATACTACAACAGCCAAGCCTGTATAAATTATGTTAATCTGGATAACAAACCGAGCTTATGTCCTTAGCCTGGATAAAAATTCTGCTGCCAAAGCAATTTATTCGGATTATTATCGGAAAATAATATCGATAATGTCAAAAAAAATGACATTTAAGTAGGGGAGAATGGGGCACCTTTGGCCGTCGCTAATAAAATTTTATCAAGAAAATATTTCCAGAAGTAAACAAAAATTGAAACTTGGCTTCTTTAATCGTTAACGACTCTTGGTGATCAAAATCACAAAAGTAAAATACAAAAAAAAAACTTAACCCGTATAGATTATGTTAATCTGGATATCTTTAAAGGCTTAGGTATGTCCTAAACCTGGATAAAAACTGTGCTGCCAAAGCCATTTATTTGGATTATTATCGGAAATGTCAAAAATGACAAGTAAGTAGTGGATACTGGGGCACCTTTGAGCATTGCTCTTAAAATCCTATAAAAAAAATTTCAAAAGTAAACCAAAATCGAAACTTGGCTAATTTAATCATCAACGACTCTTGGTCATCCTCGGAATAATCGCCTGGAAGTAGCCGAGCAAGGAGTTTTTTATGCTTAATTTGGGTTTTTTTCATTTGTAAGAGCGTACAAATTTGGTGGTGAGATTTTCTTTTTGTGCAAAATGTATTTTAAAGGCTCAGCTGTTTGTGAGACTTTTGCATGAGGCGGCGCGTCAGTAAAAAGCCTTTAAAAAGGTGCTCCTGAGTTGTATTCGAATCTCAAATGACTGAATAGTCCATTGAACCACTGCGCCCACGTGCTTAAAAGTTCCAATTAAAAACATGTTCAACCTGGTAACTCTTGAAGAAGATGAATAATTAAAATACCCAAAGTGGCAGACTTATGCACCCAAAAGCTTTCAAAGTTTAAATCGAAATTAGTTGTTTGGGTTTGTAAAGAGGTTTGTCACTCATTCGTAAATCGATGAGTGACATTTAGGTGTCTCAGGTTGCGTGGATGTGTATTCCAAAGGCTGATAGCAGAAATAAAGAAATTCGAGGCTCAGATGTTAGGCAAGTCCTTGGGGTCACTCTTGGTAGTAGGTGCGAGGTTGGGGTAAAACAACAATTTTTAGTGGATCGTTCATTTTAAGTATACGTCCGAATGGATAGAAAATATTTTAGGTGGAACATAAGCCCCGACATTGTGCCTTCCATTTCTTCATTTTAAATGACATTTATGTTTCTTATTTTGCTGAACTTCCTCTCTAATTTAAGTTTTTTTTTTGTTTTTTTTTTGTTTTTTTTTTCTTCTTCTTCTTCTTACAGTCTTACTCACAAAATGATTACTATTACAATAATGAAAACGATGCCTTATCATACAACAGCCGACCAATTAGCAGCACTAATTATATCAAAAATAACAGTTATGGACACAGCACAGATCCAATGTTACTCAACCGAGGAGGTCACCAGAACAACGCGGATAGTGTAAAGAGTATGTACGACAATTATGGGAGCGTTATTGCCAGCGCTAATAATGGCGGCAATGTGTATGGCGGCGGCGGACAGTATTATCCAAATACGACAAACAATGATAATGAAATTTACCATCAGCAGCATCAGGGCTATGACACCGATAGCTATGGCCGGGGAGGAGGAGGATCATACTACGACGACAGCTGTGACAACATGTCCGACTATGGCGGTGACAATCGGATGAGCGGTAGGCACAGCTCAATGTCAACAACAGCTAAACAACTACCACAAATCCCAATGAAGCACAGCAGCAGCATGGTGGATGGCATTTCATATGCACGTGGCGCCAGTTTACCGACAACACCACCGGCAGCACAAAAGAAGAGTCGTATGCTGCCACAGCCGACGGCGAATGGTGGTATTGGTGGTAGTACTGGCAAATGTCTTCCAGCGACACCTCGCGCCCTGCCGCAGGTCAACAGTAATAAACAGTTGCCTGCGGCAAGAAGCGGAAAAAGCCGCATAATGTTGCCAATGCCAAAACATCAGCAGCAGACGACGAGCGATAATTTTGACACAATGTCAACCAGCTCGTATGACAATTCGACAATAAACAACTCATACAACAACGTTCGTCCACACAGTTCAATACCCCCGGTTAGCTATAATGACGATTACAACAACTACGGCTACAGCAGAAGTGTCACGTCGTTGAACCAAAAGCGAACGCCAAACATTGGCAACGTTGATGTGTCGTCATCGTTGGATAGCAGCATCCCAGTTACCACTAGGGACCTGTTTGATACGACGACGATAACCGCCACGACTGATGACATTTTCTACGATGCACGCACCAATGCATCGGAGTCTTCCTCCTCGTCGACAACAACATCATCCTGTTCTTCGAGTGGTAATGGTTGCGGCAGCGGTTTTGGTCGCAAATTGCCAAAACGATTGCCAACGCCCAATTTCAAGTCGAGCAATGGCAGCGCTGGTAAGCAATTACCAAAGTTGCCAACCACTAGAAATAAACCTTTTTCCACAGCGTCAACAACTGATGCAGACAATGCGTCCATACTTGCATCGTCGAACTATTCCAAATCGTATTCACCATATTCATACACATCAATGTCGTCATCATTGACCTCAACAAGCAGTAGTATAACCAATAGTAGTAGTATTAATGTCGATAGTAGTAACCATAGTAGTAATTTGTATCCACCGTCAATATCAGTATCATCAGCAGTACCCGTGACCACGAGCGGCTATCACAATTCATATCTGCAGAAATCATCATCAACACCACCATCGGCATCGTCGAAATCGTCGGCAACATATTCCACGGCTGTGACAAATCTCTACGACGACAATGGCTACACGTCACCGACGAGCTCCTATTTGAATAACGAATAC
Organism: Portevinia maculata; assembly: GCA_949715645.1. Taxonomy (NCBI): domain Eukaryota; kingdom Metazoa; phylum Arthropoda; class Insecta; order Diptera; family Syrphidae; genus Portevinia; species Portevinia maculata. The sequence continues at coordinate 2,305,605 of OX454529.1, forward strand.
CACTCATTAAAAAGTTATCCTCCCGATATCACAACCACCTCAACAGCAACCGTCACAACAGCCGTTACAACAACTAGTGCCACCACCACAACCACCACCACCACTAACACCAACACCACCAACAAGTCATCGTCGTTCTCTGTTACGGATTATTTGAAAAAGTTCGACATAAAGTCGGCGCTGCCATCTTCAACAGTGTCAACCACAAAATCCACGACAACAACCACCACAACCAGCAGTAAGCTCTGCTTTACCTGCGGCGACAGCATCAGTTGCAATTGCTCTACAACGAGCAGCACACTGACATCCTCATTGCCCAATGGATCATTGTCGACGCCGTCAAATTTCAGTGAAACATATCTGACAAACGGCCTAACAACACCCGCTGCAACATCAACAGCGGTGACAACAACCAACTATTCATCGTACATCTCGGACTATTTGAAGATATACTCATCGAGCGACTATAACTATGACAGTGGATCGACTCTGGTCGAGACGAACACCGGCAGCAGACCATCGATAACAACTGCCTCAGCAACAACCACAGCAACGTTGACAGCAACTACAATAGCAAGCACAACTAGTTATATAACCTCCTATCTGAACAATGACTACTCATCCTCACTGGTGAAGACTTCCAGTCCAACCTGCGAACATAATAGTTGCGAGGAGTACAGCAGCAAGCCGTACGACACCATGGACTACTTTAATTTGGCAACAACAACAACAGACTACTCGGAGTATCTGTCGCCAGCCAAGTCGACTGTGGTCAATACCACTCTGGCCAACGGCGGAGATGACTACTTGTGCTATAAGTATCTAGACTTTGACGGATCGACCCCAGCGACGACCAGCTCTGCAACCGAATCAACGATAGTGGTCAGCAGCAAGAGCTTGACAACAAACTACGAAGACTTGTACAGCTATTCACCAACACCAACAGTAACAACAATCGCCAGCAATGACGATCCCTACTCCTATTTGGATGCGTACAAAGTTGACCTGCCCGTTTACTCCACCGACTACGGCAGCAGCAGCGAGTCAAACGTGCCCGACACGTACACAGAGCCCAACTACTCTACGACAACGTCCAAAATACGATTGGACACATCCAGCAATGACTTCTACGACGACTACCGAAGCTCAACAGCGACACCTGTCGGCGAAGTGGCCATATCCACAGACTACAAAGCATATCTGTACGAAACGAACAGCAACAGTGGCAGCGGTAGTGGTAGTGGTAGTGGCAGTAGCAGTAATAACAGTAGTGACCATCTCTTGGGAAAGTACGACCTAACGACATCATCGTCGGCATCATCGGCGAGTGGTTCGACGGTTGTGACATCGCGAAATGCCCAGATCGGTGGCGGCTACTATCAACCAGCATCCAGTAACTCGGCACCAACCTTGAACACGACTTCGACACCACAAAAAGCGGCGTCGGCTGCAGCCAGCAAGGCCAGCAGTATGTTCGGCAGCCTCTCACAGGGCCTCAAGGGAGGTCTCGACGGAGTGTTGAGTGGGGTAGCAGCTGTCGCTGATACAACCAAACAACAACAGCAACCCAAGCAACAGTCTGCGGCATCTGGAATAAAGTCATCTGCCAAAAGTTTCGGTTTCGGATTCGCATCCAAACTTATTCCCAACCTGAGCGCATCCACAGAGCCAGCGAAGCCAGCTCAAGCCAAGCAACCGACAGCGGCAGTGACAACTCAACAGCCAACCATCACAGCAGCATCAGCAACAACAACAGCGCCAATGACATCCAACTATGACATGTCATACAACACCCACCAGGGGGCCTACATGAATCAAGACAATCAGCCCCACACAACAATGAACGAATACGACTACAGTGACATGGATCATTTGCTGACCAGCGGCAGCGATGTATCGACATGTGGCGATTGGAATGGACTTCGGCGGCACAGTCAATCCATATATACGACGGATTCCCTTATGTATGAGACCGACTTCAATCAAGGCATGTACGAGACCGCCACAACTACCAATGGTGGTGGCATGATGTTGGACGATGGTTACGATTCAATTTTGACACAGCAATCATCATTAGATGGACCGCAACCAACTGTCACAACAGCGGCTACCACGAATGGCGGTGGAGGCAAAATAGTCGACTACAGTGACGACTACAAGTATGGCTATGACGAATACAGCTACAGTGAGAATGACTACATTGCCACGGGCGATATAACCGATAACCAGAACTACAACAACAACTACGATTACATGGATGACGATGCGACAATAGTGTCACAGCTGTTGGACAACGCCGCAGCGAAAATGGCCGCCGAAGCGGTTACAGTTACAACAGCTCAACAAATAACAACAGCAGCTTCGAGCAACAGCTTTGATGCGACAACATCTATGGGCATGATGGAAGGTTCTATGAAGCAGCAGCAACCTATCCAAGTGACAGCGGCAATGACAACTGCTCAACAAAAGCAACAGCAGCAGCAACAATCTGTAACTGTAACATCAGCCGCAACGCAGCCAAAGCTGGGACCAACATCACTGTTGTCATCGTTGACCTCTGTAGCAACGGGAGGTCTGCAACCACAAGGACAACAACAGCAGCCCGCTTCGAAGACAGCCAGCAGCGGTGGTGGCGGGCTGTTCGGTTCGTTCCTGGGGAAAGCTGCGGCTGCAGTACAGTCGGCCTCGCAAGTAGTATCGTCGGCCACAGCGATGACAACAGCAGCCGTCAAAGTAGTACCCGGCACTCCGTTTGCTGGCGATCAGCAAAAGAACCCAGCCCAGAGTAGGCACGACAATGAGATGAGCCATGCCGTGAGTGGTGGGGCAGGTGGTGCAGCAGTTGTTACCACCACAACAATGTCATCAATGGACGACTATGAGAATAGCAATTTATATGAGGATGACTACTACACCACAAGCACCACGACCACGAATACGGCAACCAACGCCAACAGTAATTTGGCACAAAAAATGCTGCCGACGGTGCCACTGTCCAGCCGCAAAAAGCTGCCCGCCATCAATGGTAAATCGGGTTTGCTGATGAAGCAGCAGCCAACTGAAATCTATGATGAAGACGAAGAGGACTACATCGATGAGTTGGATCCGAATTATCGGATGGATAGTGAGCAGGATGATTACTACATGGATCAGACGGCACCGTCGTCGACAGCATCAATGATGGCAGTGAACGGTTACTATACCCCACCGGACGGTGGCTATGATTATCGCGAGGATTACTTTAACGAGGAGGATGAGTATAAATATCTCGAAAAGGAGCAGCAACTCAAAGAGCTCCGCAAGCAGCAGCAGCTGCTGAAGCACCAGAAGCAACCACCACTCGAATACATCGAGGAAAGTCATGACGACTACATAGACGACAACTATCCCAGTGAGGATAGTGCGAACTATATGGACGACATGAAAGAATCTCCTCTGCAGGTCCCTGTGGTAACGACAACATCTGCGCAACACTTACAAACGCCGACAACGACGTCAGCTGTGACATCGGCGACAGCACCAACAAGTGGCGCCGGTATTCATCATCAAATCAAGAAGCAAGACAGCATCATCGAAGAGGACGAGGATGATGCTCTACTCACACCCGATGATAGTTTGCGGCTTAACGTACAGTTCCATGAGGAACCACAAATCCCCAAGAAGAAGACCTTAACCCGCGGCGAGACTGAAGAAGTGACAAGTGGCCAGCCTATGCGTAAGCCCGAAATAACAGCCAGGCAAAGATGGAACTGGGCCTACAACAAGATTATAATGCAGCTAAACGTGAGTACCCATAGACTTAAGAAATTGTCCTTCTCTTGTTTCCCTTTTCAAAGGGAGTTTTAAAGTTGACATAGCAATCGAATATTTTTTTTTTTTTTACTGAATCCTATTCAGTGGATATTATAAAGATGGAGATTTTTTTATGAATAACAAATACATAGCCTGTCTAAGCCACTGCCATAAAGAAGGGCGGGTTACCTGCCTCATTTTTTGACAAACTTCTTTCGGTGGTCACTCGTCCTAAACGGATGCTCTTGGTGACCACTTTTTTTTTTTTTTTTTCTACAATCCATCACTTCCCTGAACCTAGAAGATAGAGAAATTCCTAAATGCGTCCCAGAGAAATTGGGTTATTCACTTTTATGCAATTTTAAAATCACTTTTGGTTCAACCCCCTTTTTCCACCCCTGCAAGCAACAACTACACCCCATAGCAATGGTTGTGATGAGGAGAGACTAACTTCTTTATCAACCCACCAGCCTTACAACTATCGAAATAAAAAAGCAGTAGCTTTAGAGTTCGTGGGGGATATCTTTCAAAGTAGATTGACAAATATCCTAAAGATGGCGCTTTGTTGAAAGATGCAGCTTTAAGTTACTAGAGGACAAACATGTTTTTTTGCCCGTAGGATGAAGAATGGCGTTAGTGAAATTTTTTATTCATTTTCAGAGAAAGTATCATTTTAAAGTCGCACTATTAAATTCCAGCACAATTTTCGTTTAACCACTGGCTCCATCTTATTTCTACGCTTGGAAGCAACATCAACGCCTCCACAAAGGGCATTTGATGGTTATATTTGGTACGTCACTTCCTTTAAATAAAGAAGGAACAGGTTTTCAGTTCGTGGGCGATATTTTTCGTCAGCAGAAGCTTTGTTTTTAGTGGTTTGACTTTTATCCTAAAGATGGCGCTTTGTTGGAAGATGCAGATGAAAGTCACTAGAGGACAAACATGTTTTTCCCATAGGATGGAGAATGGCGTTAGGGGTGTACCCTTAAGAAAAGAGTATTTCTTATTCCTTTTCAGAGAAAGTATCATTTTTCATAGCCGCACTATTAAACTCCAGCACAATTTTCGCTCAACCACTAGCTCCATCTAGGTGTAGAAACCTGGAAGCAACCAAATTGTCGAAAACCTAATTTTTGATGGTTCTGTTTCACTCTCACAAAAAAAAACGAAGAGCTTTTGAGCTTCGTCATAAGAAGCTTTTGTTTTTGGATGGTTTGATGGCCTAAAGATGGCGTTGTTCGGCGAAGTTTCTGTACAAAGCAGCAACTAGTGGTCACTAGAGGTCATACATTTTGTTGTAGGAATAAGACCTCATCGGAAAGCTCATGTATTAAATTCACAAGTAAACGGTCCTACACAAAATATTCAGCAGCGAATGATGGTATAGTCGGTCCAATATAAAGGGACGCAAAGCTCCATAAGAAAACCGGTTTTTCACATGGAAATCTGTTTCTCTTGATATTGGAAGGACTATATGATTGGAGAAAGCTCTTCAGAGATAAAAAGAAAATACTACAGACTGTATTGGAATCATTCAATCTTCGAAATGCGCCGAATCGTTAATGTAAGTTAAGGGTAGGCTTCCAAAATGATTGTTGAGAATACACACCCTGGGAACAAGTCGATAGAATTTATGCTTTTGATTGTGGAAATTATTTAAAATTGGAACAAATGTCAGAAAAAAAACAACAAACTGTTTCAAACAATCAAATGTCTTGAAACTGACTAAGCTGAATCTGTGGGCTGAACCGTAGTATTAGGAAGTCGACGGAAGCGTCATTTTTTAATGAAAATCGCTCTTCAGTCCAGTGATTAAGTTGCCCAGAGGAATTTACCCGAGAGTTTTCTCCCTCGTCTACAGTACCGGGCCATATGATTTGACCCAAGCGAATCAGGTGAATAATTGCCCGTTGGAGGTCGACTTCTTCGAACTCCTAATAAAAAAGTTAGTTTCGTGGTTTTTGTCTATTCTCAAATAATATTTTCAAGAGAAGAAAAACAATTTTGACCAAAGAAGCAAATCATTAATTTTTCTAATGAAGTAATTAGCTTCGAATGCAAAATTTGTATTTTTTTCAGTACTTAGTCTGTGCACCTTTAGCTGTGATAAGTGACGGAATTCTTCCAGGCATGCTCTCTGTACACATGACTGAAGGGTGTCCTGAAAGGGCGATTCAACTCGAATATTATCTTTAACATCGTTCTCTATCGGGTTTATGCCACGAGAATTCCCTAGCCAATACAAGATTTCGATATCTACCAAGAAAATATATTCCAATCAAAGACAAGCTTTCTCTATTAATACTTCGAAATTTTGTGCGAAAAATTGGAAAAAAATGTCGGGTCGAATAATATTGTCAGATACTTTAGACCTGCCTTTTTCTAATTAAAACAAAAATTCCCTGAACTATTACCATATGAAATGGATTATTTTTCGACGCTTTATATTCCAACCGGTGCGTTGTTTTTTTTTTGCGGCTGAATATATGTCGTACTGCGAAAATGCGTTGATTATTATACTGTGCCTGTGGTTCTTTCGCACGTACTTCGTACATAGGAGTCTTGTGCAACCTTCCAACGCATAAATGATTAATTATAAATCGCGTTAAAAGCGCCTCAAGGAAAATAGGACAAAATGCAGATTTTGAAACGTCGCTACTTATCAGCGTGTACTGACATTGAGAGTCATGTGTTCTACTGGTGGTGTGGCTAAAAACGCATATGCGTGCCTACCTTAGGAACTATGTACAGCTACTCTGTTTGAAAAATAGACAAATGAATTTTAAGCACTTCTGTAGGTAAGGGGTAAACTTAAAGCTTTTTGAATGTTCATAAAGCTAACACAATTTGGGACGAAAAGCTTCAAGTATTGGGAGAAATTCATGTACAAAAAACAGTATCATTTTGGAGATGGGCTTACAGTCAGTGTCAAAAGTGAGTAACCACTTTTAAAGTTTTCAGTACTTTCAAAAGTTTGGACAGTTTTAAACGAAACACAATTTCTTATCATGAAAAATGAAACCTTTGGTCGTTGTTAATTAACTGTAAAAAGATTGATGACGAAATAGAAAGAACAACACACAGAGTTCTTCCAAGTCCTGGGAGAAAGGTCTACCGAGGACGTTGTTTCAAGTCGTTTACAGACTTGCCAGAGACTTCTTCTAAGTCCTGGGAGAAATGTCTACCGAGGACGTTGTTTCAAGTCGTTTACAGATTTGCCAGAGACTTCTTCTAAGTCCTGGGAGAAATGTCTACCTGGGACGTTGTTTCAAGTCCTTTACAGACTTGCCAATGAGCTCTTCTAAGTCCTGGAAGAAATGTCCACCGAGGACGTTGTTTCAAGTCGTTTACAGACTTGCAACAGAGTTCTTCCAAGTCCTGGGAGAAAGGTCAACCGAGGACGTTGTTTCAAGTCGTTTACAGACTTGCCAGAGACTTCTTCTAAGTCCTGGGAGAAATGTCTACCTGGGACGTTGTTTCAAGTCCTTTACAGACTTGCCAATGAGCTCTTCTAAGTCCTGGGAGAAATGTCTACCGAGGACGTTGTTTCAAGTCGTTTACAGACTTGTCAGAGACTTTTTCCAAGTCCTGGAAGAAATGTCTACCGAGGACGTTGTTTCTAATACGACAGAAAGCAGGGCAGTGGTAGAGGAAATGGCGTTTATCCTTGTTCACATTCTCGTCCCCGCATCCTCTACAGAGGTCATCTGCGCTAGGTTTCAATTTCTTTGCATGGTAGCCCAGCATATTGTGTCACCTGTGAGAGAGGACAGCGATTTTGTGTTCATTTGAAGGATTCTGTGGGTCTTTCGCTTGTCATATAGTGGCCACATTTTCCTGGTTATGACACAGGAGTCAAGGGCACTCCATCTTGCTTTGCATCTTGTGTTTTACCCCCAATCACCTGTTTAAGGTAACAAACTGGGGTTTTTACTGTAGTGTCAGCCTCTTTTAATTAAAGGGATGATCCTTTTCTTGCCAGTTCATCGGCTCTATTATTTCATGGGACACTACAGTTTTACGCCGAACCCGAACGGCAAATTGGAGAAGCTTTTTCATGACAATTTGATACTCTTGGATGTTTGTCTGACGATCGCAATGTGTGTACTTGCGTTAAAACGATTTTTTTAGTAAAATGTTAGTCAAATTCTCGAATGTAAAATGGCTGCCCCCTCGGAAGTACCTGTCACGTAAAGTAAACTTAAAAAAAACAACAAAGCTCTGCGCCCGACAGTTGAAATAGAAATTTGAATTATTTTTCTTTTTAAATTGTTTGTCCCGCTTGGTGAATGTCTTAGATAAAGCCGTAGACACTTTCTGTCTAATTCATATGCTAAACTTTAAACTTTATAAAGTGTTAAATTTGCTATGCGATTTATGAAATTTGTATTTAACCCGTACAATAATGTTTGAATGCAGAATTTACTGTTTTGTTCTTGGGATGGGTATGCAGTCGAACTACCTATACATATTCCTTTTAATTGTTTTCGAAAAGCCATTTAAAATATTATAATTTTACAGGACACACACAGGTACGTACTTGAATACCAAATGGATTTTTCAAATTTCCGGGATTCTTAAATAATCAGTTTGTTTCTGTCTCATTTCCACTTTGTGACCTATTTCCCGCATCAGATTGTTTTTAAAAAAAATGCGCGACATTGCGTTTTTCTTCAGAAGATTTGGATTTTTAACAAATTTTTAGAACAAAAGCCAGAAAATGCTGGCATCTAAAAGAAAACAGAAAAAGGTACCAATGAACGTAATAAGGGTACTCATACGCATGCAACGTCATAAAACCTTCGAAAATGACGAACGTTTAAGAAGCAGCGATTGAACTGTCGAATGCCTTATAAATTTTTACAGTTTTACGAAGTTTTCGACGGTCTAACGACGTTCCGTGAAAAGATTCAATGCATTTCATTTGCTCCGTGAACTTGGGAGTAAAGTCAAAATCTCATTTTGAATAAAATTCAGCCAGAAATTTTTACATTCTTCGAAAAATGGTTTTCATGAATGAATTTCGAACTAAGACTACTGGTGGGGTGAAACACTGGATAACCTTATAATGAAACGGATCCCGAAAAAGGAAAACCGAAATTCCAAAATTCCCAAAATCTAAAATTCCAAAATTCCCGAAATCCGAAAATCGCGAAATCAAAAAATCCGAAATTCCAAAATTCCCAAAATCCAAAATTCCAAAATTCCCGAAATCCAAAAATTTCGAAAAATTATATACCTAAAATGAAAAAAGGAAAAATCAAAGTCAATTTCTTTTTCGATTTTCATTTCAAAATGTTGAGTTTGAAAGGTTTTTTTTTTTCAAAAACAAACCGAAACCACAAAAATTTTGAAAATCCAAAATCCCGAAAAATTGAAAAAGGAAAAAAAAACCAAAGTCATACTTTCACGATTTTCAAAAAGAACGGATTTCTGGCTTTCAAACATAGTTGTAATTTTGTTTTTGCAAGTGCTGCCGTTGTTTTTAAAATATTTATTTTTTCCTTTTAATTAATTAAATGTAAAAATAAAATAAAAGAACAGATTTTCAGAAGTTTTGTAACTCCTTTTTGGCAAGTGTGGCCGTTGTTTTTCTCTTTTTTTTTTATTCAGTTTTTCGAAAATTTGGGAAAACAACAATAAAGTAATTAAAAAAAAATACAAAAGAACAGATTTTCTGAAAATTTGTAACATTTTTTTTGCAAGTGTTGCCGTTGCTTATAATTTTTTCTTTTAATCAATCTTTCGAAAATTGTCCCACTCTGCCTAAAGGGGGCAAATACAAAAAATAATATCAAAGAACGGATTTTCAGAAAATTTGTAACTTCTTTTATGCAAGTGTTGACGTTGTTTTTAAATATTTTTTTTATTAAGCCAATCTTTAGATAATTGTCTCACCCGCCTAAACGGGGAAACAAATGACCCAGCCATAGTAAAAAATGCTTATACCTCTAAAAGAATACGTTGTCATTTTGCGCCGTCAGAGTTGTTATACGCTCTCCCTTCAAGAAATAAACCGTTTCAACATTTTGAAAAGAAGGACTTGGAGAGTTTATTTATTTAGGTAAGGTTAACAAGGTAACCTTACTAAAAACCGCGATCCCTGCGGACTCGATTGAATCTAATCCAATTTCCCGACCCAATTCGATTAACTTTCACTTTAAGTGCAACAGATACAAGTCTGTGGGACTTTGATAATGCTTCTGCAAAAAAATGCAAACTATTTAAAGTCTGTCTCTTGTGGGCGCGTTGGTGCGGAGGTTAGTATGTTGGGCTACTAATCTAAAGGTCTCAGGTTCAACCCCCACCGCGCCAAGACCTCTCTATTCGCGAGTATGGAGAAAATCAACTCCATATTTCAAGCTGAAATAGACCTCTGCATGAAGAGAGAATCCAAACAGGAACATACCCAATAACTTTGAGAGCAGAGCGGCATTGCTTGCTATTAACACCTTTGGCATCACCTCAAAACTAGTCTGGGGCTGCCTCAAGCTACTCAAGACATTAGCCATCACAATTAGAGACCCCTTGATCTGGGTGCCTGGCCATAGCGGCTGTGACGGCAATGAAAAAGCAGACGAACTTGCCAGGAAAGGATCTGCAACATCACTAATCGGTGGTGTATCTGTCCGCCCTTAATAAATGGTTGAGAAAAAAACTATTGAAGGTAACAGACAGGCCAAACAACTTCTACCAACGACATCCAGCAAAAGAACAAAACAACTCATACAAATAACCAGATGGCAGATACGTACAGTCACCGGATACATGACGAGCCACTGCAGAGTCAGTAAACATCTCTAGCCATGGGACGTGCTGAAGACAATAGGTGCGTTTCTTTCAGAAATGTATCCACAGGAGCGCTCGCATTTACAAGTTTAACAATAGCAGTACTGAGGATGAGGATAGCTGTAAGCCACGTTTCTTTGACAAATGTACTCAAGGCTGGTTGGCTTAAGTGGCTGTATTCCCCGTTACCTGACTAGGGAAAAACACAAATAACGCATTGAGCGCCGTTTTGGTACCACTACTAACGGAACCTGAAATTAAAGGGGGAGAAGGATGTTGAGGGAGCTCAAAACCAGCCTGTGGAGTTGAGAAATTTGATGATATTGTTGAAGTGGATGCTTTGGATGGCCGAAAGGTCATTGCAAAAAGGATGACCTAGTGCGCTGCGTCTGGTTTTGGCTACAGAGAAGATGGAACACTGTTTCACTCTTGTCTGTGTCAGCGCAGCTGCTGCAGTGGGTGTTATGGGGGATGCCAAGCATGGCTGCGTTAGTTCCTAATTCCCAATTTCTCGTACAGATTGCCGTTAGTCATAGGTGGTCACAAGAATTATGGCCAGCAGCCTTATATTTTCGTTTGCAACACAAATTGTTTTGTAGGAATTTGCAGCATGTATCCAAAGGTGAGTGCTATCCCCAGTGTTGCTGGCGATGTTTGATCTTGATAGATCAAGAGGTCTTCTGATTACTTTGCCAGAATTAAACAGTTCTGTTATTTCCAAGTTAACTTTGTTTTCTTTTCAAAGTTCTTCAAGTGACATTTTTGTCTTTTTGTTGAAGGACTCTCAACAATGTTTCGGTTTTCACCTTCTGCAGTAATCTTAAACAAGCGTCCCCGGTTGGCGAATGGTAAATCGATTTTCTTTTCACCATTCCCGGGTTAATACCAACCACAGATGGCTTCAAAGACACCATATTTGGCGGACAAACGATGCCCACAAAAATCTATATCCCCAGATTCGCGTGCCTACTATATTCAGTGAGACATACACCACATTTCTAGGCCACGAACAAAGTTTAATAATTAAATTATCCTTCAGAAATCAATACACCATTTAAAACGAATTCGGAACACAACTTTGACAATGGCTCATATTTTAACTACGTGCATTGCAATACATTAATAATTCAGCATCCTAATTATCCTTAGGACGAAGTGCATTAACAAAACTGCAGATGTCATTCTCGCATGCAGCCGTCAGTTGGGTATGCTCTAAAAATTATTTCCTTTGTTATATTAAAGTTGTTTTCAAAGTCCAATTAATGTGCGATACATCAAAGCCAATTATTTCATTTACCGCGGATGTTTTATTGATGGTCTTGCAAAAAATGGCTATTATTGGATTTGATATTTGCATTGCAGGAGGTGGAGGTTTATTTTTGTGAAGGATGTTCGTTCCGTGTTCGAAGTAAAAGTAGGGTTTTTCGAATACAATCGAATGTGTGGAGGAGTACTTGGAGACGAGTGTGGGTGAAACGATTCCACCGAACCACACAATTAAGTTGAACACAGATGGATTGAAAATTGATATAACAAATGTTGCGGTAATTGACGAATATACGAATCTATCGACAACTGTATCAGTATCTTCCAAACAATCACGAGAAGGATTCTACGAATTATTTTTTGTTAAAATTAACGCGCACTAAACGGAATTTAAAACCCTTATGATGTGGATACGTTTAATGGAACAGGCTGCGGGCATTTAGGATGACAGGAGAGAGACCGATGTACGTTGGTTTTAAACTTTTGCAATTTACAATGAGCAGGAAGAACAGTGGGGGGGGGGGGGGGGTAGAACATTTTATATTCTTGTTCTACGGATAACGAAGGACTCGTTGTATTTCACTGTACGTCCGAAATGGCTTACAGGTAAACTGATGCATATATTCCTGTTGAAATGTTCCGAAGGTGGGACGCAGGTGCCTGTTTCGTCCTGGTGGAAATATTGAAAGGTGATAGTTCGACCGCCAATAAGTTTTATCGCGCGTTTTTGTATTTTTTTCGAGTAGCTCCAAATACATATGTGTTTGGGACACCGGCCCAGATATGAGTTTGGCGCGAATAAACGCCTTCCCAATTTCAGCCAGATCAGGGGTAAAATATTTCTTGCACCGCTCAAGGAAGCCTAGACATTTCGCAGCGTTCTTTGCGGCATCGAATATGTGGTCATTCCATAGAAGTTGTCATTGAAACACATCCCGAGAATAGAAAGCCGTTCGGTTTCGGCGATGCGAGTGCCATTCATGGATAATGGCAGACAGTTGAGGTTGCGCTTTGATGAATTAATTGAATTCCACCCTTTTGGATGTACCCCACTGAGTTGTGCTGTCCAGACAACATTCGTTGCCGTTCCCGTTCCACACACGAAGATGAGGGGCGTGAACCAGGACACGAATATGAAAAGCTGAGGGTACTGTCATCAGCTAAGAAATGGATCGGACTAGAAGTGACAGACAGGAGATGGTGTTCCGGTACTGGACCCTAGTGGTGTTTAGGTTATAGTGGCAATCGGCAGAGGCCGACACACTTAGACCAATGAAAGGTCCATTGTGATACCCTGGACCCTAGAAGTCTGGTCTGGCTCAGCGACGGATCAAAAATGGAATATGTTGGATTGTTGGCGCCTTCGGACCCAACCGCAAAGTCTTGGTGCCTATGGGCATCTGTCCCACTGTGTTTCAGGCTGAAATATATGCCTTTGAGATCTGCTCCAGAATGAAACCTTGAAAAGGTTATCAAGGGCGCCATAATACGCAGGTGTCGGACAGTGAAGCTGCTCTTCAACCACTGTCGTCCAATTGAATGGAATCTATGACTTTTTTTTATGAAAAAAAGGAATCCAAATCCGAGAGCACTCTGACTCGGTAACGGTGCATTTTACTACCAGACAGAAATCCTCTTTTTTGGTGTAGAGGTCGGAGAAAACAAGTTGCCATTCGTTGCACCCCATGGGGATTGAAGCTGCACCGCATATGTGGGTCACAAGCCAACACAGTAACCTCTACGCCGTCGCCACCGCCCAGCGACAGTCAAGTCCTGCGCGCAATCTTTAGCCATACACAAAAAGGTCAGACTTGGGTGGGTACCTGGCCACCACAGAAGGCAACAAATCTACGGACGAGCTAGGTAGGGCTGGCTCAGAAGCCGCGTTCATAGGACATATTGCAGAGTCAACTGGACAACCGCTCTAGGACTGATTAAAAATTGGCAACACCAACTTGGGAAAATGTTCCGGGAATCAGACAATCCAAACGACTAATCAGGCCCAATTCCTGTAGGGAGATTCTTGCCCTAGATAAGGCAAGTATAAGGAAGCTGTTGAGCTTCCTGTCAGGCCATTGTAGCTTGAGCTATCACCTTCACAAAATGAACTTGTGCTCGGAGACAGAACGCCGATTTTGTCTGGAGGAGGATTACTCCTCTGAACACACTCTTTGTAAATGCCCGACCGGAGCTAGATTGGTTAAGAAGGCGTATCTTCCACAGAAAAATAAGTTCGCCAGCAGGGATGAAAAACTACTACGAAGGCCGTGCTGACCTTCATAAAGCAAGAGTTTCGTCTTTTTCAGGTCCCAGTGTCAGCCAGGGTGACTGTTTCAGTTCGAACGCCTGGCTGATCCCTCTTCACTGCACAGCGGAGGGAGAGCTTCATGGGGTGACTCTTGCAGTTCGAATCCCAGACTGATCCTGATTCACTGCACAGTGAAGGGAGAGCTTCATGGGGTGACTCTTTCAGTTCGAACCCCAGACTGATCCTGATTCACTGCACAGCGGAGGGAGAGCTTCATGGGTTGACAGTTTCAGGTCGAACCCCTTCTCCTTCCTAATCCGCGGAAAGGACATTGTTTTGAGGTGACTGTTTCAGTCAAACTACCTTCTATTCTCTTGTAGGTGATTCGGAGTAGGGTGACTGATTCAGTCGAACTCTGAACGCTTTTTTCGAATCGATGGAAGGGTTGCCGGGATGAAACAGCGGCACAGTCGGATTTTGGATTGGGAAGAACGGTTCTTGAGGTGATTGACTGAATCTTGCGAACCTCTGAATGCTACGCGAATCGTAGAGGGACTGTAGCTTGGGGTGACTGTTGCAGGACGAACCTCAAGCCACACTAATCCACGAAAAGGCAGCATAAAGCAGCATGGAGGGGTGGTTGCCACAGTCGAACATTGGTTCGTCCTCAAGTAAGTTTAACCATTTGGATTTTGTCACAAATTTGCTTATGCAGCAAACATCCTTCCCGCTGAGATGGAAATAGTCGCCACGAATAAAGAAGTAAATAAATTTGTGGGGATTATTTCCTGGAAGATCTAAGCGATCTCAGGAAGGATATTTGCTGCATCAGCAAATTTGTCACCAAATCCAAATGGTTGAACTAACTTAAGGACGAATCCCTGTTCGACTGTGGCAACCACCCCTCCATGCTGCCTTTTCGTGAATTAGTGTATAGGTGTGTAATGGCTTCCTCCTCCTCAATGCCTCTGCAGCTTAATGATAGGGTACTCCCATTCTGGTAGTAGTCGGATCATATTTTTCCTGCTATCGCACTTCATAAATTGTTAATAAGGATACTTGCCCAATATTCTGTTGCTACTGTTTGGTTACGTTCTTCAACGATACAAGGTTTTTGTTAGAAAACGACCTCAAGAAGCGAAAAAATTATAAGGAAGACTTTGTCTACAAACCTTGTGAATTGTCATCGCTTTCTTCGATAACAGTTTTTTTTTTTGTTTTTTTTTTTTTTTTTTTTAAGTGGTGGCACACTGGAAAAATTTTAGCACCTAAATTTCTATGGTTTCCTTTCGAACTTCCAAAGTTCAAATCGTAGATAACCAACCCTCGAATTCACTCTATCTAGCGCCTTCACAAGTGCAGTCTTTCGGGCCCCTGGAGAGCAATATTAGAGTTCATATTTTTAGCAACCCCTTAGCGAATTGGTGACATAACTTTCGATGTTGATCGCAAATAAAGTAACGTAATAACGTAATGTAAGGTATGTTACACACTACGCGTCAAAATAAGAATAATGTCTAAAAACGGTCTTTCGAAATCTGCAAGTTCTGAGATAGGCTAATCAACTCAGCGTGGAACGCAGAAAGCATTCATGGATGGCTATGTAAACTGTTTAATGTTTCCCTGGAATTTTAAGTTACTTAACCTGCAAGATGCATTCATCTTTTACTTAAGACAAGATTACGATCAAAATTAAAAATGTCGTAACCCTCCCACTTTATGGCATCCCTACTGGTCCGCCTGTGGGGTTCGCCGGTTGGCCAGTTCGACCTTAATAACCATTCGCAGGCTTCCCTGTTTCGGATAAAAAAAAACAAAATAAATATTAGGGCCTAAGGACCTATCTTCTCCAACAGTTTGCTTGTGCAAAGTGGAAGGGACCTACAATTTAAAGCCGAATCCGAACGGCAAATTAGAGAAGCTTCTCCGGACAATTGAGACTCTTGGATGTTTGTTAGACGACCGCCAAGGGTGGGGCAGTGGAAACAACATTTTTTTTAGATGTTACTTGGCCCATTTTGGTGCCACTCCGCCACTGCGCCCGCTCCCTGTTTCGGTAACGTTTTTTTTACTAACGCCAATCAAATGCTGGTGTTGTTGCATTGATATGATCCTGGATCCGTGTGCATGCTCCTGCTATAGATTTTCGCTTCATTGTCCTTTTACGACACCAGTCATCTCCATTCGTGTCAACCTACGTATTTGCATGCACACATTCGGGAGGGTTTCAATATGCGTCGCTAGGCTCTCCTGGATAACAAAATGGCCTAGATGTGATTTGTCCCCTTATACGACAAGCGCTGTTTTAATTCTTGGGCGCTGTGATATTTTTAGCCCGTCCCTGCACGGGATAACCTGCAAGATTAATTATTCCCATTAAAGTATTTTTTATTCAATCGTTTCTAAAATTTCTATTCAAAACTACGTCATGCTAAATTCAACTGTAGGTATATACGGGAAAAAGATCTTTAAAAAAAAAATTAAAAAAATTGTATGCTAAATAACTGTGATTAGAATTAAATATACTTTATTTATGTGGACGAGCTTAATGAAATAAAACTTCTTGCTAGCTTTAAGAAGAAGTGCAGCAATCTTCAGGATTTTATGAACTATTGACGTATACTTTATTTACGCGTTAGTCGATTAGAACCCGCCCAGTGTTGTATTGGTTCTAAGTCCTCATTGGTTCTGATACAAGGTCCTTCCTTAATCCAATATCACGACGAATATAAAGCAGTACAACGTCCGTAGGTATGTTGCAACTAATAACTATATCAGCAAGATCATTAATTAAAAGCAAAAATAAAACTGGCCCAACTGCAAAGCCCGAAGGCACCCCGTTTTTTGTGTAGTACTTTGACAAGATGATTAAGTTTTTTTTTCAATCACCTCAACCCGATTTCGAAGATTCGGAGAAATGAACAAGGAAAACGAAATATGATTTTTAACAGTAAAGGAGGTATTGAGTCACCAATGCTATTAAAAACCAGGGAGGACCACTAGACAGTCTTATTGGCATCCAAAGCAAACCGAAGATCTTTTGTCACTTTAAGGACAGCAGTTTCGCTAAAATGTTGAAATAAAACAGTGGGCCTTGAGATGAATTTGATACGAAAGGACTTTTTCCCGAAAAGGGTTATACTAACCGGCTTATTGGCCTTAATCCGAATGGATAAAGGAACGCGCCTTTTCCGGTAGATAGACTTTTTTCGGAATTTTCCATTTTTTACGAGAATGACAGCTTAAACGTACGACAACGAAAAATGCCTGCGCTGTGGCAACACTATAAGGGTACTGTATATCAATTACAGAAAAATTAAAAATCCCTTTAGCGCACGCTAATTATAAAAAAAGGATGTGCAGTACAGAAGACGCTCGATAAGATGGAAGCGTTAAAAAGAAGGTCCAGGATTTTTTTCGAATGAGCTTTTATCTTTGTAGCAATCTTCGCTCGAGTCAGGTTCCCCGATATTGGCACATGATGGTCTCGTTGCCTCAGGAACCACCTGCATTAAGCAGGCTCCAAACACCAAATTACCTCACGACGCACTGATGTGATGCGCCATTTTTTAGTTATTTGAGTTCATCTTTTCGTCACGAAAATTTCCTTAGAACGTCAAGTCGAGCACAATGAAGGCAAATAAGCAAACAGGTAACATTTCTCAAAACCACAGTAAAACTAATTCCCGTTCATTTTCCGCCCTACGGTAAACAGAGTAAAAAGCTATGCTAAAAACGTAGCACAATAAAAGCACAATAATAAAAAGTGTTCATCTGTCGAAGCCTCGGCATTTGTCCCGGTCCTCTTTATGGAACCCTCTAATGATAAAAATATTGCGGCCATTTTTTTGAATAGACTGTCTTAGCGAGCTTTTACTGTATGTATTATGCATTGGAGAAAAAAAACCATACCAATCTTTCCTATCATTCTACGTCTTCTTATTTCTGACACCTAATGGTAGGTAGGTAATGAAAAACGTCCACAAAGACATTGCATTTGTAGGTCTAGAGTTGCAAAGTGCCTACACTATAAGGGTACTTCTCTATCAATTACAGCAAACCCTTTAGGGCACGCCAATTATATAAAAAAAATACACGGCAATAGAATTGACAGTTGGAATATTATCAGAATCAGCAGCCTGAACCCTTCGTCGATTGCTCGATTAGATGGGAAGCTTACTGAGTGCAATCGCCAGGTCAGCTGAACTGAGGCAAGATGGAGTAAACGCCAAACTCATTTCCTAGCGGGCTAGAATTACACAAGAACACGTGTAACACGTGTGGTAACAAAAATATGAAGAAACAATAATAGGCCGTATTACCCGATAGAATGTCCAGTCGCCTTATAGAGGATATGGTCGGGGTCAGAATACCGAAAATTCAAAAGCCGGAACTAGCTATAAATTCTACCTTTAAGAATCACTTCTATATTTGCTATGTTTGAGTCTTTGCTTTGATCCTTGCTTTACTATTGGCTTAGCGTTTTGTGTTTGATAATATTCCCAAAAAAACCGAAAAGAGAACGGAATTATTTTCATACCAGTCCATTTGCCAAGTTTCAAACCTTAAGGGATGCGCGACTAGTTCAGCAAAATATATTCAAAAACATAGAGAAAGGCGAACTGTTGTATACGCTATTCCTATTCCAATCCGTCATCAAGTGGGTACGACAAAAATCAAAGTATACGAGAATTGTCAAGAAGGATCTACATATTTTGTTATACAACATTTAACTAATTTTAAATTTTATTGAAAAAAAAGTTATTGCAAAAAAAACGCCTCTTAAAATTGGGCATGGCAGAAAATTATATGCAAAGGAATTCTTCAAAACGACTTTAGCTACATAGTTTGTCAATAATTTCTTCAGTAGGACATTTTTTTCTAACTGTCAGTGGGCGGATTTTACAGATATTTACATATGATCATAAAGGGCCACTAGGGAGTATATGTTCCAAATTTCCGCTTCCTAGCTCAAACTTTGATTTTTCGAAAAAAGGTTTTTTTGTTAAAATTGTTGGCCTGTCTGTGGGCGGAGTTTAAAAATATTTACACATGACCATTAAGGGTCCGTCGAGAGTATATATTCCAAATTTCAGCTTTCTAGCTCAAACTTGGGTTTTTAGAAAAAAAGTTTTTTTTTTTAAAGTGGTTGGCCTGTCAGTGGACGGATTTTAAAAATATTTACACATGACCATTAAGGGCCACTAAAAAGTATATATTCCGAATTTCAGCTTATTAGCTCAAACTTAGATTTTTTTGGAAAAAGTTTATTTCTTAAAATTCTTGGCGGATTTGAAAAATATTTACACATGACCTTTAAGGTTCCCTCGAGAGTATATATTCCAAATTTCAGCTTCCTAGTTTAGACTTTGATTTTTCGAAAAAAGGTTTTTTCTTAAAATTGTTTTCCTGCCTGTGGGCGGATTTTACAAATATTTACACATGACCATTAAAGGTCCCTAGAAAGTATATATTCCGAATTTCAGCTCCCTAGCTCAAACTTTGATTTTTCGAAAAAGGTTTTTTCCTAAAATTGTTGGCCTGTCAGTGGGCGGATTTGAAAAATATTTACACATGACCATTAAGGGTCCCTCGAGAGTATATATTCCAAATTTCAGATTCCCAACTCAAAATATGATGTTTTGATAAAATTATTTTTCTAAATTGTCATTTTAAAAATTTGAACTTCCGAGCATTTTGGGCCTCTGAAGGCCATAATTGAAAATTTCAGTTTTCCAGCTCGAAATTCGATTTTTTTGATAAGTGACAGGCGGTGTGGTGTCAGTGGGCGGGTAGTAAAAATTCTTTAACTTGGTTATTTCGGGCTCTTAGTGATAATATAGTTAAGCGTTCTAGCTCCACTTTAAAAGCCCAAATTTTGCCGACGAACGGACACGACTAGATTGACATTACTATCGATGCTGATCAGGAACTTAGTGACTTTTAGGGGTCTACGGGCCATAGTAAGGTATGTTTTTAACTATGTGTCAAAATTAATAGATAAAAACAGTTTTCAATTAACCCAGTGTCGAATTCCCAATTTTTTGCCGCGAACAACAACACCCTTGCGCGATTTGTCAAAGTTTAGTCACAATCCACATCATTTAAAAAAATCGCTCGAACTTTGCCTAAAATGCCGAATGTTCCTTGGCTTTGCTTGTACTTTTCCAGTTGGAATTCACAAGGCCGCCTGCTACCCAAAAATTGTGTCATGTGAATGAAGTGCCTAACTTTGAGAATAATCGCTCAGACACGGGTAATTGGTCCCCCTCACTTGTCCTTTAGTCAAGACTAAATAGCGGAACCTAGAGCGGTTTTTCTTTTTGTCAGGAAAAGGATTGTTGAACTTAAAAAGAAGAAACTATCATGCCAATTGCTCGCAACTAACGCTTTCGACTACAGTCTGGGACGTGCGTTTAACTTAATGAAAGCGCTGCAAAACTACTTAACAAAAAAGAAGAAATCTTTTCTACTAATGTGTATGAAATACTTTTTTTTTGTAAAACTGCTTGCAATTTATTAAGAAAAATATGGCAATAAATTAGTTAGTAAAAAAATAATCACAAATCACTCACCGATAAACAGTTGATCGTCTTGTTGATTTTTTTGTTTACTTTATGCTGAACTGCCATCCGACACAGGAGCACAGGAGTGCTCTCTTTGGGTTGTAGCGCGCCGTTGAATTTGAAGAAAAAAATACCAACGTCGCGATACGTACAATAGTGTTGTGTGTGAAGTGTAAACAAATAAAAAAATTATAAATAATAAAACGAAAAATAGGAAAAGAAAACCCTTTCCCCTCGTGTCCACTGAGACGGCACTGATGGATCTGACGGCCAGGGTGCCTTTGACAACCCCACTTTTTGAGAGTTGAGTTGAGAGTTGAGTCTGCCTTAGCACTGAAGGGTGTCGATTCTAAGACTGGGGAATGGTTCCTGGTGGGCATGCTATAAAAGGAGGAAATCCCAATGTTCCTCCTGTTCACCTCCTTTGCAATTCCTTGCTGCGAGTGACGCTAGAAAATCTCCATACAACTCATTTCTGGGCAGAAATCCTTGCGATTGCCACTGCCGCTAATATCCTGTTAATTAAAATGGTAAAAGGTTCACCCTCATACATCCTCTCAGACAGCAAAGCCTGCTCGGCTGGCATTCTCACCTCAAAAACTGATGCGGAATCAATTTAGTTGTGTCCCAGTAGGGACATCACATTTTTCTATTCCAGCACAAACGCACCCTTCAACTTGTGTACAGTCAAGGCTTACATTTTGATCATCATCAAAATTCTATACTCAATCTAACACGTGTTCTACACCTGCAGTGAATTTCAGCGCGAGAATTACTCAGCGTTTTATGAAACATAACAAAATTGTTACATCCCTGTTGAAGAACCCTTTATTAGCCAGGCACTAGTTGAAAAGTGTTTCCTGTGGAAGGACCAAGCTATCTCATAAATAAATTATCGGCAAGTCTATTGAATTTGAATTTTCAGTGGGTGGCTGATTCACCGACCCAATAGCTAAAAGTCCATCAAATGCAGTCAGCTTAGTTTCACTTTGAGGAGGCGGTTGCCCGTCCGCGTTTAAAGGCATTTGGGTGATTTAATCCACACTGCGAGTGCATACGTGTGTATGTAATTGAATTATCACACCCACGGAGTGCATAGAGTAAAGTCTCTACAACCAGATTTCGCAGGATATTTCTCCCATTCAATGTATCTAATGAGATTTCACCTTCGATAGAGAAAACAAAGAAATTGTTGTGATAGGCATTTGGGGAGAGATACAAGGATGTGTATGTGTATGTGTGGATAATTGCGCGTTGCAAGGACTTTTCATGCAACTTTTGTGCGTGCCTATGTGTTTGGCACTTGTTGAGGTGTTCATGCCATTTGGGATTTTCAAAATTTCGAAACTGCACAATTAATCCAAATAAATTTACAAGGACACACAGAAAATGGAAATTATTATTTGTTCACCTACAGGATAGAGTTAGTTAGTTGAGACGTAAAATTCTTTATATCTGAAATTGAATTTTGCATCAGTCCGTTGTGTGATCCCAGTCCTTCCTACTACTCGTCTCGATTAGTGGAAGTTGTGATGTGAACAAGAAGACCTGGTCGTGTACCGAGACTTGGCGAGGCGATTTACTTGCCTACATTAGAATTGTACAGAGGCCGACGAGAGTAGATTTCTTTTGATTGATGAGTCCAGCTTTTGGGTGCGCTCATCAGAGCAGACGTAGCAGAGAGCAACAGTTGGTTAGTGGGGGATTTTTCTCGGGAGTTTCCGTCATGGTGTGGCCAGAAATTTCCACGCGTGAAATGATCTCTGAACGTCAACAATATCCTGCAGGAGTAGAATGTGGTTTTATTCGAGACCACACGTCGCCAGGTACGTTGCCGAGTCCTTGCATCGATTCGATGGCTCGACCCACGATCAGCCCTTGAACACGTTTGGGACCTTCTGGGGAAAAAGATTACGATGCAACCTGCCCTTCCAGAGGCACTTAGCGGTCTGAGATGGCTCCCGCAAATTAAGTCTGCATTTTTTTTCGCAAAAAAACGTCAGAAAAACATTAAAAATCAGGCCAGACAGGTTTTGTAAAAAGAGCCAGAAAGTAAAATGGAAATTAGGCCAGACATTTTTTTTTTCGGAAAAAAGACCAAAATCTCTTTTTTAGTTAATGAAATTAATGAAATAAGGCCCAACAAATATTCTTTGGGTCTCATTATTTCATTGACAGAAATTGTAGCATTTTTTCCAAATTATTTTTTCCAACCCATTTTCCATTTCCAGAAAGTGTTTCCTTTTTTCACCTTCAATTTGATCTTATTTCTTAATGACAACCCTACAGGGATGCACTAAGAATATCACTAGAACACTGTAGTGATATTCTTAGTCCGACCCTGCACTTTTGTCATTTAGAATTCAGAATTAAACGTAAAAAAAGAATCTACACCAACTTCCATATTCACAAAGATACCACAAAAAAAATAAATAAACCAGACAAAATATTAATTGCGTAAAGTTCTTACGGACAAAAATATAATAATAACCCAAAAGAACAAGTGCCAATACAAAATACAAAGAACAACAAATAAGACAGATAATCATAATGACCGGTACAAATAGCAAAATTAGTATGATGCTTAAATTGCGTTAGTCCTTTTCACTCTTATGCAAAAGGAAATTCAAAAGAACGGGACCACTGATTTAAATTCCACATTTAATTTGTTATTGGTACGGCCTAATGAGTTGTCGCGAGTAAGTTTTGCAAATTCACTTATTTGCATACCTAAAGATAACATAAGAAAAATAACCAATAACAACAAAAACAAGCGATATAGCTAAAAAGCAAAAAAACTTAGCGAGATACAAGTTCATTTTTGAATATTAACCTTGAGAAAAGAAAAACAAAAATAAAACAGCAAAAATATTCACTTCTCAATTACCGAAACAATGTTCTTATAGGATAAAAAAAACAAATAACACACAATAACCAACATAGATACTATATACACAGAACAACAAATTTGATACGTGATCATAATGACAAGTGTAGCTAGTCGCAACTAATTTTTCAAAAATTTAATTTTTAAAATACCTAAACAGTTGATATAGCTGTATAATTTTGTCTGTGTGCGTATGTGTACGTACGTATATATCTGAAGTAATATTATCTGAAAGAAATAAAACTTAGTTCAGTAAAGCACTTCTGTTTTTTATTGTATGTTAAAAATGTTCCCAGCATTGGGGATGTTAGTTTATTTGGACAATGTTTAATTCTGACTGGCAGGCCATTTATAAAAATAACAAAAAGAAGTGGACCCAAATGACTTCCTTGTGGTAGCCCCGATATCAAATCAATCGGCGTACATCAAACTAAGAATATGTTCAAGTCTGACTGGGAGGTCAGTATTTATTCATTTACCAGGAACATGGGAATATATTGAAATTGGGATCTGATGAAAATCCCGTTTAAATTACCAAGCCGCCATTCGCTTGATTTAATTATTCATTTTAAATTCAACGCATCAAAAAGGTTCATATTAAAAAGATAGATAGATAGATACATAGATAGATATAGTTTATTTCTTATAAATTCATTGTAAATTCACAATCTTCATTAATTACATAGGTATGAAGTAAAGAAATATTTGGGACATTCTGTATTTTTATATACTAAGTATTAAAAATAGTGTTGAATGCCACTTCAATAGGCTTAAATAATTCATATATAGATTTTTGGGTGGGGTGACCCTATAAGACTATTTGCATTTAATTTAACAAAAAATAAATAGAACAGCAAATTCGACAGAATTAATTAAATTATATCAAATATACTACAATAGAAATAAATTTACTTATAAGGATTTGATTACTTGGCAACAATTTATCAAAACTGAAATTAGACCAGAATATCAGAAAGTATAGATTCCAAATTATTATACTCGTAGGTCAATTTTAAAAGCCAGTGTTTTACATGTTTTAAAAGCATTCCAGGCATTGTTATTGGTTTGATGGAGTTAGGAAGCTTATTAAATAACCGACAAGATAAAACTGATTACAAAAATCGAAATACA
The DNA here is from genome assembly GCA_949715645.1 of Portevinia maculata. Taxonomy (NCBI): domain Eukaryota; kingdom Metazoa; phylum Arthropoda; class Insecta; order Diptera; family Syrphidae; genus Portevinia; species Portevinia maculata. The sequence continues at coordinate 2,330,284 of OX454529.1, forward strand.
GTAGTGCGGAAGTTTGGTACAGATACCATATTCGAAATGTTTCCACGTAAATTATAATTTGATATTAAACGATAATTTCGGTCTCCAGACTTCATAAAGAAAGTTTTCAGCACTTTAAAGCACTATAAATGTCAGACTGGGAGAATTTTGAGGTCGTAGAACAAAGGAAAACTAGGATCTAGCAGACATCCTTTTTACGCATATTTTCCGTAAAATATATTTCTGCAGAATTAATAGTGGCTGAATTTTATTCGAATAAACACCTCCCCAACAAACAATTCCATATTGCAGTTTAGAATGGAAAATTGCATAATAAATCGTTTTTAGGAGCATTGTTGAGCAGATACTTCGCAAATAAAAAAAATATCTAAGTGTGCAGCGAGAGTACTTCCTCAGAATTTCAGAGTGATTCGAAAAGCTCATTCTAGAATCAATTGTAAGCCCCAAGTATTTAAAATCATTCACTGTCTCGATCAAAAAACACTTATCACTGCTGCTTGAATTATCACAGAAAGTGGTAGAAGGCGTACAATTGCAATTAGAAAGCTTGTATTTTTGGCACTCAGGTGCGCGATAAAAGACATTCGCTTCCAAATTATTGAGGGATGACAAATTGAAAAATATTATTTTTGTTTTAGAGCTTATAATCAAATTATGTTCGGCAAACCAGCTTCTTAGTAAACTTAGATCCCAATTGATGTCAGAAACTAGATCCAAAGGACTGTTTAAACCATAAGAAAATCCTATATCATCCGCAAAAGCAGTAGGTGACCCGTTAAAGTTTAGTGCAAGGAGTGAATTAATGTAAACGAGAAACAAAATTGGTCCCAAAACAGAACCTTGTGCTACACACAAATTGGAAAACTTTATTTCGCTTCTAATCTCATCTAACTTCACTCTTTGCAACCTATCTTTTAAGTATGATCTGAACCAATCTATTATGAAACCGCGAAAACCGGCTTTTTCCAATTTTCTCAACAGAATATTGTGGTTAACCATATCAAAAGCCGTGTATTTTTTTCATCGAGGTTTGACATTATTTGAGCACAAAACTGCACTAGTGCATCTTCCGTCGATCTACCTTTCTGAAAGCCAAACTGATTTGGGTTGATAAACTCGGTTCTGATTAGAAAGCTTATTATTCTATGTTTTACAAGTTTTTTCGAAAATTTTGCTGAAAACTGGAAGAAGTGATATGGGCCTGTAGTTACACATTTCAAAAGTAGAACCTTTCTTAAACATTGGTACAATGTCTGCACATTTCAGCGCTTCTGGAAAGACACCCGCAAATATGCAGCGATTGAAAATATCTTTCAAGACATCAACAACGAAGCAAGCAACTATTTTTAAAAACAGATTCGAAATCCCATCAGCTCCACACGAGTTAGAATTATTTAAAGTACCAATAACTTTTAATAATTCGATAGAAGGCTTATAAACAAAACTGTTTCTTTGTGACTGTTCATCGACGGACGAACATGAGGTACAAGGTGGCAGGCCAGGACATGGTTGTAAGCTACTTGCTATATTTGCGAAATAGCAATTGAAAGCGTCAGCAATGACAGGTTTGTCGGAAACGTCTACGTTATCAACACGAATAATAGCAGGTTTCTTAGAAAAAGAACAACTCATTAATTTTTTAAGTTTCCCTTAGCGGAATTAAATTGAGAACGGTAATAGGTATCTCGACAGATCGGTATCTCCTTTTTTAGTTCATCGCACAATTTTTTATATTTTCTTTTTAAGCTCAAATTATGAGGGTTTTTGCACTTAACACTGAGTTTGTTTTTACCTCTTACTTTATTTAACAGATACCTAGAGATCCAAGGTTTAAGCCTTTTTGTACATTTTTTTGAAGGCAATACTGAAGAACAGTTAAAAATGTGTTTCTTGAGGCAATCAATAAAGATGGTAAAGGCATTAGAAGCATCTCTGCATGAATAAACATCTTCCCAAAACTCTTAAATAAGATTGTTTTTAAGTTTGTTGAAGTTAATTTTTATAACCCTGTCAGCCATTTTCGGAGTTTTTCTTCGTTTGCTAACGATGTTTACTAAGAGCCCTGTCATACAGTGATCAGTGATCATTAAGTCCAGAACAAACTTCTCACAACTATCTAACAAAACATCTTTGAAGCGTCCATATATGTGGTCTAAACATCTACCAGATGCAACCCTAGTAGGCTCATTAATAAAGCAATCCAGGCCATTCGATGCTAGTAAAGCCAAATACCTAGAAACAGTTTCATTATGTTCTAAATTGTTTAGATTAAAATCCCCAACAATAATAAGATTTTTAGATTTTTCCTTTTCTAAAAGACCTGAAAATTCTTCTATGTATATGTCAAGACGTTAAACATATGCAGCCTATATACACATAAAAAAACATAAGCTTCATGATTAATTTCAATGCAAACTTTTAAAATATCAGCGCTCAAAAAGGCAACAGAAACTACTTCAAGAACCTTGTATTCTTCTTTTACGAAACAAGCAACACCTCCTGCAGCGTAACTTTCATTTGTTTTGGCAATAAAATTGAACCCTGGTAATGAGTAGTCGTTTTTTTCAAAATCATAAATCCAGATTTCAGTCACGAAAACAATGTCTGGAATGCACATAAAAGAGTCAAGATGAGTTACAAGAGGGATAAATTGAACGTACTCGTATTTGGCGTTCCGGATGAACTTCCTTACAAGTTGGATATTGGGGAAGCAAAACCAAACACAAGGAAGCGCAAACACTTTTCTTTCATATCTCCAAAAAGACTAAGAGAAAAGCTTAAGGATGCAAAGCTGAATGACCTTGAAAATTTACAAAAAAAAAAATAAAAAAATTCTTGCGTTTGCTTAAGTTTTACATTGATACATGAGGAGCAAGACAACATCGGAGGCGACCCTATATGTGAGTCCCATGAAGATTTATCCATTAGCCTTTGGTTCATACTATTTTCGATTATTTTTCAGTTTTTTTTTTCGAAAACTAATATCATCAGCTATGTTAACCTATGTTAACTTTTTTACAATATTTTTTTATATGAATTTCTTTAATTTTGTACGATTTTGTTAATTTATTATTTAGTTTAGTTTATTTCTTTATTAAAAATATAGATTTAATCTATATATATAAAAATAACTCGTTGTTTGTGTGTGTGTCCTTTATAGACTGACAAACTGCTCAACGGTTTTTGATAAAATTTTGTGAGTGTGCTCTTTATGACGGCTGGAGTTAGGTTTACTTACGACTGACACTGGTATTAGAAATTAACATAATGCGAAAAAGAACACTTTAAGTGATAAAAGAGATAATTGTTTCCAAGTAGTCATGCACCTGTTCTTCGGGTGTGGAACTGGAACGGCGACGTATGTTAAGCTCATTGAATTCCGAGCACAACAGCATAACTCAATGGGGTGAAACTGATAGAGAGGAATTTAATGCTTCCAAAACGTAATGCTGTCTTCTGTCATTAAAGTAAAACCCTGCCATTATCCATAAATGCTCTTCCCCTCTCCATTTTTCCTCCACATTACAATCTACAAACATTCGAAACCAACGTCCATCGGCAACTCTCCCTATCTTCTAACCCTGATGTCCTTAACGCCCGCGCTGTTTAGCTATTACATTTTGGTTTTCAAAAATCCCTTTGGTGCAAGGACTTTATAAAAAAAAAATGCGCAGATAAAGGTGCAGCCCTTTTAACTACTAAACTTTGATTGAGCTCAAATCAGATAATCTTTGATATTGACGTGAGAGTGATTCTTATGAAGCTGGGTCAAAACCAAGTTTGCTTGGAATTTTGTCTGTTTCTTTTTCTATTTCTTTTTGTAAGGCAAGGCACGCCGGGTACCCGCTACAGACAATAATGATTGCAATCTACCCGAACATATTGGCTAATACAATTCTCGGGCACGGGCAACGCCCGGCTCGTGCAACTGGTTGCAAATCAAACTTGCTTAAATAATGCCTGTTTTATTTTCAAAAACAATTTATTCCGAAAAGACACGCATCTATTCCAGATCCTGACTTTCAAAAAAAAAACACTGTTCCAAAATTCATTCATTTCAATAGTTAAGACGTTTTGACTGCCAAGCAAAAACTTTATGCATTAAGGATTGAAGATCTAAGCAGAAACATAAAAAAAAATATAATATAACAAATGGAAAATTCGGCTGAATGTTAGGAAGACGTAAGCCATCTTTTTCTCACACGGAAAAGAAAAGATTGCTATCTTCCTAGCAGACAGCTTCAAATAAATGGTAACACCATACCGATAGGATTCGAAAACTTACAACTAATTTTAATAACAGCTGTGATAGTTCTGAGAATCCTCTCAAAAACCAGCTAAATGTTTAATCTGTGATATTTCTGTGTTAATATTTATTGCGTTCGCTGTCATTTACTAGCTATTTACCAATTATTTACTTATTTATTTATTTATTTATTTGTTTATTTATTTTTCTATTTATTTCTTTACCTATTATTTATTTATTTAATTATTTAATTATTTATTTATTTGTTTATTTATTTTTGTATTTATTGCTTTATCTATTTATTTATTTATTTATTAATTTTTTTATTTATTAACTTATTTATTTATTTATTTACTCATTTGTTTATTTATTTTTGTATTTATTTCTTCATCTATTTATTTATTTATTTTTTATTTTTTTTTATTTATTAACTTATTTATTTATTTTTGTATTTATTTCTTTATCTATTTATTTATTTATTTGTCTATCTATTTTTTTTTGTCAAATGAAGGTTTTTTTCGTAGTCTCCTTTGATAAACTGTTCCTATCGTTTATAGTTATTTATTAATTGCCATACAAGAAAATGTTTCAGTAGAAAGATAATGTATCAAATCTCTGAATTGTAGAATGTGCGGTCACAGACGTTTTTGAAAACATTATTACGAAATAAAATGAATAAAAAAACTAATTTGTCTTTAAAAAGGTTTTTTTTTGTATTCTAGTAGAAACAGATAAATTTTTATTTTATTCTCATGACTTTGAAAAACTTCAAATACTGAATACAAAAAAATTACCAAAGCAACAACAAATATTTTGCCTTACCAAATTGGCACTCCTTTCTGGGCGGCCTTCACTTTTTTGCTGTTTCACTTTTATCAATTGTTTTTTTTTTATTGTTTCACTTTTATCAATTGTTTTTTTTTATTGTTTCACTTTTATCAATTTTTTTTTTTATTGTTTCACTTTTATCAATTGTTTTTTTATTGTTTTACTTTTAGCAATTGTTTTTTTTTATTGTTTCACTTTTATCAATTGTTTTTTTTTTATTGTTTCACTTTTATCAATTGCTTTTTTTTATTGTTTCACTTTTATCAATTGTTTTTTTTATTGTTTCACTTTTATCAATTGTTTTTTTTATTGTTTCACTTTTATCAATTGTTTTTTTATTGTTTTACTTTTAGCAATTGTTTTTTTTTATTGTTTCACTTTTATCAATTGTTTTTTTTTATTGTTTCACTTTTATCAATTGCTTTTTTTTATTGTTTCACTTTTATCAATTGTTTTTTTTATTGTTTCACTTTTATCAATTGTTTTTTTTATTGTTTCACTTTTATCAATTGTTTTTTTTATTGTTTCACTTTTATCAATTGCTTTTTTTTTATTGTTTCACTTTTATCAAATGTTTTTTTATTGTTTGTTTGATTTTTTATTTTATGGTTTTTTTTTTGTGTTGGTTTTTCCCTTTTTTTGTCACTGTATTGTTTTTGTTTGATAGTAATCGTTTTTTTTTATTTTATTTTAAAAAGTTTAAAAGTTTAAACCATATACAAAATATTGGTAAGCGATAAATACAGCAACTCCAAGCACAAGGAACAACAAAAAACAGTTCCAGCAAATATCACAGGTTCGACATAAAGCTACATCGTCACTTGCAATAGATTCGTTATCCATTTTGTATTTTTTTTTTATTTTAATGTCCAATGTCGTTTTCTCCAACTAAACGAATAAAATAAGAATACTTTATGCTTTGATTTCCAAAGAAAACTCTTGGCAAACAAATTTGCGAACAAAATTGAAAAAAAGTCACCAGGCGAAGTTAAAATTTTTTAAAATAATTTTAAAGCTGAAAACAATGTTAAAACGGGCACAAAAAAAAACCAAAAACCATTTGGAAAACATTTCGAACTTCACTGGGCGCTTTCCTTTTTTTTTGGCCGCAAAAATGTTTAAAAATCAGATGGAAAAAGAATGAGTAACGTAATAAAATATTTTAAATGGCGTTGAAATGGATGACGGTTCGGAATTTCGAAGTGATTGATCAATTTAGGTGAACATGAATCAAATCAAAGAACTTATTTATGCGTGATGCAAGTGAAAACGTTTAACCGTTAAAAACCAAAAAAACAAATCAACTAGTTCCCGAAAATGATTTTCCGTTACCAAATATGCAATCCTTTCACCGTCGCATCCGCTCCTTGTTTTGCATGCACTTTGTTGTGCTTTGTTTTTGTGTTGTTTTTTTTGTTCTTTTTTTTATGTCACTGTTTTATTTTATTTTATTATTTTCTTATATGCTTTGAGCACCATATTTTAAGTATTTATATGTGGCAAATGCCACACTTGTAATTGTTGCTATCAGACAAAAACAGCAACAGCATGTACAGCACGCGAAAGCACATTTCTTTTCTACATTTGCAGAGTCCTCGGAACTATTCGAGTCTCTATCCATTTTTATTTAGTTTTTTTATTACACTTTAGCCACCAACAACACTGGCGCTGTGGTTTTCGGTCCTGCCTAAAATTAATTTGAATTATTTTAATTGCAATTGAAATGAACTCCACGCACTGAATTTTAATTGCACAAACACTAAAATTATGACTATCTGTTGCGCTGTTCCGAGAAGGTCCTTCTTCTTGCTGTTTTGCTTATGATTGATTGGCACTATCAATAGAGGAACAATGCAGGAGCGAAAGCTGTTATTATGATTTTGATTCACTAACTGATACACCGGTATCATATTGTTCACAGTGAGCTGCACGCGCGCTGGTTCATTTATGAATGAGGAAGGAATTCGATAAGGGAATATGGTAGGAGCGGCAAGTTGCAGGCGCAGATGAGTGGCTGTTCCGCGTGGTTGGTCGGTGGAGCATTTCATTGCAGTAGATCATGTAAAAGTGTATGTGTGTTATGCATTTAGGAGGGGTTGATGAAAAAAAGAGCTTCTGAAAATTGGATTTATGTCTCTCTTCCCGGATGAATTTTTGCTATTGTATTTGAAAGTTATAAATCTACCTGTAGATGTGTGTGTTGTGGGCGGATAAGGCGAAGGGCATAAATTGCATTATTTTTGTTTACAGCTGGAAATTGAGTTTTTCGTTTTTTAACAAAATTAAAAACTTCAACATGTGGTTGGGTTGAAATGACTGGCAGGTGGAGGCAACACACTTAGACCGATGTGGATCTAGGGGACCCTGTTTCCTTACTCCTTAGTGTAGAGATTGTGATGACTTTCAATGTCAGTGTTGGTCAAGTAGTTTGAGTTAGGTATCGCTCAGAAGGCAACCAGGTGGGGAGTACACAGAAGGTGGAGGGCAATCTCCTCTTCTTCTAACATGCTACTTATGCTAAAGTCGTCAAATGTATGGCTTGCCTATGTACATGTACGGTGGCCACATATGTTTGAGGGTTTAGATGAATAACAAACTTAAAGCCTCATAGGTTTAGCTTTGGACAGATCTGCTTTCTCCCCACCTAAGGTTTTATTCTCTCGTTTGCAAATAGCTTGAACATGATTTCGCATGTATCAACTGGAATACCTGGGAAACGTTTTTCAGGTAGAAGAGTTAATTTTTTTGCGAGTTCATCAAGCTTTATAAAAAGCTTCCTGCTATTATTTCGAATTAGCCCCCCGTTCCGGGCCTCATATGTGTGACTATCTTTCTCCTCTCTCGGTCGGATGAGAGGAAAAGAAGAAGATAGCGCTACGTTGAAAGTCAAGGTCAAGTCCATGACTACGTATTGACAACAGTTTCACGGGGGGAACTTTCGACTTCTGAGGTAAAAGCGTTTCCTCATATTAATATCCATTTGTTTTTCAAAGATTGCTCAAAATACATTGCCGGCGGTAAAAGTATCAGTTGTCTGACATTCGAAAATCTCCAATTCGGAGTCATTTTTTCGATGGCGTCGCAGACAAAAGTGACATCAATCAAAAGATACTGTTGTTCATTCAAAAAACAACTCAAAGAAACTCACCATTTCACAAAAGGAATATCTTTCACTTTCTTGTCGCATTTTGGTAATGAACATGGGTTCATGTGTGATGTCGATGATCCCCCCGATTACGGTTAGCGAATCGGACGTTCGACTCGAATTGAATTAACAGCTAAAAGTAGCCAATACGTTTAATAATAACTACTGAAAAAGGTTATGTGAAAAATGTATTCAGTTGTTTCAAGGTTGAGTTGTATGAGATACATTGCAGTTGATTTGTAATTGTTAAAAGTGTTGTCTACTTTTAGATGTTAAATCAATTCGAGTCGAACGTTTGATTCGCTAACCGTAACAGGGGGCTTCATTACTCACTGTTCCCTTCTACAAGTTGTTATATTGTACTGAATGAATATTATTTCGCGAATTTTCATAAGCCGACTAGATAAGGGTCTTATTGCAGAGCTTTTCAGCGCGCAATGCATGGTTAAGCGGATAACAGATGCATGTATTTATGCCGCCAACTGTACAAAAAGAGCTCGAGGACGACATCATAGATTCATGCTACAAATATTTTTGCAAACATTGTTTCAAGAGCTCCTATGGGTGAAGATTTTATTTATATGAAATTAAAATCGTGATTTTTTTTTGTGTTTCGTTTATTCGCCTACACATAATGGTCCGAGGAATCGAATCTCTGGTATGGAGAACTAACAAGGAGTTTTATTTTGAAAGCAGTCACAAACTCACACCTCGTCGATTGAACTCGAAAGGATTTTTTTGTGCATGAGAATTGGTGCATTCGTTAGGGGAGGGATTAGGTGCTTTTTGATTGAAGTCGGGGAATGTATTGCCGCCGACAGATTGAATTGTACAGGTAACTTTTTGAATAAGCTGCCATTTTTATGCAGTACATCATCCATCCATAGTTGAATGCGTTTATGCAAAGCGGTGTTTCGCTAGAGCTGTGTGATTTGAAGTTGAAATAAAACACACACAGGACAAACAAATTCTTTTTTTTTTACTTAAAAGCCTTGTCGGTTTGGCGACCTATGAGAACTTTTGTATCAAAAAAGGGTGAAGGCAAATACGTATTTAGTGACAGAGTCTTGTACGTCCGCCTGTGAATGTATCTTCCTGTGAAAGATACGTCGTCTCAACCAATGGACAGCTGGACATTGACAGAGAAAAGTGTGCAGAGGTTTCCTTGTCCTCCGTACAGAACCTACATTCTGTCTGTGGACCAAGGTTCACTCTGTTGAGATGATATCTCCAGCTGCAGTGGCCATTGAGAAAGCCCACCAGCTGTCTTATATTATCCTTATTCAACAGAAGGATCGCCTTATAGGAAAAGAGCCTCATTAAACGTTTGGATTGCCTTGAACCAATGTCTAAGACGAAGGTTCCGGTGCAAAGATTCGGATCCAGCTCTGGCTGGTTCGTCTGCAGTTTCATTGTCCGCTGCACACTGGTGGATTGTCTTAAAAACCAGGGACACCTTCGAAATGTTTACGACGAAGCTGTTATTCCCAGTCCTTAATTAGAACTCAAGCAGCCGCCTAATTGACTCTGGAATAAGGTTCCAGTGCAAAGAACGCAGATTCGGATCCAGCTCTGGATGGTTCGTCTGCAGATTCATTGCCTTGGTGGCCAGGTACCCATCCAAGTTTGACCTTGTTGTTTTTGTCTAGATTTGGCAAGGCCTCGTATCAGTTTTACAGTCAAAGAGTCCATAATATTGGATGACGGTGCCTCTGGTGGTGGAATTTAAAATCGCGCAGACCTCAATGGCATGGACTTCTGCCTGGAATACCGTGGAACACATTCCCATAGGTATCGAGACTTTGATGTTGGGTCCAAAGACACCAGCTCCAACTGCAGATTCCATTATAGATCCGCCGGTATACCATACCAGACTTCTCGGTAGCACAGCTTGACTGTCGCTACAGACGTGAATGCTCTGGCCCCTCCAGCCCGCCATAGTCCATAGCCATTAGAATAGCTATGGATGTTAAATGTTTTTATTGCTTTGGGTTGCCTTTTTTTTACCGATAAATCCGATACAGATACAGGGGTAAGGTACCCACCCCTATACAAACATGCTACATACGTCCTCTAGATTTGCATTGCGGAGAAAATCTCCATCGCCAGCGGGTAGATAGAATAACTCGCATCTAAAAGAGTATCTTCTTACTTTTTTTGTATCTTTTACCAATGGTTAAATGCCAAATGTATCTATCTACCGTATGGATGAAAAAAAAACAACCTGAAAGCACATGTCACCCACTAGTGACACTGCGACTCGAAGGGTTGATACAACTTCAGCCAAATTGAATCGAGGAGGAAATTACCTATAAACTTCGTCGAAACAACTACCGCAGTTTCGGTTGTGCCTTATCAAAGTAAACAAATTCTCTTTTTCACGTCGAAATCTTTTCTGAATTTGAAACATTCATCAAAACTTCAAGCCCTATGCCATCCGATACGAGATACAATCAAGTTTCTGGTGTTCTTTTCCTGTCGCCGGATGTGTCAAATATGAGTGTGTGCCTCTGACACTTGGAATTGAAATCACGAAATAAAAAAGGAAGATATTTTGACTAAGAATATCAGCGGCGAGAACTAATTGGAAACTGATTTTGTCTAACGAGATCTTTTCAATCATTTAGATGCTTTCAATCGATTTTTGAATAAAAAGGGTTTAACCTGTTCCTAGGAGTCACCTGTTCGAATTTGTTTCTACGGCTTTTGTTTTTTTAATTTGTTTCCTTGTGGTTTTAGCGATACATTTGCCTGGTCTGAGGCGCGCTGGTCTTGTGGGAACGCTCTCGATTTCATGCGTTTGACTGTTTCACAGTGATGTGTTGGCCTGAGTCACATGACGGCGGATGTCAAGGTCTTCAACTGATTGAGGACGTCGTGAGATTTATTTGTCGCTTGGACGATGCATGATCCGGCGGCAAAGTGCACTTCTATATTTAACTTGTTGAGGGCTGCTTCATTGTCACATGTTTCAGTGTTCTGCGAACTGATGTGCAGCAGGCTTAAATGTCGGTGAAGCCCGCCGATTTGTCATTTTTTTGCTGTTATAATTTACACGTGCAAAAGGGACCCTTAGTAAGGAAGTAGGAAGGACGAGAAACCTATGCACGCTGATTTTGAATGTTTGTAGATCATAGTGGGTAGGAAAAACAACGATAGAGCATTCCACCATTCGTGTAGATTACGAACGATTCTTTGGATTTCACTCTACGTCCGAAAGTAGGTATAAGGGTGAACTGATGTGCATTCCTGGCATGGCAACTATTGCGGTTGAAAAGAAGCTAACAGCCTCGTTTGAATTCATGTGGTGTAAATATCGATAAAACAACGACAGGCAGAAGACATTGTGACGATGGCTAAGAGAGTCAAACGACTTTGCAATAGTTTGATCGCGGGCTTTTGAATTCTGTCAAGTAGCTCCAAATACGTGGTTGCGCCACCAGCCCAGATATGAGCGTTGTTCTCGAGTTTGAGGCGAATACACGCCTTGTAATGTTTGGTCACGTCAGAAGGGGTGAAATATTTCTTGCATCTAGACATATCGCCGCGTCCTTGTCGACAGTGAATATGTTGTCATTCCTAGGGTCGACTCGATACTATACTCACATTAGGGTATCGATACTCGTAGTATCAAATCAAATGCATCGATAACCTTTTCCTATCGAAACGAATACATTCTTTAGGAATTGTCCGATGCATCACGTATTGGTGGTTATGTGAATGAGACGACAAATGAGAATCAAATGTATCGATGACCGTTTCGTATCGAAACGAATACTTTCTTCAGGAATTGTCCGATGCATCACGTATTGGTGGTTATGTGAATGAGACGACAAATGAGAATCAAATGTATCGATAACCTTTTCGTATCGAAACGAATACTTTCGTCAGGAATTGTCCGATCCATCACGTATTGGTGGTTATGTGAATGAGACGACAAATGAGAATCAAATGTATCGATAACTTTTTCGTATCGAAACGAATACTTTCGTCAGGAATTGTCCGATCCATCACGTATTGGTGGTTATGTGAATGAGACGACAAATGAGAATCAAATGTATCGATAACCTTTTCGTATCGAAACGAATACTTTCGTCAGGAATTGTCCGATCCATCACGTATTGGTGGTTATGTGAATGAGACGACAAATGGGAATCAAATGTATCGATAACCTTTTCGTATCGAAACGAATACTTTCTTCAGGAATTGTCCGTTGCATCACGTATTGGTGGTTATGTGAATGAGACGACAAATGAGAATCAAATGTATCCATAACCTTTTCGTATCGAAACGAATACTTTCGTCAGGAATTGTCCGATCCATCACGTATTGGTGGTTATGTGAATGAGACGACAAATGAGAATCAAATGTATCGATAACCTTTTCGTATCGAAACGAATACATTCTTCAGGAATTGTCCGATGCATCACGTATTGGTGGTTATGTGAATGAGACGACAAATGAGAATCAAATGTATCGATAACCTTTTCGTATCGAAACGAATACTTTCGTCAGGAATTGTCCGATCCATCACGTATTGGTGGTTATGTGAATGAGACGACAAATGAGAATCAAATGTATCGATAACCTTTTCGTATCGAAACGAATACTTTCGTCAGGAATTGTCCGATGCATTACATATTGGTGGTTATGTGAATGTGACGATAAATGAGAATAAAATGTATCGATAACCTTTTCGTATCGAAACGAATACTTTCCGATGCATCACGTATTGGTGGTTCGGCTATAGCTGTCTCTATCTACTTCTACGAATATGAGGAGGAAAGCTCCTATCGAAACAATATCGTCTGGGGATAATCTACTGAATGGGTGCTGCCCAATAAAGCAAAAAATTTATATTTTTGTTTCATTCATCATATTTCTCACTCTTACACTCACTTCACCATTCATATGTAATGATTTTGTGTGCAAAAAAAAGGAGTACCCCAGAGCGAGAGATTGGCAATTGCGGGGATAGAAAAGGAAAAAAATAACCATCGGATTTACAATCCGATACAATTCGATACCGTTCGATACTTAAGTAAATCAAATCGAAAGGGTATCGATACTAATTTTACTTGTATCGAATCAAAAGTATCGAGTAAGTCCTCGTATTTCCTTGGATCGAATCAACACACATACCGAAAGTGGAAAGTCTTGCGGTTTCAGCGATGCAAGTGTCATTCATCGAAAATGACAGACTGTTGAGGTTTCGCTTTAATGACAGAAGACAGCATTGTATTGTGGAATAATTTCATTCCACCCTATTGGCTGTACGCCATTGAACTACGCTTTCAAGGTCGGAATTGAATGAGCTTTCCAGTTTCTCACTCGATGATGAGGGTCGTGAACCGGGAAATGACTATAAAAATCTGAGGGTACTGTCATCGGCGAAGAAATGAATCGAATTTAAAGCAGACAGGCAGGAGATCATTTGTAACAGCAACAAAACGGAGACTTTTTTTAAAAACCGCCCTAAACACCTTAAATTGAACGGTCCGAACAAAGTTTGTAATCCATCGTATTATCGATTCCAAATTGGGGTTTCTGGGTCAAAGAGGAAATGCCTTCCGCCGGGATCAACGCTCATCGTCATCTGTCAAGAGTATGTGCCGTGTTTCGTATCTCCCATCGAATACCTCAGGCGACCCTCAAACCCAAACACAAAAACGTAATTCACGTCGTCATCGAAAGAGAGACCATCATCCCTTACATACGTGCTACAAAAAAATGGCCTTTATGTTCACCCAGGTCGTAGACTTTGACGCGACAAAGGAAATTGTTTTTATTCCCACTTGTCTAAAGGTGTCAGTAGTGGTGTAACTATCGAGCATTATGTTACGACAGAGGAAGAGTGGCAGATAGGCTGCTGCACTTGGGCAAGCGGCAAGGGTTTCAGTTTCAACCGAACAGGAAATCGACAGCACTTTGATCATACCTTCATGCACGTAGAGGAGGGCTACCCATCGTTATTCCTTTTTAAACGTTTTACACCCCCACATATGGGGGGAAATGTAATCAACTCACGTGAAGGGTTATCGTGCCGTTTTCAAATTGTCAAGGTGCATTTAATTAACAGGTGAGCCATTCAAATCCAGACAATCGTTTAAATGTTTGTTTATGCAAATTTATGTATCGTTGCGAGGTCAATAGCAGGTTTGTTCATTTTGTGGCTTTGCGTGTGTGCGTTTGTGTGTAATTTGCCGATTGGGTACGTTTCATTCAGTTTGAAATGTTCGCGCGCTTCTTACACACTCACCAGTTGAATCACAGGGAAGCGAATAAATCGAGTTACAAAGGATACACTTAATATACATTGACAAGTGTATAGGACAACAACAACACTTCAGTTACGGTACTTTATTCAAACAATTTGCGAAAGATAAATTGAGTTTTCCTTTTTATACCTGCTGTGCCTGTCCGTGGAGACCGTCTAACCCCAAATCAACCAATTGCCATTAGACATTAGAGCTGGATACTTATACGTGGACCAGTTATTCTAAAGTCAAACTTCTATCGAACGAGGACAGCGACCACTTTTCTCTTGTTTTTTATATTAAAATTTGTTTCGGTTGGCAAAAAAGGATATATAAACAATTATGCATAGTCTCACGTACAATGAAGAGGTACCGCCACTGCCACTGATGGCGCCAACGACAACGATGACGCCTCATCTTGGTTGCCAGTACAAGATGTCATCGATGGAACGAACCAGAAAGCTAAGCACTTTGCTGAGGCATCATCACACATCGTATTCCCTTGCAGTGAGTAGTATTTTTCAGTTTTCCAAGTGCATAACCTTAATTTGTAGTTCAGTGAGTTGGCAAGGTGCAACAGTTGCAACAATGGTAATTCAAATTCATTATTTTAAAATAGATGCGCAATTGTTGTTGTACGACCAGGTACGAGTGTTTATCTATAATTTATCAGACACAATTCAAATGTTGCTGTGTGAGTGAGCTGTTTAGTCAACTGTGCAATATTTTCTTTGAGTTTATGTTTCGTTTCGTTTTCAAAATGAGCCATCAAAACCGAGTTAAATCTCTTTTAAATTTAAAATCAAACATTTCTTGACACCTCGCCCTAAATATATCTACGAAAGGCACCCACCATAATGTCTCGCTTTAATTTGTGAATGAATTGGAAAACGTCACCCTTGGCAAAATCCCTTGCACTATATTCAGCACGGTTGGTCGTCAGAGCCTTGTATTAGTAGACAATTGCCTCGGGTGGAATCGGATAAAGTGCCATAAGGCGAGTTTTTTTTTCGCAAGCGTGTATGTGCTTATTAACATTTGCATGTTAAATGCAACAACTACTTAGTCTATATACGCCTACTTCATCGGAGATAACTGTCGCCGCTAATGGCTGAAACAGGTGGGCAGCAAGAAGCGTACAGCAAGGGGATTTTCTATGTAAAATGACACATTGCCTACTTCTTGCCAATTTTTGTGCAGATGTGCAGCTAGAACCGTACAGCAAGATGATTTTCTATGTAAAACGACTCATTGCTGACTGCATCTCACTTCTTGCTGCAAGTTGTCTCTATTTTGGCTGAAATAGATGTGCAGCAAGAACGGCACAGGAAGAAGCTTTTATATGTAAAACGACACTTCGCTGACTGCATGGCAATTCTTGCTGCAAGTTGTCTCTTTTTTGTGTGAAACAAATGTGCAGCAAGAACCGTACAGCAAGATGCTTTTCTATGTACAACGACACTTTGATGACTTCTTGCTGCAAGTTGTCTCTATTCCTAATCTGACTTAACCGATTGTAGAAAAACAGCACAATTTCGTATAACTTTTTCGGTTTGACGTTTCGTCCTGCGAAACGTCTTAGTCTCTTTGGTCGTTCAGTGATATTTAGGTCAGACAAAAAGCATACTAAATGATGGAAATTTCTTGCTGCATTACTGCGCGAGTCACTGCTGCACATCTGTTTCAGGCATAGCTCGGTTGGCAGACATAGATCAGTGCTTTCGAATTACCGTTTCCAGGTTTCCGATAACTTTTGCTATCGAATGTCAAAACTTTGACATTTCCCACCTACTGAACTGACACATACCCCGAATTGTACTTGCTCGAGTAGTATTTTGGAATTCTCAGTTTCAATATACTCTATATTGACTGAAGAAAACAGCCGAAAGGTCAAATGTCAGCCAGGAAAATATGTAGTGTCAAAGGCGAACGTTTTGTTCTTCTCTTGTTTTATCTAAGCCTAGATATGCTAAACGCACCTATTGGCTGTCGTTTTCTGATTATGAACTATTCTTGCTTATGTAAAGCGGTCGCGAAAAGAGCTGAACCATTGGCAGCACTTCTCTTTGAAATTCCATTTCGTCGCAGTCAAATTCAACAGGGGTTGTTTTAAATTCCAACATTTTGTTGACTAAATGAATTTAGTTTGCTTTAATTTTTAGAATTTTGATAAAAAGATGGCTTCCACTTCATCCACTCTACGTGGGCGCAGAGGTTAGTGTGTTGAACTTCTTATCTAAAGGTGTCAGGTTCAAATCCCATAGCACCACTGCCCCACCCCTTGCGAACTTCGGACAAACATCAGAGAGTCTCAATTGTCATGAGAAGCTTCTCGAACTTGCCGTTCAAATTGGGCTTAAAATATTGTACGACCCTTCCAATTCGCGCAAGCAAATGGTTGGAGAAGCTACGTTTTAGGCCCTGCATGGGCTTTTAAGGCCTAATATTTATTTAATTTTTTTAAAGCGGTCGTGAAACAAAGCTGGACCATTGGCAGCACTTCTCATTGAAATTCCATTTCGTCGCAGTCAAATTCAAGAGCTGTTGTTTTAAATTCCAACAAATCGTTGACTAAATCAAGTTAGTTTGTTTAAATTTTTATAATTTTATTAAAAACATGGCCGCCACTTTATCCGGTGCAGGGAAATAACTTTACGGGCAATAACTTCACCTCGAGTGGGCAATAATTTCACTTTTTTTTTGTGAACTTAATGCCCACTGACGGTGAGCAATAACTACACTTTTTAGTGGGAAATAAATTCTCTTAACATTTTATGATAATTCAAGAAACGTACCTCGCACCTACCCCAAATCAAACAGTGACCCCAAGCAGGGGGGTTGCAGGGGCAGCATGCCCCCCCATATGCATTGCACTGTTTAGGGAATCTACTTGCGATTTCGCAACTAATCCCATAAACAGTGCAATGCATATGGGGGGCATGCTGCCCCCCTGCAACCCCCCTGCTTCGGGTCACTTTTTGATTTGGAGTGGGTGCAAGGGTCTTTAGTTATAATAGACAAATTCTCAAATTATAGGTGGGAAATAACTTCACAAAATTGCTCACCATCAGTGGGCAATAACTTCACAAAAAAAAGTGAAGGTATTGCCCACTCGAGGTGAAGTTATTGCCCAGGTGAAGTTATTGCCCGTGAAGTTGTTTCCCTGCACCCTTTATCCACCCTGCCAAGTGTCTTGTTTTGAAGTATTAACAATTTGTGTCATCGAATATGTCTTTATTTTCTTTTTCATGATACTTTTTGTTTTGTGCATTTTTCAATGAATTCAGAGAGAGCAACAAAAATGTCCATAATGTCCCCTTACCCTTAAAAAAAAATTGAATTTTGTCTAGAAGGACGACCAGGTTAGGGCCTCGGAATCCGAAGAAAGCGATGTTGAATACTCTCGCTTATGGAAACACGTACTCCCTGAGAGGGGGCCAACGCTTAAAATGGCGGAATACGTTTTTTTTTCAACAAATAGCAAACTTTTTAATGTTACTATTTGGGCGTCCAAATTGTGCGAAATTATGAAATTGTAAATATTAATTGACAAATCGGAAGAATTTCATTCATTCCACCGCGCATAAAACACTTTAAAACCAGTTTCTTGTTTTCGCCTCACCACACTTTTGAGGGGAGTTTGTTTTTGACAGCAGCAATTTTCACCAGTCGTTCATTGTCTTTCATGTGGTGCGCGCGCGCGCAAATTCTTTCGCGATTATTTTGCAGAAAATCCGATTAAGCAAAATTGCAGTGCGAATTAAAGTAATTTATTTGAGAAAGTCAATTGCAAATGAAATTAAATAAAGTGAGTGTCAGCAAAATTGAATAAAAAAAAAGATTTTCTCATTTTTGACGGGAAAAAGTGTCTGTGGTGTCTTTCTTTGGTCCGAAGGGCAAATTGAAGCTTTCAAATAAGAAGAGATTTTTTACTTCAGGTATGTGATGATGTTTTCTTGTAATTTTACTTTTATCAACAATTTTGATTGGCAAAAAAAAACATTGAAATTGGAAAGAATTGAATCAGCCATGTTTGTTATTTGGTAGCCATTTTGAATGACTTGATGAAACTTGACAGTTTCGGTAACTACTTTTTTTTTGTTCCCATTGGGTGTTCTGCCTGTCGAATCATAAGACAAGTCTTGTCTAACAAATGTGTTGTTGTATTCTGTCACGGGCTTCTGAAGCCAGACGACGTAAAATAAAAACGAGCGAACGACATCGTGTCCATGGAAGTTTTTTCTATGAGCCGATTTGTATTCATTGTGCGGGCAGCCTCTCTGGACTTAATATCATCTCTTAGGTCAGCCTTGAATATGCGATATCCGACATATTTCAGCGACAAACAACCGAACTGGCAAAATTGGAACAAAGGAAGGATGCCTTGAGGTAGTCTTTTGTACAGAACGACAATTTCATGACGTCTCGTCGTTTCTTTTTCCTTCCGATCCACAAACAGTTCTCGCTATTTTGAAAATGGTTGTGCCCCTGTTCAAGCTGGTTTGTCGGAGTTCTTGGTTTGGTTTACATCATCAGCCGAAGGAGTAATCCGATACAGGCCCTCCACACACTCTGCTTGAATTTCAGCGCACTTTCTCTTCGCGGGCAAAGTCTGTATTCCAATTTGAGGTAAAGTCTGTATTCCAATTCGAGGCAAAGTCTGTGTTCCAATTCGAGGTGAGCACTTCCATCTCCATTATTAGCGGAGCACTTTGACCAAGCTTTGAATGCCGCTTCCCTGTCACTTAGCACTGCTTAAGCTTCATCTATCCACCACCATCCGTGTTGATTGTGTCCTTTTGAAGTCCCTAGCAGTGATTTGGCTCTATTCCACTTATCTTGTGTTCTACACTCTGTATCCTCAACTTTTTGCATATCTGCTTGGCTTGGTATCTACAATCTACCACTTGATTCTAGCAGACACGTTTTCTTGTTTAGCTTTGTTCGTCGCCGCGGTCATAAGGAGGCAGCAGCTTAGCATCACAAATGCAATTGAAACTTATAACTTAATCCAAATCCGTTTAGTTTAAGGCATAATTGGGCAACAAACATCCGAAGACTCTACTTTATGAGGAGGATTAGTCGGAGTTAAACCGATGCGACCGTCTTGATAGGATTTCTTGACTTTCGCATCTCGTCCTCTTCTTAAGAAAACAATGAATACAAATACAAGGTTCCAATGATATTCTTCATCTGAAGTGGCACCTGCAGGATCCGTTCGCAGGCGCTTATATCTCAAGGAGCCTTGTTGTCGTTCTCTCCCCATCCGTTCGTACTACTTGCCATGGAAACCCAGACCCCATCCTTTCCTGCAAACTATTCAATTGCACGGCTCACAAAAAACGTATCTACCTCTTTGGAAAAAAAGTGGGAAAGTTCCTCTAAGGCTTTAATCACATTGAAATAGAGAGGTGCGTGATATCCGGTCTTGTTGTTGAAATACATTTTATTTTAGTTTTTTAAATGAACCTTCTATATGTAAAAAGCCAATTATTTTAATGTTTAGCTCAAATTCAATACGAGTATCCAAGGCAACCAGCCCCATTGGGTTACATCTACACAATAGCTTCATTCACCAACATAGACAACACCAACGCAGTTAGAAAGCCAAAAAAGTTGCAACCTGAATTCTAACGTATCTAATCATCTTTTTTATTAACGAGTTTCCGCGGTGTTTCCACTGTCAGGAGGCAGAATTCAATAGTACCCATAGAATGGGTCATCCTAATGTAGAAAAAAGGAGAAAATAACACCTTTTCATCTTTGGTGGTGTTGGGGGTAGCGCAAGATGCCAGGGGAGGACTATATACATTGTTGAGAAGCTTTTGAGTCTCTGCTAGACACACTCAAACATGTAGTTTCAACCGGAGGGACATTGAGTTGGGTTTGGAAAGCTTTTAACAACAGGCTGTTGATAAGAGGTGTCTTCCATGAAGGATGTCTATAGCAATAGATAGCCTACCCGTTTGTTGGACAAGGAAGTATATTGCTATGAAAAATGAAACAACTAACTTGGGGGAACTTAACGAAAGAGTGACTCGCCTATTGATTGAAATTGTATAGTCGATTTGACACCAACACCACCATGAAACGTTGAGTAGGTATACGAGTTACTTACACGCTCTCGCTGTACAAATGGAGTAAAAGAATATTTTACGTTCGCAATTTTATTTATTTCCCCCCCCCCCCCCCCCCTAATTAGGAGCAGTGCGTGCGCAATAAAGTTCTTATAGAGGAATTAATTTCCAACTTTTAATGGAATGCTAATCCGGTAATTTTGATATAATGTGGAATGATGAATCGCAATGCTAATCGAAAGACGATTTTCAAAAGCTTATGCCCAAAATAATGGTCAGTTTGGGGGGTGCGAGATTGAAATCATCCGCGTCAGCTTTTTTATGGAAGTTCGCTGCATTTCGGCGACCAGTTAAAGTAGAGCTATTAGAATTAGAGCGGTATGTTCTTAGTAGGACAGCCGCAACTGGCAGCTGTCGCAATAGTTTCCGTAAAAATACGGTCTCCATGCTTTAGTGAGGCTGTGATCAGGATTAAAGGGATCATAGCCCTCCCAGTTAACTGAATTTCTACTGGTCGCATCCCCACAAACCTGCCAAATTGTTGGTCGAATCTAATCCTTTATTAGAGGTGAGATTGATGTTGAGAAAGCGGTTGGCACAACTTCCCGATATACCTCATTCAAATTATTGAGTCATTTTTAACTGGGACGTGTCCTGCAGTCGCAGGATCTAAATGACATCAATAACGCCTGCAGGGAGAAAATTAGCTCCTTCATGCAGAGGATGGTTCAATGAGTAAGAGGGTGACCTAGGGGTGACGACGGTTATTGTGTTTGCACGTGACACGTGCGGTGCAGGTTCAATCCCCATTGGGACCAACAATTTACGCCACTCATTAAGGGACAGAAACGAATAACACCTTGTTTTTCTCCAACCTCGAAACCAAAAAGAGGATTTCTGCCTGGTAGTACAATGGACAGTTACCGAGTCGATAGATGACAAGACAGACAGATAATTGTTTTGAATTCTGAGAAGCTTCTCATGACAGTTGATACTCTTGGATGTTTGTCAGACAACTTGAGATTTTACTTGGCCCCGGCGGGGTTTGAACCGGGCGCCTTTCGATTAGTAGTTCAACACACTTTCATTTTTTTAACCCAGTACTAACTTCAGACAGGTATATCTGTCAAACCAATTGTCAGACTGCAAACTGTCAGTGTCATTTTGTTTGTCAGACATTTTGAGATGTAACTTGTCCCCGGCAGGGTTCGAACCGGGAGCCTTTCGATTAGTAGTCCAACGCACTTTCATTTTTTTAACCCAGTACTAACTTCAGACAGGTATATCTGTTAAACCAATTGTCAGACTGTAAACTGTCAGTCTCATTTTGACTCAGTAAGCTTCAGATGTTACTTGGCCGGGAAGTTTCGAACCGGGAGCCTTTCATTTTTTTATCCCAGTACTAACTTCAGACAGGTATATCTGTCAAACCAACTGTCAGACTGCAAACTGAGACCGACCATCTGAGACCGGTTTTCGTCGTATTTTTGACCGATTTCGCATAATGTTTTCTTTGCCAGGTGCATTTGCACCGGGACTCATAAGAAGAGAGTATTTCATCCGTTCAGGAGAGCGTTGAAGAAGATTCAAGTTTATCGTCTTTCACAACAGCCAGTCCACTTAACAGAAAATTCTACACAAAAATCTGGGTTTGAAGGCTACAAGATCCGAATGACCAATGACCAATGAATGGCCCCAGAATCAACTGGCTATGGATCCGCTGTTTTACCGGCAAAATTGTGTCCAGGCCCATTCAACGTTCAATGAACGCATAATTCACCCGT
Organism: Portevinia maculata; assembly: GCA_949715645.1. Classification (NCBI taxonomy): domain Eukaryota; kingdom Metazoa; phylum Arthropoda; class Insecta; order Diptera; family Syrphidae; genus Portevinia; species Portevinia maculata. The sequence goes on from OX454529.1 coordinate 2,352,621, forward strand.
AAATTGACATCCAAAATCTTCCGATTTGACGCCTCTTGATGCATTTAGCTGGGGATACGCAAAGTCGCTGCTAAACGCTGACAAACCAACACCAATCGACGCATTGGAAGCAAACATTAATCATGTTATTCAAGACACAAAGGTCACAAATGCTTTTTTCTCCCGGATGGCATTCATCAGATGCAGCATATTCCCGAGGTTGCTTGCCCACAAAGAAATGCTTATTTAATAAAATGTCAATTGTTAAAAATACATGGCTTGAAAAAGATATAAAAACATGAAACACACGTCGCCCACTAGAGCCACGACCGACGTAAATGAGAAATGGAATGACCAGGAAGTATGTTAAAGAACACGGCATAGTTATGGACATGGCTTAAATTTAATCCTAAAGGCGGAGTGTGCAACAAGATGGCCATCTCGCACGGAGAGAGAATATTTGTGTTCAGTTACAACTGCATAAGGCATGTTTGCTGATATCTATCGTTTGTATCTACATGAACACGTTTCGCAACAATGAATATACATTGACCCTGGAGGCAAGAAAGAAAAGATACAAATACGATTAAATCGAATACAACAACCTATCCATGGAAGGAAGGGATGTACTTGAGGAAATGTGTATCGTTTAATACCTCGACAAATATCAACAACTTCATTACCAAGGATGTGCGATGTTCCTCTCAGTAGGCTATTTGTGTGGTTACTTTGGGAGATTATTTAATTTTCAATTGTCTGCGTCGAATTAGTTTTGTTGATGCACTTTGATGCTTGACTAACAATTGGGGGGTGGTATTTTCTCCCATTCATCAACGACATTGGTTATAGAAATTGAATCTTGTGATAGCAAAACTCATTAATTATATCCACTTCAGTTGTTAATAGAAAACGTAAATACACCTGAGTCTCTGGCGAAAATCTGGATGTTCCAACTCTCATGAGAAGGTTTTTTAATTTGTCGTTCGGATTCGGTTGTTGGAAATTGTGGGTTTCTTTCCATTTTGCATACGCCAAATGGTTGGAGAAGATACATTTTAGGCTGTTGGCCTGTTGGAATTATGGTTCTTCTTCTTTTCTCTTAGTGAGGTGTGAGGTGAGGCTTTGATCAGGAATAAAATAAATAAATAGATTTTTCGCATTTACGGCCCGTACAGGGCCTAAAATCTAGCCTCTCCACCCACTCTCTTGTGAGAAGTGGAGAGGACCTGCAATTTCAATCCGAATCCGAACGGAAAATTTGAGAATCTTCTCGTGACAATTGATACTCCTGGATGTTTGTTAGACGTTCGCAAGAGGTTTTGGTTTTTAGACGGGGACCTTTCGATTAGTAGTCCGACACACGAACCACTGAGCCACAGCGCTCGACGCACTAATCATTATTAATGGGATCATAATCCTCCCACTTAACTGCATCCCTACTGGTCCGCATGTGGGGTTCGCCAGTTCGACCTGAGAAAATAACGCCAGCCCTTCCGATTTGGAATCATTTCGTCGCTGAGGCCAGCCAAATGCTTGTGTTGCTGCATTTGTGTGATGCCTGCCTGCCTCACTTTGCCATTGTAAGGAAATGTTGATTGATTTGCAGGATTTCTCCTTTGAACCGGTCGCGCTCCATTTTCTTCGTGCTTTGACGTGAAGGCTTCCTTGGATTCGGAGCTTCTTAGTCAATCAATCTTTGTTACTCCTGCTGTCATTTTCGTCTCACCTCCCGTCAATTGCCCTTATTCTTTCTGTACGCTGCCCAACATTGTGAACCGCATGTGAGCGACGGGTGCACAACTGCGGTGTAGAGCCTTCCTTTCAACTTAGAGGGCATTTTTCGATCACAGAAGATGGCTGAGTTTTCCCGCCACTTGATCCGCCCTACTACTTGAACTATTAATCTAAAGGTCTCCGGTTCAAATCCCGTAGCACGGTAGTTTTTTCCACTGCCCCCACCCCTTGCGAACGTCATCAGAGAGTCTCAATTGTCACGAGAAGCTCCTTGTTCAAATTTTCCTTGAAAAATTGTAGGACCCTTTCAATTCGCACAAGCAAATGGTTGGAGAAGGTGCGTTTTGGGCCCTGCATGGGCCGTTAATGTCTAATATTTCTTTTATTTTTTTTGTCGCTAAAAAAAGCTGGACATTGGCAGCACTTCTCATTGAAATTCCACTTCGTCGCAGTCAAATTCGAGAGCTGTTGCTTTAAATTCCAACAAATCGTTGACTAAATCAAGTTAGTTTGTTAAAATTTTTATAATTTTATTAAAAACACGGCCGCCACTTTATCCACCCTGCTAAGTGTCTTGTTTTGAAGTATTTACAATTTGTGTCATCGAATATGTCTTTATTTTCTTTTTCATGATACTTTTTGTTTTGTGCATTTTTCAATGAATTCAGAGAGAGCAACAAAAATGTCCATAATGTCCCCTTACCCTTAAAAAAATTGAATTTTGTCTAGAAGGACGACCAGGTTAGGGCCTCAGAATCCGAAGAAAGCGATGTTGAATACTCTCGCTTATGGAAACACGTACTCCCTGAGAGGGGGCCAACGCTTAAAATGGCGGAATACGTTTTTTCAACAAACAGCAAACTTTTTAATTTTTCTATTTGGGCGTCCAAATTGTGCGAAATTATGAAATCGTAAATATTAATTGACAAATCGGAAGAATTTCATTCATTCCACCGCGCATAAAACACTTTAAAACCAGTTTCTTGTTTTCGCCTCACCACACTTTTGAGGGGAGTTTGTTTTTGACAGCAGCAATTTTCACCAGTCGTTCATTGTCTTTCATGAGGTGCGCGCGCGCAAATTCTTTCGCGATTATTTTGCAGAAAATCCGATTAAGCAAAATTGCAGTGCGAATTAAAGTAATTTATTTGAGAAAGTCAATTGCAAATGAAATTAAATCAAGTGAGTGTCAGCAAAATTGAATAAAAAAAAAAGATTTTCTCATTATTGATTGAAGCTGTCAAATAAGAATAAATTTTTTACTTCAGGTATGTGATGATGTTTTCTTGTTATTTTACTTTTAAGAACAATGTTGATGGGCAAAAAAAAACATTGGAATTGGGAAGAATTGAATTAGCCATGTCTGTTATTTGGTAGCCATTTTGAATGACTTGATCAAACGTGTCAGTTTCGGTAACTACATTATTTTTGACCATTTGGGTGGTCTTTAAAGAGGCCTGTCGAATCATAAAACAAGTCTTGTCAAACAAATGTGTTGTTGTATTCTGTCACGGGCTTCTGAAGCCAGACGCCGTAAAATAAAATCGAGCGAACGACATCGTTTCCACGAAAGTTTTCTCTGCGAGGCGATTTGTATTCATTGTGCGTGCAGCCTCTCTGGACTTAATGTCATCTCTTAGGTCAGCCTTGAATATGCGATATCCGACATATTTCAGTGACAAACGATCGAACTGGCAAAATTGGAACAAAGGAAGGATGGCTTGAGTCAGGTTTTTGTACAGAACGACAATTTCATGACGTCTCGTCGTTCCTTTTTCCTTCCGAGTCACAAACAGATCCCCTAGCACTATCCACTGAGCTACTGTAGTGCTAGATAAGCATGTGCTTGGTTCCATTTGCTGCGAGATAGTTTCTTTGACCTGAAGGCTTTCTCGGATCTTGGAACTTCTTATTCGTTCTATCTTTGTTACTCCTGTTGTCATTTTCATCTCACCTGCCGTCAATTTGCCCTCACAATTTGTGTGCGCTGTCCAATATTATGAGCCGCATGTGGCTCCGGCGGTGTAGAGCCTTCCTTTCAGCTTAGGGGGCATTTTTCGATCACAGAAGAAGAAGATGGCTTATTTTCCCCGACAGCTTGCTTCGATTGATCATAGATGGCAGATATTTGAACTTTTCGCAATTGGGAATCACTCCTCCATTCATATAAATGTATGGAACAGGTCGGAGTGAATCCAAGAACAGGCAGCACAAGTATTCTGTTTTTTTCGAACCAATACGACACCCATTCCCCTCCAAAACTTCCACCTTTACATCAAGTGCTCGTTGCAGGGACGTTCGATCCTCGCTAATGATGGCAAAGACCAAGCCAGCGCGAATTTTAGAGCGCTTGGTTTGGAGAACGGGAACAGGCGTGCCCGGGATTTGAGAGGATGGAAGGCTGCAGTGTTTCAGGCGGGTCGGGAGCCCGTTTAGTATCTCACACAGAGACTCTTCACGGGTCGGTAGCCCGTTAATTGAGTAATGATGGGTCCATCGTCAGCAAAGAATAACTAATGCGCTTTGGAGTCCGTCATTTTTCCTTCAAGCAGATAATCAAGGACTGTTATGAACATCAAATGACTTGAGCCGCTTCCCTGGTGTACACCGAGTTTGATTGCGAACTCCTCGGTGACCCCAGCGAGGTATCTTACCCGTGTCTTAAGTCATACATGCCCATGGTCTTCTGTACAAAGGTTTCTGGAACTCCTCGCTGTCTTAGCGCCAGCCATAACAGATTCCTGGGTTGTCTATCAAAGGCCTTTTCAAAATAAGGCGCTTAGGTTAACAGCACTAAGCACATCAGCAGCAAATACCTGCCAACTGATGCGAGCAAAAGCAGAACAATCACATAGGAAATGCCATCGCTTCGCAGTTGGTGGTATCGCTTAAGCACAGCACATTAAGATGCTTGCCAAAAGCGTAATGGCCCGTACGAAGGCCAGTCATTTGTCTTTTAAGAGACAACAAGAATGCCGCAGATTTTTTGTTACAGCCGTCGGGAAGTACTCGCTTAGTCCATCTGCATCCTCAAGAGTCATGCGATTTGTGTTGACATGAAACTGACCCAGGACGCAGACAGACATAACGCCGGTTCTTGTACAGTAATGTCGTTCTTCATTTTTAGGAACGACTCTCGGAAAATAAATCCGAGGAAATGGTTCATTTAGAAGTCCTTCTGTATACTGTTACCACCTCTTGAGTATTTCTTCGTCATCCACAAGCAGCCCTCGAGCATTGTTGATGAACTTTGACGAACGGATTTCCTAAGCATTTCTCCTGAATTGACTTATCTTGGTCTAAATGAATTCAGCCTACCGACCAAATTCAGAGAGATCTTGCATTCACCAACTATTGTGGAGGTGTTTAAAGGGTTAAGCGATGCCTTAAGCGAAGCTTGTCTGTCGCTACAGATGTATATACTTCGCCCCTCCACCACTTATCATAGGCAGGGGGTTTGAAACGGAATGACTTACCTCTACAGCTTGAAATCTATCAGCCCGGTTAATATGTTTAGAGGGAGTTTCCCTGCTCCTGATTCCGGCATAATTTTGCCGCCAAACTGGCATCATCTGGACTTATCCTACCTGCGTTTTTATGGAACTTGTTGCATATGGCTGTGCTGTTTGTAACGGAAGCGCCTTATCCAGCGCCTTATCCAGTAAAGGATTTGCCTCTTGCACAAAATTGTTATCCCAAAAATGTCCCTGGATACAACATCAGTTAAAGACTTGAGTCCTTCATGGGGTGCCGACATTTATTTTTAAATTAACCTCACTCCCATTTTCCGATGGTGAATCCACTGAATTCTTTTTTTTCATAACTTCATGGAACCATCCGCCTAGCAAATGCATTTGGTATTTAATCAAATTTTCCCAAAATTAACTGTTGCCACTAATTGACTGCAATTTTCCGTTTCCTGACTAATGGACTCATCAAACAGAGATACATTTATGACTAAAATATTACTGCTATCGTTTTAATTGTAATTATTGGGAAATAACTTTTTGTACGGTAGATCTTAAATTTCTGGAATTACTAACATATATTTCGTTGGAGTGTATTAATCGGGTTACCAGGTTAAATCCGTGGGCAGAATGGGTCATTGAAGCTCCAGATTCAATTTAAACCAGTTAAGCTAAATGAATTTCAATTGGCCTACCTCATGCGGAAAGTACGTCACTTTAAAAAGTGAAAATTTCCATGAGAAGCTTTTCAAATTTGCAACCCGGAATCGGCGTAAAATTGTTGGAGGCCCCTTCCAATCGTTCAAAAATTATAGCTGCGAACACACACAATTTTTGGAGAAGCCTGGTTGTCTTGTTCAGGTGTACCCTTTACCCAGTTTCGATGAGGAGATGTATGATCCTCGACTACACAACAAGCAGCAGCTGTTGCACGGCAATAACTCTACGGTGGGTTTGTTTATTAGCCGCTTATTGGCTACCCTGAAGGAATAAAAATTATCCTGCCAAACAAAGCAAGAGGACGTCAATAATAACAAGAGATACGGATGATTGGAAAATCATTACACACCGAAGGACTCGCTTGAAGGCACACTGACTTCATCAATCTATGGTAGCCAGTGGCAACCACTTTTATCGGTACAAAAAAATAATTAAATTTAAAATTATGAAAAAAAAAAAAATAAAAAAAACCAAGGCAATGTGTGATGGTTGCACTCTCTCGTTACTAAGCTGATTCAAACGGTCTTATCATAGCCGTGAAAATCCATAGGACTCTTTTCGGTGAACTGACTGAAAGACAACCGACAACGCATTGGCATTCTTGAGCTCAACATGCTTGGAGCAAAGAAGTTTGCTTTCCAAGATGACGCCCAGACATTTTGCTTCATTGGATTGTGACGCCTTCTAGCAGTGCCTGAGTCAACCCGATCAGCTTCATCCTTCTCGTAAAGAGAACAACCTCAGTATTGAGAGACCATTTCTAGTGCACTATTCGTCGACCACATCTAGGGCCGCCTGCGCTAGGCATGATCCGACTAAAAGTACGGCAAAACCATCCGCGTAGGCGTTAGAACTGTTGAAAGCGTTCAACAGAGAGCCGACCACCATGCACCACAGCAGTGGAGACAGAACGCCGCCCTGTTCACCCCTGCTATCACATAACGGCTGCAACCCGCAACTGCAATACTGCCACTACCTGTGTAGTATATTTTCGTCATCCACAAGAAGCCGCCCTTGAGCATTGTTGATGAACTTTGGCGAACGGATAACCTGGGCATTCCTCCTTCTCTGAGCGGTTTCTTTTTGAAAATTGTTGTGAACCTATTCAAGCTGGTTTGTCGGAGTTCGTGGATAGCCTGGTTTCTATCAGCAGCCGAAGAAGAATCTTCTTCTTACTCCCGATATAGGCCCTCCACACAATTTGCTTGAAGCGTACTTTCTCTTTTCGAGCCTCTTGCAAAGTCTGTATTCGAATTCGCGGCAAAGTCTGTATCAGAATTCGCGGCAAAGTCTGTATTCGAATTCGCGGCAAAGTCTGTATCCGAATTCGCGGCAAAGTCTGTATTCGAATTCGCGGCAAAGTCTGTATTCGAATTCGCGGCAAAGTCTGTATTCGAACTCTTGGCAAAGTCTGTATGCGAATTCGCGGCCAAATCTGTATCCGAATTCGCGGCAAAGTCTGTATTCGAATTCGCGGCAAAGTCTGTATTCGAATTCGCGGCAAAGTCTGTAGTCCAATTCGCGGCGAAGTCTGTATTCGAATTCGTGGCAAAGTCTGTATTCGAATTCGCGGCAAAGTCTGTTTCCGAATTCGCGGCAAAGTCTGTATTCGAATTCGCGGCAAAGTCTGTATCCGAATTCGCGGCAAAGTGTGTATTCGAATTCGCGGCAAAGGCTGTAGTCCAATTCGCGGCAAAGTCTGTATTCGAATTCGCGGCAAAGTCTGTATCCGAATTCGCGGCAAAGTCTGTATTCAAATTCGCGGCAAAGTCTGTATTCGAACTCTCGGCAAAGTCTGTATCCGAATTCGCGGCAAAGTCTGTATTCGAATTCGCAGCAAAGTCTATATTTGTATTCGCGGCAAAGTCTGTATTCCAACCCCTTCCTACTACCCCCCTCAGTTTTTGAATTCAATTGGCATGCAATCTTTCAGAATGCGACGGGAAGTTGCTGATATCCTCTTCGCGGTTTTGTTCCCGTTTTACAACGAATCCCTTTCATCCACCAACTTTTCCTCGGAAACATGGATAGCCCACAACTACTTGAAATAATCCCCTTTCTTCCCTTAACCCAACTAACCTCAGGACTCTTCCTCTATCTCGTCTTGTAACTAACCGCACTAAGTTTGGTCCTTGCGAACCAATATCCAGACTGCTGCTGCGTATCACCAACAATTACGCGGATGTATGCGACCTGAGTTCTCACTCAAACAAGCTTCGCTCATAATCCGTGATCCCCTGTCGCCACCATACCTACCCCGGCCCACCTCTATTTTTCAGTTTTACAGTTTTCTAACTTCCGTTTGTACCGGGCCGATAAAAGCAATCAACAGGACTATCCACAGCTTCGTCCTTTTAGTACTGCCTACCTCAATTGTAATCTCATAAACTGAGCCTTTTTAAATTAATATTAAAAGCTATCCCCTGGCAAAATATGGTTGTCTGGCAGCGCACTTTACATGAGCTCATCGCGAAACCAATGTTACATCGAACCCTTTGTCATCCCTCGAATCACTTCAGCCGTAATTTGCTTTTTCCTGAAAATTTAAACTAGTTACACTTCACTTTTATATTGCTTGACATATAAATATATTCGCTGATCTACTCCAGCACCACCGTCAGCCACCACTTTTCCTGGACTTTTTCTCGTCCCATTAAATAAAAATGAACACAAATATTACTTCGAAAAAACAAAGGACTAAAAATCTAACAAGCTAGCGCGCGACTAAAAGTTAAGATATTGAATTTATTTTTAAATGGACTCTCAACCACTGTTGGACGGCGCAAGGCGCAACCCCAATCAAAACATGTTTCACGGTTATTTTTATATTAAAACAATGGCTACTTGACAATGTGCGTTTTCGAAGAAAAGGAAACTTAACAGTAATTGAATAATTGCGAGATTGAAAAATTACGGGCAATTTAATGTAGCTGGAAAGTGCAAGGACTCGCTAGCCTGTGAGGTGGGTATCCATTGCTTGGCGACTGGGTGTCAGCTTTGGAGTGGCGGCGGCCGGCGATGGCCAAAGGAAATGTTTTCCTGGTGACTGTGGGTAGCTATGGTTTCTGTTGTTTTGATGCTCGATGATATCGTTGATGTTTAATGATGGTGCATCAGGATGCTGATGAGGTTGCGGCTGGTGGGTGTTATCAATATGTTGGTTGGGGTTTTTTTTTGCGTGAAGTGAATCGATGGGCTCTGTGTTTTTAAATTGATACACTTGCGGCTTGTGGGTATTTTCTTAGCGGAAATGACTATAGGCAATCTCATTGTGGCTTTCTTAAGTGTATTTCAAGCGATACTCACCCTCTACCCCATAACCAAGGACGATATCGGTAGCTTTGTTGATAGCTAAAGTAGTCGAAGAACCGTGCTCCCATGGAAGGAAAACTTCTCCGATTATGCAGTGTCCTTGTAATACGCCGACGAGCAAAGGACAACAGGCACTTAGATGCCTTTTTGCTGATGGCGGGCCACGCGCTACAAGTTATGACACCATCACAAGTGTAGTCACATTTTTACGTAGCCAGGTAAGTGTGTTGGACTACTGATTTAAAGGTCTCGGGTTCAAATCCCGCGTGCATCGGCATCTCTCCTTTTCTTCTGACCCTAATTTTCTTAACGCCCGCGCTGTGTGGCTTATAAGGGTCCCAACAAATCCTTTTAGTGCGTGCATATTATAAAAAAAAAACTACCACTGCCCACATCTTGTTAACGTCTGGCAAACATCCAAGCGTGTCAAGTGTCATGAGAAGCGTCTCAAATTTAACGCTGGGATTCGGCTTATCGTAGGTCGCTTCCGCTTCGCATGGTTGGAGAAGCTGGGGGCTAGGCCTCGTATCATGGCCAATAATTTTTTTTTTTTTGGTCGTATCATGTCACCGTCAATGAAGCTCTTTAAGGCAGGTAGTACCTGCTTCATGTGGGTTCATATTAGAGCCGCATCTGGCCAGCGTATCCGCTGTCTCATTCCCTGCCGCACTGAAATGAGGACAAGGCCAAGTACATGCTATCAACAAACAAACAAACATCTGTCCACCGCTTAGGACAAAACGTCCCTGTTGATAGCAATAACTTCGAGGTAGTTTAGGAGTTCGTCTACCAAGGAGTCAACATCAACTCCACGAATGACAACTTAGTGGAGATCCGACGGGGAATCACCTTAGGAACCCGCTGCTACTTTGGTTTAGCGTCTCACCCTAATTTCCTTAACGCCCGCGCTGTGTAGCTAATACATTATAAGCGTCCCAATAAATCCCTTTAGTGCGCGCTTATTATATAAAAAAAAATGGGTTCAAAACTCCTTATTCGAGTTTTTTTTTTTTTTTTTAGTTTTATTAGTTTTATTGTCTTTCAAAAAAAGAAAACTTTACAGTTTAAGTTACCTGCGAAGCTTACTGCTTTTCTGCAGGTGGTTGAAATTCTTGTTTGCACATTGCTTAGAAGGTTTTTTTTTTTTTTTTTTTTTTTGACAAAGACCATGCTCAATCAAACCTTAATCCTGCCAGTCCTGGAGAGCTAATATTGGGTTCTTTTGAAAGAAAAACACTCCATCGGATATTTGGATTCGATTGGAGGAGAAGATACAACCGCGAACTCTATGAGCTGTATCAAGATGTGGATGGTACAGCATCACGTCGACTACATTGACTTGGCCACATTGAGCAAATGGGCAAGGAGGATCTTCGACTTTCAGTCCCCAAGTTCGAGAAGGCAGGGAAGTTGGAACCTCCGGCTTAAAGACCAAGTCATGCCAGAGCGCTTGGTCTGGACAACTGGAAGCAGCGTGGCCGGGATCACAGAGGATGGAAGACTGCAGTGTCTCAGTCGCGGGTCGGGAGCCCGTTTAAGTTTAAGTGCCAAAGAACCCAACAGAGTCGTAGCGAGTAATAGCTAATTGCTCTAAGTACCAGCAGGCAGTCTAAGACGCATTGCACGTTTATGACAATGCAGTCGATCGCTTTAACAGCTGGCCGACTGTCCACGCAGGTAGTGGCATCATTAGAACTGTCTGTGCTGCTTTCTTAGTCGCGTAGATTTCAGCTTGGAAAACATTGCAGTGATCTGGCAGCCGGCACGACTGCTCCTGTTCCCTTTTCCGTCTTTGAGCCATCTGTGAAGATAGAAATGCCCTTGGTGACCGTACTGGGGGGGGGGAATTCCAGTCTTGTCGAGGAAGTATACAGAATTTGAAGTCATACCTGGGACTCTATGGCATGAGACCTCCTTGATTAAACGATGTCCAGTATGCGTAGTGTCCAAAGCCTCAAATGTCGATCTCTCTCAGTCTGAGACCATATTTGGGTGCCACGCTCGTCGTGAAGAGCCACAAGGGTTGTTGGTTCAGTAACATTTTCAGACCCAATTCTGACTTTTATAGAACTTTTGCATCTTATTCAAACTCTTGAGGTAGAATTTGTTGTTTACTGCCTCCCACCAAACGGCCGAGACAGAGGTGGAATGGGTCGAGCTATTTTTTTTTGTCTTTTTTTGTCGGGCACTCGGACTCAACACTGGTCAGTCTTACCACTTTTATCGAGCGCATCAGTGGTGAGGAGCCTAGGTCTACAGCACTCACCACATCAGCACCAACTACCTGCCACCTGATTCGAGCAAAAGCTGGACAAACACATAGGAAATGTCATCGCTTTCTCCACAGGCTTCACAGTTGGTGATATCGCTTAAGCCTAGCACCTTAAGATGCTTGGCAAAAGCCAAATGGCCCGTAGGAAGGCCAGTAATTTGAGAATGCCGCAGATTTTTGTTTACAGCCGTCGGGAAGTATTCGCTAAATCTATCTGCATCCTCGAGAGTCATGCGATTGTGTTGATATTTTTTTATTTTTTTTTCAATAATAATAGAGTTTCAATATTTCTTAACCTCTATGAAGTTGGAAAATACCTATTCCAGGCTTTGCCAAGGGATTAGGCTCTGTTGTGATATGTATATTATTCAAATTTAAATCTGCAAAGCCGCATGGGCTTGTCTGCAGAAGATTATTTCTGGAAGGATATTTTTTTTTGTTTTTTTGAGTTCTTATACTCGTAGCATTTCTAATTCACTTTTTTTTTTTTTTTTTGGATTGAGTATTTTTGCATAAGAAACCCAATCGTCAATGGATGCCCTTAGCGAGGACGCAGGCAGACATAACGCCGGTTCAGGTACTGAGAAGTCTTCCTCTGAGCTCTGTCTAGTGAGTTCATCGGGGATTTCATTTCCTGTGGTCCCGTTATGACCCGGGACGCAGACTTATCTTAAACTTATCTGGGTCTAACTGAGTTCAGCCTAAAGACCGAATTCAGAGAGAGCTCGCATTCACCAACTATTTTGGAGGTGTGTAAAGGGTTTAGCGATGCCTTAAGTGAAGCTTGACGGTCGCTACAGACGCAGATACTTCGCCGGGTCTCATCAAATCCCTTTAGTGCGGCGCTTGTTATAAAAAAAAAAAAAAAAAAAAAAAAAATTAAAATAGCATAAGTCTCTGTTTGAAAGACTGACCCATGTTTGCCTAACGAGAAGAAAAGTCAAATGTTGTCGCTCCCATGAAACCACCAGCACCAGATCCTTGATCGGTTTTGGAGCCATCCGTGAAGATTCGACTGCACTCCTTTCCAGGCTCAGAGTCTGGCCAGAGTCTGACATGAGGAAAGTCGACTTAGTAGTTGCGCTTCAGCCGAAGTTCGGTGTCAATGCATCGGACGCCATATCCAAAAGACAGGAATCGAAGGACAACGGTCGCGCTAGTTATACAAAAAGCCGCCTCTTCTTAAACGTCAGATAGCTTTGATTGTGCAAACCATGATGCAAGCATCAAGGGGCGGGAGGTTCAATAATGCATGTACGTCGGTGCCAGGCGTGCTGGAGAAGGCCCCCGTGCAGCCGAGACATAGTTTCCTTTGGAGTTTTATGCGAATGCAGCAGTAACGCATTTGTGTCTTCTACCAAACAACCGACGCATATGCTAAAAACGTTCTTATCATAGCCGTGAAAATCCATAAGACTCTTTTCGGTGATAAGGCCTTGCCGAAAATGCCTGCACTGCCAGCAAACCGACAGCGCCTTGGCATTCTTCAACTCTACATGCTTGGACCAACGAGGTTTGCTTTCCAGGAAGACTCCCAGACAATTTGCTTCATTGGAGAGTCGGATTGTGTGGCGTTCTACCACTGTCTGAGGTAACCCGATCAGCTTCCTCCTTCTCGCAAAGACAACAACCTCAGTTTTCAGAGGATTGACCGAGAGCCCATTCCTAGTGCACTATTCGTCGACCACGTCTAGGAAAGACAGTCACTTGGCATGATCCGACTAAAGGTACGGCAACATTATCCGCGTACGCCTGAGCTTTGGCGTTAGAACTGTTGAAAGCGTTCAACAGACAGTCGACCAGCATGCAAAACAGCAGTGGAGAGAGTATGCCGCCTTGCGGGCAGCCTCTGTTTACCCCCGCCATCACATAACGGGCACAATCCGCATCTTCCTATTCATTAGCATTGCTCTAATCGACAGCACGAAGTACTCTTCTTCGCCGTATTATCTGCCAGAGCTACACATGCTGTCAAAAGTCGCATCGGCTGTTAGCCCCACTTCTTTCCAAAACCCTTCCTTCAGGCATTAAAGGCATCCAATCCCTTTTTCATTCTCTCTTCAGGGCTCCGTTTCCAGTTCAGTTTAGGTTGAATACCACGAGAGACTGATTTCAGTTTCGGCAGGTTCCATTTGGATATCTTGTATTTCTTTGTGAACAGGAAGACCGTTGTCCACCTTGATAGTTCTAATAGCGCCGATTACATGATCTCACTAACAGTGGAAAGGAACTTTCCTGTGACAACTATTTCATCTACGTATGGAACTATCTTTCTGCCTCTGCTGGCAAGGGATTGCTGAGGAGAGAACACAATTCCGCAGCTAAGATGCTTCTTAACCACACCAGCCCCAATTGGTCCCAAGGAACCAATCAAACGCGCCTTTTATTTGTGGCAAGTTATGTCCATCAATCAGCTGGAAACTTGGCATTTGGCACGTGTCTCTAGGGGCCCACAAGGATCAAGTGGAAACATTTAACTCGGCCACAAAGAAACACAGCTCTTCGCAAAGTATCCAGACAAAGTCTCACAACAATCTTTTTTGCCACACACACTTTTTACGGTGTTAGTAGTCCACAGAACCACGAAACCGCCAACCTCTATATATGGCAATGCCAATCGATACTCCTGTGGAACAAAACCAATCAGATGATTTGCATAGCACTCACAATTGAAACAAGCATCCAATGAATATTCCTGCTACAATCGGCAAAAGTGGTGCACTTATTCGCTGCACACGTTCCGTTATCAAAGAAAGAGTAAACACGAGGTTTCATTTTTTTTTTTTTGAGATCACAGCAAGGTCAACGTCTTTCTCAAATATTTGTTGGAGATTGAGTGGAAGCAGGAAGTGCACCCGTAGGAAATGGAAACGTTCATGCGGACGTCTACCTCTGTGATTGATATTGATGCGATAATCGGTTATGATTTTGGGTTGTGCGTCATTGTCCGTTGTGTCAGTTAAGATTTGAGTCAGTGGATTTGTTGAAAAGTTTGCAATTTGGAAGGAAACCTTTAAGTGTGTCGTTGTTGGATGTGGATATGCCGAGTATATGCCGTCCATATGCATACTATGTTTATTTTTGAAAAGCATTTGGGGTGCGTCGAGAAAAGGGGTAAATTCCTGTAAGCGAGCAAACCCACTCCATACTTGAAATACAACAGACCTGCTTGCAGTTGCCTGGCTGTCAGTTGTTGTAGCTTTAAGTATTTTGTAAGGTTCGAGGGTTGACGATGCGGCGGTGTTGATGCTGCGTCATCTCACTTAGGTCACTGTTGAATGATTGCGATGCTCATAGGAGGTACACGTGTGTTGTGTTGTGGTGTCCTCCTTTGTCTCGTTGGTGATGTGCGCTTAGATCCTGTCCAACTATCCGGATTTTGGTGGAAACCCGATTAGATTGCCAGGTCGTGGGAAAAATGATTTCTTTTTTTAATTGAATGAGGCCTGGGCAATGGCACATGAAGTGGAGGTTGTCATCGTGAGTCGCCTCATCACTCTACACAGGTCGTCATCAGTAAGATGCATTTTCAGTTTATGGTTCGTTAGTAGCTTGTGTAAAAATAAATAAGAATAAGGCCATTAACGGACCGCATAGGGCCTTAAACGTAGCTTCTCAAACCACTTGCTTGTGCGAAGTGGAAGGGACCCACAGTTTTAAGGGAAATTTGGAGAAGCTTATCATGACAATTTATAGATACTCTTGGATGTTTGTCAGACGTACGCAAGAGGTGCGGTAGGTGTTACTTGGGCCCAGCGGGATTTGAACCTGATACCCTTAGATGAGTAGTCCAACACACTCACCTCTGCGCCACACATTCGTGTTGTACAGCTAATTAAAAAGTCTTTACATTTCACTGAACGACCTAATACAGGCTGAAGGGTGAACTGATGTGCATTCCTGGCATGGCGGGTTTTGCAGTTGAAATGTTCAAGGGGTGCGATGCAACTGGCTGTTTCGTATGTTCGCATACAACACTCACAGAACCTGTATGTACCCACATCTACCAGTCTAAGCCGTCTAGCATGATTCCTCAGAGGACAGTGTCCCGACATAATCCCAGTTACTGTTCTAAGCTGTTTTCTACTCAATTTGGGAATTTTCCTAGATCTTTTCTTGTCTCAGCGCGATATCCCTTCCGGACATTGATTCCATCAGTACTGTCCCCGCCGCCCTTAGAACAGGGGATGGTCACAGCCAACATGGCGCCGTCAAATTTAAGTATTTTTCATCCAATAACCTACAAAACTGAAAGAACGCCATTGAAAGCTGGTAACCGGCAATAACAAGAACTAACAATTTATTCCGGTAAAAGCTGGGGAAAGTAGGTTAAGGATTATCAAAGCAGGAAGCTGGTTAGCTATCGACGCCCCCATTTATCGCCAGCCGATGAAAAGCCCCCATTTATCGCCAGCCGATGAAAAGCGAGAAGCTGGTAGCCGAGAAGGCGATACTATCGATAATAGGTGCGTTTCTTTGAGAAATGTATCCACAGGAGTGCTCGAATTTGCACGGTGAATCGCCAGCAATACTGGGTATAGCTGTCGATATCATCCACAGCAGGGTGGCCTTGGATACATGCTGCAAACTTATACAATAATTTCTTTTGCAACCAAAAATGTATGGCTGCTGGCTATGTTACTTGGGATCGTTCTTTTGGCAACAAAATTGTATCGCCAACAATACTGGGTATAGCTGTCGATATCATCTACAGCAGGGCGGCCTTGGATACATGCTGCAAACTTATACAATAATTTCTTTTGCAACCAAAAATGTATGGCTGCTGGCTATGTTACTTGGGATCGTTCTTTTGGCCACAAAATTCTATCGCCAGCAATACTGGGGATAGCTGTCGATATCATCCACAGCAGGGCGGCCTTGGATACATGCTTCAAACTTATACAATAATTTCTTTTGCAACCAAAAATGTATGGCTGCTGGCTATGTTACTTGGGATCGTTCTTTTGGCCACAAAATTGTATCGCCAGCAATACTGGGGATAGCTGTCGATATCTTCCACAGCAGGGCGGCTTTGGATACATGCTGCAAACACATACAATAATTTCTGTTGCAACCAAAAATGTATGGCTGCTGGCTATGTTACTTGGGATCGTTTTTTTGGCCACCCGTGGATACAGTTCTCAAAGAAACGCACCTGGCTTGTTCGAATTTACATGTTAAACAACAACAACATTGTATCGCCAGCAATACTGGGTATAGCTCTGGATATCATCCACAGCAGGGCTGCTTTGGATACATACCGCAAATGTGCCAAATGCATGCACAAGACAAAAGGCCTTAGAAAAGAGGCCTATTGTCTTGTACTTGTGAATTGTCGAATCTGACTCCTGATTAGTTGTAGGAGCTGTTTCGTTTTTTTAGGGTGGCACAATTTTTTCAGATTGCCTTCGTTTTTCCTGCGTCTTGTCTAGTTAAAGCGAGTTTTTCAAAACTGCTTTTTATAGTATTAAATTGTAGGCCGCACAATGGTCTTGCCATCATGGAGTAAGACGCAGATCCTTTTGTGGCTAGTTCTTCTGCTTCAATCCGCTGTGTCCGCGTACGCAAACGAGGTGTACTCTGTTACGCTGCCACGAAATAAAACCGACTATAACACTCGTTGTCGTACAAAGAATTATGGCATTTGTTGATATGGTTGTTAGCTGGTACACCAGCTTGCCCAGCTGCTAGATAGATAGCTTCTTCTGTAGAGCAAATATCCAGTCGACTTAGACGGTTTCTATAGCAAACACTATTCCTTTCACTTCATCTAAGTGTTTTCTCACTCCGAACTAGGGATGAGCGATGTTGGCAAAACATCGATGTTCACATCGATGTCCACATCGAACTAGGGAAGAGCGATGTTGGCAAAACATCGATGTTCACATCGATGTCGACATCGAACTAGGGATGAACGATGTTGGCAAAACATCGATTGTCACATCGATGTCGACATCGAACTAGGGATGAGCGATGTTAGCAAAACATCGATTGTCACATCGATGTCGACATCTAACTAGGGAAGAACGGTGTTGGCAAAACATCGATTGTCACATCGATGTCGACATCGATGGCTGAACATCGATGATCGATAATAATCCAACCCAAAACATCGATCGAGGTTATAGAATGAATTTATAGAATGCCGACTATTAGGGTAAAAAAAACAATATACATAAGTACTTGAATTTATTTCATCTATTAGGTATCGTATAATATTTTTGCAAGAAGCTTTCCCTTCAGTCTATTGCGTTGTTGACGGAGAGTATATCCCGAAAAAAAAATATTCAAAATTTTCAATTAAAAGTAGGTAGGTTCTCTTTTGCCAACATCGAAGGCCGATGTTTTGTTCTTCACATCGATAATGCGATGTTTTGCTTACTTAAACATTGATGTTTTGTGAACATCGATGAACATCGATCATCCCTACTCTGAACTACCTTGGGTGTTTGAAATACTTGCTTACATCGATATTTAGTCTCTCAACATCGATGAAATCGATTATCCCTACTCCGAACTACCTTACGTGTTGGAAATACTTCCTACTTTCATTTCAATTGAAACCACAATAGGCAATTCGGCTGAGAAGTTAGCAGCAGCTACATCAAAATCACTAACAACATTTCGCCGTTCACCTTTAACTAGACAGTAATCTATAACTGAACATCCTTGATCGGATACAAATGTGACATCGCCCCTGGAATTACCCTTCGAGATCCCGTTCAAGAGAAAGCAACCGAAATCCTACAACAATTCTACCAAGAGCTTGCTATTTCTCTTCAAGCACACATCTTCGGGTTAAATTAATGTGTTGAGTGTTTGGTGTTTACTTATTCGTCCGTCGCAATTACAAGGTCGGAAGTATGATCAATTTCTGGCCAGTCCATCGTTCTGGACTCATTTGGGTCTCTACCAAGAAACATAGACTACACCATACCCCAGTTACAGTTTGGAAAGAGCTTCCAAATCACTATCCCCCACCACATCGTGCTGGGAGGACGATGCAATTGCGATAACAATTCGCATGGCTATGCCATGTTCGAGTATATTTCATGCCAGAGGATATTTCAAACGGTAGCCGATTAATTTTCGAAACCTTTTCCATAACAAAATCGGCAAATGACTCGAAATTGTCACTTTCACAATTGGGCACCTCTCTGAGCTGACCAATGATATCAGATCTGCCTGCAAATGCATGAGTCGAGGACAGTCGCAAAACATTCCGCCGATAGTGTTGAAGTATTTTTCATACCAAGACTATGCTCGCCCCCACAAATGCAGTACGAGTCAAAGTATTGTAAATCATCCCTCACTACCCTCATATTAATATCGAAACACCGCTGAGCTACATTAACACGGGAGGCATTCGGATTTCGGAAAATCGTACCCGCAAGGGTTCTTCTATGGAGAGAGGTAACGGGCTTAACCACCCCGCGGACTCTAGTCACAAAAATCCACAAAAAATGTCAGGAGCCCACATATAGAACAACTTTAAACTCTTCGCAAAAGTTAAACAAAAAATTATAAAATGAACAAAACAAAGGATATTAATACCACAGGTAGGCCTCGTGAATCCACCCCCATCGGAGGTCAGTTCCATGGATTCTGGGCGCACCATTTGTTGCTTAGTAACAATCCTTTTGGGACAAGTACAATTGAAATGGTTGAGAGCACACCGCCATCGAAAAATGCAGATAGAAGTGAAATATCAAAGGCCAACTATCTTTAAGCAACTCAATGCGACACTTCCAAAGGAAATAAATGATCTCAAGCAAGAGTTGCAATGGTTAAAAGAAGAAACCAACAACTAAACCAACAAACCGACCAAAGTAAAAGTCCAACCTGTCGAGTTCTCAACACACTTGAAGAAGCACCTAAAAAAGCGACGGAAGAACATGGTGGTCACTTGGAGAATGAAACAGAAAAACCCCAAAATGTATTCATCCCCCAAAAATCGCACAGGCACTGTGTGTATGCCTCCAACAAAAACAAACAAAATTCAAAATCCACCCAAACCTCCACCCAATTGAAAATTAAAGCACAGCACGAATAAAATAAATTACACGAAAGAGAGGGATGCACAAATCTAAACCAGACAAAACTGCAATTGTATTCTAATGCGAAACAAGTTGAAGTGAAACAACAACACTATGCATGGGTTAGCAATTTCAACCCCACTTTTGAACATCAACCAAAAATGTGTGACATTGAAAAATACTTGGGATGAATGTTGAGATTGATACCTGCCAACATAAATCCAACTTGCAAAAGGCAATCACCAAAAGAAACGACAACAAAAAACCCTTTCATAAGGAGGCACAAAAAGGAAGTGACACAATTGTAATGAGATGACTGAGGCGGGTGAAGACGAAAAAGTTTAGAAATCCGACAAATAGCGGATTTTTCTTGTCAATTTTTTTTTGTTTAAACTATTCAAAAACTAATTGCCGACTCGTGTAATGTCTTTTTTTTCCAGCAATCATCAAACACGCACAAAAAAAAAATACGAATTTTATATGAAAAAAAAAAAAATTCAAATAAAAAATAATATACATAAAAGAAAACACAAAAAAAAAAAATTTTCAAAAAAAAAAAAAATCAAGCGCGTCTTCTGTGGTAGCTGGGTCTTTGCTTTCTTTACGTTTTTTTTTGCGTTTTTGAGATTCACCACTACGTTTCTCTCTCTATCACCGTTTTTTATGTTTTTTCTTTTATTTTTTTCCTCGTCTATTTTTTGTATACCTTAACAAAAAATCCTTATCTAATTTGCAAGGAAAAACTGTCTCACTTCCACCCGCCAATTGTGTAGTTATAATTTAAACCAAAATTGAGGACTTACCGCTTTTTGCGGCAATGTTATCTTGTCTCTTTTTTTTTATTTTTTATTTTTTATTTTTTGCTCTGAAGACGTGGCTTTGAGGCACAGAAATGGCCAACGAACCAAATGTTCACTCGTCTTCCCTTCTAATAATTTTGTTTGAGTTCACAATTAAGGGGTTTTCCACACTTTCTTCTTTAACTTTCACTTTCCGTATTTTCTTACGTTTTGACTAGCGTTACTTAGGTTTACGACCGTTTGCAACTGCACTCGACGAATGTCCTTATTCAACAGGCTTGCTTTTGAAATGCATCATAGTTTATCAACCACCAGACTAGAGTGCACATTGCACTCAAAGGAGCTTTGAAAATTCGCTCAAGCTCTTTTTAAACGTCAGTGTTGTTGCATTTTCTCTTGCACTCTTGTTTACCACTTACCAATACGTGTGTTACGTTTATTGCTATTAGTTTTTGTTTTATTATATATGTTGTGATTATGGACTTTCTTCTGACATACATATTCACTGATTGTGAGGGGAAAACTTTCTTTGTAGGATATGAGGCAGGTAAAACTATTCGTGAAATACGGCGAATTTGGCATTTTTCCACTTTGACGAAGCGAAATCAAGCCGGTCGTTGAAATTCGGCGTTATTTCGCTTTCGGACAGAGGACTGAGGCCGAATTTTAACAGTCGTCGTTGTTTCTCTTTCGGACACTGGACTGAGGCCGAATTTTGAAAATCGGCGTTGTTTCGCTTTCGGACAGTGGACCGAGGCCGAATTTGAAGAGTCGGCGTTGTTTCGCTTTCGGACAGGGTACTAAGGCCGAATCTTGAAATTCGGCGTTATTTCGCTTTCGGACAGGGGACTAAGGCCGAATTTTAACAGTCATCGTTGTTTCGCTTTCGGACACTGGACTGAGGCCGAATTTTGAAAATCGGCGTTGTTTCGCTTTCGGACAGTGGACTGAGGCCGAATTTCAACAGTCGTCGTTGTTTCGCTTTCGGACACTGGACTGAGGCCGAATTTGAAGAGTCGGTGTTGTTTCGCTTTCGGACAGGGGACTAAGGCCGAATTTTGAAAGTCGGCACTTTTTCGCTCGGCGTTATATCACGGCACAGAAGAAGTTGAAGGTAATCCCAGGCTAGTTTTGATTTAAATGATTTAATTGCAATGATGATGGCTTCAGTGGATGGGTGTGTATTGGTTTATAAAATGGGCTCCCGACCCGTGAAGAGTCTTTTCCTGAGACACTGCAGCTTTCCATTCTCTGCGATCCCGGGCATGCGGCTTCCAGTTCTCCAGACGGTTGAAAGAAGAAACCAATCTTTCTTGCCTTCTCGAACCAGGGGGCTGGGAGTCAACGATCCTTTTGTCTGGAGCATTTTTGTCCAATCGCTCAATATAGCCGTGGAAATCTAGTCGATATGACTTAGCTTTTTGGACTACATCCACATCTTGGTACAGCTCATAGAGTTTGCGGTTGTATCTTCTCCTCCAATCGAACCCAAATATCCGATGGAGTATGTTTCTTTCAAAAGAACCCAATATAAGCTCCCCTACGGCACCATAAAGCAGGACTCGCAGGATTAAGGTTCGATTGAGTATGCATTTTGTCCTTCGAGTGCGGAGTTTTGAACCCATATGTTTCGCTAAACCAAAGTAGAAGCGGTATTCTCAGGTGATTCTCCGCCGGTCCTCCACTAAGATGTCAATCGTCGGAGTTGATGTTTACCCCTAGGTAGACGAAGTCCTCTACTACTTCGAAGTTATTGCTATCAACAGTGACATTTTGTCCAAGCGGTGGACAGATGATTGTCCTCATTTACTTCAAGACCAACCAATTTCGCTGGTTCTTCAATCGCCGTGGAAGCCTCTAAGACGGCACGCTGGGAACGGGCGGCAATGTAGATTCTTCTATAAAAATTTCTAAACAAACTGGTGAAAAGTTAAGGATTGTTTCTAGTGCTGCTGTAGGGGCAGTTTTTTCAGCACCATCAGTTGCACAGGTACATTTATGCATTTGGCTTTATTTCGCTTTGAGAAAGTGAAATATTTTTTATTTTTCTTTTATTTTGCGTGTAGCTTGGTGAAAATCGTTGAAAGACATCGCTTGCGATCTTTGCGACAGTTTGGGACATGAAACACCCACTAAAAATACACAGGGAAGACATGATGTTACCATCATTCCAGTAATCGCACCTAGTTGTAAGACTAATCAGCAATTTTGTTCTTATATTGACTTATGTACTTAAGTTTCGTTAAGAGCGATCCTCCATGATTTTGTCCATTCATTGACCCGGTTAAGGGCGCCTTGTAGTATTTTTTTGTTTTTTATCGTTGTACCAACTAGTATAGCAGTGTCGTCGGCGAACATGGCTACTGTAGTACCTTCGGTTTGCGGTATATCACACGTAAATAACAGGTACAAAAGTGGCCAAAGAATGCTTCCTTGCGGCACACCTGCCATTATTTCTTTAAATTCTGAGTATTCGTTTCCGTGTTTAACACGAAAGAGTCTATTCTGTAAATAAGATTCTATTATTTTATACAACTGTTCGGGGAGAACTTGTCTTAATTTGAGCTTGAGGCCTTCATGCCACACCTTATCAAATGCTTGCGAAACATCCAAGAATACTGCAGAGCAGATTTTCTTTTCTTTGAGAGCTTTCTCAATTACGTCAGCTATCCGATGCTCTTGACCAATCGTTGAGTGTTTGCTTCCGAACCCCCCAAACTGGTGGTCAGGTATAAGACGGTTTTCTTCTATAGTTGGTTGTAAGCGTCTGAGTAATATCCTGTGAAAGACTTTGGAAACTAATGGAAGAAGCGATATGGGTCTATAAGAGTTCTTTTCATTAGGTGGTTTAGCTGGTTTTAAAACCATCATGACTTCCGCGACTTTCCATTGTCTCGGAATGTGTTTCAGTCTAATCGCTGGGTTTATAATATGAAGCTGGAATGGTTTTGCTGGACATTGAGAAGGCATTTGATTCCGTTTGGCATGATGGGCTTATCTACAAAATGTTAAACAATAATTTTGCCCCATTTCTTTGTAGAACTGTTCAAAGTTTTGTGTGAAATCGTCGCTTTAAAGTTTTTGTTAATAGAAGTGCGTCTGATGTAGTAAATTTTTGTGCGGGTGGACCGCAAGGTTCTGTGCTTGGTCCTATCCTTTATAATTTGTTTACATCTGATCTCCCAAGTCTCCCACAGTGTGAAATAGCTATTTATGCTGACGATATTGCTATACTTTCTTCGCATGAGTTCGGTCTCGACATTGAGACGAATTTAAAAAATGCGATTGAAATATTGTAATGTTATCTCTCCAAATGCCTTGCTTTCTTCCAGCTTATCAATTAAGATTAAATGGCCACTTAATAGCATGGAAATCATTTGTTAAGTACCTGGGCATACACTTCGATCATAAACTTACATTTAACAGACACATTTTAGAAACAACTAATTAAGTGAATATAGCCATACGAATGCTTTATAAATAGGAAATCATTACTTTCAAATGATAATAAAATAATAATTCATAAGACGATATTCCAATCTATCTTACTGTACGGTTGTATAGTGTGGGGTAATTGTGCTAAGAGCCATATTAGAAAGTTTCAAATATCCCAAAATAAAATATAAAAAATGATGCTTAATCTTCCCTGGTATTATTCTACAATAGATTTACATGGTAGAGCTAATGTCGAATTGATCTCCTCCGGGATATAGAAGCTAAATGAGGCATTCAAATTGAGATGTAATATCTCCAACAATCCGCTAGTCAATCAACTTATTTCATCGTGATATATAAAATATTTTGTGTTCACTAAATACCGATATATGTTCATTTCTTGTTTATCTGTTTGTTTTTGTTAACTTAATTTTTTTTTTTTTTTTTTATATAATTTGCGTGCGCTAAAGGGATTTCTTTTTTCTGTAGTGACACAGTACCCTTATAATGGTAAAACCACAGCGCAGGCTTTTTTAGTTTGTTGTGCAAGTAGCTCCCAGCAATTCATTGCCTATTTTTGGGTGCTACTTACTGAAAGAATAGAAGGATAGGAAAGAAGTTTGGTGCGATGGGATTTTTTTTTTCTCAACAGGTGGCGCCTAAATTGCTTTAGGGAGATCAGTTTTTGTTGTGTGTATTCAATTTATAAAAATCATGGCCCTGGTCGGGATTCGAACGCACGACCTACCAATCACTTTAGTGAATACACTACCATCGCACCATTGCCACCTGCTAATGGCATCTTTAAATAATTACCTTTGGATTTATGTATGTATCTATTTATTTGTTTATTTATTTATTTATTATAATATATATCTACTACTAGCTGCACCCGCCCGGCTTTGCCCGTGTCCGAGAATTCAATTGGCCAATATGTTCGAGTAGACTTCCTTATTATTCTCTTTACCGGGTATCCGGCATATGTTGCTGCGCTTAAAAAAAGAACACCGATTTTGACCAAACTTCACAGAAACACTCTCAGTCCAATACCGAATATTGCCTGATTTGAGCTCAACCGGTGAAAGGGATTGCACATATTTTTCCGCATAGCTTTGGTCGCTCACACAACTTCTTCCTAAACTTGTTCCGTTTAGGATAGGTGCTTGTTGTCTGGCAGGCGCCTATGTCAGCTTACTTGTGCGAATCAAACAACAAAGCGAAAGTAAAAAACTTCGATAGAATCACTTTTCATTCATTTTCACACCGATTGTTATCAATGTGGGAAAAGCAAGTTTCCGATGTCCATTCTAAAAAAAATCAAAGAAATTCAATAAGAGTTATTTGAATAAAACGTTGAACACACGATATCTCAAGCATAAAAGTTTGCACAAACACCACAATAGGCTTGAAACGTTCGTGTGGTCTCCCTCTTTCATATGCGCGTTCGGATAACAAAATAGGTGACGTCTGTACGATGGTTTTTTATATGTGCGGTCTCTGTATCTGTATCGGAATTTACACGCACACGCACATATGCATGTGTACTCACTCAAATGCCCATAATTCACACACCGATGCAGATACAGACATCGGACATACATAACATCCTTCGTACAGACGTCAACTTTCGTGGAAAAAAAATTTCATTGCAATCGGTTAATGCGTTTGGCCAAACACCGGCAACAAACACAAATACGGATTGATTTTTATATATATAGATTTGTTTATTTATTTATTTGTTATAATATATATCGTTTATTTATATATATTTTGGTATATTTATATATTTTTTTTTATTTATTTTATTTATTTATTTTATTATTTATTTTATTTATTTATTTATTTATTTACTTATTTATTCTTTTTAATATCATTATTATTTTTATTTATTTATTTTATTTTTTTATTTTTTTGTTTTCTTTAATTTGAGGTTTTTCTCATGATTTTCCTCATTAATCATAAAATTTTCATATTTATTTGTGTTTTTTTAAAAAAATAAAATAATGATTCAGTTGAAAGACAAAAAACAAAAATGTCAAATCTCTGCAACTATATGTATAATGTAAATTGGGCGACAACGTATTTTTTATTTCATGAAGCAAGAATGAACTATTTCATTTGGCGTCATATCACGGCATCGCACAGGCTAGTCTTTGTAGTTTATTGAGGTGACGTGAAATAACGCCAAACGAAAAAAAGCCATATGCACACATTTGGCCTTATTTCGTTTTGCTTTATTTCACTCCACTGTTTGTTGAGCTTGCCCTGTGCGGACCTTTGTTTTTTCTGGCTCCACCATTCGGGTGTTGCATGCGTTTTCAAAGATTTCATTAGTCCATTGTAATTTATATTGATAGGCAACTAATTTTGTTCTTCCTTTAATGGCGGTGAGGCTGTGATCAGGATTAAGGTAGGTAGGTAGGTTTGGCGGTTTGATAAGACAAACACAATAAGCACCGATTGCCGTTTTGTTACCACAAACTCACGTAAACCTGGGTATTATCGTTTGGTGGGGGAGACTAAATCCAACCTGTGCAGTTCAGGAAAGTTATCAGTTCCTTGATACTTTTCTCGGAGACTTCATCGAGTGTCTTGAAGAAAGGGCTTCCCAATGTTCGTAGTATGGTCCTAGCTAAAGCCGGGCAGGTGCATAAATAGTGAATTAGGGTTTCTTTTTCAGTTGGCATTTTGCAACTGCGGCAGTGGGTATTGTGTGGGATGTCCAGCTTGGCCGCATGGTCGCCTATAGGCCAGTGTCCCGTGATGATTGCCGTTGTTCTTGCAATATCTTTTCGGGTTCTACATAGAAGGTCGGTTGTGTTTGCCTTGTTCAAGTTTGGACACATTTTTCTCGATATTACGCATGTAGTCAACCAGCTCCATCTGAGGTTGGCTTTCTTGAGGTATTCTGCGGTGATATTGGCCTTACCTGCTCCGAATGTGGACTAGTTCCGCCAATGAGCAGTGAAGAGCTGAGCCTTGCCTGGCCAGTTCGTCGGCATGTTCATTTCCATAGACGTTACTGTGCCCTGGAACCCAGATCAGGGTAACCTTGAAATTATCAAGCAGGGCCAGCTCATTACGGCATTCTGGTACTAACTTAGAGGATACAGTTACTGAAGCGATCGTTTTAATGCCAGCCTGGCTGTCAATAAGTATAGCGATCCTTTGCCTCGGTTTTATGTTTGAGTGAAGTTTGATCTGGCGACAGGCTTCACGGATAGCCAGTAGCTCCGCCTGAAAGACGCTTGCAGTATCCGGAAGTCTGTACAATTTTGTGGTGTTTAAGGATTCCGAAAAAACTCCCGCACCCACGCCGCAGTCCATTTTTGAGCCGTCGGTGTAGATTGTTTTAACGAAATCCCTTGTCACTTATCCATTTTGCCATTCTGATCTAGCGGAGATTTGAACGATGAAATGTTTTGTGAAGGACATGCTGGGAATGATGTAGTCTGTTGAAGGCGGAACTAGTTTTCTCGGTTGAGAATCTAGAATACTACTGTGGCCGTAGGGTTTCGTAGTCCAGCATCCGGACTCTCTGAGTCTGATTGCGCTGTGTGCTGTGATGTTTGTTATGTGTAAATCGAGAGGTGAACGATGCAGTAAGACTGTGAGTCCGTCTGACGGTGTTGACCGTAGAGCTCCCGTTGTTCCTATACATGCCGTTCTTTGTACCTTATTAAGTTTGGTTTTACTGTATTTTTCTTTAGAGCCGGCCACCATACTATCGACCCATACGTGAGGATTGGTCGTACCACGGCTGTGTACATTCACAGGGTCAATTTTGGTTGCAGGCCACACTTTTTGCCGAAGATTCTGCTGCAGGCATAGAAGGCTATACATGCCTTCTTCACCCGTTGTTCTATGTTTATTTTCCAGTTGAGTGTAGGATCTAGGATAACTTATAAATACCTGGCACTGGTTGAAAGGGATAGGGGTGTCCCGTTTAGGTGAGCAAGCTTGAAGTCAGGTATTTTGGTTTTGGTGTTGAAGAGCATCAGCACAGTTTACTCCGGGTTGTCTTGTTTGCCCATGTGCTAACTTTGCTTAGAGCACTCTCCATGATTTCGCTAATCACGGGGGGAAACATTCCCGACACCATATCGTCCGCATACCCGACTACCTTGATTCTTTCTCTGTCTAAACTTAAGAGGATTTTGTTCATTACTAGGAGCCAGAGTAGAGGTGAGAGGACTCCTCCCTGAGGTGTTCCCCTCCTGGCATATTTGGTTATATTGCTATTTCCTAAAGCTGCTTGAATGATTCTAGTGCTGAGCATGGTGTACATTGTTGAAGCCTCCTTCTATGTCTAGAAAAGTTTCCAAGGTGTATTCTTTGTAATGTAAGGATTTTTCTATCGTATGCACTACCTCGTGAAGAGCTGTTTCTGTAGATCTTCCCTTGACGTATGCGTGTTGAGATTTGGAGAGCGAGTGAAGCTTCTATTACACCTCTCAGTCTCAGGTAGTTGTATAGGAGACGTTCGAGCGTCTTCAGTACGAAGGAGGTCAGGCTAATTGGTCTGAAATCTTTCGCACTTTCATGACCGCGTCTACATGCCTTTGGAATAAAAACAACTCGCACTCGTCTCCATGAATGGGGTACATGATTGTAGAGTATAGAGTTCCTGTAAATCGATGTGAGCCATGGAATTGCCAGATCCAGAGATTTGTGGAGCATGATGGGCAAAATACCATCCAGTGCATTGTGAGCTGGATAGAGTTCTATCAGGATTGAAGGGATCATAACCCTCCCACTCAACTGCATGCCTACTGATCCGCCTGTGGGGTTCAAAATTATCATAGTAAAGTTGGGTTAGGTTAGGAGGGCTGTATTCGCATTTGCGCAAGTTTTCCCAGGAGGCCTGGTTGCTACTTGGGTTTACCTTTTAGTTTAGTTTATTTATTATTAATCATCACTATAACAAGGTTACAATAAGACTGCTGATTAAGAAATATAAAGTGATTATAATAAATTCATTATCATTCTTAAACTTTAAAGTAAGTGTTGAATGATCGCAAGATAATATTTCGTATGTAAAGAATAACTGACATGGGGTACCATCAGCTGTTCTTATGCTAAGTACTGAAATCGAAAAAAAGCAATTTGATTGAAAGCAATATAAGTCAGAGAAGAATCTTTCTGCATTTTTATTAAGATGTTACTTTCATAAGTAGTTCCAAGTTATAAGGGCTCACAGTAAAAAGCCAGACTTTAAGAGAATTCAAAAATAAATGGGAATTGAGATTAGAACGTGTGGATAAGGGAAGTTTATTAAAAATTCTACGCGAGAAAACTTAATAAAAGTTCATAAAATGCGTTTTGTGCGCGAATGGGACGTCAACCAGTGACAGGTTATTAATACGTAAGCTATATAACGAAGAATTTCTAGAAAGAACATTACCACTTCTTTTGAAGAACTGTTTTAGTACTTTGAACACATACAGATTTCTCTGTGGTTAATAAAGAGAGGCCAACTTTCCGTATAACGATTCTTACCACACATAATTCGAACTATATGCTTTTGGGAAATCAATAGCGACCTTAAATATGTACCTCCCCAGCTAACGATTCCATATTGAAGTTTCGACTGAACTAATCATCCATAATAGAGCATTGAAAGAACTCTTTGCGAGCAGTATGGTTTGAAAAGATACATTTTGCGAGTTATCAGTGACATATACGATTTTAAGTATTGGACGTGAACCTTCCAATTCAGTTTGTTGTCAATGTATACACTGAGATATTTGAATGAATCAACTGATTCAACTTTAAAGCAACTGTTTGAACAGTAATTATTAGCTTTGAAGTTGTTTCTCCCACAGGTATGTAGTGGTAAGCAAAACTTTTGACACAGGCATGAGTGAAAAATTAACTCAAATTTTTCTGAAGCATCATGTGATAGATTAAAGTACATTAATTTCGTTTTTTCACTGATAATGAGTTTGTAGACGTTAAACCAGACGCGAAGTATATGAAAATCGAAGCTAACCTTTGCAACGCATTCATGAAGCGATGGATCAGTATACGTGAAAGCGATGTCGTCTGCAAATGCACTGCGATTGCCGTAAAAGTTTTGGAAGAAAAGAGAGTTAATGTAGATAAGGAACAGTATAGGACCTAGCACCGATCCTTGTGGAACGCCGTTTTTAAGCTTAAGTAGATCGCTGTAACAACCACTGATTACCACCCTTTGCTCTCTTTCCAACAAATATGACTTTAGCCATTCATATGTCATCCCTCTAAAGCCAGCTTTGTACAGCTTACGCAATAACATTTGCAGATCTACCATATCGAATGCTTCGGTCATATCAATGAAAAGAGCCATAGTTGATTGACTTTCGTTAACTCCATTAAATAAATCGCAACATACCTTCAAAATAGCATCTTCAGTGGATCTACCCATATTGAGCATCTGAAAAAAAAATACTTTGATCTAGGAATGATAACATTCTTGATTTCATTAATTTTTCAAATATTTTTGAAATCGTAGGAAGTAGAGAAATAGGTCTGTGGTCTCTTATATTTTTGCGATTCCCCTTTTTGAACAAAGGAATAACTTCTGCAATTTTCAGAGAATTAGGAAACTTACCGCTGTTAACACTGAGGTTGAAGATATAACACAGAACGTCAACAATCTCCCAAGCAATTTTTTTCAATACAATGGCAGAAATACCATCACTGGTACACGTATTTTTATTTTGCAAGGCCATAATTGTTTTAAACATTTCATATGAAGAGAACTCGTGAAAACAGAAACTATTACTTTGCATTCTTTCTTCAATTAAACCCGATGCATGATTACAGTTGCAACTCATGAAAGGTGGTTCAGGGGGTTTCAAAGTCTCAGAGATATTCACAAAGAAGTTATTAAAAATGTTTGCTATTGAAGATGGATCAGATATAATTGAATTATTGGCTTCTATATGATGACTATCATTACATTTCTTTTTTCTACACAAAATGCTATTTACTAAACCCCATTCTTTCCTTGAGTCTCCCCTGTATTGACTTAAGCGATTGGTGTAGTAAGAGTCACGTGCTTGAGCAATCTTTCTTTTATTTTGTTTGCATAATTTAGTGTAAATTCGTTTTAAACCTATATTTTCTGGATTTTTATTGCATTTTTTTGCGAATTCTTTTTTACGTTTTATGTCATTCAATAGTCGCATTGTCATCTAAGGTTTTAAAAAAATATTACGCTGGCCTATATTAAGAACAGCACTTGCACTATTAACATGGTTGATTAAAATAGAGATAAATATATCATAAGCTACTGAGGGATCATCCGCGGAAAAAACTGGTTCCCAGAATTCGTACCTGAGTTTTTCGCGCAGGACTTCGTAGTCAACTTGAGTTTTTATCCTACTGTCATTATTTTTTCGTGATGAGATATCTACCTGATATTTGAGTTCGCATAAGTGATGACCAGTAATTTTATAATCGTGAACTTCACTAACGAAACAAGTTTTGTTGTTCTTATGTAAGCGCAGAAAAATGTGGTCGATGCAGCTATTTGTAGAGTCAGTTATGCGAGTTGGTACATTCAAAACACTTTCAAGGCCCGTAAGAAGCCAAGAGTAGCACATAATTTTCACAGTCCGGATCAGAAACGTTTAGAAGGTCAATATTAACATCGCCAAGGACAATTAAATTCCTAGCTTTTATATTATTTAAAACTGTATGCAACTCTTCGATGAAAACACTTTTTCGACAACTATGTAATCTATAAATGCAGATCATAGTGTAGTTTAAATTTTGAAAAAGAAAATTTACTTTTATAATATCCGCACTATTTAAATTGATTTTTAAGCAATCGTGCACAATGCCACTTTTTATGTAAACGGCTATACCGCCGGCAGAATAAGTTTCATTGCAATTACCAATTCTTTTAAGCTTTGATCGAGGTATCCTTGCCAATTTGTCGAAGCTCTCAAAGAATCGTGCAAAATAAGCGGCGTAATTGAAAGACTGGACTGTTCCGGCGAACCCCACAGGCGGACCGACTTCTACCTGAAGTTGTCCCTGCAACATCGTCAAGTAGTGTGATTCAGAGGTAAACTTCACGTTGACCACTTTTTTTAAAAAATAAACAAATATTAGGCATTAGACAGGGACTACCTTCTCGAACTATTTGCTTGTGCGAATTGGAAGGGATCTATGTACAATTTTTCAAGCCGAATCCGAAGGGCAAATTTGAGAAGCGTGGATGATTGTTTGCAAGAGCTCTAGATGTTACTTGGCCCCGGCGGGAATTGAACCAGGGACCTTTCGATAAGTAGTCAAATACACTAACCTGCGACCACTTTATTATGGCCGTGTAATAGTGGCTTAATAGCCACTACCCAACAGTCAGCTACCCAACACTCCACTTCAAAGTGGAAGAAGGTTGTCCCGCCACCACCACCACCACTCGACACTTCGACCTTTCGCACAGACAACCCAGTTAAATGTTGATATCGAGAAGGAAACACAACAAAAACAAATTCCCTAAAATTCCTTCGTGTTGCCATTAGCAAAATGTTCTTGGATTTTCTTTTTTCTTTTTCGCTCATCCAGATCAACCATAGCCCTATTCTATCCCGTTTAAGCTTTGCCTTAAGAGAGCCCCACGCCATCACAACACCCTTTTGCAGCGAAGAGCAAGTGTGCGTGTGTTTTGTGTTTCCCACCCCCCCAAAATCCCTATTGACGAGAACTTTTTCATTTTGCAGACATTTTGCCCATTTGCTAGTCAGTCGCGTAGAGACTTCAGATTGTTAACATCGTCGCGGCCGCTCCGAATTTTGCCATATAAACCCCACAACCCAACATCAACACATTTAAGGGTTTTTATTTTTCACATTTTTCGCTCTCCCTAAATCAAAAAAAAAAACTAAATAAATAAATTGACTTCGTTTAAACAAAGCTTAAACAGAAAAGAAAATGGAAAAACCAGTTCAATAGACACACAAAATTGATGAAGAAAATTCACATAACCCCAGCAGGAAGAGCGTAAATGTAAAATTTGACAAATTTTGAGAGCAAACGTATATATATGCCTGTGTGGTTTTCCTTGCTTAGCCGAAAGTGTGTGTGACTTTTTCATAAAATTTTCAACATTTTCCGACCAAATCATGGCTGAATGTCGATGGTGTTTCTGACGAAAATTAGTGATGTGATTCGAGAGTTTTTTGTCTTTTCATTTCGAGGATAACGATTTGTTCCTTTTGAGGGTAGAATGTGAGTGAAGTTTCGGTTTTGGGGTGTGCGATGGTGACGGTGTCGGTGACGGTGACGGTGACGGTGATGACCCAATAAAACGGTTAAATTCTTCTTGAATTGCATTTGAAAAAAAGAATATAAAAACGGAAAAAAGGACAATGCCAAGCGGGTATATTGAACTCGATTAATTGTGTGTACATTGAGCACTCCACATACATACACATCAATGTGCTTTAACAGAAGACATTCCTTAAGCGTCTTGTAGACTATACGTGCATATTGTGTGTGCTTTTTGGGGGTTTTCTTCGACAGGATCCCGGTCTAACCCCCGCCGTCAACACAAACCTAATCTACTCTCTGTATTGAAATAGGTACCTACTGCCTACTACTACTACTAGTGTGTTGTCAACGTCATCCTGTAGGGATTGTTCTTTCTTGTTTTGTGAAAATTTAATAATTAAACGCGCCGCCACCAAGAAAAAAGGACAACAACAACCGCACACGAACTACTGCAGTGCAGTGAACTCTTAAAAACAAAAAAAAACAAAAAAAAAACAGTGAAAAACTTAGAAAAAAAATAAACTGTGACTGCAAACCAACTTTGTATGTAGTGTC
Organism: Portevinia maculata; assembly: GCA_949715645.1. Classification (NCBI taxonomy): domain Eukaryota; kingdom Metazoa; phylum Arthropoda; class Insecta; order Diptera; family Syrphidae; genus Portevinia; species Portevinia maculata. The sequence continues at coordinate 2,386,195 of OX454529.1, forward strand.
GACAAAAACCTCTAAAACGAAAATTACCAGGTTTTTGTATAAATAATTTTCAAAGGACATGAAACATTTAATTTCTTAAGATCTGTTTTTTTTTCTTTTCCTCTTTTTTGAGTTTACAGACATGCTCTACACCTCTGCACAAAAAAAAAAACAAAATAACAACAAAAATATGTATATACAATTTCCACCAATACATATACAACAGATTCAAGTACATGTGTCTGCTTGGCGTGTATTTGTGTAAGAGTGTATTCATATGACGAATTTCCGTTTGTATGTGTACACGGCCCTACTATCGCTCATTCATTAGTAGGTCCCTTTTAGTCCTGCACAAATCTAAAGCTAAATCCTTACAAAGGGAATCAGATTTCCTCTTCGTTTTGTATCCTTTTCTATCTGTTGTACATGGCGCTCATTTACAGTATATTCACACACACACACACACACACACACACACACTACAGTGTCACACACATGCAACTGCGCGTACTAGTATAAAATGTCCTGTACTCAAAAAAGGTCCTTCCACCTCGTGTATAACATTTTACCACCCTCTTCCTAGTGCATGCACGTCGTCGTGCCCTCAAAACTAAAATAACATCCACAAATGAGAAAAGTTATTTCTTAGAGGCTCTCCAAAAACAAAAACTCCCGTCCTGATTTGAATATGCATCTCTAAGTATGTGCATTGAACGCTGCTCCCATAATGATATTCTGCGACCTATTTAGCCAGCACTCATTCTAGACATACCATTTCCTTTTTCACGGTTTTATTTTTTTGTACACACTTTAGTGGGTGAGAGTCCAATAAACTGAAACTCATAAGGACATGAAAGGGAATAGGGGCGAGTAGGAATTCCTGTGCCCAACAAACATTTATTATTTTATATTTCACTTGGCGCGCTCAGAATATTTGATTTGCCAAAGCGTCCATCCAAATAGTTCTTTAGTTCGGCTGAATTTTTCATAATAATCCAGGAAATTGCTTGTAGTTGCTAAAAATTCAATACAAAAACAGATAAAGGTCCTTGCTGCATGTACCGACTTGTGTGTTTTTGGGGATAGCACGCGTTCTTTATTTTCTAATTTGAATTTTAAATATTGATGCAAGTCGTTTGATGTTTAATCAACTTAATGCTTTTTTTGTTAAGAAACGAAGAGGAACTCTGCAAGAACTTAGGCCAAGGCCACACTAATGTTGGAAGTTACTGATTGTTGATGACTCGAATGTAGGGATAGATTTGAAAGAAAACACAAAATGATATCACCCAGCGGCGTGGGCGAGGAAACTTTACTTCTGTGATGTTATGGGAAATGAGTTTTTTTGTAGGAAAATAAGCGATTTTTGTATCTGACACAGCTGCCATGTGCAGTCAACATATTTTGGGGAATTTGATGTCATCCAAATGTTTGAAGAATGTTAGCTTTGGAACAGTTTGAAGTCTATGTAACGCGTAGCTAAACGGCTTTGCAAAATGGCCTGCGAAATGAACTTAAAGTATTGAAGAACTGTCACCTGGCTGACATTTGACTTTCAACTGACAGTTGAAGAATCTGATTTAGGGATAGAGTTGAATAGAGTTGAATAGAGTGACCAAATGTATCACCCGGCAGTGTGGAGGAGTAGCGTTTAATTCTGACGTTAAGGAAAATGCAAATTTTGTTGGAAAGATGCGAGTTTTTTGTTAGATATATTGACAGCTGTCACATGCAGTCCACGACTTTGAGGATAGAGTTGAATAACGTTGAATAGAGTGACCAAATGTATCACCCGGCAGTGTGGAGGAGTAGCGTTTAATTCTGACGTTAAGGAAAATGAAGATTTTGTTGGAAAGATGCGAGTTTTTTGTTAGATATATTGACAGCTGTCACATGCAGTTCACGACTTTGAGGATAGAGTTGAATAGAGTGACCAAATGTATCACCCGGCAGTGTAGAGGATTAGCGTTTAATTCTGACGTTAAGGAAAATGCAAATTTTGTTGGAAAGATGCGAGTTTTTTGTTAAATATATTGACAGCTGTCACATGCAGTCCACGACTTTGAGGATAGAGTTGAATAACGTTGAATAGAGTGACCAAATGTATCACCCGGCAGTGTGGAGGAGTAGCGTTTAATTCTGACGTTAAGGAAAATGAAGATTTTGTTGGAAAGATGCGAGTTTTTTGTTAGATATATTGACAGCTGTCACATGCAGTCCACGACTTTGAGGATAGAGTTGAATAGAGTGACCAAATGTATCACCCGGCAGTGTAGAGGATTAGCGTTTAATTCTGACGTTAAGGAAAATGCAAATTTTGTTGGAAAGATGCGAGTTTTTTGTTAGATATATTGACAGCTGTCACATGCAGTCCACGACTTTGAGGATAGAGTTGAATAGAGTGACCAAATGTATCACCCGGCAGTGTAGAGGATTAGCGTTTAATTCTGACGTTAAGGAAAATGCAAATTTTGTTGGAAAGATGCGAGTTTTTTGTTAGATATATTGACAGCTGTCACATGCAGTCCACGACTTTGAGGATAGAGTTGAATAGAGTGACCAAATGTATCACCCGGCAGTGTGGAGGAGTAGCGTTTAATTCTGACGTTAAGTAAATGCAAATTTTGTTGGAAAGATGCGAGTATTTTGCTAGATATATTGACAGCTGTCACATGCAGGCAACGATTTTTAGGGAATTTGATTTCATCCAAATATTTGAAGAATGTTAGTTTTGAAACATTTTAAGGTCTATGAATGAGCTAAAAGTATTTTCGAACTGTCACTTGACAAAAATTTCACACTGAAGTCGAAAGTGACTTGCAACGGTTTCGATCCACGGTTTCCTAAAGTAATTCTTCATCGAATCTCCACTAAGGTGTCATTCATGGAGTTGATGTTTACTCCGAGGTAGGTGAACTTCCTCCCTACCTCCAAGTTGCTGCTATCAACAGTGGTGCTTGGTCCTAGTCGGTGGACAGATATTTGTCTGTTGAAAATCAAGAACTTTTACCTGTTCTTCAATCTCCACGAAAGCCAATGACACGGCAGGGTTAGATCGGTTGATGATGTCGATGTCGTCTGCTTATCGCAGTAGTTGAACAGAGCTGTTAAAGATGGTTCCTTCCATGTTGATACCTCCTCTGTGCACTTTGTGCACCAGAAAGGAATTGACGGAGTCCCATGACAGCGCATCTTCTCGACGGAATCCGGTGCAGGTTTGGAATTGTTCGGAAGAGCTGTTTGCATAGTGCACATTGTTGTTCTCTAGCTTTTTTACAGCTTTTATACATCTATGCATACCACTTAGGTTAGGTTAGGTTAGGAACAAGACATACTGAGACAATACTTGCAAATTTTCGAATTATGTCATAAATCCAATACGTCCAAATTGAGGGAATTTCTTTTAAAGAATTTATACAACGAACTTCAACGAAGGGGTCTCTATGAAAAGGAACTCTATAGTGTATCGTTGGCGTAGGGATAAGCGCAAATGCATGTAGCTCTCACTGCACTTCAACCTAATTGGATGCATGTTTTTGTTCATAGAAATAAACAAAAATATGGCCTCGGGCAGTCAAACCATCGATAACTGACAGGACACCAAAACAAAGTGCTCCAAATTGCGAAACAATGTTCTTAAGATACGCCGGGCAAATTGAAAGAGCGAAAGACTGACACTTTTCTTTTCAGTATGTTTTGAATGCATTTCCATTGCAAAAGCCTGATACATACAAAATGAATTTTTGATTTTCAATACTATGAAATGCCCAGCTCTGTCCTCTTGTCCAGTCTTCAATATCCATTTATGTGTCAATAATGCTTGAACGTTAACCCTGAAAGTAGTCTGTAGTCATGCCACTAATCGGTAGTAGGTATGTCCTGAACACACACATGCACATCCCTGCTGACCTACCTATTCCACTTGCTGGGGCTATGCAAATCTCCTTATCACTGCTAAACATGTTTAAAATAAATCCCGTTTACGGAGATGTTATTCCTTATACTTTTTGTAGTCTTTTCGCACATCTAGATACCTGTTTACACTTGTAGATGTCTTAACTGCGATGACAGTTCGGCAACAAGACACTTCAGCCGTTCAAATAATTACTTTTTTGCGCTTTCTGTTAACAGCAAAGCAGCCTCTATACGCGTTACACTTGTACGTCCAGTACTATACAGGAGATTGTTTTTTTTTATCTATTTCTTCCTTTTTTTGTCTTAAGCTTGTAACTTGAGATTGACCATGACATAATGCATGGCAAATATTTATTTAGCGCATCTCACTTTCGTTTTTCTTGAGTAATCTTTTTCTTTATTTAATTCGCTTGCATGTATGACTTTTGTTTTTGTGTTTCTCTGACTGTATGTGCGTGTGTGTGTGGGTGTATTTTTTACAAAGTTAAATAGAACAATATACATGGAAATGTGCGACGTTAACTGGAAATCGAGGTCAGTGAATAGAAGAAAATGGAAAGAAAAGTAGAAACCATTAGAAAAACACCTTAGAACGACGACAACTTAATTTTGATGAAAAGATATCGCTTAGATGTTCGAAAGAAAAACTTATTTCGATTGACATATCTAGAACGGCGGGCGGCACATTGGAGTTGCGTCTATTTGCAACGGGGCGGTACATCTTGAGATGCGTTCCATGATACACTTTACTGCACACTTTGCGAATACACACCCCGGTAATACAATTAGCGTCTATCTCGAATTATAAGACGTCCCCACGCCTAATTTTCGTCGTGCAGTAATCAAATACACCGGAATGGTCCTACCAGTCTTCTCAGATAAGAAAAGAAATGGCGCTTTTCTCCGATACACAAAAAGGCATTAAAGCGCGAAATAACTAAATACCGCACTACTTTGCTCCTCTAGAGCATGTTGTTCGAAGTACAAATTTGCTATATCCCCTTCCCCTTACAAGATGGCGTTGTAGAAGGTGGATCAACTACCACAAACCTCGCCGAATTCATCCCTCCGCTCAGTCGATATTATTAATTGCAACTGATTCAGCAAGGCCTTTGTAAAAATATCTCATATTCAATCCTTTTTAAATTGGGTTCCTCGGGTTCGAACCCATATTGTTGAAATGGATGGAAAACCGTTGTTATAGTGTTCGTTTAAGGTCCGCCTTTTCGGCCATCTCTGGTGTTCCATAAGGCACTCATCTAGCTCCCCTTCTTTGCATTCTTACTAAATACTACGAGCGACTCATTAAACATTCCGTCCTATCCCTCTTCGCTGACGAAAGCAGTTTTTTTTAGCCTTTCAACAAAATCTAGAACTTTTTCCACCTGGTGCAACAAAACCGTAAATATCCTTTTTTTAATGTCCGTGGTCTAAATACCCCCGGAAAATATCTTCGGTCAAAGTATCCTTTTTCTGTGTGAGTCGAAGAGGTGTCCAGAGTCTTAAACCCTTTTATACGCGAAGCGGGCCGACAAGATACTACGAGTATTTTGGGATCTACGAGTCGAAGAGGTGTCCAGAGTTTTAATTTTTGTGGGTCGAAGAGGTGTCCAGAGTTTCAAACCCTTTTACAAGCGAAGCGGTCCACTCAGGTACTATGATGGGATCTACGAGTTGAAGAGGTGCCCAGAGCGTTAATTTATTTTTGTGAGTCGAAGAGGTGTCCATGTCCAGAGCTTTACAAATTTTACCAGCGAAGCGGGCCGATAAGATACTATTTTGGGATCAACGAGTCGAAGAGCTGTCCAGAGACCCTTTAAAACGCGAAGCGGGCAACCAAAGTACTATTATGGGATCAAAGGAGATTTTTTTTCAGAGAAACTTGTGTATTTTCCTGGGATATTTTGACCAAGGAAAATTAAAAAAAAAAGGATATTAACAGATTTAATCCTCTGGACACCTTTTCGACTCACAAAAAAAGGATATTTTGACCGAGGATATTTGACTGAGGATATTAAAAAAGGATTATAACCGATTTAATCATCTGGACACCTTTTTGACTCACAAAAAAAGGATATTTTCACCAAGGATATTTTGCGGGGATGTTTTGACCGAGGATATTAAAAAAAGGATATTAACAGATTTAATCCTCTGGACACCTTTTCGACTCACAAAAAAAGGATATTTTGACCGAGGATATTTGACTGAGGATATTGAAAAAAGGATACTAACAGATTTCCTCTGGGCACCTTTTCGACACACAAAAAAAGGATATTTTGACCGAGGATATTTTGAATGAGGATATTTTGGCCAAGGATATTAAAAAAATGATATTTACAGATTTACTCCTGTGGACACCTTTTCGACTCACAAAAAAAGGATATTTTCACCAAGGATATTTTGCGGGGATGTTTTGACCAAGGATTTAAAAAAGGATATAAACAGATTTATTCCTCTGGACACCCTTTCGACACACAAAAAAACGGATATTTTGACCGAGGATACTTTGACCGAAGATATTTTCTGGGGATATTTTGACCGAGGATATTTGACTGAGGATATTAAAAAAAGGAGTATAACCGATTTAATCATCTGGACACCTTTTCGACTCACAAAAAAAGGATATTTTCACCAAGAATATTTTGCGGGATGTTTTGACCGAGGATATTAAAAAAAGGATATTAACAGATTTATTCCTCTGGACACCTTTTCGACTCACAAAAAAAGGATATTTTGACCGAGGATATTAAAAAAATGATATTAACCGATTTATTCCTCTGGACGACTTTTCGACTCACAAAAAAAGGATATTTTGACCGAGGATATTTGACTGAGGATATTGAAAAAAGGATATTAACAGATTTCCTCTGGGCACCTTTTCGACACACAAAAAAAAGGATATTTTGACCGAGGATATTTTGAATGAGGATATTTTGGCCAAGGATATTAAAAAAAGGATATTTACAGATTTACTCCTCTGGACACCTTTTCGACTCACAAAAAAAAGGATATTTTCACCAAGGATATTTTGCGGGGATGTTTTGACAAAGGATTTAAAAAAAGGATATAAACCGATTTATTCCTCTGGACACCCTTTCGACTCACAAAAAAACGGATATTTTGACCGAGGATACTTTGACCAAAGATATTTTCTGGGGATATTTTGACCAAGGATATTTGACTGAGGATATTAAAAAAAGGATTATAACCGATTTAATCATCTGTACACCTTTTCGACTCAGAAAAAAAGGATATTTTGACCGAGGACATTTTTACCGAGTAATTTTTGACTTAGGATATTTTGAACGGGGATATTATCAAATTTGATATAAGCAGAGGTAATCCAAAGAATTCTCCAACCCCTTAGTGACCTGATCAGATATCTCCACGTCACTTTTGTTCGCCCTCCTCTAAAGTGAGCTAGCCAAGCGTTGTTACAATTTTTACGAATTCATGCGTTCAGAAGCGATAGCATATGCTGTGGCTTTCTCTGATTTGCCCTTTTTGGTTAACCCTAAATCGATCCTTAAAGGCCACCTCGCCATTTTGACTGCATCAAACTCATTAAAGTGAATAGCCTGGAGAAACGCAGAGACATACTTTTTATTCATCGACTCCTCTCTGGCTCTCTTGATTGCGCGTTGCTTAAAAACCTCTATTTTCTTTAACACTAAACCTTGTATTTTACGATGCCCTCGTCCCTTCTATTTATCGACCCATGGCTCTAATCAAGGTTAACTTAAACCTTATTCGAATTCAAACGCAGCACTTCCTGTCTCAAACTCGATCTCTTTCACTCTTCTCATTCTTGGCCTTAAGCCCTAGTTATGAGCCTTAGTTTTAAGCCCTATTTATAGCTCTCTGATCCTTTTCAAACTTAATACCCTTTGGTTTTTGTGATGTTTGAACGCAGCCATTCGAAGATGTCAACATTGACAGCTTACATTGAGAGAAAAAGGGATTTAATAATATAGTAGGCTGCATTTCGTCCAGACCATTCTTTTTTTTATACAGTTATCATAATTAACATAAGTTTAATAAATTGAATTAAATAATTAAAGGACGTGTTTAATTCAAGGGTTTCTACAAAACACTTCAGTTTTTAATACACAATCATTGCATGGTTCCAATCCTACTAAACCGATCGACAATATAAATTCTCTGAATCTGACCCCTTCTTAGCCAACCTTTGGTATCTCACTGATCAGCCACTGATTTTTATTCTCACAATAAATAATGTCGAACGTATCATAAAAGTCCCTTAGCATCTACCCTTTTGCGGAGCAAAGAAGTTGCCTGAGCGGGCTTAACCATGCGGAGAAAAGGATTAAATAATTTTTTACCTACGTAGAGAGCCACCGAAAAACAAGTAACAGACAACGACAGAACGATCGCAGGGTTCCGCTAGCTTAAAATAATAATGCACCGTCTTACCTTAAGAATAAAAAAGTTTTGAGGTATAAAAGGAATTTCGAAAGCACAAGCTGCAAAAATGGCGTCTGGTCAGTTGAATTGAGTTGAGGTGAGTTGTCACGATTTGAGTTGTTACGTCAGCTGAATTGTAAAAATTAGGGCACGTCAGTCGCAGAGGGTTAAGTGTAGATTTTTTAGAATTCCACGTTAGCCTTAAGATGTTTGTCCAACTTCCTTTCAGGCGTTCCCCAAGACTCTGTCATTGGACCTGTTCTCTATACCTTCCACGTCTGATGTGATTGCCTAGATGTGATTTATTCTCTAAGTCACTTTAGACGAGAAACGCCGTTTTTTTTTGCGCGGTGGATGTGACGGCCTAGATGTGATTGCCTAGATGTGATTGCCTAGATGTGATTTCCTATATGTTATTGCCTAGATGTGATTTATTCCCTTAGTCACTATAGATGAGAAACGCCGGTTTTTTTTTGCGTGGTGGATGTGATTGCCTATATGTGATTGCCTAGATGTGGTTGCCTATATGTTATTTCCTATATGTGATTGCCTATATGTGATTTATTCCCTTAGTCACTTTTAAGGAGGAACGCCGATTTGTTGTTTGCTTGGTGTGGGGGTGCGTGGAGGGAAAGACGATGGAATGACATCCTCAGCCCGTCCCAACACACAACCTCCTTCTGTTTGTTGCTTTTTCCTTTTTTTTCTTTTACTCATTTTGTACTGTTTTTTTGTCAACATATTTAGGTACTTATAAAATATACAAAAAGTCATTGAAAACATTTTAATATTAGCCATTCATGTTTACACTTTCTTTTGACACATGTCTACGTTTCGTCGTCCGTTGCGACCGAGCCCAGTCTCTAGTCAGGATTCTGTTCGTTCAAATCACCGAATTAAGCATGCAACAAATATAAAGAAAAATAGCTCCTCGCCTGCAGATGACGCCCATATCAAAAAGTTTAATATTTCGCTTAATCCCTAAAATGTTGCCGCGTACAGTGCCAAAAAGAAAATCAACTCGAAATCGATTTGAACATTTGCCTTCCTTTTTCTTTCGGGAAGTGTCCTGTACACATAGCACTTAAAAATTTAATGCCCCAGAAGATTGCGAGTTCATTCCATCCATTTTTAGAATCATAAACTGGCACGAAGTCTGCAATGATTTTCATTTTCAAGTTCACTGCAAATAAATTCATTCCGTGAACAAATAAATCACCACACTTCATTCTTTCAGTGTGGGCAACACTTTACTCCTTAACTACTTCACCCAGCGGAAGAAATAAAAGAAAACTGAATTTAAATTGAAAGCAAATATGGATCTGCTGTTAGATTGCATCTGTTAAAACCGGTGTTCCAAGGTAATCCATGAACTTGTTCAGGTGTACCAGATAAAAAGATAGTTCGCGTTCAGTTTAGTTTGTTGATTATGTCATTATTAGAAAAGATATTCATTTGTTTACTTTCTGGCGACTAAATCAAACAGAAATGCTTCCAGGGTTTTGTAAAACCGATAAAAATTTTAATTAGTAATAAGATTCTACACAGATAGATTGAACGTCATTTTCAGCGATGTATTCCGGTTACAAATGGCAAATGTCATTTCTTTGGATTCATTTTTATTTCACTTCACAATTATCCATTGTGAAATGATCCAAGTCTGAAGGTTAGGTTACGTTTAAGGGGTTGACAGTTGGGGTCACGGCTGGATTTAACTTTTTTGGTTGCATTGCAAAGAACTACTGAAATTTACCGTTACAGTAGTTTTCAACTTGCCTCTTTTCAGCTGACATTCACATGCAAATTGAACGCGCCAAATGTTGCGTAACCTTAATGTGCTGAGAACATAGCTACCAATTATTATTTGAAGTATTTCATTGCATGCTTTTAGGTGATACTTACTATTGGAAATAGTTGAGAGATAGGAGGCGAGTTTTATTGGGAACTTATCTCAAGCTCAGCATATTTGTGGTTCCGACTCATCGCCCACGATAATCACGGCGATATCTGCGGCACGTCTTCATCTTGTGGTTCCGATTCATCGTCCACGATTGTTATTCCGATGAGCGATGCTGTGGACCGTCTTTTGAGCTTCATTTTGCGGTTCCGACTCATCGTCCACGATAATCATGGCGATGTCTTCATCTTGTGGTTCCTATTCATCGGCCAGGATGATTATTCCGATGGGCGATGCTATGGATCGTCGTTTGAGCTTCATTTTGCGGTTCTGACTCATCGCCCACGATAATCATGGCGATGTCTGGGGCACGTCTTCATCTTGTGGTTCCGATTCACCGTCCACGATTGTTATTCCGATGGGCGATGCTATGGATCGTCGTTTGAGCTTCATTTTGCGGTTCCGACTCATCGCCCACGATAATCATGGCGATGTCCTGCGTACGTCTTCATCTTGTGGTTCCGATTCATCGCCCACGATGGTTATTCCGATGGGCGATGCTGTGGACCGTCTTTTGAGCTTCATTTTGCGGTTCCGACTCATCGCCTACGATAATCATGGCGATGTCTTCAACTTGTGGTTCCGATTCATCGCCCACGATGGTTATTTTGATGGGTGATGCTGTGGACCGTCTTTTGAGCTTCATTTTGTGGTTCCGACTCATCGCCCACGATAATCATGGCGATGTCCAGCGCACGTCTTCATCTTGTGGTTCCAATTCATCATCCACGATGTTTATTCCGATGGGTAGGGATCGACTTTTAAGTTTCATTTTGTGTTGTTCCGCCTCATCGCGCCCACGGTGTCGAAAGCGATGGACGATGTCTATGGGACTATGTCAGTCTTTTGAGAATGCAGCTCTGTTCGGAAATATAAGTCTACGAACCCCAAATACGAAGTTTGAAGAAAGTCCGTCCACCAATTGTCGACGTAGCCTCGGCTTCAGATAGACAGGCAGATGAACCGACGGACAGAAGTGTCAACATGAACATGTACCAAATCGGTCGAACCGAAAATGAAATGTCAAAGTTGCTAAATGCGTCTAGGAGTAGAAATTAGGTCTACTCGGGCTTCGCGTTGGACTTGACGCATTTACGATTTAAAATGGATCCGAAGGACGCATTTTGTCTTAAACCGCGAAGGCGTCGTTTCTTGTGTCAACTCCATCTGTCAACGCACGACATTTAGGTTTGGGCATTATGACGTTAAATATTTGACAGATTGTTCTAGAAGCGATAATCGTAGAAACAACACGGAGGAAATCGGGACTGCGTTATCTCCATGTCTTCTGATTGTCTGCACAAAAATGGAATTTTTATGACACACATGAAACGAATCGAAGAGGAACACATTAGGGAACGTCAAAGGTGCGCATCCGATGTCTTAAAACGTTTTAATTTGTTCGCTCTCACATGTTTTCCTCAAGTCTTCTTCTTTTCTTTAGTGACGAGGTCTAATGGGTCATATTCCTCCCACTTAACTGCATCCCTGCTGGTCCGCCTGTGGGATTCGCCGGTTGTGACCTTGGAAAAGAACGACAGGCCTCTCGGTTTTGGATCATTTCCTCGCTGAGGCCAATCAAATGCTGGTGTTGCTGCATTTGTGCGATCCATTAGTTCTAAGGTCGCCTCTCTTTCGCGTTCGTAATGGAACGATGATTGATATTGCCTTGACCAGGTCCGTGTGATCTCTTATTTGAACATGTCAGTACCAACTGTCCATTTTCGATGCAGCTTCTTTGACGTGAAGGCTTCTTCGGGTCTTAGAACTTCTTATTCGATTAATCTCTGTTGTTCCTCCTGTCATGTGAAGCACCTTCACCTCACCTGCCGTAAATTTGGCCTCATAATTTGGGCCGTATGTGAGCGCCTTCCTTTCAGGTGCGAGGGCATTTTTTCTTTCACAGAAGATGACTGAGTTCTCTCGCCACTTCATCCACCCCACGCTAACGCGATGATTAATGACCTCATCCCGGTTTGCTTCCCCATTGATAATAGATTTACTCACCTCGACTATCTCAGGAACAATGGAAAATTTGTCAGAAAATTTGATGTGTCCAGCTGTGCTGGAATGAGAGTCAGAGGGCGATGGAAATGTGCACTGCCAAATTGCCATAGACTACCAGAGCAACACAAACATAATAACGGTCACAAGTCATTGCAATAATCACAGTTAATTGGAATTCCATTTGGTTGCAGGTGGTCCGCCATTGCATGCCGTTGCCGGATATGTGTTCATTCACAGTATTCCTTCCTTCCACGGCATTCAAACAATTAATTAAATTTATCGATCAATGGTTGACTATTTAGCTCGTGTCCCGCATGGGAATACGAATGCCCTCGGCTATTTATGTTTCCTTGGGGCTTACCCACTAAACTCAAATTCTAAATAATTGATTGCACATATTGTTTGCGCAAAAACAACCATGAAAATGTTCTGTTAGTCAATTGAGATATCAAAAATTAAATAAAATTCCAAACAAAAGCAAACCCCGCCTGTGCTACGTGGCTAACGAATGATAGCACTTACACCCAAGTTCCACCCAAGTTCCACCCAAGTTCCGCCATAACACTTTTAGCTAGTGAACACATTTAGATTGATTGGTTGGAATAATTGAATTTTCACCGAGGCCATGGACTGACACTGACTGACCTTTTGGTTCTCGAATATCGTCGACGTGACGTAACACCAAAGTGAACAGCACATTTATGACAGATGCATTTTTATTGAAGCAAATTGATTGCCTCAAATTGACTGACTCCATCCAGCGGCTCTTAATTTGTTTATTTAATAAGTTTTATGGCTTTATTTATTGGCATAGTTTTTTTTAGTGTCGCCATCGTTCGGATTAAATTGGAATGATAAAAGTAGACGCTTCAATCCGTATGACACCAGGGATATTTCCATGGAAATGACTTTTTTTAAAACATTTATTGTGTTATAAAAAAAATGGCGCTGCAGGTGGAGGTGCAATCAATTTGTTTTTCGCAGAAGAGGGTCTGTAAAAAAATATTTTATTTTGTTTGTGTGAATTTTAAAACAATGGAACTCCTTTAAGAACGTTCACAACGAGCACTTCCACGTATCCTGTTTCGAAAAAAGTGGTAAACAGGCAACCGGACTGGATGGGGGCAATGGCAGCCGCAAATGCACCTTTGTTGTGGAAACTTCTAAGGATGACGTTGTCTCAGAAGATGGTTCCGTACGCATTCGACCGAATCATAGAAAAAAGGAAACAAATCCAACCAATTAACAGTTGATGGTATCCATGGCGATATACATTTAACGACGTGCAGCGTTGCTTTGGACGCTGACAAACTGGATTAAAATCTTTCATAGCTGAGTACGTATCCACTCCGGTATGAAAGATTTTAATTAGTAGACTCTAATGAGCTTCCTGTATATGGATTATTGCCACAGAAAACGTAACGCGCTGCCGACACAACAGCCGTCTGTCTTTAACGATCCTGGACATGTCCAGGCAGGGCCCTCTGCCATCCCAGATGGCTTGGTGATAGAAGTTTCATCTTCCTTGTTGTCTTTAACCTAGGGGCTGGGATTCCCTCTTTGCTGGAGCATTATTGTCCATTCGCTCAATGTGGCCGAGCCAATGTAGTCGATGTGATTTAGTTTTTAGGACTACATCCACATCATGGTACAGTTCATTGAGTTCGCGGCTTCCATTGACCCTCATCGTACACAGGACCCAGTATCTGAAGAGGAATTTTTCATTTCAAAGAATCCAGAGTCAACTGGCTTTCCAGCAGTCGGCGGTTGTATCTTCTCCTCCATTCGCAACCAAATATCTTACGGACACCCCAAAATTACCTCCTCTTTCCTTCTTATCGTCCAGCACTCGCCACTTAAAAGCAGGACTGTTCGAAGTAGCATGCATTTTGTCCTTTAAAAAAACCAATGTTAAAACTGAAGTTGAAGATTCGTTCGTAAATACTTTGCTTTGTAAATTCAACAATATCTGAAATGTATTACTCTTTGAACATTCTGTGCAGTAAGCTTACATTGAAGCTTCCATCTACATATACACTCGCGCTTGGTTTGTTGCCGAAGATAGTGCGATTCTATACGTTGGAAGCTGTTAATGTGACGTTTTATACCTTCTTTAAGGTCTGGAGATACTGAAGGATGTTTTGTATGTTTGCCTGGAAGTTCACGTTGAATGACGTTACACAAAAATTTGGATTTGGCTGTCTCAATGACTTTAGTCGATATATTTAGCGTATTACAAAAAAAAAACTTATTACAAACGCGCACAGGAATTTCGTCTTTCGAAAAATTATAAGAAAAGTTATTTTTGCGGGTCGAACCATCCTTTGTGTACCTGTATTTTGGCTTGATTTCATCAATGCTGTTGTTAATACGAGTAAACTCCCTCTGTTTAAATACATCTCCCATTGCCAATACATTTTAAAAATAGCTTCTCTTTCGCAGCTGTTGAAATTCATGGTGCACTTAAAAGAACAATTATTGTTGCATCCCGGTTGCATGGATCTTGCTGGAAATGACCTTCCTCTTTAAACGTTTGCGTAGGATTCTCCCAATTTTCAATTCATCCGACTTTTGTTTCGAGCCCAAGTTTTTGGATTCCGACCACGTTTTCGTGTAAGAAGATTTTCGTTAATCTATAGAACTTGAATTTTTATGTAAATTCTTAAAACAAAATTTAAAACACGAAACTCAATTCTTGTCCATATCCATCTTCGATCGCTTCAAGCACTTCAAGAGCTTCGTAAGCAGGGTACACGATCCTCAACTTCAATTTGAGCCATGATGGTTTGTTAACCTTACCTAAATAAATAAACTATCAAAGTCCTTCTTTTCATAATATTGCAACAGTTTATTTCTTGAAGGGAGAGCGCACGACAACTTGACACCTGCAAACACAAATTTTCTGAAAATGTATTCTTTTGTATAATTTTTAAATCGCTTTGTTGTTGTTTTCCCAAATTTTTGAAAAATTGATTAGAAGGGAAAAAATGAAAACAACGTCAACACTTGCAAACAGAAAAACTAAAATTTTTCTGAAAATCTGTTCTTTTGTATAATTTTTAAATCGCTTTATTTTTGTTTTCCCAAGTTTTCGAAAAAATGATTAAAAGCGAAAAAATTAAAAACAACGGCAACACCTGGAAAAAAACTTACGAATTTTCTAAAAATCCGTTCTTTTAAATTATTTTTTGTTGTTGTCCCAATTTTGTTGTGGGACAATTTTCAAAAAATTCATTAAAAGAAAAAAAGCAACGGCAACACTTGCAAAAAAAGTTACAAATTTTCTGAAAATCTGTTCTTTTGTATAATTCTTAAATCGCTTTATTGTTGTTTTCCCAAATTTTTGAAAAATTGCTTAAAAGGAAAAAATAAAAACAACGGCAAAACTTGCAAACAAAAAAGTTACAAATTTTCTGAAAATCTTTGGTATTCCTTTTAAATTAATTTATTTTTGTTTTCCCCAATTTTCGAAAAATTGATTAAAAGGAAAAAAAAAATAAAAAAAGGCAACACTTGCAAATACAGAATTACAACTATTTTTTGAAAGCCAGAAATCCGTTGTTTTTGAAAATCGTGAAAGTATGATTTTTTTTTTCAATTTTTCCAAATTTTTAATTTTCGGAATTCAGGATTTTTGTGGTTTTGGTTTCTTTAAAAAAAAAAAATCATTTCAAACCCAAAATTTTGAAAAAAAACATTGGTTACTGATTTTTTTTGAAAATCGTTTAAGATTGATGTTTCCTTTTTCTATTTTATATACGAGTAGATTTTTGAAATTTTTGGATTTTGAAAATTTTGAGTTATTGGAATTTTGGATATTTGGGATTTCGGCTTTCCTTTTTCAGGATCCGTTTCATAATAAGGCTATCCAGTGTTTCACCCCACCACTAGTTTTAGTTCGAAATTCATTCATGAAACCCTTCTTCCGGCCAATACGGTACAAGCGATCTTTTAGGTCGAAGTGCCTCCACCTATTTTATCGCCTTGGCGAGCCAGAAGTTTAACAAAAGAGCAAGATATCCGTCGGAAGAGGTGTTCGCTGTTCAAATTAGTATCTTACGCGTTCGATTAAGGCCCGAGCCGAATAACAGACTTAAAGTTGCATTCCCACTTTTAACCTTCTGCAGAAGTTAGTTTGATGGGAGGACTTAAGATGGATTTTTTTTTTAATTGGTCAGGCAAATAGTGATTTCTGAAAAAAATCTGGTTGTACTTTTTCAGCTTCGATTCGAATAAACATTTTTCAATGACTTTTGCAACGGAAACAGAAACAACTTCAGCATCGTATTCGTGACCCACGTAGGAGGTTGTTGGTGTGTCAATTCAAGTCTGCGAAACAATCAATGCATCTTCATGTTGAGATTTGTTTCCAATATTTTCATGGGCTCAACTCGAACTCACTCACATAATCTCTTTGAGTGTCGCACTCGCATCTGCCATCGTTCGTTCGATGAAATTGTGTTTCACACAGCAAGTACACAGTTATTCCTGAAAGAAGGTCATTTTGCATTCGCACGGAGTTCTTGGTATTTTTATTTGGTACACCATTATTGAAGTTCCGGTTTAACTAGCCTCGGTGCAGGATGGTCGTTGCAACTGGAACAACTTATTTTCTTCTTTTTCAAACAATATTCATTCGTATATCTTTCAGGGGATTGCGGATTTAGGTTACTATGGTAAAAATGTGTTTGTTTGAGTGTCTGCGCTGTGTGTCCTTTGGATGGGTTTTAAGAAACTAAAGTGCCTGTGAAGCGAACGCTGTTTTTCTTTACGTTTTTGATCACTTAAGTGGGGTTGTTGTGATGTTTGCGTTTCAACCAGATGTATCGTCACTGGACATATCTATCACCAACCACATGCAACCGATACGCGCTTTGTTACTATGGAGCTGTGGGTGCAGTGCGTTGAACTACCAATGGAGCAGTAGACTCCAATTACGCCGGCCCACCTCTTGCGAGTGCCTGACACATATCCAAGAGTCATGAGAATCCTCTCGGCATAATATTGAACGTCCCTTCCATTCGCGCCAAAAATGTTGCTTCGCACACCTAAATGACATGGAATGGAGCGCCTTAGTTTAAGGCCCTATATGAGTCTATCAACCCTATCGTAGAAAACGCCGACGGGAAATATGTTTCAATTGAATTCATAATTTGACATCCAAGACTAATTTCGAAGTGAAAGATACTGCAGTCGGTGACGCAGTCCATGGATTGTCTGTCAAGCCCGGTGTCTAACAATGCATGACTCTCTGGTCGGGTTTCGAACACACTACACGGAAAGAATTTTTTTCTAAACTGGAAGTAGAATTTGGTTGAATCAAGAAAAAAAGGTACGGTTCTGGGCCAAGCCAATAATTTATTATTTTAATCATTTCCTGTGAATGATTTAAGAATCAGAAAAAGCAAGCAAAGGTAGAAAACTATCCTTGATCCAATAAAACATTTATGGAATAAGATATTTTATCTGAAGAAACATTTTCTTACATCAAGATTTTTTTTTTCTTAAATCGTGCATAATAATTCTTCATTCAGGAATAGGGATTTCAATCCCGAAGATAATTTTCAATCCCGGGATTCCGGGATTGAGAAAAATGAATCCCGGGATCCCGGGATATCCCGGGATTGAACAGAATATTTTTTCTTTAAAGAAATCAAACCAAAAATTGATGTAATCTTTTTAACAAAAAAATCAACTTCCGATAATTGCTCACAAAAATTGAGAAATTTATTATGAGTGTCCTATCTTTTTAAATAAAAAACAGCGTAACGTGATTTTATCTGTTTTTTTATCGTTGCTTGACTAGGTGACAAGAATACTTCACCAGAATATTGTGTTTAGCAAACCCGTTAATTCCGTGCGACGTCTTTGTTTGATTATTTCTGACAATGATTTTGCAATTTTTTTGGCCAAAATTATATTTTTACTGATCGAAACAAAATCTTAATGCTGCATCAGCTGTACACAGATTTGATTCTTGGCGGCAGATTGCTTCAGCTGTTGAAGCTGAAGTTTTAATGGAGTAAGAACATCGACGATTTCACCTGCTAAATCAAAACCAGCATCTTTTAGCTGAACAAAATAGTTAAAATCAATTAAGGCCTTTTGAATGCTAGTTTTCAGAAGGACGAATCGTTCTAGCATAATCAAAAGACCTAGTCTTGCAATCTAAAAGTAATGACAGCTCTTTTCCATGTTCAGCCTTAACATATTTTTGGAGAATCTCATCGTTTTTTGTCGGCGACCTTTTGTAGTACACAACAACTCTGCGAATTTTTTTAATGACTGCATTTATATTTTGCTCGTTTGTGAAATCTCGAACATGTTCGATTGCATTATGTGGGGAAATCAAAACTAAATCCTCAATATCATGGCCGTTATTGTCTTCATCTTCATTATCCATTGTATAGTTTGTTGATCCATCCAAAATTGATTCTAGTTCGTTTTCAACTAATCCTTTTTTGTTGTAAAGGACGTCACAAACAGCCAAATGTATACCGTGCGCAAAGCTAATTTGACGCTCAGTGTCAAGCTGGTTTCCCACACTTATCATAACATTTGGTCCATCAGTGACAATTGCGACTATATCTTTTTCAAGAGCAAGGTTATGAAGGTCGAGACGATCCCTAAGCAGCTTTATACACATTTTAGCGTTTAGTGATAAAGAAACACGAGTTATTCCCAGACTCCAGATTTTATTACGCGAGTGCACATTAATATTCATGTATCTCTTATTAGCATGGGAGGTCCATTCATCGAATGTCAAGCTAAATCTTTCATCCATCTGCTTTATTTTATTAAATTCTGTGGTAATCTGGTGCCTTATTAGAAGGCTATAGTCAACCACACGTTTCCGAATTGTCGCTGCCGATTTAGGTAAATGTCTATAACCTTTGGAAATCAGCAGTTTTCTCAAATCTGCTGATTTAATAAAAGTGGCAAACGCCAGTCCGTCCAAAGCCGTCATACGTGACAAAACTTTGTCCAGGGTGTCAGTATCAGTTTTTAAAAAGTAGTCATCCATTTTGCGTTTAACCGGTGGTCCTGCCGTTTGCTTCTCTCTTGATTGTCGACTAGTCGAAGCAATACTTAGTTCACCTCCCACTTTGGATTTAGTTGAACTTCCCAAAGTCTTCAGCACAGCCTTCCATTTTTTACACTCTGCACTTTTTCCATCTTTTGATGTGTAAAAATGATGCCAAACTGTAATGTATGTAACTAAATGACATGTAATTTGTATTTTAAAAGTTTAGTGTCTTCAATCCCGAAAATCCCGGGATTGGTGACTATTAATCCCGGGATCGTTTAAGAGCAGGGATTCGGGATCCCGGGATTGATTTCTCTATTCAGGAATCTGTTTGTTAAATAAGATAAGTGAGACCATGCTTTGTTTTCTTACATCAACAAATATTGGCTAAGATCTCGTTGAATTATTCTTTATACAAGAAACGGTTTGCTGGAAAAAATATGTGCCCTCAAGAACTATTTTCTCATATCCAGAACTTTTTCTGAAATCCTGCAAAATTATTCTTGTTCCATGGGGATTGAACCTGCACCGCACGGGTCACAAGCCAACACACTAACCTCTACACCGTCGCCACCCTGTATATTTTGTTCTTAGTCGACAGTGAGAATTTACTTCACATTAAAAGGGAACTAAAACCACTCAGAGTTTTGGGAATTTATTTCCCACCTTACATGTGGGAACTAAGTCCACTTCGCGAAAGTGGTTTTATTTTCCAATATGTGGGAACTAAGTCCCTCAGTGGACTTAGTTCCCGTGGACTTATTTCCCTGCACCGGCTTGGTTCCCGTGGACTTATTTCCCTGCACCGTCTGGAACCTGAGGAACATTTATATAATGTGCACTTAGTTATTATATCTGAAAGGTTTAAATGCTGATTCCGAAAGGATGCAAGTCTCCGTGTTGATGTTTGTTTCCAATTTTCTTCAGCTGTGATCCAAGGATTCGTAAAATATTTTAACCAAATGAAATTTAAATGAACGGAACCACTCATTTAAACTCCACATTAAATTACTTATTGGTAAGGCCAAAACAAAAGTTTACATACAACTAAAATAAATGTTTCTTACCAATTTATATTTTTTTATTAATTTAAACAATAACACTTCACTCACTACTAAACGACTGAAACAATACGTTAACGATTAAGAAGTTGATTTATAAACTTCAATAACAATAATGTGGTGCCGGTGCAGGTAACTTTCAGTAGCAGTAGAAATATTAGACTGAGTGGATTAGTCAGGTATCTGCTTGATATGCATTTGCAAATTGCAAGGATTACATGTATTCACTGCCACATGACAATACCAATACAAACCCAAGAAGCAACAGTTATAAGGGTGGATATATGTAGCTTCATACCCACTGGTTTCTTATATTTTGCCCTTATTTCTAAGTTTGAGAATTGTTTTCTTGGAGGAAGAAAATACAAAATACCGGAGTATTTGTTTTTTGGATGCCAAAAACAAAAAAAAAAATACAAGAGGCGCCGAACTTTATACTCCAGAGAAATTGGCTTCTTATATTGAGGCATCGTTTCTGCATGCTAGAATTTGTTTCTTATTCGTCAAAATTATGAAGAATTTAAAATGTCCAAAACCAGTTAACTGTAACATCAGCTAACTGTGCCTGCGTCGGGTTTCTCCTTGGTGATGTCCAAGCGGTCAAACATTGCTCATTAGTTGCTGTAGTTTCTTGATTCTAGAATTTGTTTCTTGTACCTATCGTCGCCTGGATAAAATATTGCCGCATGTTACATTCGACAACTTTTGGGAAAACGCAATCAAAGTTTAAATATTTCCTGTTCGAAAACCGTTCGGTCGATTTTTTTTAAAAACTACATGATAGATGCACAAAACATTTGTTAATTAAATCTTGTTTAAATTATGTCATTAGTTCAATTTAGAAACAAATAAAAGCAAATTTTGCCCAATATGCCGTTGTCGTATGTAACGTTTTCACCAAAACTAATTGTAAGCTAAGCACATACAACAAAATTATGACACATATGCCAAAAAATTAACAAGTTTAATGCGATAAAAGTGTACTACATACGACAAAATGAAAACAAATTTAATTTGAGAGAAAACACATAAAGTATAATTTTTTTCTTAAAAAAGGTAGAGATTTCATTTATTATTTCTAATTACAAAAAACTTAAACACATTATCTTAAAAAAAGAAATACATAATAAATTACATAAAGTAATTAAACAAAATATCCGTTTTGTATTTAAACAAAAAAATAAATACTTTTTTTAAAGTAAAATCACATTTAATTCACAGCGAAACTTATTTCATTCAGGTTTGTCAGGGCTGAGGCCCTGTTTTCTGTGTTAATAGGCAATTTATTTGTTGGATCTTCTTCCTCATCATCTGCTGAAAAATCGGCTGCAGGAAATAACCCCCCAAATGAAAAATGAAATAACTCCCCAAAATTTGTATGGAGGTGGGGATTTATTTCATGGGTTTTTGGGGACTTATTTCATACTTCAAATTGAGGGGTTATTTCATAATGAAATAAGTCCCCAAATTCAACTATGAAATAAGTCCCCAAATTTGGGGACTCAAAGTGCAATAAGGCCAAGGGCTAAAATAAAACCTCGCACCTACTCCAAATCAAACAGTGACCCCAAGCAGGGGGGTTGCATGGGGGCAGCATGGCCCCCATACGCATTGCACTGTTTATGGGATCCCATAATCGTGGGGCCATGCTGCCCCAGTAAAATTATTCCCCAATTTTGGGGAGTTATTTTATTTTTCATTTGGGGGGTTATTTCATTGGGGGATTATTTCCTGGAGCCGAAAAATCATTACAGCTGGAATAAAGACTCTCACCTGTATAAGAATCATCATCCCCTAGTATTTCGTTGCGCATGCTAAAAAAATTAAAAGAATTATTCAAAGCTCTCTTTTGCCTTATCATGCATTATCATACGCATAGAGTTCCTCAGATACACTTGGTGCAGGGGACTCGTCCGACCTCTGCGACATCTTGATCACGACTGAAATTACACCAGTCTGTGGTTTATCTTATGAGACATACGACAAACGTTTACTCTATTTCAATAAAATATTGTCGTATGTGCATTAAAAATGACACATACGACAATCATTTACAATACGTATGTTTTTATTTTGTCGTATGTGTAGCATTTTGTATACACATACGACAAAGAAATACTTAAATGTTGGCGACCTTACACATACGACAACTTTTAACGATATTATTTTGGAAACTAAGGCAGATATCGGAAAACGGATTTCACTATGTGGTAGAGAAAAATTTAAATAACAAAACTGCATTTAAATCTCAAAACCTCAATTTTTCACATACGACAATATTTTATTCAGGCGACGCTATATAGAAAGTAAACGAAATTCACATCAGGTGTCTGTGTCTGGTTTGTGCTTGAAGTGGTACAAGCGATCAAACATTTCTTATTTGTTGCCTCAGTTTCTTGGTTATGAAATCAATTTCTCATTACTGCATAATGTCTTACAGCAATTATAAACATAAGAAACCTATATTGTCCTTAAGTTTCTTAATACACTACAGCACTCCCTTTTCCCAACCCAATCCCGCCTATTAATACCCAAACTTTTGAAAAATCATTATGGACATGATTTCAATCTAAGGTGCAACTTATACCATCGGATTAAGTAGAATTTCTAAGAAATGTTTCTAAATTGAAATAAGCATTTAGTGCATTCCACTAAAAGCATAATTTTCGTAATTCGATTTAAAGTATGATCATATTAAATCTTATTTTCTTGCCTAGTTTTAATGAATCCTTCCAAAACGCTGCAATTATTTTCTTAGAATCAGAATCTTTACTGGTTTAAAATAAAGTTCAATACTCGTAGTATTAAATAATTATTACTTAATTCCAGAATAATCTTGTCATTTTGTCATATAAAAATTCTTTCTTAAAATAAGAAATATTTGTTCATTTCACCAAAATTAGATTTTTTTAATACCATGCATTTTTTTCTTGATTTAAGAATTAATAGTTTAATATGATTAAATTCAATTTAAATGAAGAATAATTTGTTAATTTTTTGATTTTCTCGATTCATGAAATAAAATTTCTTGCTGTAGAAAATTCATTTCTTTCCGTGTACCATCGCACCATTGCCATATATGTTACTCCGTCGTCATTACAGTCGACGTGAATATTTTCATCAGATTTATTCGTAGATTTCCACTTTCACGCATGACACGTGTCAATTGGGTAGGGGTGGTCCCACCAGCAATCTCACACCTTTCTTGTAATTCAGCAATGACGATGTTTGTGAAAAAATTATCTCCATTGATTGGGAGATTGAGTTGAACAAGGTTAAACTAACCCTCCGGTGCCTTTCAAATTAAGGATAATGACAAATTATGAAATCGAAAACTTAGTATTACTGCGATAATGGAATTCTATAGTTAGATACTTTTGCTTTTGTATTCTGAGTGCAGATGAGTGGCTGGCAATGGTAAAAAAAATCAATACAATACCAAACTTATGAAATACACTTTGGGATTTGTCTTAACACTTTTGCAACTCAATCTTCGAATGGATAGTTTTACAAATGATTTTTATTCATTCGTCATGTGGGGTATATCGCCATTTTGGTGAATGAGAAAAACTCCGTCATCTACCCCTCCTTATATCGGTTTTTTTTTTATTCGCTCACAGATCAACTAATCCATTTCAGTGGAAAGCTGTTGTTAATGCGTACATTCCATCGTCTCGTCTATGTTCTTTGTATTCGGAACTTTCTATGGCACTAGACCATATTTTTGACATATCTTGTTGTGACAGCACTGTTTTACTTATAGGCGACTTTAATCTGCCACATATTGGATGGGTACCGTCTGAGGATGATTCTCATCTTATTCCATCCTTTGACTCTGCCCAACAAGAGCTCGCTTTATTAGACAGCATTTTGTCTCTTGACTTACAGCAAACAAGCTGTATAAAAAATTTCAAAAATCGAACTCTCGATCTTGTTTTCTCTTCTGACTCTGTTAGTACTGTTGTTCTGGAATCCCACTTCAGTATAACTAACATAGATGACAATCATCCACCCTTGGATGTATTTATTGAACTGGGCGCACATCTGTACGAAAACAGTAATTCGTATGACCGTTCGCAATCTTTTGACTTTCGGAAAGCAAATTTTCAAAGGCTTTCTGATGAAATTAATACGAGTAGCCTTAATTTTAATCTTACTGCGTTATCTAATATTGAAGATGCAGTCGGTGCTTTTTATTCTTTGATGGATAACTGCATGAAAAAAGTGATTCCTGTCAAATCCTCTAGGAATATGAAAACGTCCCATCCCTGGTATACTAAAGAGCTCAAATCGATACGAAACAGACGTAATAGGGCTTGGAAGAACTATTTCAAAAGTGTCTGCCATTCAGATCTTGAACTCTATCTCACATTATTCAATGAGTTCAAATCTTTATCCTGCAACTTATATATTGACTATATAAGTAAAATGGAATGCTCTCTAAAATTGGACCCCAAACTTTTTTGGGGATTTGTTAATTCTAAGAAAAAAACCGATGGTTATCCATCGAAACTTTCTTACAATAGCTCTACAACTGCTGATTCGCTAGATGCAAGCAATATGTTTGCAGATTATTTCAGTAAGTCTTTTAGGGTGGCCCCTCTTCTCATAGATGAGCAATATTTTAGTTATCTAACTAGCTGTTCCCAAATAAGTTTTAATAGCTTCCCATTTGACTTGGAAACAATTTTAAAATTTATTTCTTCTCTGAAGAATGATTATTCATCAGGTCCTGATGGCATTGCACCGATTGTTCTTAAAAAATGTAGTCATGCAATTGCTCCATATCTTAAATATCTGTTTGAATTGTCCATTAGTACTGGTAAATTCCCTTATGTATGGAAAAGTGCTTTTATCACACCTGTATTTAAAAAAGGCGAACGTGGTGATATCACTAATTATAGGCCTATTTCAAAGCTTTCGTGTATCCCTAAGCTTTTTGAACAAATTGTTTGCGAAAAGTTAATATTTCTTTGTCGCAATTTAATTTGTAATGAACAGCATGGATTTGTAAGAAACAGATCCACTGTCACTAATCTGTTAAGTTTCTTGCATGATTGTTCTAATCCCTTAGAGAATAAGGACGAAATGGATTGCATATACACTGACTTCTCTAAAGCTTTCGACCAGCTGTCCCATGAAATAATCGAGTTTAAGCTCAGGGCTTTTGGTTTCCCACGAAGTTTCATAAAATGGGTTAATTCATACCTTAGATCAAGGGTTTATCAAGTCAAATTTAGAGGATCGCTATCTGTATCTTTTACAGCTGAGTCTGGAGTTCCCCAAGGTAGTCACCTCGGACCAATTCTATTTATACTAGCCATTAATGATGTTAAAGCATGTATAAATCACAGTAATATCCTGATCTACGCTGATGATACGAAAATATTTAAATCTATCACTAGTCAGCAAGACAGAATGTTTCTTCAATCTGACATTAATAGCTTCGCCAATTGGTGTGATAAAAACGGTTTATCCCTGAACCCCACTAAATGTCAACATATGACATTCTCTAGAAAGAATATCCCTTCCACCTTTCAATATTCTCTGTCTCAACATATTCTTTGTAATGTTGATAATTTTAAGGATCTTGGGGTTTATTTCGATCCCAAACTGGTTTTTGCCAAGCATATCAATTTTATTGTTAATAAATCTAATTCTATGCTGGGCTTCGTAAAAAATTGGGCGAAAGAATTTAATGACCCATACGTTACTATGTCATTGTACAATTGTTTTGTCCGTCCGATTCTAGAGTATGCTTCACAAGTTTGGACGCCGTTCTACAACATTCATTAAAAGCGAATAGAGGCCATTCAACGTAAATTTATTCGATTTGCACTTAGAGGACTTCCATGGGATGATCCTTTTAACCTTCCTCCTTACAGTCAGCGTATTAAGCTTCTTCAAATGTTACCCCTTTCTCAACGAAGGCTTAATAGCGATATCATTTTTTTACAGCAGCTTATATCCGGTCAAATATATGCACCTGACTTGCTGTCGTCTATTGGCTTTAATTTTCGTGGTGGTGCCCATAATTTGCGCAGTGCTGAACTATTGTTTAGCCCCCATCATAGAACGAATTATGGGAAGCATGAGCCTATTAGTCGCATGAGTAGAATCTATAATCTAAATGATCATGTGATTGACTTGCATGTTAGTAAAATTAAGCTAAAAAATATTTTGCGTAATAATGCTTTAATGTCTTAAATTGTTTGCATTATTTTGTGTCTGTGTTAGTATTTTGTAGGTACATAATTATTGTATTTTTAATTGTTTTGTCCTTACTAACACCTGCACTAAATGATGAGCCTGTGAGAGCACTTTTTGTGCCGGCAATTTCTGCTCGTGATAGTTGCTTGCTTTAAGCACTCCACGACACAGAGCTGATAGTGTAATTAAAAGTTAGTGTAATTAAAGCTGCCCCCAAATTAAAAACGTCGGACGGAGCCGTTTTTTCCTTCTATCCAGGACGCGAATTGAAGGGAAAATGTTTTTAATTAGTTTCCTGGGAAATGTATGAACATTTTTCTCCGAAATTTTACATTCAATTTGAAATCAACTGGATGAGTTGTTAATTAATTCGTGCATCTACTCGTTCTATGCCTCGTGCCAAGAGCTTTGAGCTCCTAGCGGCAACGGCGAACAAGCAGAGACTTTATTTCGGTTGCTGACACCGCTTTAATGGCCGCCTATCGATAAAAATGGTAATATCACTATGTGGTATAGCCATCATTGATACCATGCTTGCAACTTCAGTAATTGCTAGGACTTCTGCTTGGAATACACTACAGTGATCAGGTAATCTAATCGATCTGTTGATGTTTAGTTCCTCTGAAAATAGTCCAGCGCCCGTTCCACAGTCCATCTTTGATCCATCGATTTTCAAAATAAGAAAAATCATCCGAAGCTTCCAATATTTCCTAATCCAGTAAAAAAAATAGTTTTGGATTTTAAGCACACACGAAAATTGAATTTTGCCAGCACTTTTGCAAAAAGGCGCCATAGTGACGTCGATTTTATGACTCAAATTGGTCAAAGTCTCATAAAATACAAAGTTCTCAACCTGAATTTAACTTGGATTCAAAACACCCTCAACAAATTCCATCAAAAGTTTTTCCTCATTCTTATAATTTCCGGAGAAATCCTACGACTGAAACGCAGGATAGTAGAAATGTGTTTTTCGTTCACCCCACTCTCCTGACCGTCCTTCAAGTTGAAGTAACCTTCCGAGCCGGTTAATCTGTGTTGGTTGCTGAGGGTGATTGTGCCCTTGCACTTTCCATAGACAATAAACTTGCACCCCAATAATAGGGGGACCATGCAACGAAACGAATTGGGACTAAGAGAAGGCTTTGTTGCGGCCAGATTTACCGCAAAAAACCCCACACACATAGCAATGAATAATGATAGTGATAGGCTCCAACTACTTACAGATTCGTTGATAGAATTCCTTTGACTACAACTGTCTGTGGTAGCAACGCAATGAAGTGTGTTGACTTTAGCTCACAACCATCTCACCTGCGGCCGAAATAAAAGCTCTCATTCAGTTAGATGCAAATTAGTGATTAATTAGTAGATTTTCTATTTACGATTGAATTGTTACACTTTATCAACTTCATTGGAAATTGCCTTTGCCGTACATTGCCATATGACATTGTTTATTATGACAGAAAGCCAATTATCATTCAATACTTCTTGCAATGACCTTTCGGGACAAAATTATATAAACCTGTTCTAGCGGGGGCCAGATCGCTTTTAAATCAAATAAAGAAATATTGAACCTCATCGTCTCTATTAAGCTCTGCCCCCAAGAAAATGCATGTCTTACTCCTGTTTGTTGCTTAATCAAGTCAAATTGGCTGAAAGGATTTGGATGAAACTGTTTTTTAAACGGCGACAACATATGAGAATTTGTCAATTTAGGGGGGGAGTGTTCTATTTCTCTTCCTTTAAGGCGGCTGGGGCAATTTTATAAATGAAATGTGCATGACAGAATTAAAAATCATCTTTTCCTGGAATTTTTTTGAAACACTGGTGGGGTTCAATGGGGATTTCCGGTCACGGCAATCGTTATGCAATTTTTCAAATGACTTGGAGTGGGAATATGCCTTTATCATTCAATTCTTCCTGCAATGGCATTTCGGGAAAAAATTATATTAACCTGCTCTACCGGGGGCCAGTTCGCTTTGAAATCAAATAAAAAATAATTGAACATCATCGTCTCTATTAATCTCTGGCCCCAAGATGATTCGTGTTCTGTTCCTGTTTGTTGCTTAATCGTCAAAATGGCTGAAAGGATTTAGATGAAACTGTTTTTTTAAACGTTTCTTTTAGAGACTACGAAAGCCTTTGTGTGGCGTAAAACGACAACGGATTCGTGTAGAGGTACTAAATATGAGCATTTTTAATACAGGGGGGGGGGGGCTCTATTTCCCCCCTAAAAGGCGGGTGGGCGACTTCTTAAATTTCAATATAACGGCAGCACTTACAATAAAATATTATAACTGCTTTTAAAGTCAGAAATCCGTTCTCTTACTTTATTTTTAAATAAAGCTTGTTCTATGAATAATTTTTGAAAAAAAAAATTATTTCAAACTAAAACCTAAAAAAAAAATACTATATAAGAAAACTATTGACAAAGGCGCCTGCCAGACGACTGGACACACCTCACTGTGAAACCACGTAGATGCTCCAGAAATAGGTTTTTCTTATAAAGTTTTCGTCATTTTGTTTTTCTCTAAAACTAAAAGGCGTAGAACCATCGGTTTAATAACGTTCGACAATGATTTTTTTTTCTTCAAATTTTGAGTTTGAAAGGAGTTTTTCAAAAAATGTATAAAAGTAAAAAGTGGCAGGGAATATTAAAATCCAATTTAGTACTTTATTTCACAATTACAAAGCAAAAAAATCATTAAACACTTTTTTTGAAAATTTTGTTTTCCAAATTTTGATTTCGAAAGTATTTTTTCAAGAACTTCATAAAAGTAAATACGGGCAGGAATTACAAAAGCCAATTAAATACTCGATTTAACAATTTTAGAAAAATCAGTGAACACTTTTTTTTTTGTAAATTTTGTTTTTTTAAATTTTGAGTTTGAAAATAGTTTTTTCAAGAACATCATAGAAATAAATAGTGGCAGGGAATAACAAGAGCCATTTATGTAGGAAATAAATTTCACAAGTTTTTTTTCCAAATTTTGAGTTTGAAAGGAGTTTTTGTCAAAAATTTTATAAAAGTAAATAGTGGCAGGGAATAATAAAAGCCAATTTAGTACCTTATTTCACAATTTAAAAAAAAACTGCAGGAACCAACTTTGTTTGTAAATTTTTTTTTCCAAATTTTGACTTTTTCAAAAAATGTATAAAAATAAAAAGTGTCAGGGAATAGTAAAAGCCAATTTAGTACTTTATTTCACAATTTCAAAGCAAAAAAATCATTAAACACTTTTTCTTAAAATTTTATTTTCCAAATTTTGATTTTTGATTTCACAGTTTTAAAAAAATTGTGAAATTTTTTTTTGAAAATTTAGTTTTCCAAATTTAGAGTTTGAAAGGATTTTTTTCAAAAGCTTCATAAAAATATAAAGGAGCAGGGAATTATAATAGCCAATTAAGTACTTAATTTCACAATTAAAAAAATAATCCGTAAACATCTTTTTTGTAATTTTATTTTCCAAATTTTGAGGTTGAAAATAGTTTTTCATAAAAATATAAAGAGGCAG
Organism: Portevinia maculata; assembly: GCA_949715645.1. Taxonomy (NCBI): domain Eukaryota; kingdom Metazoa; phylum Arthropoda; class Insecta; order Diptera; family Syrphidae; genus Portevinia; species Portevinia maculata. The sequence goes on from OX454529.1 coordinate 2,416,288, forward strand.
GGAATTATAATAGCCCAAGTACTTAATTTCACAATTTTAAAAAAAAACCGTAAACACCTTTTTTTGTATTTTTTTTCTAATTTTGAGTTTGGAAGTAGTTTTTTTCAAAAACTTCACAAAAATAAAAAGTATCAGGGAATTACAAAAGCTAAATTGGATATTGTTTTTAATTTCACAATTTTAGAAAAATAAGTGAACAATTTTTTTGTAAATTTTGTTTCCAAATTTTGAGTTTGAAAGATTTTTTTTTAAAAACTTTATAAAAGTAAATACGGGCAGGGAATCGCAAAAGCTAAAATGGCTTTTGCACTTAATTTCAAAACTAGAAAAATGACTGAACCCGTTTCTTGTAATTTTTTTTTCCAAATTTCAAGTTCAAAAGTAGTTTTTTCAAAAACTTTATAAAAATAAAAACCGCCAGGGAATTATAATGAAAACATAAAATTTTATTACTTAATTTCACAATTTAAAAAAAAAAAAACATGAAACAATTTTTTTTGATTTTTTTTTAGCAAACTTTGAGTTTGAAATTAGTTTGTCAAAAACTTCATAGCAATAAAATGATTTAAAATAAAATAAAAGAACAGATAGGCTTGGGAAACAGTTGTAGTATTTAATTGTTAGTGGTGCCGTTGGTTTTTAATTATTTGATTTTCATTTGAAGTATCTTTTTTTGAAAATTGCCCCTCCCGCCTGAGCCGCTCATATATTGGAAAACGCTCCCAGCTAAATTGATTCTCGGCACGGGTGCTATCATACTCGTACTTTTATCTACCCTAGCGGTTTGAATTTGGAATGAGAGAGGAGGGATGAAAAACGCATGGGAGTGGGTTGGGGGAAAAAGAACGGAAAGCAACGTTGTCCATTTTCATCCCGTCTGACATTGGTGACCCTCCTGGAGAGCTGGAGGCTTCGTCCCGGCCAGCATAGCCAGCAGAGTCGTTGCACCTCTAGCCTCCAAGCCAATGTCAAAAGCGACGCACCGTAGTTGGATCCCACTCCAGACTTTCCATTTACGTTGAAAGGCTCGATAACATTGTATAGTATCCCTTTCAGGATAAATTATTTTGAATTCCTTTTCTTTTCTTATCATTGTCAAAAGTGGACTGTTTTTTTTAATGAAAGAGTGATAGTAGGACTTGTATCTGTTAACGCACTCGCACCTTCAAACTTCACCCGAAAGGCTTGCACTTTCTTTCAATTAAAAAGTCAAAACGTACTGCGCCGACAGAAAACGCATTTGAGAAGGCCCTGCAAAAAGGAGACCTTTTCAAATTCGTCAATCAAAATGTCAAAAACAAATTGTTTGACTTTTCAATCGAAACACACACAATACCCATCACCTCTCCCACGACTCCACAAATAAAACAAAACTTTCTTATTTCTAGGAACTGATTTTAATATTGCGACGCACAATTTAATTTTCTTCTCAACTTTACTATTGATTTTTTTTCTATACTACTACTAATACTAATATAAATGTATACCAAAAACTGAAATAAAAAAAAACAACAATAACTACATAAAAACCAAATAAAAGACTTAAACAAACTGAACTAGTTCACTATCTAGTTTCCCTCTTTTTTTTCTAATTTTTTAATAAGTGTCTACAAAAACTAATCAATAAATATATACTGTAAATGTTTATATACATTTATAAATAAAACAAAAAAAAAACCTACTGCTACAGGACTGAAAAAAAATAAAAATAAAAAATAAAAAAATTACAAGTTTAGGGAATTTTAAAACCAAAAAAAAAAAAAAAAATAAAAAACTTTACATATATACGAGTGAACTTTCTGTACTTTTTTTTTGTTAATAATATAACATAATAAGTGAAACGAATTTACTAAAAAAAAGAACAATCAGCAAAAAAATAATAATACTCGAGTCTAAAATAATAAAAAAAGAAAACAAACACCAATTTTCGGTTTTTAAATGGGCTCATTGGAATTCAACCAAGACAAGGAGCATCTACAACATCAAATGAATTCATCACCGAAGCCCCATCATAAGCAATTGTTCAACGCAATGGGTAGACAGCATTCGCAGCCGTTACCGCCGGAAAATACAAACGATCTGAATACGAATTCGCAGCAGAATGCGCAAACACAAATTCATTCGAATCCTTGCAGTCCCATAGTGTCAGCTCGTCTGCAGCAACATCATCAGCAGCAGCAGCTGCAGCAGCAATTACAAAATCAGCATAAAAAGCACCCGTTAGGTGGTAGTGCTTTGATGGCGAATTCCATCACTCAACAGCAGCTGAACATTCAGCAACAATTGCAACATCAGCATCAGGCGCACGTCAACTTGCATCAGCATCACCAGTCGAATATCAGCATTAATACGGTGACAACGACAACAGCAGATGGCGCTCAGGGAGGCGGCGGGATGACGTCGATGACCAGCGAGCAGCAGCTCAGCCAAATGTACAACAGCCAGCAGCATTCAGACTACATAATCTCGGACTATATGGAGAAGATATCGACACGGATAAGCCTGCTCGAGACGGAGTTGAAGTTTGCTTGGCGGGCATTGGACTTATTGTCGAGCGAATACGGAAAGATGTATGTGCGGCTGGACAAGCTGGAGGGAATCACGATGGAGCAGCAGGTGGTGGTGTCTAATTTGATGCAGCTCCATGGGAGAGCCCGCCTGAGGGATCCCGAAACGTTGTTTGCTCCGCCGGGTGATGATTATGAATCGGATGTTGCCGCAGAGCACGAGGCCCACGATCCCTCGTCAACGAACGACTTCAATGACCTTTTGGAAGAGCTTAAAAATGAGGCGCTTGAGCCATCGATGTCGTCCTTGGCAATGGGCAAGGTAAACTCATCTGGAGGCGGGGCTGGGGCATTTAATAAGATACCACTGCCGCCGAGGTACTCTCCGATTGCCGAGCGGCGATCAAAGTCTCCACATTCCTCGACCACACGGTCACTGGACGAGTTGGGTGCCCGAAGCAGTCGAATCAGTAGGAGCTTCCAGGATATCCAGAATCGGTTGCGACAGAAGCTTTATTCCGACTCGGATATTGAGCACTTCAACACTCACCAGGAGCAGGAGCTGGCAAAATTGAAAGCCCAAATGATGCGTGAACGCGAGTTTAGAGCCGCTGGCGGTGGACCTGATCGCATCTATGGCATGACCGACAGCATGGAAATGTTAAGCCTGGCCGGCCGAGCGGGACCAATTGTGGGAGTAGGAAATGCAGAAATAGAGGAAGATCCGACACCCTACGACCAAGTGCGACAGGAGTATAATTTTTTTCGTCACGCCGCAGAACTGAACCGCGAGCGATACAGTAATAGGTTAGGGAAACTTAGCGATGACGAGATCACCGAATTGGATGAGTTTTTTCCCCGGCCGGCCTCTAAAATCGGGGAGGGCGGACTGATGGCGGTGCCGATCGACGATTCCGGAGGAGGAAATGAGATGAATGAGGAGTTCTATAAGACACTTAACCAAGCCTATCGCGATGACTACTTGGGGACGACATCCTCGGGTGTGCACGAGATAGCTTCCAACCATGGAGGTCTTCATTCGCGCCCAATATCTTCCCTGGGCATGATTTACGAAGATAATGAAGACTTGAACCAAGAACCAGCGACATCCACATCAATATCATCGTCAACCATCATCAGTCGATCGGCAGTGGCATCATCGATAATCGCCACCACCCAAGCTTTCAGCATCCTACCAACCGGATCCATGCTCAGCAGCATTGATCCCAAGAAGTCGCTCCGGAATAAGAAGCAACTCGTTTCCGAGATGGACATTTTGAATAATTTCAAGACAGCCTTAGCCGCGGCCGCCGCCAAAACCGATGGTGAATCTGTGACTATCATTACCACGATAACCACGGCGGCAACTATTACCACAGGTGCCCGACGATCATCCTCTGGGTACTCGTCCACATCGAGCGCATACAACGATTTGGGTTCATTTCGGCGGTACGAAATTTTTGGTGACGGGACCAGTTCCACGGGCAGCACCCGTAGCTTGTGCCAGCAAAGCGATCTAATTGACACCATCATCGAGGGCATCAACAAAATTGAAGACCTCAGCTCACTAACGCCCACTCAGATCCTTAAGCTGCGCAATCTAATAAAGCGCGAGAACGAGTTTTTTGAAAAAATCAAGAAAGTGGACAAGAACTTGATTCGGCTGCTTCTCAATCCGATCACCATGGCTGGCGAACTCAGCGGAAGTAGTTCGAACAAATTCAACACCATTATGGCGAAACTGGAGAGGAACATCGAGACACTGAAGAAACTCATTGGGCCGAGCGACCCAGGTCCCTCGTTCAAGGTCCAACAGCACTGGAATGATGCCAGTGTGATTTTGCGCGGTGATGACGACGACGATGAGGGTGACTACAGCTACAGTGCCCAGCTAATACGCCACAACTCAAACCTCAATGAACAGCTTAAACTACTTGAAACCAAAGAGACTGAAATGCATCGAAGGCAGAGAAGTACAAGTGAATCAAGTGACCGCTACGGGTACTTTGGTGCCGACAACTACGTCGACATCGACGTGGAGAACGAGCAGGAAATCTTCCGTCACGGAGATAGCTTGGATCACCGGGCCAGCAGCAGTAATATCTACAATAACGATGAGTACATCAAGTCCTTGAAAAAATCCTTGGAGAGGCACAATTCTATGCTGTTCCTGTTGCATCTTCAGAATCCCAGCTATGAAAGAAAAATCGACGATTTCTCTACCCTCTGTGATGAGGACATGCTATGCAACTCGTCGCAGAGTCCTCCACCACCTGCGCCAAACAACGAGGAACCAAAACTAGAGGAGGTGTACTTTGACATCGATGAGGATACGAACAACATAATCCTCGATGAGAATCAAAAGATCTCGACCATGAATCCTTTCCATTATGACATCCTTCAGATGCATAGACGCAGAGAGTCTGAGCGGGATATTCAGAGGATGAGCAATGACGACGAAGAGGAGGAAGAGGAGGACGAGGACGAGGACGATGGCGATAGGGAAGACGAGGACGAGGACGAGCAAGGCGATATGCAAGACCCGCCACAGGACACAAAATCAATTGTCGCCAGCGGTCATGCTGGCACAAGTTCAGGCTACCAGCGGCATCTGGCAGCAAGCGCAGCTGATTCCCCAAAGAAGACCAAATCAGACTCGGGACTAAGTTCGCTCAGCGGTGTTTCGAGTTGGGAGCGATCGCCAATCTCGCCAAATGCCAGACCAGTATCCACTGGGCGGTACAGTGGCTCCGGCGACGATAATAATCCATTCCATTCCGCAGCGCTGGCGAAGTTCACACACACCAGATCCGTGACAATAGCAACAGCGTGCTCTCAAATTCCGACAATACTCAGTACAACAACATCGCTCTCCTGTGCCGAGAGGAATGATTTCATGTTCTCCGAGGAGAATCTAAACTACATAAAGGAGCTCTCGAAGAACATGCCCATCTGCTCGGCGTACGAGAATAAATCGATGTTCGATGCACAACGCGAAAGGATTCTTGGCAAAGATAGTGGCACCGTGGACGAGATGTTGGCTTGGGATGAACAGCAACATGCCACAGATTCTGATCGTAATGCCGGCGACCCCACTGAGGCATCAGTTCCATCGTCAGGAGGTGCATTAAGTAGTTCATCGCCAACATCAGCTTCCATGCAGAACTTCCCCGACCTGATTCGCAATCAGTCAGAGCAGAACTTCTACGATCAACCACCTCAGGAATCGCCAACGCGCGACAGAAAATCACCCCTACCTCCAACGGACTCTGCACAACATCGAACAGCACGCGAGTTCGCAGGCAGACAGAGCCGCACTGCAGCTCCCTCGCAATACTACGAAGAGACAGATATCGATGACATGGAGGCTGTCGCCCACAAGCATCGCAACTTAACTGACCGTCTCGTCTACTATCCATCTTCAAACAGTCTTACCGACTACAACAGTTGTAAGAACCTCGACTACATGGGCCAGCCAGAGTATGGGACCGGCGCGCGTCCTCGGTACCGGTACTACTCCTCGCAGCCGTCATCATCGCAACACAGTCGACACCTAGAGCAATTGGAGCTGCTGCATCAACAGCAACAGCACCAAAAACATATCAATGACCTACAGCACCAGCAACGTAGTATGTCGCAACAGTCGTACCTCCTCAACCGGTCAGGCTATGGCAGTCTCTCGACTGAGGCAATGGAAGATCATCATCATCAGCATCAGCAGCAACCCTCATCATCCTATTCATATCATCAGCAACATATTCTTCGAACTCATCATATACAGCAGCAGCAGCAACAACATATCGGCAAACAAAAGCATCAGCAATCAGCAGAAAAGCACGGCAAGTTCCACGTGTGGAACAAGATCAGCCACATGTTACCTGACCTGAGGTTCAAACGAATCAGCAAGCACAATCGATCACAATCGTTGACCATGGATGTGGAACCCGACGCAGAAACCTATCCACCTTCATCGGGCTACCACCAGCAGCAACAGCAACATGAACAGCAACAGCAACATCAACAGCAACAGCAACAACATTACTCACAGAAACAACAGCAGAAACATCATGGAATGGATTTAATGAAACGATTCACGAAAATACCTCCGATGACGCGACGTGCCACACACACCGGCGGCAGCGCTCAAGCTCAATCATCATCATCATCAAGTGGAAGCAAGAAGAAGAAGCGCTCGCTTTCGTCCACAGTCAGCAATCTCATGCAAAAAGCCAAGACCTACCGGCGGCACAGCTTCGGAACGCGTCCCGGATCAAGCATGTCTGATCCCGGCGAAGACATGCCAAACTTTACATCCTCGGACAATGACGACTCCATGGCGAGTGATACACGAAGGTCGCTTCAGCATGATCACGACTATTACAGTGACGTCGACCGCATGGAAATATTCAAGCAGGTTCGTCAGAAGCCCACCTCATCGACGAACTATCAACAGCAGCAGATGGCCCGACGGTCACGAGAGGAAGACAGCATGATCCTGGACATTGTCGAGCAAAGAATGCGCTCAACATCGATCGACTCATATCAGATACAGCCATCACCACTGTCACCGCCAACCCGCGAGGACAAGGAAGAAGCATCATACGCCGTCGTGAACAAACAGCATCGTACTCCAACAGAAGCTCAAGTCAACGGAGAGGATGTATTCCTCAACTCAATGTTTCCCACCGTTGGCGATGCCATTAAGCATCACCAACCAGAAAGTGAATACGAATATGACTACCACGAACCACCAAAACATCCGCAGATACAACTACGTTCACCTCCTGATATCAAGATACAATCCGAACCAGAAACCGAACCAGAATCCGGTGCGGGCACACGCGAAGAAGAGCACCGCGAGCGCAGAACTTCTGGGCCGCACCTACAAAAGGCACACTCTATTTTTGTGGAGGACGACGACGTTGATGAGGTTTACACATCGATGGGCTTTAGTCAGCCGCAGATAATTACCCCCGTTATGACGCAACCCACCACGTCTCCTTCGCTAAACGGGTCGCTCGCCTCCACCTCGATACCAATGACGCGATCAATGAAATACGGCCAAAGAAGTCAGGCCTCTCTGGATATACCGTCCTCACGGGACGACGAGGACAATCGCAGCCAGCACTCCTACCGCACGGTGTCATCGCGCCGTCAGAGCACAGAAGACAGCATCGACACCGATGATGAGTACTTCTGCTACGAATTGCGTCAGTTGGAAGCACTAGAAACTCAAGCCCAGCTCGACGCTCAAAAGAATCAAGAAGGGCTACTATCGCAGATCGACCAACTTGGCGCTGGTCAGTCGGAGGGAGTAGCCGCGCCGCCGCCGCCACGGCCCATGGTATACCAACCCGATCCCGAAGTCAAAGAACAGATGACAAACGTGCTCGACGAGCTTAAGAGTAATGTCAAGATACTAGACGAAGACCTAGAAGAGGAAGGAGGCACGGAAGACGGCCCCGAAGACGAAGAAGAAACCGAGGGTCCGGAGGAAGACGACGAAGACGTCCTATCAGACGACAATGTACCGAATACCATACCAAATGGCAGCATTCCACATCAGATGCCAGCTCTTGCGGCACAGTACCATCATCACATGCTGCCTCAAGTCCCACCGCAGCAGTTGCACTTCCATCACCAGCGTATGCCATCCGCGGTTGTTTCCAACCCCAAGTTGAATGTCTACGAAAAGTTTGCCAAAGTGACGGACATCCACAGCGCCTGGCAGGACAACGACGAAGCTGAGGAGCAACGTATGCTCAACGATCTCAATATGGTCGAAGCGAATATGATGCAGGACCAGCAACAGAAGCAGCGTCAACTGAAGAAGGTCAAGAAAGTGAAAAAACGTCATCGGAATATTAGAAAGCTACCAACCGATGCCAACGACAGTGCTGATGACATTCCATTTTCATCGTCCTCATCACCGTACTCGTCGTGTGCCGAAGACCGACAACACCGGCATGTTGCAACAAAGGCAAAGCGCCGTCTCAACAATACGGCCGTTGGTACAACCCATGAACCGGTGCCCCCGATATCGCACGCACCTATTGAGGAGCAGGCTGTCAATGTCGTCGGAGGTGAGGACAAACTAAGCGCATCGTCTGGGGCAACATCGGGACCGGACACGCCCACCGACATCAGCGATGAAGGAGACGAGCAGGCCTGTGGACAGGTCTTTAAGACCGTACAGAACTACAACGAGTTTAAGGAGAGTCAGCGCAAGGAAAAATCAAGCGCGATAAAAAACTGCTTGCCAGACGGCTCTTCTCGAAAAACAGATGAATTTGTGTTGGCGCAGCATCAAGATCAACAGGAGTCCAGGACGGTATTGGAGCCTCTTCCTCTGGCTTCGCAGCAAGAACAGCAACCAGAACCACTGTCAGAGTCTGTGGAAAATACCACACCAACCCAACGAGTTGACCCAACTGAAGTGCAAAATGGTAACTCTGAGGAAACATCAAAAACTCCGACATCCGAAGACGAAGAGACCGACGTTATGGGCGAACAGCACAAATCAAGCGATGGTGTCCTCAAAACTAAAGCAATGAAAACACTCAGTCAGGAGTCCAGCGCTAGCATTGACGGTTCCATCCAAAGTAACGGTTGCCCCGCACTGGGCAGCAGCAAATGGAAACTGCTAAAGACACTTAAGGAAAAAAAACTGGAGGAGCGCAACATTCAAGATAAAATCAAAGATGACGAGCTGTTTAAGGATAAGGACAAGGTAAATTAAAGCTAATTGTTTTTCGTGTTGTGCATTTTGATGTGTTCAATTCTGACACCCAGAATAGGACTTTTTTCCATCTACCTTTGCATAGACTCCTTTGGTCAACCAGCCTTTGAAACGACCGTCATCGGTTTTTATCAATCCGCGTCTGTCCTTAGGTTTTTGTCCCGTTCGGCTGGAACTACACAAAGAGTTCGTTACTTCTGCGCGTACCTCAAAGATTTAAAAATTCTCCATTCGTTGACAAAATGCTTTGCCCGATTTTCACTCAGTACTGAGCTAACTAGTCTCCATATTCCTTTTGGATTGTTGCGCAAATTCTGAAAGGCTAGCTCTGTTATTCGCGTTACCTCCTGCATACAACGACTCTGTGCTCATCCAACAGTGTTTCTTTGTACTGTTGAAGATGCTGCTACCTACACCGTTTAAATGTTTTCTAAAGTGCATTGTCTTAAAATCGAATGTGTATAATATGCAAGTGGACCTTTTCCTTTGTCCCATTTTATGGACACTGTAGCTTCTTAAATGTTTAAATTGCGTCTAGCAATAGTTCACTGCCAAATTAAGTTTCAAATCTTTTACGCGTATCCAGCTGCAGCGAAAAAATGTACAGTGAGTTTAAACTTATATGAACATATGATTGTTTGGCCAGTTCATATAACCGAACCGTTCATAACATTGGAACCATTCGAATTTGGAAAATATCTTTTTCTATTTTGTATTTTCCGATTTATTGTTGGCCCCAGCAGTGCAACGACATTATTAAGGTAATTTTTGTATTCCCACACTTGTATATAGGCCACCCTGTACCTTTGAATAGCTAATTTTTTTTTGCCAGCCGAGGTAGATACATGGAATGGGAATGTTCGCACCTTCTATTGAAGCCATAACATTCTGAAAACAATAGATTTTTGTTCATTTTTTTTTTTTTTTAAAGAACCTTATATTTGAACCACCTGTTGAAACGCAAAAAAAACGGGTGGTCCATACTTGTTTTTAAGTAAAAAAATAAATAAAATTTCAATGAAGAACTTTTCGATTGCTATTCAACGTAACGGCGCTTTCATTTACCCCTCACGACCTAATGCGACATTTTTACTAATTCAATTTTTTTTTTCACAGAATGGATCTGGACCGGGTGATGTTGGTGGACGTGGCAATGGCCACCCAGGTGACAACCCTTTCTACAGTAACATTGACAGTATGCCAGATATTCGACCCAGAAGAAAATCGATACCTCTGGTATCGGAGCTGGTAAGTGCTTTTTTATTTATTAAACAAAAAAATATATTTATTTAAATAAAAAAAAAATTCATAAAAAAACACAAACAAATAAACAAGAAAAAAAAAATACCAAAATTCAATTATATGCATATTTTCTGAAATCCTACACAATATATAAATACTATATGTATGACCTAGGAAAAAAAAAAAACCAAACAGAATAAAATTATTACTATTTATATTCTTAAGTGTATTTATTTTCAAAACAAATTTATTAATTATGTTCGTTTTTTTTTTACATTTGTGTGTCTCTTTTTTGAAAAAAAAAACAAAAAAAAAAAAACATAAAAAATTAAAAACAAAAAATGTTATTAAAAAAAAATTATTGGACCCAAAAAAGGTGCTCAAGGTATATGTCCAGAATTTCCAAAATTTATTTACTTTTTAGTTCATCATTAAATCACTTTTTTTTCCCCTTAAATATTTATTCTTCTATATAGTTTTGTTTGTTGAAAAAATTTCATAAAATTTTACTAGTACTTTATTTCTTGACTAAATTTAGTCTTTAAAAATTCACTTTTAAGTATTTTTTTTTTTGGCAAATTTAGTATTTGTTTGACGCTTTTTCATATAAACACAATTTGAATTGAGAGTTGCAGAGCAAGAGTTTGAAAAAAAGAGTTTAAACAATTTATACATCACTTTATTGTTTTGCTGGATATTTATAAAAAAAAACGATTTTTGCAAAATTTTGCACCGTTCACAGTTGAGCATGTAGTTTTTACTTATTTGATTATGATTTTTGTTTTACCCGCTGATGTAGAAAGTTTGTCACATATTTGCTATACCAATGCTACACTTTCTTAAAAAAAACCCCAAACACTTATTTTTTGTTCTAGACTTCTGTGTTTTTTTTTTTGTAACTGAGCTTGTGTTTTTTTTTCTGAATATTAAGATAGGGTTCACGTGATTTCCCAAGCGTAAATCCATGTAATTGTACGTCAGGTTCTCGGCTAGGTAATTTCAATTCTCTAAGCTCGTTTTATTGGGAACTTATCCCAAGCTCAGCAATGGAAACCCCAATAAAACGCTATATTCACTTTTAGTTTAAATGTCAAATTTGGAATACTCAACTATAAGTGGCGTTATGTCTCTCTTTTCTGAAACAGCGGATTCTTAAACGTATATTCACTAAATCAAGTCTCAAATTTATTATTCCCGTTCATTCAAAACAATTTTCCTTCTACTATTTATCCATTCTGAGCTATGGTTGTGGGGTAGTAAATTTATTTAAGATTTGGACACCCGCGCCTGTGTCATTCCATTCCAGAGGTTGCAAAACCTCTATCTTCACTTTTTATGTTCACTCTTGTACTGACCAATTTATCTTCACTTTTGGTTTGTTGTTGCTTAAGATGTAAAATTTTGCTGAAAAAAATAAATATATAAATATTAGTAATTTAAGGCTTATATAGGGCCTGAAACCCAGCTTCTCCAACCACTTTCTTGTGTGAAGTGGAATTTTACGCCGAATCCGAAATGCATATTTTTGAGAAGCTTCTCATGACTATTGATACTCTTGGATGTTTGTCAGACGTTACCACGTCCATACCACGTCGAGTTAATCGGTTCTCGTCAGATCACCGTAATTAAACGACGTTGGGCGCGGTTAGTACGTAGATGGGGGACCGTTTGAGAACAACCGCGTGTCGTTGGCCAGTCCCATCTACAGAGTTGAGGTAGATAATATACGTGGTATCACAATGGACCTAAATTGGTCTAAGTGTGTCGGCTTCTGCCAACAGCCACATAAACCTAACCTAACCTTGACAGACGTTCGCAAGAGTTTGGGCAGGACCGTGAACCTTTTGACTAGTAATCCGACACACTAACCACTGAGCCACTGCGCCCGACAAAAAAAAATGTTGCTGAGCTGGGCATAAACTTTTATTTTTTTTTTGTAAGAGGGTAGGTGAAGATCTTCCAAAAACACTATGAGACACATAGTAGTGTCAGATTTTTACTGACTAAAAACACCTCCCTTCGATAGATTGATGGATACTGCAACTAAGATATAACTTATCAAGCAATTTTTCTATCACGAAATAATAACTTTTGACAGGTTACTTTCCAATGAAAGATCCTGCATGTTCCGCAATTTAGGCGCGGTTAATCTTATCTTGCCAAGTCGAACGGTTTCGTTCTTTGTAGTCGGCGCAATAAATTGCTCTCATCCAAGATTTGTCGGACTGTATTGTTGGTATGTCCGATTAGTCGGTTTCTATGCTTTCTCGCGAAGCTTCTAGTTTCAGCTTCGATTGTTGGAATTCCGAGATCCCTGTGGATATCGTCGTTTCTAGTATACCATGGTGCTTGTACAATTTCTCTAAGCACTTTATTTTGAAAAGTTTGTAAAATATTGGCATTTGTTTTCTTGGTACAACCCCAAAGTTGTATACCGTAGGTCCACACCGGCTTTAGCACTTGCTTGTATAAAAGCAGTTTGTTCTCGGTACTGAGCTGGGAATGTTTTCCGAGTAACCAGTACATTTCTCTATATTTGATATCGAGTTCTTTACGTTTCATTTTCACGTGCGAACTCCATTTTAGCTTTGCGTCGAGAGTCATTCCCAGGTATTTGGCCTCGTTTGCAAAGGGTATTCGGGACATGTTTAGGAAAATTGGCAAGTCATTAGTTTTCTTATACGTGAAATTCACGTGAACAGATTTAGTTTCGTTGAGGGCGATCCGCCAGTCCTCGTCCATTCATTTACCTTATTCAGTGCGATTTGTAGTTTTGCAGTCGTTTCTTCAATTGTATTACCTACTGCAAGGATAGCGGTGTCGTCGGCGAACGTAGCAAGGGTAGTTTCATCTTCTCTTGGTATATCGCGTGTATATAAGAGATAGAGAAGCGGCCCGAGGACGCTACCTTGCGGTACGCCGGCCGAAATTTCTTTGAGCTCCGAGTATTCGTTCCCATTTCTAACACGGAAGAGTCTATTCCCGAGATATGATTCTAGAATATCATATAGGCATACGGGAAGAACTTGTCGTAATTTAAATTTTAAGCCGTCGTGCCACACCTTATCAAAGGCTTGTGAGACGTCAAGGAATACGCTTGAGCATATCTTTTTTTCTTCAAATGCTTTCTCGATTACGTCAGTAATTCTATGCACTTGGTCAATCGTCGAATGCTTGGTTCTGAACCCAAACTGGTGGTCAGGGATAAGATTATTTTCTTCTATAACCGGTTGTATTCGCCTTAATAGTATTCTCTCGAAAACTTTGGATATCACTGGAAGGAGGGAAATTGGTCTATATGATTTTACTTCATTTGGCGGTTTTCCTGGTTTTAAACCCATTATGACCTCCGCAACTTTCCATTGGCTCGGCACGTGTTTTAGTCTGAGTGCCGCATTTATAATCTGAAGAAGCTTAATTAATGCTTTTCTTGGTAGGACTTTGAGAACTTCTCCAGTGATCAAATCATAGCCAGGAGCTTTCTTAGGTTTTAGAGATTCGATTTCAAGTTTTAGTTCCCTTAGCGTTGCACTTGTGAGTGTTAAATTGTCAGGTAGTAATTCCGTCCTATTAATATTGTCGTGGACCGCTTGACCATCGTACGGTTTAAAGGTTTCTTCTAGATGGGCGGCAAAAACGTCCGCTTTTTCCTTATCTTCCCTTGCCCATTCATTTTGATTTATTTTAATTGGCGGCGCGGGGATTTTAGGCCTTTTGGTGCCTTTTATAGCTTTCCAAAGTGAATAATTGGAATCTTTTTTCGCTGTTAAATTTTCAAGGTAGGAACCTATCGCCCGATTTTTAAAATCCTTAATAGCTGTCTTCAACAAATTGCACAAATAATTCAAATGTGCTTTATGTTGCGGAGCGCGACTCTGTTGCCATTTTTTACGCGCCTTCCTTTTTTCGTTGACCAATTCTTTTATTTCTTGAGGATATCGTAAGCCGTATTTAGCCGGCGTTTTTCTTGGATTAGGCGTATTATTCCAGGAGGCGAGCTGTACGATCTCAACGAAGCGATCAACTTCAGCCTCAAGTTCATAGGGTGTCGTAAGTGGAACGCTCAGTTCAACATTCTCTTCAATTTCGTTCCTAAGGCCTTCCCAGTTAGTTGATCTACCAGTTAATCTCGCTGGCTCTAGGTTATTGGCTAGTTTTACGCTCAATGTTAAAATAACCGGTGAATGATCAGATGACAGATCAAAGCTCTCTTCAATTTTAATGTGGTTGGTAGTTATTCCTTTCACGACGAAAAAATCTATCAGATCAGGTATTTTTGAAGTATCAGTTGGCCAGTAGGTCGGTTTGCCCGTCGAGTGGAAATCGCAACTGTACTCCATACCTGCCCCATAGAGCATTCTACCTTTTCGCGAGATGTATCTAGAACCCCAGAACGTGTGTTTCGCATTAAAATCGCCGCCAATAATGAAATTTGGTTTGAGCGATTTAAGCAAGTTCGTGTAATCATTTTTTTCAAGTGCGGAACGCGGTGGACAGTAGATAGATGAAATTCTAAGAGTACGTTGACTATTTTTTACTCGAATCGTGCACAGTTGCATAGTTTCAAGCTCTATCTTCAGGTCTTCGTATTGTTCAATGCAGTCTTTAATAAACAATGATGATCCACCTCTCGCGTTTCCCGAAGGGTGACAAGCGTGGAAATCATTATATCCTTTTATTTTTAAATTCGATCCCTTTTTTGCGTGAGTTTCAGATATCAAGCAAATGTCAAGATCTTTCTCACGTATGAATATTTCCAATACGTCAAGTTTTTGCAAAAGTCCGTTTGCATTCCAAGTGCATATTTTTAACATTGGTTTTTCATTCATGTTGTATTTGAAGTGCGCGTTTTCCATGAATTATTTTCGAGCTTAACCAGCCGATCGAGAATAATTTTATTTATTTTACTTTGTTCTTCAAGTTTCTCGAGAATAACTGAGAAAACGAGAGAAACAGGGTCCGGCGAAGTTTCAACGTTTTTTGCTCCTTCGAATGCCGCGGCCTGAGCGTAGGTCTGCACTCTGGCTGTCCGAGGGCCACTATTCGATGGCTTTCCTGATGGTAACTTTTCAATAGCGTTTCTTTTGACAACAGAGGTTGAGGGCTTTTCTGTTGTCTCTCTTTCTCTGACATTTTTGCGCTCTTGAACCGGAGGTTTTGTATTGCCTACTACCTCCTGGGCAGTCTTAGACTTCGGCTTGGCTAACGGTTTTGTATTCCTATTTTGAGGCTTGAGGAACGCATCTCTCCGTTTTTGCAACTCCTTAGCTACTTCACAACCTCTATAATTTGCATAAACTTACCAATAAAACGCGCCTATATTAAAAAACAAAAAAAAACTTTTTGTGTTTAATTATTTTATAAATGCTGGTGTTGCTGCTTTTGTGTGATCCAGGAGTTTCTTGGGCCTGCTCCTCTTTTGCGTTTGCAATTGGAACGTTGATTGATATTGCCTTTTTGACAGGGCTCGTAGGACCTCTCCTTTGAACACGACAGTACTAACTGAGCCGTTTGCGCTCCATTTTCTTCGAGATTGGTTGTATGACGTGAAGGCTTCCTCGGATCCTGGAACTTCTTATTCGATCAATCTTTGCTACTCCTGCTGTCATTTTCATATCAGGTCCCTCATACCTTTTGTACGCTGTACAACCTTGTGAACCGCATGTGAGCGCCGTTCGCACAACTGCGGTGTAGAGCCCTTCTTTCAGCTTAGTTTGTTAAAATTTTTATAATTTTATTAAAAACACGGCCGCCACTTTATCCACCCTGCTAAGTGTCTTGTTTTGAAGTATTTACAATTTGTGTCATCGAATATGTCTTTATTTTCTTTTTCATGATACTTTTTGTTTTGTGCATTTTTCAATGAATTCAGAGAGAGCAACAAAAATGTCCATAATGTCCCCTTACCCTTAAAAAAAATTGAATTTTGTCTAGAAGGACGACCAGGTTAGGGCCTCAGAATCCGAAGAAAGCGATGTTGAATACTCTCGCTTATGGAAACACGTACTCCCTGAGAGGGGGCCAACGCTTAAAATGGCGGTATACGTTTTTTCAACAAACAGCAAACTTTTTAATTTTTCTATTTGGGCGTCCAAATTGTGCGAAATTATGAAATCGTAAATATTAATTGACAAATCGGAAGAATTTCATTCATTCCACCGCGCATAAAACACTTTAAAACCAGTTTCTTGTTTTCGCCTCACCACACTTTTGAGGGGAGTTTGTTTTTGACAGCAGCAATTTTCACCAGTCGTTCATTGTCTTTCATGTGGTGCGCGCGCGCAAATTCTTTCGCGATTATTTTGCAGAAAATCCGATTAAGCAAAATTGCAGTGCGAATTAAAGTAATTTATTTGAGAAAGTCAATTGCAAATGAAATTAAATCAAGTGAGTGTCAGAAAAATTGAATAAAAAAAAAGATTTTCTCATTTTTGACGGGAAAAAGTGTCTGTGAACTTTCTTTTGTCCGAAGGGCAAATTGAAGCTATCAAATAAGAATACATTTTTTACTTCAGGTATGTGATGATGTTTTCTTGTATTTTTACTTTTATCAACAATTTTGATTGGCAAAAACAAACATTGAAATTGGAAAGAATTGAATCAGCCATGTTTGTTATTTGGTAGCCATTTTGAATGACTTGATGAAACTTGCCAGTTTCGGTAACTACTTTTTTTTGTTCCCATTGGGTGTTCTGCCTGTCGAATCATAAGACAAGTCTTGTCAAACAAATGTGTTGTTGTATTCTGTCACGGGCTTCTGAAGCCAGACGACGTAAAATAAAAACGAGCGAACGACATCGTGTCCATGGAAGTTTTTTCTATGAGCCGATTTGTATTCATTGTGCGGGCAGCCTCTCTGGACTTAATATCATCTCTTAGGTCAGCCTTGAATATGCGATATCCGACATATTTCAGCGACAAACAACCGAACTGGCAAAATTGGAACAAAGGAAGGATGCCTTGAGGTAGTCTTTTGTACAGAACGACAATTTCATGACGTCTCGTCGTTTCTTTTTCCTTCCGATCCACAAACAGTTCTCGCTATTTTGAAAATGGTTGTGCCCCTGTTCAAGCTGGTTTGTCGGAGTTCTTGGTTTGGTTTACATCATCAGCCGAAGGAGTAATCCGATACAGGCCCTCCACACACTTTGCTTGAATTTCAGCGCACTTTCTCTTCGCGGGCAAAGTCTGTATTCGAATTTGAGGCAAAGTCTGTATTCCAATTCGAGGCAAAGTCTGTATTCCAATTCGAGGTGAGCACTTCCATCTCCATTATTAGCGGAGCACTTTGATCAAGCTTTGAATGCCGCTTCCCTGTCACTTAGCACTGCTTAAGCAGTGCTTAAGCATCTGTCCACCACCATCCGTGTTGATTGTGTCATTTTGAAGCCCCTAGCAGTGATTTGGCTCTTTTCCACTTATCTTGTGCTCTGCACTCTGCATCCTCAACTTCCTTGCATACTTTGCATATATGCTTGGCACTAAGGTGATCCTTGAATCCACAAATCAAAAATATTTCAGCGACAACCGATACGTAGCGTTCACTGGCAAACATGGAACAAAGGAAGGATGCCTTGAGGTAGGCTTTTGTACAGAACGACAATTTCCTTCCGATCCACAAACAGATCCCCTAGCACTATCCACTGAGAGTGCTAGATAAGTATGTGCTTGGTTCCATTTAGAGCCTTCCTTTCAGCTTAGGGGCATTTTTCGATCACAGAAGATGGCTGATTGTTCCAGCCAGCTTGCTTCAATTGATCACAGAGCCCAGATATATATATTCATATAAATGTCTGGAACAGGTCGGAGTGGATCAGAGAACGGGCAACGCAAATATTGTGTTTTTTTCCGACCTAATACGATACCCATTCCCCTCCAAAACGTCCACGTATACATCAAGTGCTCGTTGCAGGGATCATCGCTAATGATGGCTCCATCGTCATGCAAAGAATGACGGTCCATACAGGCCCTAAAACCTTGCACCTCTAACCATTTGCTTATGCGATTTGGAAGGGACCTACAACCTTTTCAGCCAAATCCGAAATTGTCATGTGAAGCTTCTCGAACTTGCCGTTCGGATTCGGCGTTAAATTGTAGTTCCCTCTCCACTTGGCATAAGCAAATGGTGGGAGAAGTATAAGGCCCTGTATGAGCCGTTAATGCCTAATATTTATTTATTTTTATTTGCATTCGCAGAAAAGAAAGAGTAAAGAGTACAATAAAAAATGCAGGGCGGAAAAGCGCTGTGTTCCGTGTATCGTGTCGCTGTATGAGTGTTTTAAGCGGGATGTAAAAACCTTTTATCCGGATTTTTTTCCCAAAAGAATTCTAGTCACAATGAGGGGGAGTGGTGAAAAAGGGCGTTCAAAGCGTGAGCGTCTTATGTGAATTCTACTGTAACCAGTTTCCAATTGATGATTTAGCATCGTCCACATGTCCCGAATGGCAGATGGCCTTTGTCATTCTGCACGAGTCCTTTGAAGGTCAAATCTGTAAAAACCGATGGAAAAGTGGTTTCGAAAATGGTGTAGGTCTGCCCAGGACTTCAGAGAAGGGTTGAAGGGGAAAACCCTGTCAACACTTACAAGGAATCTTCAATAGTTTGGATAAAAGGTTACGGATTGAAATGGCATAAATTGGTAATTGGTAAGAAAAGAGATATCGGATGGTCCTTGTGCAGTCTGAGTGATTCCAATAAATGAACACATCACAGGGAACAAAGAAACCAGGACTCTTCCATTATATTTTAACATGGCTACGAGCTTCTGACGTATCTTCGCACGTTTTCTCAGCATGGTCCTGAGACAGTTGCACTACACCTTTTTTTGTGATACGTTTAACGTTTCTTGTTTGGTTTTTATTTTATTCCCTTTGCATATCTATCTCATTCGACAGTGAGCAGCTATCACCAGCAGGATATTATCCCCCCACACTGGGTCGAAACAGCAGTGTATCCATATTTATATTGCATGCGAAGTAATTCTTTGAACTGACATTGCAAATATTTCATTCGGAAGAAATTACCACGCAATTCCCTCACCTGAACGAGTTTCTGTATTCGTCGGTACATTTGATTACATTGAAATATAATTGGAATACATTTTGAACTAATATAACAACATGTCCATCCTACGCCAAGGATGCTTACATGGCATTGTGAAAAAAATAAACATTACGATACATTCGCTGCATGCTATTTAAATGTCAATTGCAAATCGAAGACCTTGAGAGAGGAAATGTAAGGAGTTCTTTCTTTTTACGAAAATCGTATCTCATGTTTTGCATTTAATGGAGTTGAGGTCCTGCGTCCGATAGATAACAATTTCAATTTGAATTCCAATTAATTTATTGAAGTTTAATCCTTGAGAGATGAGAATCTCATTTTAATGCACAAACTTATGACAGATATTCATTTGTGTGTAGACATGTTAAACTGACTTACTGAGAGACACTGCGGGCTTCCGTCCCAGGCACGTTGGTCCCAGTTGTTCAGACCTAGCGCACTGGCTTGCTCTTTGAACTGGAAGTATTCGTTGATTCTATTGGCTGGAGTATTATTGTCCATCGGCTCGATGTGGGGGCGTGATTTTGATCTAAGTACAGCTCATAGAGTTCGCAGTTGTACCTTCCCCTCATTTCGCACGCAGGACCAAATATCCAACGGAATATGTTTCTTGCGAAAGAACTCATTGACGTTTTTCTTCAGAGCAGAACCTGGAGTTGTCAAAAAAGAAGCTTTTTATTTATGCAATTCCTGGCTGATATTTTGGGAGTGCAGCAGAAGGGTTCAGGAAAAATAGAGTTTCTGAAACCCTACCTAGCCAGTTTGACGGCTTTTGCATTACTTTCAATTCGCTCATGAGTCGAAGCCCACCACAAATTGATTATTATTTGATCGACCTTTTACAACACCGCTGACCTCCAGTCGTGTCAACCCACGGATTTGCATGCACACTTACGGGACAGTTTTCGGATGTACATTGTATGGATGCTATAATATGGCTAGATGTGATTTCTTCTCTTAGTCGCATCTTACCACAAGCGGTGTTCGGGGAGCTGCAGTGATATTCTAAGCCCGTCCCTGCATGGGCCTGTTCTTCGCTTTAAAGGTTCATATTACAAAAGAGCCGTGACCTCCAGCTGTCCGAATTTCGCTAATCAGAAATTCCACACGCAGGAATGAGAAAAAAAAAACGAAAAATTTGAGCAAACAGATTATTTCTGGAACAGAAGTTTTAAAACAGATTTTCGACCCGCTCCGAAAACTTTTCTTTTGGAGGGAAAGTGTTTGAGTTTTCTTTTGGTATTGTTGATTAATTGGTTGTTAGGGATCGCGATAGCCTATTTGATGTGGTAAGAGGGGTTTTCCCCCCTCTAATTTTAACCCAACCCAAGGGCCTGATTAACTCCGTCTTTTCTATATACAGAATCCACATGCATCTTTGCCTTATAATTTTATATATCTTTTTGACTTCATTTTATGTTTACTATATTTTCTTCCAAACCCTGTAAATTGAATTAAGGCAAAAATCTAAAACTTTGAACAAACAGAATATTGCCGGAACAGAATCTTTAAAGCAGATTTCCGTCCCGCTCCGAAAGCGGTTGTTTTCGAGGGAAAGCGTTTGACTTTCTTTTGATTTTGTTGATCAATTGGATGTCTACGGATCGTGATAGCCTATTTGATGTGGTAAGAGGGGTTTTCCCTCCTCTAATGTTAACCTAACCTTAGGGCCTGATTACATCATTAAATTATATTTTCTGATTTTATTTTATGTTTACCATATTTGATCTCAAGCTTTGTAAATAGCTTATCCAAAAAGCTGTGCATGTACTACAATTGTCTGTGTACAAACAGTTTGTTTGTAGGCACATAGGAATATATAGAAAAAATCAAGCTTACAAAAAACGAAACTTCTTTCTCGAAAAAGAAAGAAAGAAATATAAAAAATTTAAAAAATAAAATTCTCACTTATAAAATCAGTCAACAAAATGCATTGCAACGCATGATAGTTTTTATTTTTGTAATTAAAGCAAAAATTATATTAAACATTTTCTTATATGTTTGGACTGTAGAATATGCTAATAATTTAGTTAAACATTTTTTTTACTATTTAATTTCTAAAAATTTAGCCTAGAGATTATTTTTGTTCTGTATTTATAGTTATCACTGTTATTTCATGATTTATTAACAATCAAAATATTTTTCAAACTTATTTATTATTTTATCTAAATCAAATCTAAAAAAAAAAAAATCAAAACACAAACAAAAAAAAATCACAAAATAAAACAGACAATGGCAGCAACAAAAAGAAATGCCGGTTTGACATCAGCAGTGCCTCGGGCA
The DNA here is from genome assembly GCA_949715645.1 of Portevinia maculata. Taxonomy (NCBI): domain Eukaryota; kingdom Metazoa; phylum Arthropoda; class Insecta; order Diptera; family Syrphidae; genus Portevinia; species Portevinia maculata. The sequence goes on from OX454529.1 coordinate 2,438,123, forward strand.
ACGCTCAACGATGAAGAATTGGTAAGTTACTTTCTTTATACTTTTTAAAAAAATTATATAAGACAAATACGTTAAGTTTATGTGAACGTTGAGCAAATGTAACAATGAGCGACAAATGTAGAAAATGTTTTTTGTTTAAGTGGCTTTTTCATCACCTTGGCGAGGCAGAAGTTTTTGAATGTTTTTTTAGGCCCTCGAACTATTGTGAATTTCAAAATTTAGCACATCACCCCTGGAACACCGAGGAGCTATGTTAGATAGAGTCTCTCAATTTGCCCCCAAATCGACAATCATCGGTACATCAGTAGCCCGTGGTACGAACGTGGACGATTTGCTAATCCGAATAATCGATCCAGGAGGGCGCCTACGTACTAATCAACGCCACTACGGCCTTCAACTCCTCTGCCCGCGTAGCTTTTGTTAGGTTTTTCTTCGCAATTCGAGTAATGCGTCTCCGTCTTGTGTCAGCTTCTTTTGACGCTCTGCTGTTTCTGTTGATTTTCTTAGATTTTTCTTGTCCGCAGCTCATTTTGAAGAGTTTTGACGGCGTTGCATTGTCCTCCGATGACATGATCGAGGAGCGTCTGATTCAGCAGAGTAGTTATCGATGCCACGAGGTGTGTGTTGCAAAATACTGCATGCTCCATATGTTTCGCTTCGCCGGGTGACCTGTTGTGTCCAAATTGGTGGAGATACCTGCGGTCATCCCCTTGCGTGCCCAGACAAGAAATGCGTGAGATGTAGTTGGTTTCGAGCTATCCAATCTTTTATTGTATTTATAAGTCCATAAGTCAAGGAAGATGCTTAAAAGGTTTTGGTACAGGAGCTTGTCAAATATCTGCCGACGCTGCATTCTCTTCCACTTTGTTCCTCTGGATGCCATAAGCATCGTGTTAGTCCTGGACGAGATTGAGATGAGATTGTCGATGATGATCACTCCAGCTATAAGAAACGCGGTCTCGTCGGAGTCTCAAAGGGGCTATTCCATGGGTACTGAGACACCAGCATCGACTCCAGACTGCATTTTTGATCCGTCTAGACTTCTAGTGTCCAGTATTGGACCATGATTGACCCAGTTTGCACGCTCCAATACATTATCACCTATAATGGAAGCCACGTCATCTCTGAAGACACACTGAAAGGCTGTTGATGACAGTCAGACAGGCGGGGCAAGAAGAGCCACTTTAATTAATATTGTTTAAGTATTCCTATGAATCGAACACAATGCCTTGCCAAGAACTATTGAACTTCATCATATTATAAAAATCGAAATAGTTAAAAAAGGATAAACTGAGCCATAACCAAAATAACAACATGACCTCAAAAGCCCAATTGCCCCGAATATCGAATCAAAACGGACCTTTGAATGGGGCAAAATATTCCAATCATTATTTAAAGAGAATAAAGAAACTCTTTAAACATGGAAGACAGCACGTTAGGCACTTCTATATGACCAGATATAAGCTGCTGTTGAAAACCATATCGCTATTAAGCCTTCTTTGCGGGGAATCACTTAAAGAAGGTGGCAAGGCTGGCAAAAAAACTCGGAGCAATTTGGAAAGTATTAGACAAAACGGACAGGCATTGGCAGCTCAGTATTCGACTTGATCAGTATCTGCATTTTGATAATAAAATGTTGGAGTCAAGGCGACTTATGCTCTTACATGGAAATGGATTCACAGTCACTTATCATAATAACCCTGACATCATTAATGGCTGGTATGAAAAGAATAGGACCTAAGTGACTTTCTTGAGGAACTCCAGATTGAGCTGTAACGTATTCTGATAGCGAACCTCTAAACTTGACTGGACAAATCCGTGGACCTCCCCCCTACTCTTCCTTATTGCCGTCACAGACACAAACACTTCTCCAGATGAGGAGCCTATTATTCGACCATTCAGCATGGCTCTGATCTATCGGTTGGTCGACTTTTCGATACCTGATTGCCCTTCCTATCGAGTCGTAGCCCGTATTGCCGAATATCTATATCTTTGGATTGAAATGCTCTTCCTTGAGGGCGTCCTTTTATTGCCGTCACAGACCCAAACCCTGCTCCAGATGAGGAGGTTATTATTCGACCATCCAGCATGGCTTTGATGTATCGATTGGTCGACTTTTCGATACTCTTCCAATGGAGTCGTATCCCGAATTATCGGAAGCGCTCTTAATGTCTAGGAAGGCATCTTTGGATTGAAGTGCTCTGATTTTTGCCTTCTGTATGCCTACAGGAAGGATGTTGCTTTTTTCTTTCTCAACCAGGACACCGAACCACCTATGGCCAAAGTGAGCCTATTACTAAAGCTGTTATATCTGTTTAAAAAGTATCTACAACATGTTGACACAAATCCCCCAAGGGAGTGCTTCTCAAAAACACCCTGCTACGCCTATTTGGCAATTCAATGTCTTTATTATTACTCCAAGTATCCTTTCCCTCATTTTCGTTTGTTACATTTGCAATCAATTTTGAACTTCAACTGTTTTTAAAAAAATATTTACTTTTAAATTTAATTTAATTTTATAAAGTGAAGTTTCGTCAGAGAGTAGCTAACGTATTTGTCTTGTCTGTCGTTATTACAAAATCATTTTATAAAATGTATCCTTTTTTTCTTGTAACTAGAAAATGCACGTTTACAAGAAAGCGTTGCAGGCACTCATCTATCCAATCTCATCAACCACACCGCATAATTTTCTATTATGGACTGCAACATCGCCCACTTATTGCTACGAGTGTGAAGGTCTCCTCTGGGGTATCGCTCGTCAGGGTGTCCGATGTACGGAGTGTGGCGTTAAATGTCACGAAAAATGCAAGGATCTACTCAATGCTGACTGCCTTCAAAGTAAGTACAATTTTTCTTTCTATTTATAATCTACAAACATTTAAAACCAACTGGCATCGGCATCTCTCTCTATCTTCTAACCCTAATTTCCTTAACACTCTTACCCAGCTCGCTTTGACAAGCCATGAAGAGAATTTGTTCAATAACCGCGCTGTGTAGCTATTACATTCTAAGGGTATCCAAAATCTGATCTGGACTAAAGGGATCATAACCCTGTCCCATCCCTGTATCCATACTGGTCCGTCCGCCTGTTGGGTTCGCCGGTTTGTACTCAAAAAATAACCGTAGACCTTCCGATAACGAATCACTTTGTCACTGAGGTCAGTCAAATGCTGGAGTTGCTGCATTTGTGGGATCCTTAGGTTAGGTTAGGTTAGGTTACTGGGCTGACGGGGCAAGAGAATCCTGCGCCCGTCACACTTAGGTCAATGTAGACCCTTTGTGATACCCTGGAGGTTACGCTTCCCTTATCTGGAATCAATGAAAAACCTATGAAAAACTTAGCGGGTTTACAAACCATCCCGATGCGTTGATGAACTTGCGCAAGTCATTCACAGACTTGCCGGAGAGTTCTTCTAAATCCTGGAAGAAATATCTGCCCAGGATATTGTTTCTGATATGACAGAGTGCAGGGCAGTGACAGAGGAAATGCGGGGTATCCTCATTCACCTCCTCGTCCCCACATCCTCTGCAGAGTTCATCTGTGCTGAGTTTTAATTTCTTTGCATGGTAGCCCAGCATGTTGTGTCCGGTGATAACACCTGTGAGAGAGGACAAAGAATTTTTGTTCATTTGAAGGATTCTCTTGGTCTTTTGTTTGTCATATAGTGGCCACATTTTCCTTGTAATAACACAGGAATCAAGGGCACTCCATCTTTCGTTTGCTGCCATCAGTGTTTTATTTCCAATCACCTGTTTAAGGTAACAGGGTGGGGTTTTTACTGTGGTGTCAGCATCCCTTGATTCAAGGGAAGATCCTTTTCTTGCCAGCTCATCGGCTCTTTCATTTCCTGGGACACCACTGTGTCCGGGGACCCAGCAGAGTCTTACAGTGTGCTGCACGCCAAGAGCCCGCAGCTCTTCGCGACAGCTTCTTACAAGCCTCGATTTTATTTCTGTGGCGGAAATCGATTTTATTGCCGCTTGGCTGTCAATGAAGAAGGTAATATCAGCATGTGGTATTGCCGTCATTGCAGCCTGCTTAGCGGCTGTTGTCACCGCCAGAACCTCAGCTTGGAAGACGCTGCTGTAGTCGGGGAGTCTGATCGAGCCAGATATTCCGAGCGTTTCTGAGTAGAAACCTGCACCAACGCCGGTATCCATCTTGGAGCCATCTGTATAGATGGGGATCGTTGTTGCATGGATTGGTACTTGATTATCCTGCCATTCTTCCCTACAGGGAAAAGAGACAGTAAATGGTCTTATAAAATCTAGTTTGGGAGTAATGTAGTCTGTGCATACATTTCTACCCGTAAATTTCTCTAGAATCTGTGCATGCCCTGTTGTACTGGGCTTCCAGTTTTTTGTTTGGCTTAGCCGCAAGGCACTGTTTGCTGCAGATTCTTGTACGAAAAGATCTAGGGGTTTAAGATTGAGAATTACCTCCAACCCCGCTGTAGGGGTGGTTCTCATAGCCCCAGTAGTGCCAATACAGGCAATTCTTTGGACTCTAGTCATAGTCTTAAGGTTGGTGGCCTTACACAACCCCTGCCACCAGACTAAATTACCGTATGTGAGTATCGGTCTAACTACCGCCGTATACAACCACATGATAATTTTGGGACTAGGTCCCCAGGTTTTGCCGAAGATTCTATTGCAGGCGTATAAGGCTACCGTTGCCTTCTTTGCTCGTTCTTTTATGTTGAGGCTCCAGTTTAATTTTCTATCCAGAATCACGCCAAGATACTTTGCGTATTCTGATGTTTGTAGTGGAGTACCCTCAATAGTTGGCGGATTAAATTGCGGTATAATCCTTTTATTGGTGAAGAGGACCAGTTCTGTCTTTTGTGGGTTAACCGCAAGTCCGCAGCTACTGGTCCAGTTACCAACCATAGATAAGGCGTTCTGTATTTGTTCACTTAGAGTGGATGGGAATTTTCCTGTCGCTAGCAGTGCTGTGTGGGATCCTTAAGGATTTAAACTTAAAATCGAACCAAGTTCTTATGGAAACTTGGCCTACTTTTAGGCTGTTTTGATTAAAGTCTTGAAAAATGGTAAACTGACACTTTCAAGCAGCCCTAAATTCAGGTTCTGCTTTTGATTCTGTGATGTTAGAAATGAGACTTTCAGCGTCTTTTAGCCAGATCCGAAATTAGGTTTGGAAAATGGGAATCTGAGTTGGATTCAAGAAAGTTTCACTTGCAGTTTAGCGAACTTTTAAGCAGTTCTGAATTTAGGTTAGAATTCTAGGAAGTTAGACCCGAGAAAAATCATACTACAACCATGTTTCCCAGTCGTAGATCCGGTAGAGTAAGCGCGAGTGGCGGGGTCCTGGAAATAGCAAAAGAGGAGAAAATTGACCCATAAATAGGGCCCCCATGAATTCCAACAGAAATGAAAGCACACGATGACGATGGAATCCAAAACCCAGATCACACAGACTCGGTATCGGTCCATTGTACTACCGGGCAGAAATGATCTTTTTTTTTTGCTGAAGTTGGAGAAAACAAGGTGACATTTTTCTCTCGATTAATAGGTGGCTTCTGTTATTGATCCCCATTGGGATTTGAACCTTCACCGCTCGGGTCACAAGCCAACACACTAACCTCTATATCGTCGCCACTTTTGAATATTGTATAAGTTTCTGCGGATTAAACTTGAATAAAAAACTTAAACATAATGCTCCCGAAGTTATTTAGACGCCACGCATGGAGAGAAAACCCTACCCAATGCACAAACCTAGCTTTCCTATCATTCTACTTCTTCCACTTCTTCCTAGTTCTACCACCTAATAGTAGGCAATGAAATACGTCTACAATGACATTGCATTTGTAGGTGTTGAATTGAAAAATGCCTGCGCAGTGGCACGCTAATTATATTAAAAAAAAACCCTCACACGATTTCAGTACCTTAAACTATTATTTGACAGTTTAATAATGGCTTGCTTCCGTCGTCGGTAAGGCGTGGCTAGGCTCCGACAATGGATTGCCCGGATCTAAGGCCTTTTCCATTTATATAGGGCAGGCCCCGCCAGAGAAGAATTATAGCTACTGCTGTGGTTCTATTTGTGGTTGTGTGGTATCCTCTGCTGTTGTTGTTGTCTCGGCCTTTGTGGTTGTTGTCCCTGCTGATGGTGTCGCTTTCTCTGCGGCTTGCGGCTGTTGTTCTTATTCTTATTGTTTTGGCCATTGACTGTGCTGCATCCTTATTGCTTCCTTCGCGGCGAGATCTGGGCCTTAACAAGCTGCCTAACCCGTGTCCCCACTGCCCATTCTTGCTACTATAGCCGGTGATTACCACCAGCTGAGCGCGTCAGTTGGCTCCAGGAGTCATGTGTCTCGTCCGGCGGCCACCACTCGGCAGAAACTCCCTTCTGCGGGTGAGTTTGAGTGTGGTGGATATGGTAGATGAAGAGATGCAAAATTAGATTCCCTGTGGTAAGTGTAGTGTGTGCGACACAACATGTGAATATGAACAAAGATCGCTTTGTTACAAGACTTTCCGGGCGTTCTGCATTCAAATTTGGAAAATGAGAATACCAGTTTGATTCAGGAAATTTTAATTCTTAAATTTATCACACTTCCAGGAGGTTCTAATTTTTCCTTGATGACCTCTCGGATATTTTAGGCAAATGATTCAAAGACGTCGTTTTTTACAAAACAGGCTGGTGTTGAGTTTTACTTCCACTTCATATTTTTGTCTGGACCTCATGACTAGTGGCCACGAAACTTACGTGTTCCTGCCAAAAAGGGAGAAATCAGCTAATTCATTAACGGGCTCCCGACCCGTGCAGGTCTCTGTCTGAGACACTACAGTCTTCCATTTTCTGTGATCCCTGCTGTTTTCAGTTGTCCCGACCAAGCACTCTGCCATCCGCGATGGCTTGCTCCTTAAAACGGAGGTTCGGTCTTTCTTGTCTTCTCGAACCTGGGGGCTGGGAGTCGAAAGGCCTCTTGACTGGGAGTCGAAAGTCTTCTTGACTGGGGGTCGAAGATCCTCTTGGCTGGGAGTCGAAGATCCTCTTGACTGGAGGTCGAAGATCCTCTTGACTGCGAGTCGAAGATCCTCTTGACTGCGAGTCGAAGATTCTCTTGACTGGGAGTCGAAGATCCTCTTGGCTGGAACATTATTGTCCATTCAGTCAATGTGGCCGAGCCAAGTCGACGTGATTTAGCTTTTTGGGCTACATCGACATCTTGGTACAACTCATAGAGCTCGCGGTTGTATCTTCTCCTCCATTCGCAACCAAATATCCAGCGGAATATTTTTCATTCAAACGAACCGAATATTAGCTCCCGTTTCCTACTTATCGTCCAGCACTCGGCAGCATAAAGCAGGCCTGAAGGAGCTTTAAATCCATTTGATCTTCCAAACCGAGGCAGCGCGGTTTTTCATTCGGATCTCAACTAAGGTGTCATTCGTGGAGTTGAGGTTTACTCCAAGGTGGGTCAACTACTTAACTACCGCGAAGTTATTGCTATCAACAGTGACGTTATGTCACACGCGGTGGATAGATGTTTGGGTGGAGTGAAATTAGGCCAAATTTGGGCATTTGGCCTTATTTCGTTTTGAGAAATTTAAGTAAGGCCAAATTTTGACTTTATTTCTCTCTCTGTTTGTTTTTTGTTTGTTTGTTTGTTTGTTTGTTTGTTGATAGCATGTATTTCGTCTGTTTTTAATCTTGTTCTGGTTAACTTCAAGACCAACTGGTTTGCGTGTTCTTCAATCGACCTAAAAGCCTCTAACACGGTACGCCAGGAACGGCTGATGATGTCGATTTCGTCCGCATGCCCCAGTATTGAAACCCGTACCTTTACCTAACTACAACCCGAACAAAAGTCCTCAATATCCCATATACATCAAAATATCGTTCCTATCAATCTTCTATATGAAGCGCTTCCACCTAAAAGAACAATAAAAACTACAAAACCAACAAAAGACCATTGCATCTTTGCCAGCAACAATCGTATACCAAATTGAAAATACACACCGCCAACAACAACGTCCTTAATATGTTCTCCACCTATCGTCGGGTCATATACGAACCAAATCCTCTGATTATGAACTTGCGTTTCATTCGCATACGCATCCCATTCAAAATTTGAATAGTCTAAAGATTCATAATGTCCAAGAAGCCTTCTTTACATGTAGCCAACATTAAAGCTCCCCCACGTACGTCATCCGTATTATCCTTAATGGTATGAGCAATACATATCACATAAACTCATGTTGAAGGAACGTCATAAATCAATTTACTCACTGACCTACTTAGTATGGATTGCATCAGGATGGCTTATGAAAATTTTATATAAATAGAAGCACTCCTTATGTATATTGAAATTGAATTTACGAGTTCATTAGAGTTAAACTAAAATTTCACTTACTGGATGTTATTAGGTAGGCAATTTTAGTTTTAAAATCATCATTATTTCCATCCCGTTGATGGGATGGCGGAAAGCTTCAGAGAGATATATCTACTCACAGTCGTCGGAGAGAATCGCTCTCTCAACCACGTCGCCGAGTTTCGTTAAGTTTTCAAATGAGCAAATATGCTGAGGGGTAATAAATACCTTTTGCACACTTAGTCAATATCTCTGGGGGAGAAACTGAACGTAGAAAATCCCCCGACCCCTACACCAAGCACAGGAGTATCTATGATTAGTGGAAAATGAAATGGGTGCATATTTCTGAGAGAAAAATATCTCTGGCGGAGAAACTGAGTGTAGAAAATCCCCCGGCCCCTACACCAAAGCACAGGAGTATCTATGATTAGTGGACAATCAGTTGAGTGCATATTTCTGAGTGGGAACAATACCTCGCGCATACTTACTCAATATCTCTGGCGGGGAAACTGATTGTAGGAAATCCCCACCAATGCAAATGAGTATTTTTGATTAGTGGACAATGAGTTGAGTGCTCATTTCTGAGAGGGAACAATACCTCTCGCACACTCACTCAATATCTCTGGCGGGGAAACTGAGTGTAAAAAATCCCCACGCTCCCTACACCAAAGTACAGGAGTATCTTTGATTAGTGGACAATGAGTTGAGTGCATATTTCTGAGAGGGAACAATACCTCTCGCACACTCACTCAATATCTCTGGCGGGGAAACTGAGTGTAAAAAATCCCCACGCTCCCTACACCAAAGCACAGGAGTATCTTTGATTAGTGGACAATGAGTTGAGTGCATATTTCTGAGAGGGAACAATACCTCTCGCACGCTCACTCAATATCTCTGGCGGGGAAACTGAGTGTAAAAAATCCCCACGCTCCCTACACCAAAGCACAGGAGTATCTATGATTAATGGAAAATAAAATGCGTGCATATTTCTGAGAAACGTACTCAAGAACTCAAGAGTCACCCTCCACCGATGCAAACGAGTATCTATGATTAGTGGAAAGGAGTTGAGTGCATATTTTTGGGTGGTTTTATCCGCCTAACTTGTGATGTAGATAGTACTTCATTATTGTTTCATTATGGCAAAGATATTTTAAGGCTAATTAGGTTTGCCTGTGAATACGATGCATCGAGCTAATAATGAAATTTTGCTTTTGCCAAAACACTGTACACTTTAATTAAATCATGTAGCAAATAATAATTAAGTGGCGACCGGATAAAGTTTTACGCATCAACATTCATGTTTTGCAGTCGCCTCCTTCACTCATAGGAAATTTCATTAAACCGCAAGTGCTGGCTTTGAACTATAACACGAGGATAGGTTGTTTAAAAGTGTTTGGGTGAAATGCCTCCTAATTAACTGCGTTCAATACCCAGACTCGGACTGGGTAGCAAACTCGGCAAACTTTTTGTTGAGTGCTTAAATTCAATCAGATCGACACGGCCGACATATTGCTTTCAAAATGTTGCAATGGCAAATCATTGGAAACATTGGACGTTCAATCGAATATTCCCTATCCCATAAGAAATGCACTGGACATTGAAGGCGCTTTTAAAAAAGTTACCACAACTGTCAACTCTGAAAGTGGATTACTCAGTTGGTGAGCTAATTAATCTAAAGCTCTCAAGCCGGATTTGTTGTTAACTCAAAACTGGATGTGACATCTGCCAGAAGATGTAACAGCAGAGGAATGGTGAACGAGTTGTTAATGTGCATAGAAAGGGTAGGCTGGTGAGTGATTGCATATGCAGATGACGTTGCGGGAAAGTACCCAAACCTCCAAACAAGCAAACGATATGGGCCGATTTTTGTGGGTACAAAAAACTGAACTTTTTTCTCATACAAAATTCCACACATTGTCCTCCCTCAATCAAGGCGCAAGCTTAGTCTTTTTCTGATGAAGCTAATTACTTGGGTCTCATTTTAAAAGCTGTCATTAAGGAAGTCCTATCGTGGCTGAAGAGGAACGTATCCGCTAAGAACATCCAAATCTTCTCAGTCGAGCTCCGATAAAGTACTTGGATTCTGTCTCTACAAACTCAGTGGTTGGTGTGTTGACTCGATAGGTCCCCGGTTCAAATCCCGCCAGGGGCAAGTAACATCTAGAATTTTGTTTTCCACTGCCCCACCTCTTGCGAACGTCTGACAAACATCCAAGAGTGTCGATTGTCTTGAGAAGCTTCTCAAATTTGCCGTTTGGATTTGTCTTAAAAATTTTAGGTCCCTTCCACTTCGCAATTGGTTGGAGAAGCAAGGTTCAAAGCCTTGTATGGGACCGTAAATGCCGAATATTTGTTTTATTTTAAACTCCATCGTAGTCCTAGACCGCCCGCTGATCATCGCTCACGGAGATGGCGGAGCAGTTCAATACTCATCTGGGTTGGGTGCCGGGGCAGAGATACATTCCGGGCCAAGCAAGGAGCAAAAGTTATAATAATAATAATACTCGTAATATTTAGTTAGGGTGCGACCTATTGGTCTATTGTGTCCCCTGCTTGTACCTCGGAGAGGTTCATGCCGTCTTTCAGAGCCCCCTCTAGTTACACTTCCTTTATGAAGCGTATCGAAGTGTTGCTGTGATTTATCCTTGGCAGCTCACACTCCTTAGAGCACAGCGTCCAGTCAAGTTTCCTTGATGAGTCTGAGAATGAGCAGTGGGTCCATGATTTGTATGTCCTTGTCTGTTATTTGGTGACTGACCGATATTTTTTGAAGTCTAGCAAGCTATATAAGTCCCATACAGGGATATACTAACTGGGAGGGCCATTTGATGCATTTGTTCCTAATCATAGTTTCGCCTCAAATGTGTAAACCAAATTATACTGATCAATCCCTATTTGTTTGCCTTCCCCAACAGGAGCAGCCGAAAAGAGCTCAAAACACGGTGCCGAGGACAAGGCCAACTCCATTATTACCGCAATGAAAGATCGAATGAAACAGCGCGAACGTGAAAAGCCCGAAATATTCGAACTTATCCGGTGAGTAATGTGTTAAAATATTTCTACCCAATTACCCCAGCTTTTCTTGCAATCTTTGAAAATATTTCCATTTTTATTTTTAAATTTAATAACTAACCAATATTATAGCAACTAAAAAAAATATTTTAAATATTAAAAAAAACAAAAAATATCTATATATTCATATTCTACATAAAAAAAAAATCTCTATAAGTGAAAATAATTAAATTAAATAAATAAATAATTAATAATATGCAACATACAATATATATATATGTAATATAGAGCGGTATTCAGCGTTGAGGAAAAATCTCATACAGGTCATATGAAAGCAGTGAAACAAAGCGTTTTGGACGGAACCAGCAAGTGGTCAGCTAAAATAGCAATAACAGGTTTGAATGAATGTTCATTGAAATAAAAAAAAAAAAGAAACCGACATAAAAAGCTCCAATTGTTAGAAAAAAAAATGAAACAAAATACAACAGAAACTACTAGAAAAATATATATATATATATATATAAGTGATCTTTAAACTACCCGAAAACAAGTATATTTTACTTTTCCATTACAAATTAAAACAGCTTTAAACCGCAGTGTCTGCCTTGATTGTTTTTTTTTTTGTTTTTTGTTTATTTATTTTTTTTAAATCAAGATATTGCAAAGTGAATTTAAATATATTATTATGATTATTGTTACCTTTGCCTGGTGTTCACTCTTAGTCCAACTATTTGGCGTCAGTTAATTTATTATTAAATATTAAATATTATTATACAGCTCATTGCGCCGAGCTGTGTCATAAATATTTTAGGTGTTTTCATATTTTTAAATAGTTTTTGTAAATAGCTTTGATATAAATTAGTTTATTTAAAAAAAAAACAAAAATAAATGTTTGTGTAGTGTTTTTTTTTTAATATAATTTTCTTGGTAAATAATATGGACTAGGAAATTAGGGTGATGCAGCTCTGTTTGGCTTAATATTGTTCCTTATTTGTGTGGTGCTAATGAATGTCGGAAGTATTTACCTCAATTCAGTTGACTCTTATATAATTCCATAGTGTTAAAGTGCTTTGAAATATTTTTAATTCCAATCTTATTTGTGCAACTGGATTGTGTTAGGTGTAGTTGACACAAAAGGTCTTTTAGGTCGCAGTGTCAGCCATTGGGCAAGTGTGTTTTATTTAGAAAAAAAAAAGTTAGGTGTGCTGCCTTTCCACGAAAACCAGGCCCACTTAGACTGCATATGGATTCATTGTGAAATCATGGAGAGGGAGGGGTGACCGGCAGTCACGCTCGTCCTGGTGGGAATCCTCAGTTACCTTTTCTATACAGTCGGTGTCATCTCCCGAAAGGGTGACTGAACCCAAACCCACTGCTTCAATCCCTGGATGGAAAACAACGTGAGGCGACCACGGCGTCGAACATCGAACTATTACCCGTCCAAGAAAAAAGATCTGATACTCGGTGACTGAGACAAAACAACCCCACTCGACAAGTCACGGTTTTGGAGGCTGAGAGTTTCGTAACAATCGAAGATCAACCTCGACTTGATTGGTGGTGACTGAGGCTCAACCCGACCTCGAAACCATACGGGTTTGAGCAGAATGATGTGACTGATTGAAACGGAGCCTCACACTACTCCTTCTTGGCTGGATGGAGCAGGGATAACCTCATTCGGTGACTGAACTCCACTCGATTTCATGGAAGCAGATCACATTTGTTTCGCACTTTGAACTATTATCGGTTCTTGGGGAAGGGGCCAAGATATTGACAGTCAAGGAAGTGGAGTAGCTTCCTGTGTGACTGATACAACCGAACCTCAGCATTAGGCGCCACCTGTGGAGAAAAAAATCCCATCGCACCAAACTTCTTTCCTATCCTTCTATTCGTTCATACAGTAAGAAGCACCCAAAAATAGGCAATGAATCGTTTGCTAGGAGCTACTTACAGCAACAAACAAACTGGTAGGTTAGGTTAGGTTTAGGTGGCTGTCGGCAAAAGCCGACACACTTAGACCAATTTAGGTCCATTGTGATACCACGTATAATTATCTACCTCAACTCTGTAGATGGGACTAGCCAACGGCACGCGGTTGTTCTCAAACGGTCCCCCAACTACGTACTAACCGCGCCCAACGTCACAGAAAAAAGAAATCCCTTTAGCGCACGCAAAGTATAAAAAAATAAATAAAAATAAATAGGGGTGACTGCTTCAGTCCACCCTCAAGTTCTTTGAACCATTTACACTTTGTGGCGAATTTGCTGATGATTTGCGAATATAAGTTTCTTTAAGTTCACTCAGATCTTCTTAGGTTACTGGGTTAACGGGGCAAGACAATCCTGCGCCCGTCACACTTAGGTCAACGTAGACCCTTTGTGATAGATCTTCTTAGAAGTTCAGGATTTGTTTCTCTGCATTGGCAAATGATGTGGGACAGTTGAACAGTGTTGGTTTTCTCTTGCTCGACTTTTGTTAGAGAGTGTCCCGATTCTGGTGGCGTTGACCCGGGATTATTCCCGCCACCGTTCCTTTTTACCATTTTTTTTTATTGTGCTCCTGTCTTTCCACCTTCCAATTGTCTTTCCACCTTCAAATTGTCGTTCCACCTTCCAAAAAATTGTATCGCTGCCTGGCTATGACGATCACGATAGTTCTGCGTCTACCTGACTCGTAGAGCGTCGGTAAGACTTGTCTTCTGCTTGAAAGAAGCTGCGGTGATCTGGAAATCGCAGGGAGACATTGAGCACAGGCCTCAAATGCCCTCCGCAGTCTTTGATCCGGCTGTGTATATTTCAAGAGCGGACTTGTTTAGAATTTGACCTTCCCCCAATTTTTTTTTCTCCGAGGGTAGGTGGAAATCTTAAAAGACACTAGTGAAGATAGTAGTGTGGGACCCGCCTGGGATGAAAGTCTTATATTTGCTCCTGAAGTCGGTTGATGGGACTGATAGTGTTGGGCATATTGTGCGCTTATCCAACATATCCACATTATCCTCTCAGTCTGAGGGCTGCCTAGGAGGCCACTAGTTTCCCACAGATGTCAATAGAAAAAAGGTAAAGCATTGTCTGCCAGGCATCCGTTGGTGTGGCGCCCTTGAACACGTTTCATGGCTCTTGGAAACCCCGGCCTTTGGTGCAGCCAATTGGCTACGTTAATTTTTGTAGTGAATAAAATCAGCAGGATTTTCGCTGGATTAATTAGCAGCTTTGGACCAAGTGGGTAGCTGATTGCATAAGGTATCTCTTTATGTGGGGGAATCTCTGAAAAACAGCTATGCATGCATTTGTGTCACTATAGATTTGTCTGCTCCTATAGAACACATTGCCCGCTACCAATTATAATGAGAAGCTCAAATCATCACTCCAATGCAAATGGAAATTTAAACGAAGGACCACTAATCCAAACTCCACATTCAATTCGGTATTGGTAAGGCACCATTGTATCTGCAGCATTATTTTGTTCGGCAGCAAATTTTACTCCAATATTGGCGATTGACTGCGTCCATGTGTTGATGAATTCTTTTCAAAAATAACGCGCCTTACAAAGACTACATCTGTCAATGGGATGCGATTCAGATGAAGCCCAATGCTACGGGTGAATTGGGAATTTTGTACAATAAGGGCATCGGTGCGAATTAACAGGCACTGCACAAATTACGATGCCGATGCACAACACAGATGCCATCGCATCAATTTTAATAATAATTTTTGCAGTTACATCATTTCTGAAGGAAAAATGGGCGCAATGCCTTTCCAGTGATGTAAAATGTTTGCCCGAGGCCCACACAACTGGCCAGTGATGCGTTTCCCAAATTACCATTGTTAGTGTCCAACCTGCGATTGTCTGATCTGAGATTTTAAAAGTACAAGTTGCACACATCCATATCCAGATGAAGCACACCACCTGGTACCTATACAAGCTATCCATCCCTTCAAAAAGGTCAGTGTCAGACTGAGTGAAATTAAAAATGATTCTTTATCAAGGCTCCAGCTGAGATACCAGCCATCCAGCTTTGGAATACTTCTTTCGCGATTTGTTTCGAAGTCTCCAGCTGGGATTACTGGCGACCCTTTATGGACAAGGTCAGTGTCAAACAAACTTTGATGATAAAAAAAACAGCAGGGATATTTTTGTTTTAAAGATTATCAAAGTGAAAAGAAAAGCAGCTATGAGAACAATTCTTGGAAAGTGAGTGAAGCCAATGAAAATTAATTACGAGCACTCTCCATTTGTTTTGGTGGAGTATTTTTAATAAAAAGAGCCCCCCCCCCCCTCCGCGTCACATTTGTATTTTATTAATTAAAATATGGTGATTTCTTTAATGTCAAAAAAGGTATCAAAGAGACCTTTTCCCTGCAATACAAAAAAGGCATTGCATTCAATCTATCTGTAATGCAAAAGTATCTGAGTAAATGAGCTTTGTGACGTTGTCATTGATAAGGTGGCAAGGGAGGGAGAACTGGGAATGGTGGTGACAGGGGAAAAAAGGGGAAGGAAACCGATTCAAATAGAAAGATAGTGATACCGGGAGAGAAGGAGAGAGGCACAAGTAAAACAGAAAACAATTTGCTCCTCATCCTGTCACCACATAATTTACTCCACATTTTATTCGGGCACCGGCATCAGTCATCGACAGCATGACATCACGTCTTCATCAGGGATAGAGTCCCCGTACGTTCCAATTGAACTCCTTGTTATGCCGATCTTATGCAGGAAGGCGTTGAAGTGTCCGCTGAGAAATTTGCGAGAGTGAGACTTTGCGACTTGACATCGCATACCAGGCAAATCATTCTCTGATGATAGGAATCATCAATGACTGCCTCAACATCACAGGATGGTTTTGAGTTACACCCCTACTTCCTCCTCTCTGCACTGTGCCATTTGCTTCCTGTACTTCTCTTGCCGAAGGGCATTTGCGGAGATCTCGCATCAATAGAGGAGAATGAAATGTGTAATCGGTATCAGTAGTTTGGGTTTGCTGAACGGCATGCCACCTACGTTTGCCGTCAGTCGGCTCAACAAAATTTGATCTTCGAGGGTCGTGTAGATGCGGACTTGATCTGTAGCCGGAACGTAAGCTTCGTTTTAAGCTTTTAAGTTTTAAGTTTAAGTCCTAAGCACTTTAATGCATCCTTGCTCTGGATGACTTCTGGGCCGGTTAGAAAAACGACGAGGGTCGGAATGCTCTTCCTAGTTAACTCTTGTTTGTCCATGGCCACGCTGAGACCAGGCCATCCGTCAAATAGTTCACATGTCTCATTGCCTGGTTCAGCTTTTTTTGCGCGCTATGGGCGTCCTTAGACGTCATTACCACCATCCCGGAAATTATCCTCTGGCATCTCCATGCGAAGTATTCCATCGTAGGAGATGTTTCAGAGGTCAGGCACCAAGATCGATTCTTGAGCTTCTCCGGCAGTGATGTCCTTTTTTCGAGCGGCCTTCTTACAGGTCATTCATAGCTTGAGGTTAATTTTGTGATGTTCCTGATCGTCCTCTTCTTCTTCTTCTCACCATCTGCCTCCACTCAGTCTGCCAGTTAGTTTTCTCCAAAATGCATGCCTTTCGATAGAACCATAATCGTCGTCAGATTCTAGCACCTCCATATTTACCTAATCTAATTGTTACAAACAAAATCTAAATGTTCAAAAGTATCTATTATCGTATATTATAATAGCCGTTGATTGGTGTCTTTGAAATTTCCGTTTTTTTCTTGTACTCAAAACTATTTAATGTATACAAAATATTTCCACACTTGTATAGGTTATGTTTGCGGTGTAAATTTGTCGTTTTCCATGTACATTCATTGGAAACATGTTTTTATATTATCTATGTATTCCTTGCATATATGTAAAAGATTCTGTGTGATTTTATTAACTTATTTCGTATATGTTTATTTTTTAACCTCAACTTAAGTGATATTTTACTTCAAACATAATTTAACAGCATAAAAAAATGATATTAGGTTATATATATATATAGAGAGAGAATATGAATATCTACATTAAGTTATATGTAGAAGGGTTTATTTTTAATTTTCGCCGGAATGTTTATGTTTTTTTTATTTTTTTGTTTTTTTTTTTTGTAAATGATAAAAAAGAAAATTAAAAAAAAAGAAAATTGGGGAACCTTCTAGGCTCTTCACTGAGGACGCAAAAGGACGCTCTTTTTAAAATGCATCGTCAAGACTGAGAAATTTGTTTTTTTTATTTTTTTTTGTTTTAATTTTTTATTTTTTTTTGTATAAAGAGGTAAACAAAAAAATCCCATTAAAAAAATAGATACAATTGTTATATTTTTAATAATTAAAACAACTTAATATAAATAATAAAAAAACAGAAAGTATTCAATAGAAATTAAAAAATAAAAAAAAAAAAAAATCACATAAACCCAACATAATCAAAATTCTGTCTAACGCGAATTTATGTATGTGTTTGATATAAAACCAAAAAAAAAAATCAGCACCTACTTCCCACAAGGATCGAGAGTTTTTCCATAGCATGGTTTATTTGCAAACAAATAATATGCATGAAGAACACTTCCGATTCGTTTTGATTGTCTGTCAGGGATATCCACCTGTTTGCCGTCGTATCAATGAGAAGGAAATGGGGACCCAGAAAATTTATAAAGATGCACAACTTCCTTTTTCCTTTACTTTAGTCAATTTTTCAAGTTTCGTAATCACTTTTCCAAAAAAAAAATTGTTTGACGTCTGGTGTTCGTCAAGGAAGCCACATAGGTCCTCTCTTATTTGTCTTGTTTGTAAATGAAAAATGTCGTTTGCTATTGAATGAGGGCGACTTTAACGTGTATCTGTCAGGTCATTGTTTCCAATGTTTGAATAATTGTCTTCAACGATTCTATCTGTGGTGCTCAAAAAAATAACTTTCCTTGAGTGGGTCTAAATGCTCAATTATTACATATCGCCTATCACGTATACCTATTCTTTCTTTGGCATTGCTATTCCGCGTGTCCATTCCGTAAAAGATTTGGGTGTGCCTTTGGACACTAAACTATCACAAATTAGTATTATTGAAGGCGCCTTCTATATATATGAATGCAACCATAGTGTACTCATTGTGACGATGGGAGTATTCGATGGTGCGTACCAAAGAGTGAAGGGCGGTTTCAACCCTCACATGTTGGGCCGCATGCAGAAGTTACGAGTTTATATTCGTACGTAGTCGCTCCAGCGTTTTAAAGAGGAATGATGATAGACAAATAGGTCTGAAGTCTTTTGGACTTTCATTATAGTAATTGCCAGCTTTGAGAATGCAAACCACTCTCACTTCTCTCCAAGCCTGAGGGATATATGCCAGGTTTAAGTAGTTCTTCGGAATCATCTCAAGTGCTGGTAGGATAAGCCTATGTGTGTAAAAAAAAAAAAAAAAAAAAACAATGGTTAGTGTGTCGGACTACTAATCGAAAGGTCCCCTATTGCACCAAACTTCTTTCCTATTCTTCTATTCGTTCATACAGTAAGTAGCACCCAAAAATAGGCAATGAATCATTTGCTGGGAGCTACTTACAGCAACAAACAAAATGCCTGCGCTGTGGTTTCCACTATAAGGGTACTGTGTACTACGAAATCCCTTTAGCGCACTTAAATTATAAAAAAAAATAATATAGTTAACTGTGTATGTGACCCGTTTAAGTTTTTTTTTTTTTTTGTAAAAAAAAGTGGCGGCCAATTTAAAGTAATACGTCAAATTTGAACACACTTTATATAAGCCACTAGGGTGGTTGAAAAAACTTTCCCCATCTCGCCCAATGGTAGGGTAGTTGACGCTACTTTTTTTTATTTTTTTTGAGCAAAAGGAAATCCAACTTCCAGAGCACGCAGTCTCGGTATCGGTCATTGTACTACCAGGCAGAAATCCTCTTCTTGGTGTGGAGCTTGGAGAAAACAAGGTGTCATTCGTTTCTCTCCAATAATGGGTGGGGTATGTTGTTGTTCCCCATGGGGATTCAACCTGCACCGCGCAGGTCAGCACACTAACCCCAACCCCCAACCCGACAATCAGTCGAAGAATTTTGCGATGGAAATGACCAAGAAGATCTTCATCCGCTTTTGCTAATATTCACACTTCTGCGCCGTAGAGCAGGACTGGCATGATGAGGGTCTTATATAGAGTCTCCTTAGTTTTTCTTGACAAGGCCTTTTTTTATACTCTGTACGCACTAAAGGGATTTTTTGGGACCCTTATAATACTTGGTCGTTAAGGAAATTAGGAGTGAGAGGAAAAGGAGAGATACCGATGCACGCTGGTTTTGAATGTTTGTAGGTTATAATGTAAAGGAGAAACAATGCGTGGAAGAGTATTCCACATTCGTGTTGTACGGCTGACGAAAGATCTGAACTTCACTGTACGTCCGAACACAGGCCTTAGGGTGAACGAATGAGCATTCCCTGCATGGCGGGTATTGCGGTTGAAGTGTTCAAAGTGAGGAATGCAACTGGCTACTTCGTTTAGGCACTTATGGTGGAAATAATGATAAAATAACGAAAGACAGGAGGCAGGACGACGATGACTAAGAGAGTCAATCGATCTCGCGTTCGCCCACGAGTTTTATCGCGCGTTTTTGGATCCTGTCTAGTGGCTCCAAATACGTTATTGGTGCACCGGACCAGATATGATTGTTGTTTTCGACTTTCGGACGAATAAGCGCCTTATAAATTGTAGCCAGGTCAGAAGAGGTGAAATGTTTCTTGCATCGCTTAAGGAAGCCTAGACATTTCGCTGCGTTTTTGGCGACATCGAATATGTGGTCATTCCAACGAAGGTTTTCATTAACACACTTACTAATCAATTGCCGTCTTGGGCCAAAGGAACAGCGGTTGGCAAGTCTAATTCATCGTTTGATTTCAGCTGTGGTGTCATTATCCGAATTAATAGTGGTGCCGAGGTAAACAAAGTCCCTAACTACCCCAAATTATCGCTGTCTATCGTGACGTTCTGTCCGATTCGTCGATGTTGTGTGCCCCCTCTTGTTGACGGCATGTATATTGTTTTGCCCTCATTCACCACTTGCCCCTTCTGTGCTACTACTTGCAAGTACCAGTGACAGCTCGCTGTGTCCTGAAGCGTGAATATCACAACCGTAAAATTGCAAGGACTACTAAATAAAATTGATACACACACTTTGCAATATGGCAATGGGTTGTTACTCTCTGAAGTTAGTACTGGATTAAAAATATAAAACACCCTAAAAGAATAAACAGACGGAGTCAAATATTTATAACAATTTCACCTGTTTTTAAAAAATCTAGCTTCCGGCTTTAATGGATCATCCTTTTGGTTAGAACTCCTTCCTTTCATGGCAGTTCTTTTTTGTGTATCCCCCCATCTCTTGAGGTTCGCGGAAATTTCTGTTTGGTGCTTTCAATTTAAATTGCCCCGGAATAATGCCAATCGGATGCTCCTTTGAATTGTTGCAGGATTCTCGCATTTTGTAGATTTTCTGCCTCCCCACATTCCTTCTCACCCTACTGCTCTCATTTGAATTTTATTTTTTTCATTTTACTTTCCCCTTTGAAAAACTAACAAAAGAATTAAAAAATCTCTTAAATTCAGATTAAATTAATTTTAATTAAATTTATCTAATATTTAATAAGTCAAAATAAAATCATTAAATTAACAAAATGTAAAGAAATGAAAAAACAAAAAAAAAACAAATATTATTTTGTATTCTTCCAAAATGTGAAATTCTGAAATTAAAATCAAAAAAAAAAAAAAAACACAAAAAAATATAAAAAAATCAAAAATATTATTTAAAGGATGACATTCGGTGTGGACCCAGATACACACATAGATTCATTAGAACAGGCTGAGCAAGCAACCGTTGAGGGAACATCTAAATGGTCATGCAAATTAACAATTACAGGTACACAATTTCTATTTTAATTTTAATGATTTAGTTTATGTTTTTTTATGATTTTTTTCTCATGATTTTTGTATAAAGACTTTTTCTAGTTTTTCTTAAAAAAAAAAAAATTAGAATAACATTAAGTTTAGTATTAAGTGATTGAAGATCATATATACTTTCATATAGATATTTAACGGTGTAGTGTTTTGTTGGAGTACACCTAATGCCTTGACGGGAGCAATGCACTTTAGGTTTGACCCTTTTAACCCGTGATTGCTGCAAGCGTTTACACTTTTACTTTTAAAGGGCTCCCTCTACATCTGATTTTCTGAAAGAGACATTGTTAATACATACCCAAATAATAAACACAAACAAGTGTTTGTGTAACGTGACGTTGTGATTGTGGTTAAAGGGGGGGCGGGATGGGGGGGGGGGGGGGGGCAACTTTTGCGTTGTAGTCTGCTTTGTTACATGGAATTTTTCATATATCGGGTTTTTAAGTAGGGACATAACAATTTTGTATTTAAATACAAGCGCACCCTTAAAATATTTTTTTCATCTGTCAATGTCAAATTGCCAGCCAAGGTTGACATTTTTCTCACCATGAACTTCACCAATGAGGAACGTTGGGAAATTTTAAAAGATGTCTCCTGAAGTTCTGAGTCGGTGGTCGCAACTTAAAGAGCGCTTACTCCAATTTTCTGTCCTTATAATCGTTGTACCAGACAAGTGTGTGATAAAGTGGACACACGAGTCAACTTATTCACAATTGAATGTTTCTGTGCCAGTGAGACAACGAAGCCCCGGTCAAAGTATCGAAAATATCGCAGCCGTTGTAGGTTGTATTTTGAACTGAAGCCAAATCAGACGATTCCGCGCCGTTCACAGGCAATTGGGAATCGCTCATTCCACATTGTGGCGAATTTCGCATAAATATCTTGGCCTAAACCCTTACAATATCGAATTAACTCAAGAACTGAGGTCTCTTGATCATTTTAAGAGCCGAAACATCTCCCTTTGGATTCTGCAAAAGTTTGAAGAAAATCAGAAATTTTGTCGAATGAAATCGACTTGACACCAGTGGTATGTGTTTTCCAAGATGCCACACAGATGGCCCAACAAACTGAAGTGGAATTTCGGAAGAGGAATTTCGGTAGACCCGTGCAGGGACGGGATAAGAATATCCCTGCACATGCCCCCTGAAAACAAGCGCTTGTCGCAAAAGGCGACTAAGGGGAAAAATCACATCACAAATTGTAACATCCAGGTGAGCCTGGCGACGTAGTTTACTTCTTAAACATGTTCCGCAAGTGTGCATGCAAATACGTGGGTCGACACGACTGGAGATCACCGGTGTCGAAAAAGCTCGATCAAACAATAATCAATCAAGGGTCCTTGCACGTGTCGAAATTTTTAAAAAAGAGGCAGGTCACTCCTGGATCATACCAGCATTTGAATGGCCCCAGTGATGAAATGATAAGAAACCAAGCGGCCTACCGATTTTAATTGAGTTACGTGAACCAAACAGTCGGATCAGAAGAGATGCAGTAAAGTGGGAAGGTTACGATCCTTGTAGTCCTGGTCATAACCTCGTCATAACGGACGAAGACGAGTTCGGTAATCGTGTAGTCTCGAGAAGTGTTAACAGCGTTCCCTGATAGAATCTCAACCAATGTTCTTAGTTACTCCCTGCTCAGATAGAGAATTGCCATAGATCTTTTCTAATGAAAATGCGGCCAAAGCCCCTAAGTCAGCCTATGCAGGATTGCCCATCTTACTTCAGCCACCTTAAAAGTTTTGTTTTTAATTGTTCCCTTGCCAACGCAGAGGCGTGTTGTGATATCCATGACCTCACCGCTCTCCAGTTACCTTCCATTTCTAGCAAGCTGATCGGCCGGCTGATTTCCTTCTATGTAGCAGTGTCCTTGTACCCAGCACAGTCTTATTCAGTTCTGACTGAATAATGCCTTGAGCACTGTATGGGCTTCTGACTATCTCAGATTTAATCCAACATATTCCAGTGCCTTGGACTATTTATGTAGAAGGCTATATCCAGATATTGATAACATCCGTATTAGTTCTGCCACCCTACGAATAGCCAGAAATACTGATTGGAAGCTGTAGGCACTCTGTTAAGTCTGCATCTACAGAGAAGATGGCAGAATCAGTTCCCTAACTTGTCTTAGAGCCATCACTGTAGACCGCAATCTCGCTAGGCCCTGTGATTTCATCTCTCTGCCTTTCTTCCCTTCCTGGTTATGGCTGATCAAGCGGAATGTCAAAGTCGCCAAAGGCTTAAAATTCATCCGTCAGTAAATAACGCCAAACGAAATAAGGCCAAATGTGTGTATTTGAGAAAGTGAAATAAGGCCAAATTTTAACGTTTGCATTTGTTTGACTTTGCGAAACAACAATTTGCTTACCACACGTAGCACCTACCTCAACCTTGAACGTACTCCACATCTAAAAGCAGGGACTTCTTCCTTTCCTTCTACTTCTTCTTTTTCTTCTTCTTCTTCTTCTTCTTCCTCTTCTTCTTCTTGTTTCACTTCTTTCTTTCCTTCTACTTCTTCTTCTTTTTTTTCTTCTTCTTCTTCTTCTTCTTCTTTTTCATCTTCTTCTTCTTCTTCTTCTTCTTCTTCTTTTACTTCTTCTTGTTCTTGTTCTTCTTCTTGTTCCACTTCTTTCTTTTCTTCTTCTTTTCTTTTTCTTCTTCTTCTTCTTCGTTTTATTCTTCTTCTTCTTCTTCTTCTTCGTCTTCTTCGTTTTCTTCGTCTTCTTCCTCTTCTTCTTCTTCTTTTCTTTTTTTTCTTCATCTTCTTCGTTGTCTTCTTCTTCTTCTTCTTCTTCTTCTTCTTCTTCTTCTTCTTTTTCTTTTTCTTCTCGGCGAGGCGAGTTCAGGACAGGATAAGGGGATCATAACTCACCCACTTTGCTGCGTCCCTACTGATCCGCTTGTAGGCTTCGCCAGCTCGAGCTCAATCGACGTGGCAGGTCTCCTGGTTTCAGATCAGTTTATCACTGATGCCGGTCAAATGTTGCCTGCCTCTTTTCTACAACCGTGCATGCTCCCTTGTTTGATTATTGTTTGTCGACGGTCCTCTTCGAGTATGCATTATTGTCCATTTGCTTGATGTGGTCGATGTGGTACTCGTACATTCCCAGAAGAAGAATCTACTTCGTTGAAGTGGCTAGTTCAAGACTTTATTCATATTTGTATGTAGGCATTTCGTCCCTACTTCTATATAGTTTTATAGTCATAAGTCCCATCAAACCTTCCATTGCTGCTTTTCTCTTGAAGGCACAAGGTGTACAGCAGCATCTTACAAAGCCCAAGCACAACCTGTTGACTCACAGGAAAGAAATTTATCCAGAACCATGTTTTGTACATAACTGTTCCTCATCGCAAACACATAACGTTTTAAAATTAAAAATTATTAATAACTAAACAAATAAGTATCAATTACTTGTTTATTAAAAAAAAAAACACTCCACACAGTAACTATTACTCCATTTTCAACACCACACTTTGAGTCTTTTCTTTGTCTCTTCTTTAACGACGCGGTTATGATCTTGACTAAACGGATCATAGCCCTGCCACTTCACTAAATCCCCACAGGTCCGCTTGTGGGGTTCGACACCACACTTTGAGTATTTTTCTCACCATTTCACTCACTTCAAAATAGGACAATTCCATTTACGCAAACATTCACATTTCTTTTTTTCTACTCTATTTTCTATTTCTCGAATTTTTTTTTATTCTTTTTTTTTTTAACACTTTACCACTATATTCCAATACAAATAATTTATTGTAATATTTAGATCTTTCCTCTTGAAAAAAAAACTCAAATCAAATATTTCTAAAATACTTTCTATCTCCTCTTTTTTTCCTTCCACAAAAAAAAAGTACTTCTTAACTTTCCAAAAAAAAAATCAGAAATAAAAATTCGGAACTTGGAAATTTTGTAAAATACAAAAAAAACAAAAAAAAATTGTATCTATACTCGTACATTATGCGTTTTTTAGCTGAAATTTTCTTTCTCCTCAAACTTTGCAAATATCCATTATTATAAAAATATGTTTTATTTAAAAGTTTTCTTTGTTTTATCAAAGATTTATGTAAATACGCTTTTTACTTAATTTTAATATTAAATTCAAGCAAAAAAAAAAAACTAAATTGTAAAATTTGTAAATTTTTAATTATTATTATAGAAAAACTTTATCGTAAAAGTCCTTCCCCATATTCTAGATGCTTGATACACAAAGTAATGTCGTATAAAAAAAATCAAATCCGAACAACTATTAAGCAACAAATCTTTACCAAAAGGCCATTTCTATCTAATTTTATTTTGTTTTAAAATAGAGCATTTCCTTTAGAATATAAGATTTATGTAAGAAATTATATTTAGAAAAAAAACAGCAATTAATTATTACTAAATAATTTTTCACTATTCTAATTCCGTGCATGTGAAGTAAAATAAATTTTTTTTATTCGTATGTCAGTGGAGTGTGTAATGGGGTGACAACTTACTAATGCCACCAAACTTTTGTAAATATATTTAAATATTTTTTTATTCACAGTAAACTATTATTTACTAAACATTTTCGTGTGCAAAGTAGGCTCTTAATATTTTTGCGCCTTTTAACGTAAGCGAATAGAACACGAAACGCTGGCGAATGGGACTTATTTCGATCGCCCTTAAATGGTCTTTTTCTTGAGGTTATTGTTCGCCATTATGTCTAAGAACAGTGGGCGCAGTGGTGTGTGGTTTGATCGAAGGGTCTCAGGTTCAAATCACGCTGGGGCCAAGTTCGTTCCCACTGCCCCACCTCTACGGAACGTCGGACAAACATTATTTTTTATTTTTAAATTCTTTCTTTCATTAATTCTTCCAGACAACTCTATTCCAAAACTACCATTCAACTTAATCTAGCTTACTGACTCTTAGACGATAAAATTAAAAAATATTTGTCTCTCTGCCTAAAAAACTATCTTATATAATATTTTTAAACCCAAGAATAGATACAAAACTTGGTGTCGTTATTGTTTTAAAATTTTATATGTATAAGTACTAGCGGGTAACCGGCGTGCGTTACTGCGCCTAACAAATAGTAATACCTGTTTAAGTAGTCGATTTTGACCAAACACTCTCAGACAAAGGTTCACACTTTTGTAAGACACTTGGGACGCTTTTTTTCACTGACATCTTCTGAACATATCTCTAGCCCATCCCTGCACGAGCAATTAATTTTTTTACAAAAATTGTGTATGTCAAGGGAAATACTAACAAAAAAATTTACAATTTCGAAATTGATCTTATAAGATTCATATTTATTTCAATTTGTTGTGGAAATACTTCTAGAAATATCCCACCATAATATTGACCGGCTTTGATGGTCCAAACCAAGAGGCACATATCTAACAAGCCAGTTTTCCTTTCTTGTACTTTTTGTCAAAGTGCATTCTGCGCATACAAAATGTATTTATGCTGTTCAGTATTAAGTGTCGATGGCGTTATTTACCCTTTATTAGTTGCTGTTCTTTTTTTTCGCTTAAACTGTTCTTTGCCTGTTAACTAATATTCGGTTCATGCGGTCATACTTGTAATTCAACCAGCGACCAAGGTATCGTTTGACATAGTTTCTAATGATGGCAGCTCGTCGCGTTTTAACCGCCATTGGTTAGACAATTCAATATAGGATCGTCCCATGAATACTTTTTTCTCCAGGGCTCTTGAAAAGGAATTTTGACCGCTATTACGACAGGTGCTAGAAATCCTATTGGGTCAAATATCTTTGTGGTAGGGGATCTGAACCAGTGACCTATTGATAGGATTTGCAAATTTTTACATTCCAACTTGCCAGCGGCCTTGATTTTAAACGCTTAGTTTACTTTACATTAGGGTGGAGCTCAATCGTTCCCTTGGTCAAAAGAATTGCAGTCTTTTCTGCGCATGGTTCAGCCCGCTCACGAATTTCCGTTGTTGCAAACAAAGCTGGACCGATTTTGTCCAAACACTCTCGGACGAATAGCAAAGACTGCTGGAAAATTTGAGGTCAATCGCTTCGTTGGTTAGGGGACTTTCACCCTTTTCCCCGCATGGTTTAGCCCACACCGCAACTCGTTGCTGTGCCTTGCAAAAAGTAATACCTGTTTAAGTAACAAACAAAGCTGGACCGATTTTGTCCAAACACTCTCGGACGAATAGCAAAGTCTGCTTAAAAATTTGAGGTCAATCGGTTCGTTGGTTAAAGGACTTTCAGCCTTTTCTCCGCATGGTTTAGCCCGGCTCACGCAACTTTGTTGCTTCCTTAAGGGTAGATACTAGTTGTGTGGCAGGCGCCTTTCGAATCGAACAGTGTTTGTGTGGCCCACTGGCTGCTTAAAGGGATTTTACCCTTTTGTTTGTAGTTTTCGGCTCAAGTGGCAACACCAGCTGTATATAGTTTCAACGCAACCGAATAAACGATGCGCGAAGTCATAGAAGATGAAAAGTTATCCGATACGACATGCGCGCCACCTGTTGTATACCAATGGTACTGTGCTAGAAACTTAACTTTTATGCAAGTGCCAATAACAACTGTACAAATTTTTAGTTCAATCGGCTTAACGATGCGCGAACGCATGGGAGACAACCATACAACATTAATTTTTGTATATTAGATTACACTGAGCGAAAAAAAGAAGCAGTTGTTGGCAATCTGCTGGACCAAATTCGACCAAACCTCACAAAAACACTCTCGGGCCAATACTGAAGATTTCCTAAAAACTTTAACTCTTCGGTTCGGTGGTTTTGTAGTCTGTAAACTTCGAATACACCAACATCCATTTTATATGTATACGACTTACAAACTACCTTCACTACTTAACCTACCTTAGCTACTTTACCTACAGCTCCTATAAATAGAATAGTAAGCATTTGTTGCCTTATGGCTGATACATAATATGTGCAGCAAGAATCGTGCAGCAAGATGGTTGCGTATGTTTTGCTTCTCGCTGAAAGTTGTCTCTATTCCTCATCTCGCTGCACCGATGTAGTAGAACAGCAGAATTTAGTACAACATTCCGTGCTGTAAAATTCTATGAAAATATCTAACATCTTAGTCTGTTTGGTCGTTCAGTGATGTTGAGGTCAGCCAAAAGGCATACCGAATGATGACAATTTCTTACTGCACTTGTGTTTCTTGTGCGTTACTGCATGCATCACTGCGTGGGTCCCTGCGGCACATCTGTTTCAATTCTATCACAATTCCTAACATCTTAGTCTGTTTGGTGGTTCAGTGATGTTGAGGTGAGCCAAATGGCATACCGAATGATGACAATTTCTTACTTCGCTTGTGTTTCATGTGCGTTACTGCATGCATCACTGCGTGCATCCCTGCGCCACTTCTATTTCAGGCATTAGACACCGAGTGGTCGCCATCGTTATTGCACTCCGGGCGCCTCGCAGTCACCATCATAAGTGCACATGCGCTACTGGGAGGTGAGCGAGGCTCTAGCTCGTCTCTCCAACACCCGAATCCTTTCCATATAACTATATTGAACATTAGAAGAATCAGACAATGTAGCTCGCATTAGAATTGTTTCCGACCTCTGGCTGTTGACCTTCAACTTCCAGCCATCGCAATATCTCTTGATTTGATCGAAGTCTCGTTGCAAGGGTATGTTGATCACCTCGATTTTAGAACCTGACCTGTACGCCATTAATTCGTTGGCATTCGCTAAAGCATGGCTGAGTGATCCTACCAAGCCAGTCGTGTAGACGTTAACACTATCGGGGAATCAACCGCTCCCTGTTGTAAACTGTTTTTAATGTCAGACCCTGCCCGATGTCACGTTGTTACATTTCGCAACGAACTTCTTTCCCACCAGCTTTTTTTATATAGCAGGGGTTTGTGCCTCCGATAGAAAGGCCCCTCTAAACATACGGTGTCAAATGCCTTCTCAAAGTCAACTAGACATGCACCCTTGCATGGGTTCTTGCATTTATTCCATTGTATGTCGTATGAATAGTGTCATGCCCTGGCCCTAATCCCCTTAAACGGGGCCCTATTGACGTCTGACAAACATTCCAGAATGTCTTGTGTCATGAGAAGCTTCTCAAATTTGCCGTTCGGATGCGACTTTAAATTGTAGGTCCCTTCCACTTCAAAGTCTGAGAAGCTACGACTTAGGCCCGGTCGTTAATGCCTTAAATTATTTTATTTATTTTTAAGAACTATCTATCTCTTATGTATGTCAAAACTGTTTTATTTCTGACAAAGTGTCACATCTCAAGAAAGTATTTACTATCGGCGGCTTTCACAGCCTGCCACTGACTGATAATATTCCACATCATTTGGATTATTTAAGATCGTAAAAAGCCAATCTCGGAAAAAGATACATTTAAAAAGGACTACCTATCGTATTTTATGAGATATTCATCCATGTTATTTTTTTGAATGTTTGTCCTTTATGCATCTATCTATTATGAAAGGATTAAAATGATTTCGGTGTGCTCACGGAGAGTGTTGTATTCTTACTTGTCTTTGTATGTTTGTTTTTGTATATAAATATCAATATTTGTATCTGCACCCACCACCAGAGTATGTTTGCGGCGCCACAAGCATTAAATTGTAAATACACTTCTCAACTTCACACATCAAACTTTCGTCCTATTTAGCGTATTTTGTTAATTGTGTTATTTATTTTTTTAATTTGTGATTTGATTGACTTTTTTTTTTGTTGCATGTTTGTGAATGTTAGCATTCTACTTGCAGTAAAACGAAACATACTATTTAATTTTAGTATCTCTGTATTCTTTCACAACTTGTCTTTAGTATCTTAATCTTTGAAAAACAATTCACAGACACCAGCCCCACACACACTCACACAAATTTTGCATTTTCTACTTTGACAATTTTGTTTGTTTTGATTATTTTTTGTTAAGAATTTGCTACTAGCACCACTGCCACCACCCATATGTCATACACACACAAAAGCAAAACCACAAAATTGTAAATAAAAAAAAAAGGCTAAAAAGAAAAATGGCAACAACACCACAACACTGGCTAACTCTGCTATACACGAATTTTGAAATTTTGTTTTGTCTTCACTTTCTCTATCTCTCTCTCTTTCTCTTTCTCACTCCACTATATTTATACACAAAGTTACGAGTACGTACAAGAAAAGTACAAACAAAAAAAAGTTCATATTTTTGCAAGTTGTGGACAATTTTTATTTTCACTTTTTAGTGTTACACCATTTCTGTTTACTTTTTTTTCACTTTCCTGTTTTTTTTTTTTGTAACAAGGACTCTTTCTTCCTAGTTCTAGTTTTCTGTGAGGCTGCGCGGTTCTTTTACCTATTCGTAGGGCAAAGGACCACCTCCACCACATGATAAACGTTATTTGGAATTTTCAAAGGGCTCTTGCAAGGTGGGCGCCAAGGATCACAATCCGTTGACAATGCAAAGGCTGTTGTGGAAATAGTGTAAAAAATACCAACGAATCTCGAGCGTGTTCATGTGGATATAATTTGCAAAAAGGGTTTGTTTGGACGTGTGCTCTTTGATGATGACAAATCGGAGCCCTTTTTTGTGAAGAAAACAATAGGTTGCAGCATGTTAGAGTGTTACTGCGATTTCTTCGGCGACAGCGCGAGCAAGCTCCACAAAAGGACAACGATTATTGTCAAAACTGAAAGGGAGTTTCAATCCTCAGTGCTCACGGTGACTCTTGTTGGGATAACCAAATTTGTTTTTTTTTGATATGCAAACATCTATACCGGGACTTTTTATTAGGGACATCAAAATCACCCTTGCCATAAGCGCAACGCCTCCTATAGGCAAACAAAAATGGCAACTGCCCTATAGTGTGCTTGTTTTCAGCTAGAACTTCCTTCAATTAAAATTAGTTTCCCCTTTTCGAAGCCTAAATTTGGAACTACTGCTCCCGCTTGTTGAATGTTATTGTTGGAGCAAGAACAAACGACAACCAATAAAGTGTCGGACATTCACACCGATGGTATTTGAAGGATACACCTTCCTTCGCCTCTGAGCATAGAGTTAGTCTGTTAAAAAGCTACGAAATGTGGTATGGAAACCCCTAGGTGTGGTATTTAAAAATCATAATTTTCCTGGAAATTTCCGCTCCCTGTACTGGCTATCTCTTTAACGGCAGAATTTTGACCCGCTCCCACTATCTCTCAACTCAAATTGTAAAATTTGGTCAAATTGAGTTTTGGTAGCTGATTTTCGAACCGCTCCCGGGGCTTTCGCTTCAACTGCCGGAATAGGTAAAACCTGAATTTGGTCAACCAGAATTTCGAAATCAAGTTTTTGAACCGCTCCCTTCACCTCAATCGCCTGAATTTTGAAAACGCAGAATTTAGACTCGCATCCGAGGCTGTTACTTTAAACATCATTTTTAAAAGCTTAATTTGATCAGACAATTGAAAGCGAAAAAAAGCGTTTTGAAAAGCAGAATTTAGACCCGCTCCCGTGGCTATCGTTTCAAGTGCCAGAATTTTGAAAAGCAGCATTTTGACCAGCTCCAACTGCCAGAATTGTTAGAACCTGAATTTGGTCAAAAAGATATTTGAAAGTTCCAAATTCAACTGCAAGAATTGCAAAAGACTGAATTTGGTCAAACAGAATTTTTATCCGCTTCCGGAGCTTTCTGTTCAACTGCCAGAATTTGGAAAAGCGGAGTTTTGACCCGCTCCCGGCGATATACCTCAAATTCAACTTCCAGAATGGCAAAAAGCTGAATTTGGTCAAACAGAATTTTGAACCGCTATCGGAGCTTTCAGAACAAATGCCAGAATTTGGAAAAGCGGAGTTTTGACACGCTCTCGGGACTTTCACTTCAACTGCCAGAATTGTTAAACCCTAAATTCGGTCGAACAGAATTTTTAAAGTTCCAAATTCAACTGCCAGAATTGCGAAAGGATGAATTTGGTCAAACAGAATTTTGACCCGCTTCCGGAGCTTTCTGTTCAACTGCCAGAATGGCAAAAATCTATTTTTTTTCAAACAGAATTTCGACCCACTCCCTTGGTTATCGCTTCAACTCTCAGAAATTCGAAAAGCGAAATTTTGACAAGCTCTCGGGGCTTTCACTTCAATTGCCAGAATTGTTAAATCCTGAATTCGGTCAAACATAATTTTGAAAACCGATTTTTGGAAGTTCCAAATTCACCTGCCAGAATTGTAAAAGGTTAAACTTAATGTTGACCCGCTTCCGAAGATATACCTCTAATTCAACTGCCAGAATGGCAGAAAGCTGCATTTGGTCAAACAGAATCTTGACCCGCTATCGGAGCTTTCTGTTCAACTGCCAGAATTTGGAAAAGCGGAGTTTTGACCCGCTCCCACGGCTTTCGCTCCAACTGCCGGAATAGTTAAAACCTGAATTTGGACAAACAGAATTTTGAGAGCAGATTTTTGAAAGTTCCAAATTCACCTGCCAGAATTGCAAAAGGTCAAACAGAATTTTGACCCGCTCCCAATGATACACCTTCTATTCAACTGCCATAATGGCAAAAAGCTAATTTTGGTCAAACAGAATTTCGACCCACTCCCTTCGCTTGGCTATCGCTTCAATTGTCAGAAATTCGAAAAGTTAAATTTTGACTCGCTCTCGGGGCTTTCACTTCAACTGTCAAAATTGTTAAACAATGAATTCGGTAAAACAGAATTTTGAAAGTTCCAAATTCAACTGCCCTGAATCGCAAAAGGTCAAACTGAATTTTGACCCGCTCCTGGCGATATAGCTCAAAATCAACTGCCAGAATGGCACACAGCTGAATTTGTTCAAACTGAATTTTGACCCGCTTCCGAGGTTATCTTTTCAACTGCCAGAATTTTAAAATGCAGAATTTGTACCCATTCTCGTGTCAGCTCGCTTAAATTTCTTTCCTAATAAATACTCGTAGAGTGTAGGGGTGTCCAGCTAAGGACGCATAGCACCTGTTATACTGAAAAATTTAGCTTCACTGTACCTTGGTTGCCATTGTATGTTGGCAATGGATTAAACCATCCAATGTGGAACTGGTGTATCATTTTCTGAGTAAGACCCACCAGGCTCACGCGGCACTCTCGATTGGGGGATTCTTGTGCGAAAGTGAGCTCCATTAAAAATGTTTTATCAAGGAGCACGCTTTGATTGCGAAAGGTACAACATTTACCAGCATCCTCCACTTAAACGGAAAATGGAAAGTTCTTCATAGGTTAGGTTAGGTTAGATTTGAAGGGAAGCGCACAGCAATTGCTGTGCTTGCACGGGGGCCCATTGGTCCATTGTGATCCCTTTTTGTTTATCGTGGTAAAAACTTCACTTACAATAAAAACACTTACCATGCTTCGTTTAAATTTTTTCTTGCTGGTTGGCCTATTGGAACCAACCCGTTTTCTTGACAAACCTGATTGTGTCCGTCAGTGGTACCTGCGCTACGTCCTCTAAGTCTTCGAAAAATCTGTTACCCAGATAGCGAAGTCGAGATGTCTGGAGGTTTGGACACTCGCAGAGTAGGTGTTTGATGGTCTCGGTTTCTTCTGTATCCTGACAGCTCCTGCAGTAGTCTGGTGAGCTAATGCCCAGCCTGTTTGCCATTACTCCTATGGTGCAGTGGCCGGTCAGTACGCCGTTACTTCAGTTCTTCATAACTGCTCCTTGATTTGTGCGCCGCCCATAGAGGGCAAATGGATTAAGACATTGGACGTTGGGACATTTAAAATTCAAGTAAATGCGGGTGTTCTTTGGGTCACATTCTTTTTCTTATTCCTTAACAATGATAAATTCTCTTCTAATCCGAAAACAGCACCCTCAGCTTCTAATATTCGTATCCTGGTTCACGACCTTCATCTTTGGTCGTGGAATTTAAGTGACAACGTCCTTAAACGTCCCATGCTATACCATGCCGTAGATACTGACTCCTCTTCGGAACGGTCGCTAAGAATCCCTAGCGCGAATTCACAATGATGGGTTGCAAGGTTTCCTTTACAGCGAATGGGTTGGAGGCCAGTATGTTCTTGAATCTCCACTAGTCCGCCTTTGGGGTCCGCTTTTAACAATATAATCGTTGAGTTAATAAATTGGATTCTCCTTGCGGCATCAATCCGTAAACAACGCCAATTGCAAGAGCTCTTAGTTATGAATTAATTTTTAGTTCACAGTTACTTTTTTAATCTTACACGCTCCTACACCTATACTTATGTATGTATGTCTCCTACACACATGCATAGGTACGTGTAACCGTAGAGCAGACTACTAGTTTCTAATAGATAAAAACACCACACCATGAACCACTCACATACTGATCATGAAATAAAATGTTTACATAAAAACTAAAAATTAAAAAAAAAAAAAAAAACACAATTGAGCTAAATATATTTTAAAAAAAAAGTTATATAACTCTGATCATTGCATAAAAAAATGATGCACACATAATAGATTATTCTTCATTTTTTTATGTTGGATAAAAAAATCTAAACATTTTTTTTTTATTGTATATGTTCAGAGTTATTTATTTTTTAACAAATATAAAATTAAGAAAAAAAAAACCAAACAAAAGAAAGAAAATTAAAATGCACTTCCGTTTTTTTCTCTTCTCCTTTCTTCCTTGAATCCCTGTTTACAATATAACAAAACATGAAAATCACAAAATCACATGGTTGTGTTTGTTTGTCATCGTCGCACACATTCGCCACCATTGCCGCTGCTGCTGCTGCAACAACAAAATAATTAATTATTGGCTGCGGCGTCAATTTATCGGTGTTTGATTGCTTGGGGGCGATGCGATCACAAACGAATGCGAATGGCTAAATAAAAAAAAAAATTCAAATACAAAATTTACGACGCTCTCGTACCTACTGTGTGCTGCTACAGTGATATGTGCTCAAGGCCTGATAGCGAAGGATAAAAGCGGTACCAGTGATCCATATGTGACGGTGCAGGTTAGCAAGGTGAAAAAACGTACACGCACAATGCCACAGGAGTTGAATCCTGTGTGGAATGAGAAGTTTCACTTGTGAGTATTGTCTGTTGTTGTGGGATTAGTTCGCCAAAACAGAAAAAAGCTAAACTACAAAAAAGCAAAAAAAAAAACCACACTAAACTAACTTTCTCCACTATTTTACGAAACTATTTTTTTTCTGTTCATACTCGTTCATCTTAAGATACGTCATTTGTTTTTTTTTCGAAAACATTCATGAAACTGTCTCTTTCGTTTTATATGTTTTGTTTTCTTCTTTTTTTTTGTTTTGTACGTACTTTTCGCCCTCTTGATTTTTATTCCGGTAAATTTGAATCAAAAAACAAAAATAAGAAAAAAACGCCAAACACACACTTAAACATAAAAATTGACAAAGAAACAAACAGTAAACAAACCATCGCCAAACAAACAAAAACAAACTAGAAAAACAAATATATCTAATCTCCCCAGCGAATGCCACAATTCATCGGACCGTATCAAAGTGCGCGTCTGGGACGAAGATAACGATCTCAAGTCGAAACTTCGTCAGAAGTTGACGCGTGAATCCGATGACTTCCTTGGCCAGACAATAATCGAAGTGCGAACACTCTCCGGCGAAATGGATGTGTGGTATAATCTAGAGAAACGTACTGATAAATCAGCTGTATCCGGTGCGATACGCTTGCATATATCCGTTGAAATCAAGGGGGAAGAGAAAGTAGCACCTTATCACGTCCAGTATACATGCCTTCATGAGAATTTATTCCATTATCTGTGCGAGGAATATTGTGGAATGGTAAGTTTAAGTGTACGTTTTCTAAAAAAAAAAAACAAAAAAAGAAAAACCAAACAACAGCACTTTCTTTTCTCCCTACTCTGCACTTTCTCGCTTTTGAATCTGTTTGTACTTATAAAAAAATATATGTATCTTTATATATCCACTTGAATCTTTTTGAAGTGTAAGTGGTATCTAAGACGCGAAAATGCCTTGATTAGAAACTGAAAGTTCCCCTGGGTGCGCCAAATGTTTCACTCAGTTTCGAACCCATTTTTCAATATATTCAGCTTGATGTGTTCTATATCTGTTGCATTTGAAGTTCAAACCACTTTGATTTTTTTTCTCTAATAGACAAGTCCAATGACGCGTTTTTAACTAAGGAATCATAGTTAAAAAATTGCTGGGCTTCTGTTGGGCGCCATATTGACTCAAATTCGTGTTAAAGGAGATGTGAAATTTCATCGCCTGACGCCTTGAAGAAAGTGGTGCTTTATCGACAAGGCCCAATTAGTTTAATATTTCCGGCTCAAGTTTCCAAATCGATGGCCATATTGGGCGCCATTTAGTGAGTGAAACTTGTGCTACATTGGGCGCCATTTAATGAGTGAAACTTGTGCTACATTGGACGCCATTTATTGACTCAATTCGTGTCAAATGAAAAGTGAAGTGACATCGTCAGGCGTCTTGAAAATGGTGCTTTACTAAAACAATGAGTATCAAATTTCGAACTTAAGTTCGTAAATCGACAGTCATATTGGGCGCCATTGATTGAGTCAAACTTGTGTCACATTTGGCGCCATGTATTGAGTAAAACGTGTGTCGGATTGGGCGCCATTTATTAGTTCTTTGACAACTGGCAACAATATATTTGAATTTTCCGGCTTGAATTCGCAAATTGACAGTCGTATTGGGCGCAATTTATTGAGTCAAACTTGTGTCACATTGAGCGCCATTCATTGAGTAAAACTCGTGGCACATGAGTAGTGAAATGTCATCGCCAGGTGTCTTGAAAATGATTTTTAATAAACAAGCAACAATAAATTTCAAATTTCCATCTGAAGTTCCCAAATCTACAGTCGTGTTTGGCGCCATTTATTGAGTCAAACTTGTGTCACATTGAGCGCCATTCATTGAGTAAAACTCGTGGCACATGAGAAGTGAAATGTCATCGCCAGGCGTCTTGAAAGTCGTGGTTAATAATCCAGCAACAATTTATTTCAAATTTCCTCTAGAATCAACGCTTATATTTATTGGGCGCCATTC
The DNA here is from genome assembly GCA_949715645.1 of Portevinia maculata. Classification (NCBI taxonomy): domain Eukaryota; kingdom Metazoa; phylum Arthropoda; class Insecta; order Diptera; family Syrphidae; genus Portevinia; species Portevinia maculata. Next base: position 2,475,333 of record OX454529.1, read on the forward strand.
ATTGAGTCGAATTCATGGCAAATGAGAAGTGAAATGTCTTCGCCAGGTGTTTTGAAAGTGGTAATTTATAAAGTAGGAGTAATGAATTTGAATTGTTCGGCTCAAGTTACCAAATCATTGGATTCAATTGAGTCGAACTTGTATCACATTGGGCGCCATTTATTAAGTCAAACTTGTATAGCTTTGAGCGCCATTTGTTGAGTCAAATTCGTTTCAAGTGAGAAGTGAAATTTTATAGCCAGGTTTAAAAGTGGTGGTTGATAAACAAGCAAACATTAATTTTAAATTTCTGGCTCAAGTTCGTTAAGCGATGGTCATACTGGACGCTATTTATTGAGTCAAACATCTGTCACATTAGGCGCCTTTTGCTGATTCAAATTCGTGTCGAGTAAGAAATGATCTTTTATTTCCATGCATCTTGAAAGTGGTAATTTATTAACTAGCAATATTGAGTTTCAATTTATCGGCTCAAGTTACCTTTTTTTGAGTAATTTTTTAGTGAAACTTGTGTGGAATGAGAAATAAAACGCCATTGACATGCGCCTTGAAAGAGACATTTAATTATAGACCACCGACAGTTAACTTCAATCGGCTTAAGTTCCCAAATCGAAGCCCACATTGGGCGCACATTATTGAGTCAAACTCTTGTCAAATTACAAGTTCAATTTTATCGCCACTCGTTTTAAAAGTGGCATTAAATTTGTTGCTTTGAAACTATGGCTGAAGTACCCTAATCGGGGCTCACGTTGGGCGCAATTTAATGTTTATCTAATTACATAATATTCTTATATGTTGCACTTTTGAATCCTTTGAAAACACATTACTCTGGAAAGTCTGACAAAAACAACCGAATAGTTCTTCAGCTTATCCCTTCAAAATGAGTCAGTATTTCACTCCATTTATGGCTTATTTCAATCTGTTTTCATTGGAAAAGTGTTTTCAACAATTTGTGTGTACCCACCTGTCGTTTGAACAACCCACCCAGATGTGGATCATGAACATCTTTATAAAGCACTGGCTGAAGTCAACTTACTAATTGGCTCTACATTTAATCATTCATAATTTGATTGGGGTATTTTCCCTACCTTTCAGCGAAATAATAATTTACACACATCCTAGGAAGGTTCGCGGTTTCTAGGTACTGCTTTATGTTGGAAATTCAAGAAAAAATTTCTCTTGTTGCGCGCCATTAAGTCGGCTTACACCTTTTTACCTTCACCACATCCGCTTTCTAGATTTATGCCCTTAGAATGCAGGAGATATATTTTTGCAATGAATGGATTATGCTTTTAGCTCATGTTTTCCGAGAATGTGTAGAGTTTTATAATTTGTGCAGCTCCAGGAAAGCACTTGCATTGACAGCTTTATTTATTTTTAATTGCAAGCAAAAAAGTTACTTTCAAATTCCCTTTACATAGATTAGGTACTCATTATATGAATGGCGGGCCCAATTATCGGTCGACCTTTATTAACAAACAACTTTCAGTTGCTTAATTTATCTTTTCATTCTTCGACAGACCGCACAAACCGTCTTTTACGCGCAACTTGGTTCCACTTACAACCTTCTAATAATTTATTCGTTTTAGCTTTCGAATTTTGTTCTAAAATCCTTTGTGATATTATCTGCCGCCTGTTTTCGACAGATTTTACTCTTGAAAAAAAAATTTACATTAGCACATTCCACATAAAATCCCAAAACCTCTAGGTGAAGCTACCACAACAGAAGGGTGACGACGCATGGAAACTGTATTTCGATGAGATCCCCGAAGAGATTGTCGATGAATTCGCAATGCGATATGGTATTGAAAATATCTATCAAGCCATGACACATTTTCACTGTTTATCAACGAAGTATCTGTGTCCTGGTGTACCAGCTGTCATGAGTACTTTATTGGCAAACATCAATGCATATTATGCCCATACGACGGCCTCATCAGCTGTTTCGGCAAGTGATCGATTTGCTGCCAGCAACTTTGGGGTAAGTAATTTTATTTATTGTAAAATCGAAAATTTCTAAACTAAAATGCACTTTGACAACACAAATAGAAAACTGTTTATAATAAATTTTGAACTATTTTAAAAGAAAAAAAAAAAACCAAACACATACACAAACACACACACACAATTAGCTATAACTTAAGAGTTCGATTTTTTACAGTCTATCGATAGCAATGATGATGAGGCTACGGTCAATGTCGAAGACATCGTGGTACCAGTAGTCGTTACTGAGGCGAAAATCTATTTTGTAAATATTAACTGCATTCAAAACCCCTGAAATGAAAACCTGGCTTTCGAAAGTTGTAGTACCAAACAAAGTTTTCAATAAAAAAAACACACACACATACCAGTTGGCCGTCCTTCATTGCCTGATTGTAGTTGATTCCGTAGTTTTGTGTAAACTTTAGTCTTGATTTAGAAAGTAAGATTGCAACTTTTGGTAAAGGTGTGACTGCAGTATGTGAACTGCGATTGAACGTGCGTGTCTTGTGCTTCTTAGGATGTCCTTGTATATGTTTTTGTAAAAGATTCAGCCATCTAAATATTTAAATCTGCGTATTGCCAGTCAAAGCAAAACAAGCAGCAGTTCCCTTCGTCCTAGAGTTCTCTCCTCACATTTGATTGTACCTTTTTTTATTACCAAAACATTACAATCACATTACATTTCACATGAAATTCGATTACAGTTTAATTACAATGTAATTATAAATTCCCCACAGGTCCTAGAGTTCTCTCTTCACATTTGAATATGCCTTTTTTTAATTACCAAACCATTACAATCACATTACATTTCACATGAAATTCGATTATATTTTAATTACAATGTAATTGTAAATTCCCCATAGGTCCTAGAGTGCTCTCTTCACATTTGATTCTACCCCTTTTTTTAATTACCAAAACATTACAATCATATTACATTTCACATGAAATTGGATTACATTTTAATTACAATGTAATTGTAAATTCCCCACAGGTCCTAGAGTTCTCTCTTCACATTCGATTATACCTTTTTTTTAATTACCAAAACATTACAATCACATTACATTTCACATGAAATTCGATTACATTTTAATTACAATGTAATTGTAAATTCCCCATAGATCCTAGAGTTCTCTCTTCACATTCGATTATACCTTTTTTTTAATTACCAAAATATTACAATCACATTACATTTCACATGAAATTCGATTACATTTTAATTACAATGTAATTGTAAATTCCCCACAGGTACTAGAGTTCTCTCTTCACATTTAAATATACCTTTTTTTTTAATTACCAAACCATTACAATCACATTACATTTCACATGAAATTCGATTACATTTTAATTACAATGTAATTGTAAATTCCCCACAGGTCCTAGAGTGCTCTCTTCACATTTGATTCTACCCCTTTTTTTTAATTACCAAAACATTACAATCACATTACATTTCACATGAAATTCGATTACATTTTAATTACAATGTAATTGTAAATTCCCCACAGGTCCTAGAGTTTTCTCTTCACATTTGATTATACCTTTTTTTTAATTACCAAAACATTACAACCACATTACAGTTCACATGAAATTCGATTACTTTTTAATTACAATGTAATTCTAAATTCCCCACAGGTTGACTAGTAGCAGTATTTTTGTCGTTGTACCGTCATAATGTCAATAGATACATAGTGCGGGCAGGAGTGACATTCGGAGTATAGAGAGAGAGAGGAGATGCCGATGAACGTCTATTTTGGATGTTTGTAAATTGTAATGTGAGGGAAAGGTAGATCGTGGTAGTAAAAGGAAAATTGAAAAAAACAAAATTTATACGGGGATAGGGACTTTTTCATGCGTTGTTGGGGGCTTATTTCATACTCTAAATCGGGAGGTTATTTCATGATGAAGAAAGGCCTCGAACGCACCCTCACACCTACTCCAAATTCAACAGGACTTGATGATTTATTTTATACCTTTTTTGGGGACTTGTTTCCTCTTCTATTTGGGGAATAATTATGCCCAACTGTGTGAGGTTATTTCGTTTTGCGGGTTTTATTACTGCAGCCGCGTGGTTGAGCATTTCACCTGTACTCCTGCCAAAGAAAGGAAGTCTGACTGAGGTTTGATTGCAACAGTCACTTAAGCCAGCACTCCACTACGAGGGCTAGACAGGAAACCCGGGGTTTGATTGGTACAGTCACCCTCGGTTTGCTACATTCACGCTTAGCAGACAAAATGGGACCACAGTTGGGGTTCGATCATAACAGTCACCTCACTCTGCTCCTGTCCCATGGTTCTCTGAGGTTTGTGTGTGTCCTAACAACTGCATTATATTCACCCAGAATTCTTCTATTTCAACTCCTCTTCTTTTAACTTTTTGACGGTGAGGCTATGATCAGGATTAGGGGAATCATAACGACGATGAATATGTCACCTTTGTACGAAACCTGGGAATTGCTTTTAACAGTGAGCTGGATCCAAAATCGGATCCAAAATAAATGCGCCACTCAAAGGTTTATCAATCAAAGCAAAGCAACACTTCCAGTTGGAATTAAATCAAAACTTGTAAAAACACTTATTGTGGCTGTCATCTCGTGTGTTTGTGAAATCCTTCTGACTCTGACTACATTTCTATTCGAAAGCTAAAAAAAGGACCTTAATTCGACTGCTTTCAATCTACGGATATATAGTTGCGACTTTGATGGCTTTTTGAAATATCGGTCCTGTAATTTGCTCTTCAAGACAGCAAACAGAGTATTTGCACAACAAAGCTTCCTTCTTCCGGTCTAACCGTTGTGCAACTATAAAACCATACACGTTCCTGTTTGACATGTCGCAGGTGGTTTTTTGTTCATGCTGTTCGTCTTTGGAACGATCTGCCTCACCAGGTGAGGACTTACATCGAATATAGACAATTTTCATCCCACTTTGGTGGTACTGAAATCACTGACATTTATTTTCTTAGTCTTAGTTTATCTCCTTTATCCTTTAAGAGGAGTTTCCTGAAGTTCCGCCGCATGCAGGGGAAATCCATTATCACTCCATTTCAAGTTATAGCACAACAAAGTGTGTGACCCACTTTAAACGCTATAGCTTTGAAACTATTATAGGTACGCTAGGTTTTTTGTGCATCTGGGAAAGACAATTTAGTGGCTCATAAAAGCCTTAAACACTTTGGGTACATCTGTGCAGGTACAAAGAAGGTATGGCTCCTTAAACACAAAATTATGCAAATTTGTTGTTCGATTTTTTTTTTTTTTTTTACTTAAAATGCATTTTTCTCAAAATTTTTACTTAACATTTTTTTTTTTTTTATGAAATTTGTATCCTTGAACAATGTCCTTAAAATTATATTAAGTGCCTTTTTTACATACAGTCAACAGAAGTTGTAGTAAAAGCCATTTTTTGTCAGACAAAAATGGTGAAAAAAAGTGTACCTACTGAATTTCTTTTTGTGGTCCGGAAAAGGACCTTTTTTGTAGCAGTTTCTGGAATGTTTGTAGACAGACGAGGGTAGGCCTCAGAATCGGAAGAGCAAATCAAAGAACACGATGTTAAATGGGGAACCACGCTAGAATAACGGAATGCTAAAGTTTTTTTTCGACAAATAGCAAACTTTTTAATTTTTCTATTTCGGCGTCCAAATTGTGCAAAAATAAGAAACTGTAAAAATTAATTGACAAATCGGGAATTTGTTGAAAGAAAATCATTAATCCACAGCGTGTAAAACACTTTTATACCATTTTCTTCTTTTCGCCCCTTCTTTTCGCCTATTCTTTATTGAGGGGAGCTTTTTACTACCAGCAGCAATTTTCAGCAGTCATCCATTGGCTTTCATGTGAGCTGGTTGCACGCGCAAATTCTTTCGCGATTATTTTGCAAAAAATCAGATTAAGGAAAATGGCAGTGCGAATTAAAGTAATTTATTTGAGAAACTCAATTGCAAATGAAAGCAAATCAAGTGAGTGTTATTAAAACTGAATACAAAAGAAAGTGTTTCTCATTTTTGACGCGAAAAAGTGTCTGTGAACTTTCCGAAGGGCAAATTGAAGCTGTCAAATAAGAAGAAATTTTTTACTTCAGGTATGTGATGATGTTTTCTTGTAATTTTACTTTTAACAATAATGTTGATTGGCAAAAAAAAAACATTGGAATTGGAAAGAATTGAATCAGCCATGTTTGTTATTTGGTAGCCATTTTGAATGACTTGATGAAACTTGTCAGTTTCGGTAACTACTTTTTTTGTTCCCATTGGGTATTCTTTAAAGAAGCCTGTCGAATCATAAGACAAGTCTTGTCAAACAAATGTGTTGTTGTATTCTGTCACGGGCTTCTGAAGCCAGACGACGTAAAATAAAAACGAGCGAACGGCATCGTGTCCATGAAAGTTTTCTCTGCGAGGCTTTTGTACAGAACGACAATTTCATGACGTCTCGTCGTTTCTTTTTCCTTCCGACCCACAAACAGTTCTCGCTATTTTGAAAATGGTTGTGCCCCTGTTCAAGCTGGTTTGTCGGAGTTCTTGGTTTTTTTTACATCATCAGCCGAAGGAGTAATCTGATACAGGCCCTCCACACACTTTGCTTGAATTTCAGCGCACTTTCTCTTCGCGGGCAAAGTCTGTATTCGAATTTGAGGCAAAGTCTGTATTCCAATTCGAGGCAAAGTCTGTATTCCAATTCGAGGTGAGCACTTCCATATCCATTATTAGCGGAGCACTTTGACCAAGCTTTGAATGCCGCTTCCCTGTCACTTAGCACTGCTTAAGCTTCATCTGTCCACCACCATCCGTGTTGATTGTGTCATTTTGAAGCCCCTAGCAGTGATTTGGCTCTTTTCCACTTATCTTGTGCTCTGCACTCTGCACTCTGCATCCTCAACTTCCTTGCATACTTTGCATATCTGCTTGGCACTAAGGTGATCCTTCATTGGCAAACATGGAACAAAGGAAGGATGCCTTGAGGTAGGCTTTTGTTCAGAACGACAATTTCATGACGTCTTGTCGGTTCTTTTACCTTCCGATCCACAAACAGAACCCCTACCACTATCCACTGAGCTACTGTAGTGCTAGATAAGCATGTACAGTACAACCTCGCTAGTTCGGACACATAAAGTTTCGGGTGTGTCCGGAATAGCGAGAAGTCCGGATTATAGAGAAAAAATAAAATGAAGTGGACAACCGACAACTTTAAACACCTTGTACTGCAAATAGAAATTTATATGTATGCACGATGTACGCATTTCGAAAATCTTTAAAGCGCAGGAATGAAAGTGTTTATTTCTGGCTGAAACGCTTTTTCTAAAAAAAACATCTTTTCGGCTTTTTCGCGTAACCTCTTTAGTAAAAGGATATCCATTTGAGATACATTGTTTTGTTCTGCCCACTGAATGTGTTTGAAATTTTCGCAACTTCGTTGTTTATATTGTCATCTTCTACACTGTCTTCTTCGTCATCTTCATCAACATTTTGTTGGATTTGTGAAGCGCACTGAATAATATCTTCCCAAGAAAAGTCATAGAACAGTTCATTTTCACCAGTTGCCCATTTATTTCTTTCATCTGTAGATGTGCTACCATTTGGATCAATGATTCTTATTATGCCATAGGTAGGTAGGTAGGTATATGGATGCCCTTGTGACGGGTGTCACGGCTCACTTAGACCAACAGTTGGGTCCATTGTGTCCATTTAGGGATTCTTTTAAAAAATTTCCGGGAACCTGAAAAGAGAGATAAAGGAAACCGCTGTTTAACAGTTCGGTAATACGCTTTAACAGAACCACCCGGATTCATATGTGAATCTCAAGAGTTTCTTTAGCTCTAAAGCAGCCAGATCCTCCAGCTCCTCAAAGAAGTAGGTGCCAAGAATCTTCAATCTTTTTGTTCTAAGGGCAGGGCATTCGCATAGCAGGTGACGTATAGATTCTATTTCTTCAACGTCCCTGCAACTCCTGCAGTAGTCGTTGTGCAGTATGCCCAGCCGCTCCGCTTGTAGGCCCACTATACAGTGTCCAGTGAGGACCCCAGTCAGTGTTCGGATGTCTTTGCGGTTAAACCCGATCATGGTTTTTGATTTCGTTTGGTTGACCGCTGGCCAGAGCTCTCTTGTGTGTCTGCATGTATCAAGATTGATCCAACGTAAGTTTGCTTTACTCATGGATTCGGTGTCGATACTTAGCATTAATGTGCTTAGCGGGGTTCTTATTGATTTTAGGGCCAGAGATACACTCATCTCCGATCCCTTCCTTGCTAGTTCGTCCGCTTTCTCGTTGCCCAAGATGTCATTGTGGCCTGGTACCCAGCATAAGGTTACCGTATTGGCAGCTGATATCTCGTCTAGGTATTTTTTGCCTTTTAACACCGCCCTTGACCTGATTACTACTGACTCCATAGCTCTTATAGCCGCTTGGCTGTCAGAGTAAATAGTGATGTGTTTGTCGGCTATTTTTCGCCTCTGTACCTCCTTGGCCGCCTGAGTGATCGCAGCTGTCTCTGCCTGGAACACACTGCATTCATTGCTGAGCCTAAATGATTCGCTCAGGTCCAGAGACTCACAGAAGATGCCTGCACCAGTACCCACGTCCATCTTGGATCCGTCGGTGTAGATAGCTATCTCCTCTTCTTTCGTGACCATTTTATTACTCCATTCGCTTCTTTCGGGGATTCTGATATCGAATCTCCTTTTGAAGACGAGGGTGTGGGGTAAGTAGTCAGTAGCTACTTTCTTTGTCGATGCACTCCATTGTGTCTCCACGGAGGCATGTCCGTACGGTTTAAAAGACCACAGTCCCAACTCTCTGAGTCTGATGGCCCTTTTTACCGTTTTACTGCTACAGTAGATGTCCAGGGGTACGCGATTAAGTAGAACCTCCATGGCTGCAGTGGGTGTAGTCCTTAAGGACCCTGTTATATCGATGCAGGCTGTCCTTTGAACTTTGGTGAGGTTTGAAAGATAGCACTTCTTTTCAGTAGCCTTCCACCATACCGCCGCGCCGTAAGTGAGAATGGGCCTCACCACGGTTGTGTACAGCCAGTGTACCACATATGGTTTGAATCCCCACGTATTACCGAACGTTCGTCTGCATGCATATAGTGCCACGTACGCTTTTCTAACCCGATCCTCTATGATCCTTCCAAATGAGTTTGGAGTCTAGGATAACGCCCAGGTACCTTGCTGTCTTGGATATTTGCAGGTCCAATCCACCCATACTTGGTGGTTTAGACACCGGTAATGTCCTTCTTTTTGTGAACAGCAGAACTTCTGTCTTCGCTGGGTTTAAACCCAGTCCTCTGCCCGCAACCCAGTTGTTAACAAGTAAGAGTGCGTAGCTGAGTCGTTCACTGAGAACTGGTATGAATTTGCCTGTTACTAGGATTGCTACATCGTCGGCATAAGCGCTTACAATGAAGCCTTCCCTCTCCAGTATCTTTAAAAGCTCGTCTATTACCAGGAGCCATATTGGTGTTCCCCTGCAAACTTTCCTCTCAATGCACATGTCTCCTAGGTAGGACTTAATACGTCGTGCGCCTAACATAAGACCAATCCAGTAGCAGAGACTGTCATTGAGATGGGCCCTTCTTAGGCTGTGCATAATCGCGTCGGCCTCGATGTTGTTGAAGGCACCCTCTATGTCTAGAAACGCGCTCAAAGTGTATTCCTTATGTTCCAAGGACCTTTCCACTACTAACACTACCCTGTGCAGTGCAGTATCTGTAGATTTTCCCTTCATGTATGCGTGCTGTGAGTCCGAGAGGTAGTTGTCGCCTATAGCCACTCTTACATACATATCAAGTAGTCGTTCCATTGTTTTCAACAGGAAGGAGGACAGACTAATAGGTCTGTAGTCTTTCGGTGTTGTGTGGGTGGCTTTCCCTGCTTTTGGGATAAATATTACCCTTACCTCTCGCCAAGCCATCGGGACATAGCATAGCCTTAGACAGCTTGAGTAGATGCATCTCAGCCTTGGGATAGTAGCTTCGTCAGACTTTTAAAGCATTATTGGCCGAATACCGTCCACTCCTGGAGCTTTGAAGGGGGCAAACGAGTTGATTGCCCAGGCTATCTTTCTCTCGTCGATTATTTCGTCGATTGTATCTACATCCATTCCCTGTCTCGTGTCCTGTGTAACTGTATCGCGTACATCAGTGCATTCAGGGAAGTGGGTTTCTGTCAGTGCCGCCAGCGTTTGCTCATGCGATTCTGTCCAACAACCGTCGTTCCTTCTTAGCGAGGACATCGGTATCGGTGCTTTTGATAGGATTTTCCTCAACCGCGACGCCTCCGTCGTGGATTCATATGATTCGCAGAAACTTCTCCAGGAGTTCCTCTTGGCGAATCTTAACTCCTTTTTGAGGAGTTTAACGCTTTCTTTGTATGTCGTCCATTCGATGAGTCCCTCTTTTGCGAGGTTCCATCTAGATCTCGATGCCTGCATTAGCTCCGCGATCTTGGAGTTCCACCAGGGTGGGCGTTTTTTCCCATTTTTCCTGCTAACTGGGCAGGATTTTTCAAAGGAATTCGAGAGCACCGCAGTAAGCGTTTCGACTGCGTCGTCGATTTCTTGTTCGGTGTTAAGGTCTTTTACCGGGCATACGTTCTTGAACCTCTGGAGTTCTGAGTTTAACCTTTCCCAGTTCGCCCTTCTTGGGTTCCTGAAAATTTTCCTATCCTCTGCCCGTGTTCTGTAATTATCGCATCGTTATATTTATCACATGAACGATGTGAATTGAAACAAAATTTCATTATATCACATTTCCGTGTTCTGTAACTATGCGATGCGAAAACTATACCACATGGAACATTGTGAAATGAGACTCCTGGAAATATGTGATAAATCGGTGTTCTGTAACTTTCGAATGCGATAAATTATTCACTTCAACTGTCAAAATTTATCACATTTCAATTGGCTTGCGAGAAAGGGATATTAAACACTTTTAAACGGATAGTGGACAGTGAACATTTTTAAAAAAAAATGCAAAAGAAATAAAAAATAACTAATAAAGGTATCTACATTCTGTCGAAAGAATTCAGCAATCACTTAAATAAGATCCATTTTGAACATTTTTGGAACTGTGTTCGTACAAAAATAAACAGCTTGTTACATCCAACAAGAGAGAGCAAAAGGTTCTTGTTTTTTAAAAAAATAATTATTTCATTTATTTTTTTCATAGACATACAAAATAAATTCAAAATTTTAACTTCATTAAATTCATCAACAATATGTTGTCTAAAATCTGCGTTAGGATCAGATTAATTTCAAAAAATCTCGTCTGAGGCTAGCAGAACGAGCGATCATCGTGATTTTGAAAATTCAACAGAAACACGTAATTTTCCGATAATCCGCTAAAAAGTCGCGCTGCACCACTCCTATCCCAGCAACATGTAAATACACACTGAATTTCCTCGCCAAACTACCCCTCGATTTCCAGTATTTTGACAATCCTTCCAATTTCCCATGATATTAAAAGTAACCAATTCATATTTTATCGCATAGAGTTACAGAACACCAATTCTTTCCCCATGCGATAAACGGTGGAATTTTGTGTTCCAAAGTTTTCGATGAGAAGAGTTATCGCATGAGTTACAGAACATGGGCACTGGGGTGTAATTTGTATGTCAAAAAGTATCCAGCAGTGATCTGAAAGCGATGCCTTGCTGGACACTCTCCAGTTCGTAACTTGGACGGAATTGTCTTGAGATACAAAGGTTGCGTCTAATACTTCCCTTCTGTTCGCTGTAATGAAGGTGGGATCATTACCCGTATTACAGACAAGAAGGTTGGAATTGAGTACAAAGTCAAACAAAGCCTCGCCCCTTGTATTGATATCTGAACTGCCCCAGATAGTGTGATGGACATTAACGTCACCGCCTAAGACTAAGTTTTTCTTACCTTTTTCGGACGCTGATACAAGCGCCCTTACCGAATCCGGGGGGACTGATGTGTCGTCATCGTGGGGCATATTTACTGACGCCACCGTGCAGTTCTCTTCTTTCCCTCTAACCTCCACTACCGTCAAGTTACCTGTGCTGAAATGAGATAACATTAGTACATGAAGGTTCTTGTTTGTTATGATACACGATCTCACCTTTCCTCTATCATTTATGTAAAAGGTGTTAAGGTTTTTTGACCCTAGCCCCATCACTCGATCATTAGGGGCATATCCAGCTGCTCCTGTTCAAGGAGCAGCCTCAAGTTGTCTGAGGCGACTTTACTGTGGTGGAGGTTGATTTGGACTATCTTCATTGATGAGCATAGTCTCCTCCCTCCTAGCGTTGGTCGCCTCTTCGGTCTCTGCAGTTCGTTTCAGCAGCTTGAGGGTAACCTCGCTTGCGGCAAAAGATAACGACATCTGCATATCTTTTTTCAAGAGTGCTGGCGGTTCATCGAAGACAATTATATAACCTCTGGCACCGTTTCTTGGTTCTTCCGTGCTTACGATTTCCCATTCCTTCATAGGTATCTGGGGGTTTTGCGCTTGTAAGACGCGGAGTATTTCCTCTTTGCGCACCCCCATTTCGGGGATGACAATTCTCCCTTTTGCCTTCTTTTGGACCTCTTCTATAGGGACAGCTTTAAGCATTGCTCCTTCCCAGAGTACTAGGCCGTTTATCACAGTCTTGGCAAAGTCGTTGGAAGCCTGGTCCTTACAGTCGATGTAGGTGATTCCTTTTATCCATCTCATCTTGCCATAGGCGGGGGCATTTCACCTGCATTCTTAAGTATGTGGCTGACAATCGCTGAGCCTAAGGCCTGCTCTATCTTTTTGCCACACTCCACTGCATATTGCCCGCTCGGTTTTTTGGAGTCCACCACAGCTAGCTGTAGCGGGTTCCTCGTTACCTCGCTATATCTGCCCCCATGGCTGGTGACCCCCGTGCTTGGCGCCCCCTTGAGGCTCACGGTGGTTGTCTGTTTGGCCTTTTTCGGAGCGTTCGATGAGTCTTCCGAAGACCGCATTCTCTTTGAGGCGAACTCACTTCTTCTGCCTCCTGTGTTCGGCTTTAGCTGTAGTCCGCTAGGGCCAGGCTTATTGCTAGGCTCCCTGCAGATCGGCTTCGCCTCTTTCCTGTCTGCGCTTCTGTTCTGGGCCTTGGGGTCCATCTTAGCGACGTCATCCCTCGGCTTATTTGAACCTCGCTTTTTGGCCTCGTCTTTCGCCACAATCGTTGGTCTCGGCAGCACGGGCCTCGTGAGAATGTCTTGTGCGATGACTTCTCTGGACCACTCTAGCGTGGCTCTCTCCTTCTCCGTTAGGCTGGATTTGTCTTTGGCGGTGAGAATGCCATAGATATGCTTGGCCTTTTTGAATTCCCTTTTCCTCAGCAGACCAGGGGACAGTTTTCTTTTCTTTTTCACCGCCGCTACTTCGATATTCTCATCGGAGGGTTCAGCTAACAGCTGCTCTTCCCTTTCCTTCGATATCTCTTCATCCATGTTTCCGGCCTCTAGAGCCTCATTTTGTGTGTTGTGCGGTTCCACCATTATTGTGTCGTCCGCACCGCCGATACTTAGCGTATCATCGTCAACATCCTTGTTTTTTTGTGTTTTTTTGGTTAAGTTTGAAATTTTGAATCCCACGAGTATGGCCGGAAGGCATTGTCCGCCCCGGCAGCGCCGCCATGCCGGGGTAAGGCATTTAGTTACCCCAAGGTCTTCGCCTGGGCACCTGAGGGAGCTCATACGCGGTTGGTTTGACCCCCAACCTTTCATCCTTGGGCACGGTTTACTCTTTGCTCGCTCCACCACTGAAATTAGGTTTGGTTACGGGACGGGGAGAGGGAGGGAAGTGGGAGAGGGAGGGAAGTGGGAGAGGGTGGGTCAAAGGATCATGAGGGGGGGGGGGGGGGGGGGATGAACGGAATGTCCTGGGCAGTTCTTAGCTGGCACTCCTCAGGGGACTGGCTGCCATAGGTAACCCTACTAGCGACAGCACAGTCCGTTGGGTCATTGCGCCGTAAGCCTCCGCACCGGCACCATCGAATGCAATGATGGTACACACGTCAAGGTGACTGACCCTTCGCGGAAGAATTATGCCATGAATTCTGTTTAAATCAGCAAGCGAAGAATCACAGTCAGAATCGGAGTCAATTTGTTGCCGTACCTGTGCAAGTGGTAAAAGGTCTTCATTATCCCATTGGGATGCCAATTCTGGCCATAACATTGACCAACTCTTTTTAATATTCTTCTCTTTAATGCCTCTAAGCCAAATCCAAAAAGTAAACCGCATCTGGCAAATTGCATTTTGTTAAGACTCCTGCAATGTTTTTATCATCTTCCAGTAGAATGTGACCCAAGAGCTGCTTTCTATATTCTACCTTTATATACTGGATTAAAAATCGGCTGCAATACTGCCGTGCAATTAGGTGGTAAAAAAAGACTCTGAAATGTGGCTCAAAGTTTAATTCGTCCTCTTTAGGGTGAGAGGGGGCATTATCCAAAACTAAAAGTGCTTGTTAATCTCTGCCAAAAACCTTTTCACACTTGGAATAAAATTATTAAATTATTCTTGAACCAATCAAAAAAAAACATTGTGGACATCCATCCTTTTTTAGTAGCTTTATTTGCTACTGGAAGAGTAACGTTCCTAAAGGCCCTCGGATGAACTGATTTTCCGATTACTAAGAAGAGGGGTAACTTATGAGTTCCTGCAGCGTTAGAACATATCATAAAATTAACGCGGTCTTTGGATATTTTTCTGCCAGGAGCAGATTTTTCATTCGCATGAATCCATGTCGTTCCCGGAAGAACCCTCCAAAAGGCAGCTGACTCATCAGCATTATAAACCTGTTCTTCACTTAAGTTCATTTCTTGAATCACTTTTAAAAATGTTTCTTGAAAAGGCTTAGCGAATATTTTTTCGCCACAAATCTTAAGACATCGAATTCCATGCCGCAATTAAAATTTTTCCAACCAACCAGAACTTGCTGCAAAATCTTCTTTTCCTGTCATCTCCTTGTGAGGAAAATTGGCTTTGGTTTGAAACATATCTGTTGAAATTGGCACATGATAATTCCTTTGTTGGATAAACCATGTAATCAAAGCTTCCTCCACCGCTGGATGTTCACCTTGTCTGATCATCTTTCTCTTCCCTGGATATTGTAAAATATCCTTGAAATGTGGGTTAATATTCTTAGAACTTAAATTTTCAGCTTACCTGATCCCTGGAATGTGTTAGATACAAATTTCCGAATTTTCTTCTTATTGGCTTTTATGTCGAAAACGGTTGACTTTGAGACTTTTAAAATTTCAGCCTTTTGCCTAACTGATTTGCCAGTCTCAATATTATCCAATATTTTACATTTTTCAGAAAGTGTCAAAGTTACGTGCTTCCTTTTCTTTGTTGAAGTCATTATAAATATTGAATGGTGCTACGTATTATCTTGACAATAATTTCAGTGAGAGATTCAAGCCTGAGCCACAAAAAATACGTCGTGTCCTTAAAATAACTTTAAAATAATAAAAACTTAACGCAACTGAGAAGGCTCACCATGAAATACATACAACAGAGTATGAGAAATCAACAAACACATACGTAATCTTGCAAATCGCAACGGCACAACAAGAGCCGACTGCAAGCGACACACCTAAAGGGTTTTTCAACAGGGACGCTACAAAAGTAGAGTGACAGGGACAGCAAACGACGCCGAATTTCTTGCCGCTCTTTTGACATTTCTCTTCAGTAAGGTTTGCCATTTCATGATGGAAAGATATACGAGCCAACAACGAGTAGAAATTATTAAAATTTACTACCGAAATTCGGAATCATGGATTCGGATTTTCATCGAAAAATCATCTTCAGCGATGAGGCTCATTTCTGGCTGAATGGCTTCGTCAATAAACACAATATGCGGTATTGGTCAGGCAGCAATCCACAAGTACTCCATGAGTTATCTTTGCATTCCGACAAAATTGCGGTTTGATGTGGTTTATGGGCCGGCGGCGTCATTGGGCCGTATTTTTTCCGTAATGATCAAGACCGGCACGTTACTGTGAATGGGAATCGCTACCGTTCAATGATAACCGAATATTTTTGGCCCCAATTGGATGATATGGACTTGGAGGACATGTGGTTCCAACAGGACGGCGCCACAAGCCACACAGCGAATGCCACAATCAATTTATTGGAAACCAAGTTTGGAAACCGTGTTATCTCACGAAATGGTCCAGTCGCTTGGCCGCCTCGGTCGTGCGATTTGAAATCGTTAGACTATTTCCTGTTGGGCTACGTCAAGTCGGTGCACTGAAATAAGTCCACGGGAACTAAGTCCACTGAGGGATTTAGTTCCCACTTAGTGGGAAATAAAACCACTTTCGCGAAGTGGACTTAGTTCCCATGTAAAGTGGGAACTAAGTCCATTTTTTTATGGGAACTTAGTACACATTCAAAAATAAGAAGAAGGAACTAACATCCAACATTTGGAATTAGACAAAAAACTGTAAAGTGCAGTTAGTTACACTCTTTAAGCAAAATCTTAAGCTTATCATGGTGACATAAAGCCAAAGTTTCACAACCGCTTCTCGCACTTACTGCAAATCAAACAGAGTCCCCAAGCAAGGGGGTTGCAGGGCGACAGCATGCCCCCCCATATGCATTACACTATTTATGGAATCTACCTGCGATTTCGTAACTAATCTCATAAACAGTGCAATGCATATGGGGGGACATGCTGCCCCCCTGCAACCCCCCTGCTTGGGGTCACTGCTTGATTTGGAGTAGGTGCGAGGTCACGGTACCTATATTACTCTGTCTCAGTTAGAAATTAATTTCTATTTTGTTAATAAAAATTGCAAAGTACCTACTTGACTCTTTAATTTTATTTTGTTCTTAGTCGACAGTGAGAATTTACTTCATATTAAAAGGGAACTAAAACCACTCAGAGTTTTGGGAATTTATTTCCCACCTTACATGGGAACTAAGTCCACTTCGCGAAAGTGGTTTTATTTCCCACTTAAAGGGAACTAATTCCCTCAGTGGACTTAGTTCCCGTGGACTTATTTCCCTGCACCCGTCAAGTCTATGGTCTATGCCAACAAGGCAGCGACGATTGATGAACTTCGTACGAATATCGAACGTGAAATTGCAGCAGTATCGGCCGATTTATGCTTGAAAACCGTCGAAAATTGGTTTCAGCGTCTGGACTTCTGCAAGCGTGTCCGTGGTGGCCATGCAAAAGAAATCGAGTTCCATACATAATGGCATCGAACGTACTTTCACAGGAATAAGGAATTTCATTGATATCCAAAATCGTTTTTGTTTTATTTAAAAAAAACTTTTGTAGCGCTCTTATTGAAAAACCCTTTAGTAGGGGGATTCCCATAATTGTATGAACATTTATGGAATTCCCCTACTAATACACAGAAGAGAGTCAAAATATGTACGCATTTTAATACTCTGTCAGGACTGTAGAGAACATTTTGAAGGTTTCCGTAATGTAGAGGTGTCCGGACTACTGAAGTGTCCGGTTTAACGAGGCTGTACTGTACTTGGTTGCATTTTCTGCGAGATAGGTTCTTTGACGTGAAGGCTTTCTCGGATCTTGGAACTTCTTATTGGTTCAATCTTTGTTACTCCTGTTGTCATTTTCATCTCACCTGCCGTCAATTTGCCCTCATAATTTGTGTGCGCCGTCCAATATTGTTAGCCGCATGTGGCTCCGGGCGGTGTAGAGCCTTCCTTTCAGCTTAGGGGCATTTTTCGATTACAGAAAGAAGATGGCTGATTGTTCCAGCCAGCTTGCTTCAATTGATCACAGAGCCCAGATATTTGAACTTTTCGCAATTGGGAATCACTCTTCCATTCATATAAATGTCTGAAACTGGTCGGTGTGGATCAGAGAACGGGCAGCACAAGTATTCTGTTTTTTTCCGAACTAATACGGTACCCATTCGCCTCAAAAACGTCCACCTATACATCAAGTGCTCGTTGCAGGGACGTTTGATCCTCGCTAATGATGGCAAAGACCGATTCATCGCGGATGCCAGAGCGCTTGGTTTGGAGAACTGAAGAACTGGAAGCAGCTTGCCCGCGATTGCAGAGGATGGAAGGCTGCAGTGTCTCAGGCTGAGACTCTTCACGGGTCGGGAGCTCGTTAAGTATCTCACACAGAGACTCTTCACGGGTCGGGAGCCCGCTAAGTATCTCACATAGACACTTCTTCACGAGTCGGGAGCCCGTTAAGTAAGTAAAGAAGGAAATGATGGGCCCATCGTCAGCAAAGAATAACTGATGCACTTTGGGGTCCGTCACTTTTCCTTCAAGCAGATAATTAAGGACTGCAATAAATATCAAGGGACTAAAAGCGCTTCCCTGGTGTACACCGACTTTGAGTGCCAGCTCCTCTGTGACACCAGCCGGGCCTCTTACTCTTGTCTTTACTCCCTCATCCATTATCATCTGTACGTAGCATTCTGGAACTCCTCTTTGTCCTAGCGCCACCCCTAACAAATCCCTTTTTTTATAATTTGCGTGCGCTAAAGCGATTTCTTTTTTCTGTAGTGACACAGTACCCTTATAATGGTAAAACCAAAGCGCAGGCATTTTGTTTGTTGCTGCAAGTAGCTCCCAGCAAATGATTCATTGCCTATTTTTGGGTGCTACTTACTGAAAGAATAGAAGGATAGGAAAGAAGTTTAGTGCGATGGGATTTTTTCTCCATAGGTGGCGCCTAAATTGCTTTAGGGAGATCTGTTTTTGTTGTGTGTATTCAATTTATACCACCTGCCAATCACTTAGTGAATACACTAGCATCGCACCATTGCCACCTGGTTGTCTATCAAATTCCTTTCCACAATCAACCAACACCAAACGCAAAGCCTTTAAGGAATCACAATGTTTTTGCATCATGATCCTCATACTTTGGATTGCATCTGTGGTTGATTTACCTGCGACGAAACCGCACTGGTCTTGAGACAGCCGTTCTATTTTCCGCATTCACCTATCTAATTCCCGCTCAACGATCTCCATGGTGTGACACATCAGCTTGATTGAACGTCTGTGACTCACTTTTGCTTTGTACAAAGGAAGATGAAAACCTTCCCTCCACTGGTTAGGCATTGGATCGCCTCTCATCAGTTTGAGGATGATAGGGGTTACAATTTACCGAGGTAGGGATAGGGGTTACAATTTACCCGAGGTAGGTATGCCTCTCGTAAGAGGCGACTAAAGTCCAAATTTTTAAACTTTTTGAAAAAAGTTACACAAAAAAAAACATGCAATGAACGAAAAAACAGCAAGTAATACCCCAGGTGGCAGAGCAGGTCTACTGGAAAATTCACACTCTATCGAGTTCGGTCCTACAGATTCTGGGGAGGACCAATTATTGCATTTAATTGACCCGTTCAGAATGAGCCAATTGGACCCGATGACTCCCATCTTTTTTCAGAACTCAGGAGGTATCTCGTTCGGCCCAATTGCTTTTCGTTTTTTTGGAGTCTTTGACCGTTTTCTTTGACAGTAATGTCGTTCTTCATTGTTAGGAACGACTCTCGAAAAATATATCAGAGGAAATGGTTCATTTAGAAGTCCTTCTCAATACTGTTACCACCTCTGTCGTATTTCTTCGTCATTCACAAGCAGCCCTCGAGCATTGTTGATGAACTTTGACGAACGGATAACCTGGGCATTCCTCCTTCTCTGAGAGGTTTCTGTTTGGAACTGATTTCGCCCCTTTTTCAAGCTTGTTTACCGGGATTCGTGGATACCCTGGTTTCTATCACCAGCCGAAGAAAAAATTTCTTCTACCACCCGATACAGTCCCTCCACTCACTTTGCGTGAAATTCAGGGCACTTTATCTTCGCGTGCCAATTGCATAGTCTGTATTCCAATTCGAGGTGAGCTGTTTCGTCTCCATTATCAGTGGAACCAAGCTGTGAGTGCCGCTTCCTTGTCACTCAGCACTGATTTAGCTTCATATGTCCACCACCACGTTTATTATGCGGGTGGCAACGGTGCAGTAGTAGTGCATTCACTTAGTAATTGGAAGGTCGTGCGTTCAAATCCCTTCCAAATCCATTAGATACTTTATTTCGAATATACGTACAAAATTGATCGCCCTAAGCAATCCGTGGAGAAAAACCATACAACTGCACCAAAACACCTCTTTCCTATCTCTCTATTCTTTCAAAGGTAAGTAGCAACGAAAAGCATGCAACGAAATATAACATTGCTAGGTGCTGCTTGCTGTTCACAAATGCGTGCGCTGTGTTCATAGCACAATAGAAAAGGATACTGTTACATTTACGGAAAAACCCCTTTAGCGTAAGAAAATTATATAAAAAAAATCCAAGCAAGGTCCTTATAGGGAATTCCACATATCCTGTTTATACGAAAAATACAAAAAAAAAAAAAATACAATAAATAAATACACTCTGCATCCTCAACTTCGTTGATGATGTGATTTTGCATATTTGAAATGAATCCTCCGCTCCAGGGCCGGCTCCTCTTTCCTGGATTGTCCTGGTTGTTCCTCGTGTTTTTAAACGGCTCTCAGTCATGTTGTCCTCTGTTCCTTGCTGGCTCGGATATATCGGTGCCTTATTAGCAGCGAGTCTTATATTTCGGGATGTATATCCGTATTAGCAGCGGGATATATGTCCGCACCATCTAAGTCTGCTGTCATCCAATATTTCGGACATTCGTGTCACATTCAGGCTTCCTCTTTTGTAGTTGATTCGAGTTTTATCTTTCCTGATGGGTACATTGCATGCCCATCTCAGTATTCGCAGCTCCGTAACGTGGATCCTTTGCACATGTTGTTTCTGTGCTTCCCAGCATTTTGCTCCGTAAATCAATGCTAACCTGGCTACTGTTTTATAAAGCGTTCCCTTCAGTTTAACCTTCGCATGGTATCTACGCGGATAAATATTTGATTTTTTTTGTGAAATTCTGAAACTTATATTAAAACCCTTTCTACTCAGTGACTGAATTGTTGAAATGTATACCTCACCCTCACAAGGGTTTCAAGGAAATTAATTCTTCCACTTTTTTTACAACTATTTGACTATGCGGATTGTTCTTAGCATAAATGATATTCGCAGCAAGGGCGGCTGTATCGAGCAAATTATAGAATAAGGCAAGAGGCCAACGGCAAGTCCTACGTTTGGTTGTATACTAGCATCCATCGTATCCACTCCACCTTTCTCTGGGTTTTTTTGTCGGCCCTGAAACTGACTTATTGCTATGGAAAGTTGATAATAAAACGACGGCCTTATTGTTTTTAGGGACATAGGAGCAAATCATGACGCTTTGGCTTAATCCAAACTCTGTAGACAAAACTTCTCTATTTCGTGAGGCCTTGAACTCATTGGGCAAGCATCGTTTGTTTTTTTTTTCAAAGTTTTGCCGACCGATAGTTTCCAACTCAATAATTTCAAGGCCAGTGGAAAAGTAGTAAAAAAGTTGTCCATTGTTATATTTCGCCCAGTATTTTTGTATGGAGCAACTAGCTCTTTTACGGTGAGCGTATCCACCTTATTTACATCAGATTTTTCCGGTGTAAATCTGGCCACTAAGAGGATAGGATGTTGCGGAATCAAAGTTTAATTCCATACTTAGCTGGCTTGGACGGCATATGTTGTGTGAATTTAGTACGTCCTCTGAATCGATACAGCTGCTCGTCTACAGTAATGGATGCAGATGGTCGAAAATTATGTCCCACATTGAAATTTCCCATTTCAAATACATCTTTGATAGGTGCTGCCTTATCAGATGCCATGCGATCGCGGCACGTGTTAGTTCAGAATCAAATTTAATAAACCCAGTTATTGATTTGAAGCGACATACTGACATTGTAGCGCGATAGATGGGATACGACCTTTTGTACCAAAGTTTATTCACCGCTTCAAAATTTGATCTGTGACATCCCATCACCAGCAGAACTCCAAGATAAGCCGAAAGCTCTTTTTGATGTAATACTTTCCATTTGCTTGGAGATTTGTCAGGGTTTGAAATATTCCAGTTTCTGTACTCGCTAACCGCTTTTTGGTTTGTACGCCGCCAAATAATGTCTTGAATTTCTAACGACGATAATTTTAAAAAAAGGTAGATATCGACTTCCGTTAAATTGTTGGTTCCCGAACGAGAACCGGTAAAAAGCTTATCACGTAAGATATTATGCGCACCTTCACGCTGAAGCCTCGGTGGATTTGAACACCATTTTGTTCCATCCTTGCCACACTATCTCCATCACAGATGTCGTCAACTTCTTCTTGCGATTCCTCGTCATCAGCTTCGGAATTGGTGTTGTCATTGAACTCTACGTCCACCTGTTCTCCACATTTTTCAGCATCAGAGTAAGGAGTTTCTTCTACAGGAACGTTATCTTCATCATCAGATTTACTTTCCAATCCATCACCAAGATCTCTCTCAGAATCAGAACAGATTTCCTTTATAAGATTTTGAAAATACTGCTGCTGATTTTCCAAAGACAGACTACATATGAGCGAAAAAACTTGCGTGCCAGGAATTGATAACGGTTTTTCGTAGAAGGGTCAAAAACATTTTTACTATGGAAGAGGGATAGACCCCATCTTGTCCCGTTTAGTAGGTAGGGGCAATTTTAGAAAAAAGACTTCAATTGAAAAAAAATATTAAACAACGGCAACACTTACAATAAAGTTCTTTACCTGTTTTGAAAGCCAGACTACGTTTTCATGAGATTTCTGGCTTTCAAAACCGGTATAGAACTTTATTGTAAGTGTTGCCGTTCTCAAAATTTGTTCGATCACCGTAAATACCAAAAATCAGAAATCTTATAGAAACGTAGTTTTAATAATTTTCGATTTTTTTTCAAAAACTAGAAGACATAAAACCATTCGGTTTTTTGCGTTCGATTCAGAATTGATAGTAACATTGACCAAAAAAAGTCAATTTAGCACTGCATTTCACGCGGGTGGCAACAGGTGCAGTAGTAGTGTATTCGCTTACTGAATGGAAGTTCGTGCGTTCGAATCCCGGCCAAGTCCATTACTTTATATCGAATACATACATGAAATCGTAATCTCCCTAAGCATCTTAGACACCACCTGTGGAGAAAACCCCTACAACTTCACCCAAACACTACTTTTCCTGTCTCTCTATTCTTTCTAATAGTAAGTAGCACCGAAAAGCATGCAATGAAATACGTTAGTGCCAGTTGCTGCTTGCTGTTAAAACACAAATGCTTACGCTGTGTTCTTAGCTATAGAAGGGTACTGTAACAACGGAAAAAAAACCCTTTAGCGTAAAAGCAAATTATAAAAAAAAAAAAAAAAAAAATCACATTTTTGAAAAAAAATTGGTCTAAACTTTTTTTTTTCATTTTTTTATCAAAATTTTGAGTTTGCATGCGAATTTTTCAAAAACTATTGCTATAAATAATTTAATTTAAATTTAGGATTATAGAACAGATTTCTTTCTTTCAAAAACTGAATTGTAAGTGTTGCCGTTGTCTTTTAAATATTTTGTTTTTCAATTCATGTCCTTTTTTCTAAAATTGTCCCTACCTCCTAAACGGAACAAGATAGACCCCCCTCCCATAGAAAATAATACTTGTTTTTGACCCTTCTATAGAAAACCGTTATCAATTTTTTGGCGCTCTAGTTATCGTACTCTCCCCTACTTGATTTCAGCAGAAAGTGAACAGCCTCGTTTCCAAAGTCTCAAAATTTAATTTAAATTATTTAACAATATGAAGAAAGAAGAAATTAGTGTTAGATAGCAATATTAAAGAAAAATTGAATATAAAGTATATAAGAATCTAATGTATCTACCCGGGTAGATACTGTTCATGCGGGTACTTGAAAACTTCCATCGATGCGAAGGCTAATTGGCATTTTTCGGCCACAAAGGGCATCCTTCATCCCCCGCGAATCGACCAAAAGACTCCACTTTCCCCGAGTAATTGAGTTCAACTCAAGCTGACCAATTCGCCGGGTCTCAATATCGAGGAGATCTGCTTCAACCGGTGCAAATATTATTCCCTGTACCACTGTCATCAACCCCTTTAACACCTTGCAGACTTTTAAATTGTGTACTCTCCAATCTTCACACCGACTTGTTCACTCAATTGAGTTGGTAGGTTTGGGATCAATTTCATCCGAAATAACCCAACAATTGCAGCCCCTTAATTTTGCCCATTTTACAACCGCAACCACCACCCTTCTGTTCGACTAGGCGATGGTGGTAATTGGATTCGATACCAAACCCTGCATTTTGGTTAAAGTATCCCGCTTTTAATTGATCGGCTTTTACTGCAAACAAATCTAATTATCTCTAACAAAATACTCGTACAATCGGCCATGAAAAAAATGGCGTCGATGATGAAAGAATGAAGACCAGCAAACGCGATGAACCGTGAGCTGTATAATGCATATTTGTAG
Organism: Portevinia maculata; assembly: GCA_949715645.1. Lineage (NCBI taxonomy): Eukaryota > Metazoa > Arthropoda > Insecta > Diptera > Syrphidae > Portevinia > Portevinia maculata. The sequence continues at coordinate 2,499,663 of OX454529.1, forward strand.
ACTATCCCGTCAATTAAATTGTTGTTCGCGAAACACGTGCCGCGCGCCGTAGTTACAAATTGAATTATCCTGTGGGAATTCATAATGTTCTCATGCATCAATTCTGAGGGAGTTGCGTTCATCAATAAAGTGGCAGTGGTAACAAATCAATTAGGTTGGGTCAAACAAATTCCTGAGTCCGGTGCACTGTTCGCTGATTGCTATTTTATTATGTTTGATGTCGACAGGGCTTGATGGTACTTTAACCGTTTGCTTATGTGGTTTTTTTATTTAGTGCTTAGTGGTTATTTTTTGTAAAATGTACGCCCTTGTATTTGCCTGTTGAGTGTCGTACGTAGATAAAAGGCTACAACATCTTTGAAAAGTCGCTGCTAACGAAATTTATCAATTGAGTGCTCCTAAAGTAGTTGGCTGATTTACTGCAGCAAGAAGCTCGCGTTGGAGTTTGAGGTCTTGGAAAAGGCGAAGCAATATGTTTGCAGATGAGTGTTGTTGCATTTTGTTGTCCTTCGGAAAGATGTCTAATGGGAAGCGAACCCAAGGGTTGTCTTGTTCGAAAGGACATTCGATTTATTTCAATATAATCTTGGAACTGTATTGGGAGGGTTATGATGCCCTAAGTCTAGTCCTCAAAAAAAGAAAAAAGGAGGAAGGGTACCTATCTCTCTGAATTGCACAAAACCAAAACCCCTTGTCTGCACGAGATGATTATTTGCCTGGGATGCCTCTAGAGAGAGATTCTTCGGGTTATATTTGGTTCAGTTTGTATCGATGGGGTGTGGAGGAGAAGATTCAACGACGAACTCTACGGGCTCTACAGCGAAGCTGACCTGGTCAAAAAGCTGAAAATGCAACGGCTGAGACAACAACGCACTAGCCCGACGAATCTTTGAATCCACCCCTGAAGGACAACGCGGCAGAAGTAGACCCCACCTTAGATGGCGCGCACAGGTGGAGAACAGCCTCAACCAACTTGAAGTGCGTAACTGGAGGCAGCTAGCTAGGAACCGAGCTGGCTAGAGGGGATTGTTGGTTGAGGCCATGGTCCATCCCGGACTGTAAGCGCCACCAAAAGTAAAGTCAAAAAATCCAAAACCAATGGCGGGATTCTTTTCTCAGAAAGGTTTCTCTCTCTGTCTTCCCAATTCCATCCCTATCCTCAGCTACGTTGCTTATCAGCCGCGCCGTCCACTATCCTCTGCTTTCTCAGCTCCAATGCTCCCGATACTCCTGTTTCGTGAACTCTTTTACCTCAAATGTGGCCATTTCCACTTCAATTTAAGTCCAAAACCGTCAGGGGTTACTCCTGCCATCCGCCAAAATCGTCAGGGGTTACTCCTACCATCGGTTTAGTTTAAAATACGCTTACCATCTGCTTCCTCTATGCCTCTTGCCAAAGTGCGGAAATAGATGAAAAGGCATGATGAATCGACATCAGAAGCTAGATTCTTTGAAATCATTTCTTCTCCACGCGACTCTGATCTTCTTGAGAACCGATCCCATAACTTTCGTTTTCAACCTACCTTCGCCAACAGGTGGCTTCCAAGTAGCTTCGTATCTAACCTTACTCCGAAGTTATTCAATGCATCCTTTTGCTGTTAATATCTGCGGGTTCGATTTGAAAATGAATGAAATCCGCTTCTTCGTTAAAAGGAAGGGGAACAGGCGCATCCTTCCAGGTGTTCACTAGTTGCATGTTCCTAGCTTCCTTTGGTGACTTTCCCTGTAATTGCTACGGGCGATTACGTTTCTGCATTTCTCGATTCCTTTCTTGAAGGACCTTCTACGGTCTTACGAGTATATCGCAAATCTGGGTCCTCGAGTGCACTCAGTACCTACAAATATCACTATGACTCAGTTAAAGGATCCAGAGGTGCTGGATTTTTCCCTTGGGTGAGTTTGGGCGGCCCTTACACTGACAACTGTCACCTGTCAACTGTCAACTGTCACCTGTCACCCTTCAATCGTTTCGTATCACAGGGCGACCCATTACTATTCTCACATTGCCTCTCTGACAAGCCTCTGTACTTTTTATTGCACTTGTAAGCCGCGTTTTCATCTCGTCCTACTTTCCTAATAAGCCTTCCACAAAGCAGATTCCGCACGTGTTCGGCAATGTTTTGGTAATCTCTAAAAGCATTTCTGGTCCGGTCCGGGGACTCCTTACTTTTGCAGGATCTTCGACCTTGCCCGATTATCTTTTCCACTATCTGAGCTTGCATGGGTGCCTCAACACCTTTGCGGTGAAACTGGGGTTTCTCACAAAGCAACCCCATTTACCATACAGAAGAGGACCTGCTCAGCCACACAACGTATACCCAATCCCGTTCGCCAACGCATGCAAATGATAACTTTGTGTGGAATGTTTTTGAGAAACCTCAGCCCCCAACCGCAATTATAATGAACTTAATAGACCATTTTGCCGACATTCCCATTGTCCTAAGTGCGTAATTTACAGCCTTCACATCCATACCGCAATATTGATCTTTGGTAATTGGTATTCACGGATGAAGGCATTTTAGCTTTGTCCTTAATTGGCACTATCAAAGGCCGATTTGTAACAAAACTTCGCCTAAACGGACCTCACACCCATATGGGTTGGCGAAAGCCCATTCTGTTTGTCGTTTCGAATCAAATGTTACTTTTGAAAATTAGCAACACACTTGATTGGGAGCATTTTATACTTTCCCTTCAATGAACATCAACAACTTATGATTGCTGCCAACTGAAGTGGAGATTATTGGATTGTCCTTGATTCATTTGCCTGCACCACCCTCTTCGATGGAAATCACATTTAGTCGGCTGCATGCGAATGCAATCAATGCAATTGATTGGCCTATTGTGTGCTATCATATTTGCATTTGTAGTCCTATCGATGTGTTGGACTTTGCTATACGTGGCAAACTGTAATTGAGCAAAACTATTCGTCCTTAATTTCGAATGGACATTCAAAATGGCGTATTTATAGTTTTTTTTTTTGAGGAGCGGATTTACCTTCAAGTGACGGGCCAAAGCCACTTGGTGGGTGCGACTCTCGCGGACCAAACTCTCCCCACGAGCGGCCATGAATACCCCCCTGGAACCGCTCTTTGCAAAACATGATGGTGGTGGGAATTTTAAGTTTATACAAGGACACCGACTTGTAAGTCCTGATAATAATAATAATATTTAGTTAGGGTGCGACCTGTTGGTCTATTGTGTCCCCTGCTTGTACCTCGGAGAGGTTCATGCCCTCTTTCAGAGCCCTGTCTAGATACTTCTTTTGTGAAGCGTATCGAGGTGTTGCCCTGATTTATCCTTGGCAGGTCACACTCCTCAGATCACAGCGTCCAGTCCAGTTTCCTTGATGAATCTGAGAATGAGCTGTGGGTCCATGGTTTGTGTGTCCTTGTCTGTTATTTCGTGCCTGCCCAAATATCTTATCCAGCATGTGGTCTGGAGTTTCGGCGGTTTCACTGCCCGTCCTCTGATATACCCATTTTCCTCAAGTGCTCCTTGAGTCTGCGGTGCACCGTGAGGAGGCCTGTTTGGGTTCTTAGGTTGTTTTTGTTAAGGGTTATACAAAGAAGAGTTAATCAGATACTGTATATACTAAATAATAGCTTAATACTAATTTAATACTTAAGTGTTACCATTGTGTCAGGTTCAATTGATAATCTGTATATTAATACGGAGTTGTCTATAACGTGTATCCACCCATTTTTGCACGTCACATAGATACGCCAACACTATACATATTTGGGTAGGGGACAATACTTAGAAGTGCACAATAAAAAATTATCCAAGTTACTTGGACATGCTTGCAGTTACTTGAAAATGCTTGAAGTTAATGAAAATGTTTGAAAATACTTGAAGTTACTTGAAGTTACCAACAACAGCATTGCTGTGCATGTTATGCACTTGATAATGCTTGAACATACTTGTTCGTGCGTTCGAATCCCGTGCGTTCGAATCCCGGCCAAGTCCATTACTTTATACCGAATACATGAAATCGTAATCTCCCTAAGTAACTTAGACACCACCCGTGGAGAAAACCCCTACAACTGCACCCAAACACTTCTTTCCTATCTCTCTATTATTTATAATACCAAGTAGCTTACACTGTGTTCTTAGCATTATAAGGGTACTGTAACAACAGAAAAAATCCCTTTAGCGTAAGCAAATTATAAAAAAAAAAAAAAAAAAAAGTTACTTGAAAATGCTTGAAGTTACTTGAATTACTTGAAAATACTTGAAGTTACTTGAAAATGCCGCAAAAATTTTATATCATGTGAAATCAGAGAATGCAATGTCGAACAATTTCATTTTCCGATTAATAGGTATAACAGTCGACTTTGTTTTTTTTTCAACTTATAGAATAAATTGGTCGAATTTCGCGCGACCCCTAGTAATAATAATTATTTAAGAAATATATTTCATGGAATAATATAATCGCCACATTACTCCCTCTCCTTTGAAAAACGAAAGCGAACGAACTCTTCTTCCAAAACGAGTTCGATATGTAGTTGCCTCGTTCACTGGAGTTGTTGGCTGTGCTAAATCGTTGTTGGTTGTGTACGCTGCTTTTAATCGATCGATGCTGACGTTGGCAGTTTTTCCTTTAAACAAAAGCTTAAAAAATTACATAAGCCAGCGTTCGATGATCCCGTTTGAAGCTGGGTGGTACGCCGTGGTCCTCAAGTTCTTCACGCTTAGGAGTCTGGTTAGGTTTCGCAAAAACGGTCGTAGGTGCTATATCGTGTCTCTGCTGCGTTCAGTCGCTGAGAGTAAAAACCTAGAGGTTGCCACATTTCGCCCTCATGCTGCTGTAGAGCGGCACTAACTGCAGTGCTGGTTTCGGGTGCACCAGTAAAGTGGCTTTGCACAAACCGTCTTTGCAACGTTGGAAAGCTGGCTTGGAGCTGTCGGTCCAATGTATTATGGTGTTCTCATTCTTTTTGTTAGCTTTTATTTCTTTGGACAGCGTCAGTTGATCCTCTGCGGCGTTGGGGAGAAATCGTCGAAAAAAATTCATCATCCCAAGGAACCGTCTCAGCTGGGACACTCGTTCGGGCAGTTTGATAGATAGATAAATAGATAGATAGATGTATATATATATTTCGTTTAAAGAGTTACAGTGTGTTATCGCACAATTTACAATGTTCAGGTACAGAGATGTGATTTACAAGAGTGTATCTTTCTACTGAATAGTTGTATATAAATATATAAATGTAAATAATAAAAAAAGAGAAAAACAGAGTAGGTACTGAGGAAACAGCGAATAAAAAACCCCAAATTGAAAAAAAAAAAAAAATAAATAAATAAATAATATTAAATATTAATAACTATGTAAGTAAATACAAAATGACTACATAATTGATAAAATAATAAATAGAAATAATTTAACAGATAAATAAATTATATTAAACAAATAAATAAATAGATTAAAAAACTGGATAAATAAATAAATATTAATAAATTAACAAATATTAACAAAATAGTAAATAAATTAACATGTGTTAACAAAAGGGTAAATAAATTGAATAAATATTGACAACATTTTTAATAAGTTAACATATATATAAATTAACATATAACATAGAATCAGATGTGATACAAATTTTAAAAAAAGAGATATTAAGTATATGGCTTGTATGTACGAGTATGTTTGAATAAGCAAAAGAACATCACGTATGATGGTCTATAAGCAACTGATTAATAAGAGGATTTTCAGGAATGTCGCATCTGCTTCTAAATGATTCGGTGAGCTTAAGTATTTTAGTGAAGATGAACTCAACATCAGCTCTTAGATGACGATCCGATGTAGAATGATGCAAGGGCAGATTAAGCATCATTTTTAATATTTTATTTTGGGATATTTGCAGTTTTTTTATGTGACATTCAGCACATTTACCCCAAACCTGGCATCCGTACAAGAGAATTGCTTGAAATATAGTTTTGTGTATTATTATTTTATTTTCATTAGAAAGTAATGATTTTCTGTTAATAAATTGATAGATAATTTATTTTCGTATTGGAATGATGCTAGTTTGTTCAATAAAATTTCGAGTAGCCTCACTTGCTAATTGGTTGGTATTGGCGTCGCCTAGATGTTGGGACACTGAATGGTTTTTCAAAAAATTAGAGGCGTATAAATTCGCCTTATCCTCATCTGTATATATTATATTTCCCGAATCTTGGAGCGTTGAGATTCTTCTGTTCTTGTTCTTAACAACTTTAACAATATTCCAAAAAGGCTTGGGGTTTTTGTCAAGAGCAGATAGCTTTGTGTTCCAATCCATATTTCGTTGTTTTTCTATTTCCTTGGAGATAATTTTATTGTAATATCTTAGGTATAATCTAAATACTGGTATCCTATACCTCTGCCAATGTCTCTTAATAGAATTTCGTATTCGGATATATTCTAAAATGTAATGAGGCATTTTAAAGAAGTAGCAACATCACTTCTTTAAAATGCCTTCTTCTTTTTTTGGGAGTACATGAATTCATTACTTCCAGTACATTGTCTGTAAATCCTTTTACCATTACATCGATTTCTTCTTTTGATCTAACATCATTAATAACTGCCGGAAGGTTTCTGTATATTGGGTTTAATTCCGATCGGAATCTAACAAAATTGGTTTTATTAAAAACTGGAACCAATTGTTCATAGGTTTGGGCAGATTTATTGATCTTACAAAAAAAAGGATAATGATCTGAGCTCAACTCTTGCAACGCTATCGGCTGCGAAAAAGTATGGGGCACGTAAGAAATAAAGAAATCTAGAACAGACGGGTGTCCTCTCAAACCAGATGCTACATATGACGGACTAAAGGGATACAGAACAGAAAACGGAAACAAATGCGAAAAATTCGAAAGAATGTTACCCCACGCGTTAGCCCGATTGCAGCCCCAATCGCGATGCCTACAATTTAGGTCACCTCCAATTATGAAATCATCGTTTCTTACTAAGATGTTTCGTAAATCTTTTTTAAAGTTTTTTCGTTTAATCTCAGATGCAGCCTTACCTGGAAAGTAAACGCACACTATGCTTATTTCCCTTCCATCACTCAGCATAATCTTTATGCACACATTCTCCACGCAGCGTGTTCTAATAACCGGGAGCAATGTATGGCGTATGGATCTTTTAATAAATATCGCAACACCTCCACCTCTTTTATTTGGTCTATCTACGCGATAGCATTTATAATTCGAAGAAGACAATCTAGTTTTAGAGTTTAACTACGTTTCTGTTACAAGAGCTACATCTATATTTTTAGAGTTTAAGAAATTATTAAATTCTGTGTATTTATTTTGTATGCCTATGGCATTCCATGTTACTACATTCAGGTTGTTAGTTATCATATTACTTAACATTACCATTTAAAAATTTAGTGGCGAACTGCGCGATGGCATTAAATTGATCTATCTTAGTTTTACAATTGTTTAATTTGGAAATCATTTCCGTTACCAGGGAATTTAGCTCCTCCATAGAAAATAACTCACGAGCACCACTAGCAGTGGTTGTTGAGAAGTTATTGTTGTCACTGTTGTTGTTGTTGTTGTTGTTGTTGTTGTTGTTGTTGTTGTTGTTGTTGTTGTTGTTGTTGATGTTGTTGTTGTTGTTGTTATTTACATACGACTGGCTCTGAGCATCATCATGCACTCGTATCATTGTACCAAAATTTCCCAAATTTCCATTAGAGCCAACAATTAATATACCATCTTTGTATATACATACATAAGTGAATATGAAGACTTTTCTTTTTAGCTTAAAGATGGATTAGTTGTTTTAATTTTCCTTAAACGGTAAACTCTCTTAAGCGGACAAAAATGTGCACCATTAATGTCCCCTCAAGGAAGATTTCACTGTATGTACGAGTATATACATACATATGAAACTTATATTTTTTCTGGCTGAGGTATTAACGAGGCTAGAATAAAAAATGTGGGTTTCTATAACATGCGATACGTCTAACCATGCGTTTGATGGAGTTCAATATTTTAATGCATTTGGGTACCTACCTATAAAATTTCATAATTGTACCTACCTACTTCAAAAGATAAATTTAAACTATACTTCATTTCTTTAGTACCTACTGGGACATCCTGAAACCGAAATTTGTATTAAGTATATCGGCCGCTAGTGGTCGCTATGACGGTATCAAAAGAAGTAGGTATCAAAAAGAATACCTAAATCAATGATATTTAGCTGCCCAAACTGAGGCACTCAGGTGCTTGTGCAAAACCAAATGAAAAAATTCTGTTTATATTCGGAGATTCGATTGTGTAACATAATGCAAACGAAATATGAACCTAATATGATTTTGAATTTCGATTATGAATGAATGCCCTTTTTATTTGATGAACCAATAAATAAACCAATTTGAGTTGTTCATGAATAACCTACGGCAGCTATTATTACAAGCAAGGCACGCGCTCGTACACACACTCTAACTTGTCTTATCTTATCTCTGCCTCAATTATTTTTTTTCACATGCAAATATGATATGCCTCACTGCTGAAATGCGAATCTCCTTCGCCGATCTTAACATATACACACCAATTGTATAAAATACAACAAAATAAGTTCCAGGTGACGGTTTTGTTCTAATTGCAATATGCCATAACCTACCCCAAAAACTTTGATCAGAGCAAACAAATAATATACCATCAATCTACCCAACCACAATTATCCCACCTCTCTTCATCCACCATCGCCCCTACCATTAAATATGAATATCTGCTTTTCACTTGCAAATACTCGTATGAATTATAAAAAAAAAACATTTGAGAATCTTCACTGCTGAAATGCGACTCTCCTTCAACGATCATACACACACATACCAATTGTGTTAAAATCCAGAAAACATAACATACCCCTTCCATCAAAGCAAACAAAAAATATACCATAAATCTACACGAAACCTGCTTTGCCAACCACCACCACTACCTGCATCATCCTCCTACTCATATTCCCAGCACGAGAATGGTGTAGAACTAGACTATCATGATTTGTTGCGGGCGAATGCGCACTGGTGGCGTGTCGTCGTTTACGCACGGTTGCACTACTATAAGGTTTATATACAATGTTGTTACCTTATTATGTTGCCCATGTTGGAGAGGAGGAAAATCCTCCATTGGCAACAAATATGATGCTGATCTTGATGGTGTTGTTGCAATATTAGTGTTGTTGATGTTGGTGATCAACTTCGTGTTCGAATGCAGGCGATTTGGCTGCTGAGAGTATGAGCGATTCGACCTGTTTGCCATCTTTTCCCTCAATTGCATGTAATTGCTTCGTACTGCGCACGCGCTGTCTGTTGATTTGTGACTAAGACTGCAGTTTGCGCACTTATATGTCACATTCCTCTGTTTTGTGAGAGGTTGCACAGATTGAGCAATACGTTTTTACGTGGCAGTGTCTCTCTCCATGACCAAACATTTGACAATTTCTGCATTGTGTCAGGTGATTCTTTTGTTTACGCTGGAAACTCCACTTCACTTGCGTATGAAAAATCGAACGTACGAGTATGTTTTTTTTTTAATCCAATAACCTTATCGATCCACTCTCAAGGGATACTATATAGAATGTCCTTATTCTTAAGTATACCAATTTGTAAACTTTATGATGAAAAAATAAAGAATCTATCTATCTATCTATCTCTATAGAATGTATCTGTAAAAAAATTTTTTGGTGATCATTTTAACTTCTTTACACTGGAGACCGAGTTTTATAAGTTCGTTTTTTAATTTAGTTGTGTCTACTTCGGACAAACCGTACAAAACAACTTTAAGAGCTTTTTCATTTTTAAGTTCGTGTGAAAAAATTGACTATTGTCTACACGTAATTTACTAAGCACTAGATTGTAAGAATTTAGAGATTCACAATTAATTTTGATTTCGATTGACATTATTTTTATTGAGTAATCGTCCACTTTAATAGAAGACATTAAGTTGTGCACATAATCAGGCGATTTCTGGAACAGTTTTATGGGAGGAATATGTACTTTTTTTGTGGCATTTGGCGAAACTAATTCGTCCATGATTTCACTATCGTTGTCACTATCGAGTAAACATTGTAAGGGAATCCAGTAATTATTTCTGGAGTTTGCCTTGCGTTTTTTCATTTCGGAAAAAATTCGCGACTTTTTATCCAAGGACAGAGCACTGTCCTCGGTAAAAGGTGATCGCGCGCGCTTGGAAATGATTGCAAGAAGAAGATAAAGAATACAGAACAGAGATTTGTTAACCACGTCGTTCGCTGTCGAAAGCTTCGGCTTGACTGTTTCTGTTAATAAAGGATATAACATTTTAATGGCAATATTTATTTTCTTAAGTGTGCGCGAATTGTGGTCCTTAAAAGTCAATTTATTGTCAAGATAAATGCCCAGATATTTTACGGAAGGCTCCCACGTAATTTGGTGCCAGTTTATAATAAGCTGATTAGCCGGAAGGAAGCAAAGATTTCTTTTTCGTGTAAAAAAGATTGCTTGGATCTTTTCGGCGTTAAGCTTTATTTTCCACTTGGAATAATATTCTTGCAAAATTTTGGGCCGCATTTTTTAAATTGGTCTCAATGTTGAGACCAAACTTATGCGAGCAAATTACTGCTGTGTCATCAGCATATATAGCAGCGTTACATTGTGGAAGAATCGGAAAATCCGAAGTATACAGGTTGTACAGAACTGGCCCAAGAACGGAGGCTTGCGGTGCACAAGCGCAAAAATTAATTAAATCGGACACACCACTATTAACATGCACCTTAAAACATCTATTTGAGACAAAACTTTGGACTTAATGCTTGTATTCTTTCCGGTGGTGGTTTGGTTCCTTCTGCATTGATAAGATACCCCAAAAAGTGTACTTCTGGCCAGCCCAAGACGCTTTTTTAAAGGGTTTATTACAATCCCGTGCTCGCGCAACTTCTCGAAAACGATGCGAAGATGTTGGCTATGTTTGTATTCGTCTCGTGAAAAAAAACCATAGACCAATATCGTCCAAATATGGTCGAGCGAATTCGAGGTTCGACCGGGGTACTTGATGATATGCTCGACGAAGGTCAATGGTGGGTAAAATTGAACAGCCGTGGAGCGCATGCGTGAAATCGTGGAGGTGTGGGATCGGATATCGATCAGGTTCGGGGATATTGTTTAGCCGTCTGAAATCCCCACATGGCCTCCATTCTCCGTTCTTTTTTCGCACCATATGCAGTGGACTTGCCCATGGACTGCGCGACGCACGGCAAATACCTCCGTCCAAAAGTAATTTGATTTCTTGTTTTGCTGCTCGAAGTTTTTCGGGGGGCAGGCGCCTCGGTTTGGCTGACTCCAGATCAGATACAAGCTTTGAATCTCGTTTGGTTATAGTTCCCTAAGAGTTTGCTTGCCTCAGACCTTGGAGGTTGAGAAAGGTTTTGGCCCTTGTTTCTTCCTCCAGTCACCTGAACTCTTGGCGTAGAGTGTGTTCTACTATCCCGCAGAACAGTTCAGGTCCTATGAAGGGTTCCTCTGCCCCTTCTCTTGCCAGAGAGCCCGCTACTTCATTGCCTGTAATGCCAACATGGCCAGGATGGAAATTCTGTTGTTCTTGCTTAGTCTATTCAGTCCGTTTAGGCATTCCCACACGAGTTTTGACTTGATGACGTAGGCGTCAAGAGCCTTTATTGCAGCTTGGCTGTCAGACATTGCAATTCCTGTAGTTTTTCTCGAGGTTGATTCGAACGCACCTGACTATGGCACATTTTTCTGCCTGGAAGTTGCTGGTACATTTGCCCATGGATTCGTAGTGCTTAGTTCCTGGCCCAAAGACTGCTGCACCAGTTCCCTCGTCGGTCCTCGAGCCGTCCGTGTGCCGCTTTGTTGTGTGGTTGCTCAGTCCATAAGTTGTGGATTCATTGCTCCAGTTCTGCTTATTGCTGAGCTTTATCTGAAAGTTCTTCTCGAAGTTGAATATCCTGATGCTATCGTCCCTAGGTATGGCAAGAAGTGGTAGTTTTTTGAGTAGGTCATCGATGCATTTTAATCTTACAATTCCCTCCTTTGCCAAATCCTTAGGATTTAGTAAGAAAGTGGAATCGTCAGAGTTAAGACATTTTTAATGCAGACAAATTTTGTGCGTTTTTCCCCTAGCCTCGCGGTTCATCGCCCTTAGATCCTCGATTCCACTTGTCTTGCCATTGCTGTTTGGTGAGCTCCTTGGCCTCCTCGTTTGCCACTTCCACTTCCACGCTGTCAAGGAATTTGCCGGAGCTGTGGGGTCCTGTTGGCACTTTTAATCGGTAAAGTGAGTTAGCAGGGAGTCCTTGCCACTCTAGTTTCAGCCTTTATGTCGTAGACGTACTTTCTCTCGGCGCCGACACCGGTCGGTACGAGCTTGCAACGCGTAGAGCTCTGCGCCTCTGTACTGCAGCCATGTGCCTCCTGTATATCTTACAGTGTTGTTTTTGCGGCAGTGCGTCGGCCCTTTTCTCGCGGAAGTATGGCATGCGTGATTGATACTTAAAGCCTTCGTTTATTTGCCGTAGGGCCGCCTATGTTTCCAATTAAGCTTGGGACCTTCGCTGCCCGTTAGTCCTTCACCATTCGCTCGAGCGACTCGGGAAGATCAAAGGAGTTCTCAAGCGCGTTTAGCATGTCCACCCATCTGGTTGAGTCGAAGGCATTTCGCACCTGTATAGTAGTGAATTGCGGTTGCCCTTTGGACAGTCCTTACCTCTTAACTGATTGCTCCAATCGTGGGGCGTCCCTTCCTGAATCCATACAGCCTACCAGACAAATCTCTTGCTCTTTATACCGCTGCTGTGTGCCTTGGTCTTAAGATTCTTTCCAAGAGCTTTCCCAAGACACCCCTTGCATAAACAGCGGTCTGTATGCATTGCACGAAAGGGTTGCTTTGATGCAACTCTTACGGTCTTGATGAGACTTTGTTCCATCGCAATTGAATTACATATGCTCTACGCGGAGCAAATGCGTTGATTTGATGATCCTTTTCGTGGTGCTACCACATTGAGTTAACCTACTTGATTGTGCCTGATTTAGTGTATCAGTGGCTTTACCCTTTACCACTTCAAAGGCCTATGTTATTGGATTGAAGTGCTCTTCATCTCTTTGTTAAAGGATAGTGAAGTGCTCCCTCGACGGATTTTCCTTTTCCATACGCACACTGACTGAGTGCAGACTGTTAAGAAGCAGTTGGTTCCATCAGAGGATTCAATATTGAATCGAATTCAATTTCAATTGTGTGACAAGTCTTGTGGCTTTGTGTCAAAGACATCTCGCCTCAAATGTGAACGTCTTTAACTCTTTGCATGCTCACCTCTCTACATGCTCGCCTCTCTCCATGCTCACGCTCGGAACCTTGCACTTCATATAAATAATCCTTTTATATCTCGACCTGGACCCTGATTAAACGTCTCCTTTTGTCTACATGTGTCCTTGCAGTGATGGTTAAACTGCTACACTCTGCGCCACTTAATTAAGGACAGGTATTTTTATTTGAAAATGTTACGATATGGTGGCCATTTCGATAGGTCTCCATTTTGGGTAAGGAACCAGGCTTTTGTAGCAAAATAAAGGCATTATCGGTGCCACCAAATAATTCGAACAAAATGAGGAAAAGCTTTTGCCAGTAGGTAGTCGCTGTCATTCTTGAGCTTTGAAAACCCAAATCTACTGTGCCGTAAAAACTAATTGGTCCCCATACCATTTCACTGCCTCCTTTGCTCTGTCTTCTATCCAAGGTTTTTTCCATCCTTCCTCAAATCATAGAAATAATAATCGTATCCATTAGGTTTGTCCAAATTAAATTTGAGACGACGACGCGTCACGTCAAGTCCCTGATTCCTATGTGTTGCATTCAGGGGTTGCTTCGTTTTCATTGCGAGGGTTGGTGTGAAAGGCAATATAATTTAGAAGAGAACAACAATCGATGGAACCAGTGAGTAGACGATGTAGGGTCTGAAGGTTTATTAAATTAAGGCCTTTGTGATAGGGTATGGTAGGATCAGATTATTCCAAGGGAGCCCACGAAGACGCAAACTTCGCAATCACGTTGATTGCTTTCGATTGTAGAAATGTGGACCCGGTAGTATGGTGCGTATCCCCCTTCGGGCTAGAGGTCAGAATTTACCCGAGGTAGGCATGCCAGTCGTAAGAGGCGACTAAAATCCAAACGGAGCCTACGTACGATAAGAGATGAAGATCGGAAGAGGTTACCCCAACCGCGCAGAGGGTGTGCACGCAGTCCCACCGATGGGAGTGCTTGAAGCCTTCAATCTCCTTTTATTCCTCTTCAAGATACTGGAATGGGAGGCAGCGTTGGTTTCAATCAGCCGAAAGGAATAAGGAAATTCATTTGAATTTCGCCATAAAAGTGGCTAGCAGCTTCATCAAAGCGTAAATTCGGAATTTGATGTTTATTCTACTCGGAAGTCATTCCGAAGAAGCTTTGTGGAAGTCGAAAGACTAAAGGCTAGTTGGAGGTAGGGACTACGAAGAGGAGGGATAAAGAAAGAAAGGAGCAGAGGAGGGTGGTAAGCGTCAATAGTGGAAATGTGTAAAGAACTTGCAATAGCTAGTTGAGGAGTTTATGGATTTGGTTGGGTGGTTAGGTAGACCCTCGATGAGGTTCACTTAGACCACAGATGGTCCATTGTGATGCCATTTGGGAAGGGGCAAGTGGGTCACGCTGTTTGTCCTTCTCTGGTCCAGCTTTGGCCATAATTGTCTAGCGGTCCTACACTGGCTTAGTTGGTTCTCAGTGCAGTTTAAGGATCTTGTTTGTGACGAAAGGGTCCAACTGACTTTTCTAACACCGCTGAGTTGGCAACCCCAGGATCAGTTACGCGTTCAACAAAAAGTCATTCTTTACTAGAAATCAAATTAATCAACTGTTAAAAAAATAGGTATATTTCATGACCCTACTAGCGGAACCCGGGACACGCCTGGTTACCGTGAACTTTGTTAAGATTCATTCAGACACCATAAAGAGCACACACACAAAACTTCATCAAAATCCGTCGAGCGGTTCAGGAGTCTATAAAGGACACACAAACACCGTTTCAGATCGAAACATTGGAAAATAATATTTAAAACAAATTTATCAACAAAATTACCTGTCCTTAGTCAAGTGGCACGGAGTGTAGACAATATGAGTGAGGCAATGCACTGCTTGGGGATAAAAGTCCATCACTTATCTCCAGGTCACTGGTATGGTAAATCAATCGATAACTGACGGCCTCTGAACTGGAAATAAACCGTTTTTGATAAAGCATTCATCCCCATTTGCCCTTACTGGGGCTAAGTAATTTTCCAGAAATCAGTTAACTCTCTGCAGGGGGTCCCTGAGGTCAGCCGTAAGGTCAAGTAAGGGATACGCGCTCCTACTCACATGTCAGCAATATTTTCGCAGCATTTGCACGGCTCGTTTCTATCGTCTCAGTTCTGATTTATAGTTTTGAAGAGCGAAACTGCATTCGTCCCACCCTTGTGTGCGTTTGGCTTGAGTAAAGAACTTCCTAACCATCTTTATGAGTTTAGCATGTTGTTTATTTCACCCGGGAGCTTCACCCGTACTCGTTGTGTAAGCCCTACGCCTAACCACTTCTATTGTTGCCGCTGCTTTCCCATCCCTTATAATGCGCGTTTCCATCGCCACCGAATGTAAAGTTGCGGTGGCTGTCCTGGCAGTAGCGAATGAGTACCTGGTATTTTTTTGTGGAGACGTAAGTAGTTGCCGTGGTCGGGACTTCAGGGAAGTTTGCTACCAGGTCTCTGGTGATGAATTCGGGAAGGGGTATTAAAGTCGCCCTTGTCACTTGTTATTTACCCCATTCCCCAGAGCTTTGATAACATGGATTAGTCCTGGGCCCATTTTTTCCTCGGCGAGCCGCTTCCTCAGTGTAACGGACGCTCCCTCAGCATGGTGTAGGTCCGCCTGTAACACCTTAAAGGTCTTCTAATGAGCTTATGGGAATAGTTTGCTTCTTGGTTGAATGAATTTTCAAAACCTCGCTCAGTATTCCTACGCCAAATACCTTGAGGCATGAATTGCATTTTCCACATTAAATTCTTAGTCTGATTTTCGCCGAAATGGACGGTCTCATTGGACAGGTTCAAGCATTTTACATATACCATCGTTTCAAAAGCTCCGATCCGTGATTCCTATCTACGCCACGCAGGGAAAAGGACGATTTCCTCTTATTGCATTGGGAATATTTTTGTGGACATCCATCGATAGGCCGTAGTTGCAATAATCTCCCGAGGGCTGGTCGATACAAACAAATAATTACCTCTCTGATACTAATGCCAACAACCTCTTTGCATTCGTAGAAATTTGAAATTCCATTCAACCCTACGAGGAAAAACATCCTTAAGCAGTGAGCTTACCTCTCCAACGCAGCAGATCAGATTTTTAAGGTCACCAACGAATAATTACAAACTGTACACCTGTACGGATTCGTAATTTTTGGTTGTTGGATTAAGTGTCCTTCAATAGTCGACCAAACCATCGTTGTCCTCAAGCTGATGTTGTCTCAGACCGCACTGACTACCCATCACCAGATACTCAAAAAAAAAAACAAAAAAAAAAAAACCTCCTTGCGTAAAACTGAAGGAACGCTTTAGCAGGGAGAGTTCGTTCTTTTTATGTGACTGACATAATGGTTTGGGGTTTGTTTTGTAGTGTCTTTGGTGTGGTTACGAGTGTCGTAGTCTCTCGCTGCATCATAGAAATTGTTGTTTATTAAACCCGTGGACACTCCTGCATCTGGCTGGTCGTGCGATATCAAAGGAATACAATCTGTATGGAGCACCTGCGACGAAGTGGAGTGAAAGTATTTACAAAGTAATATTTGGCATTAACCGGGCCAGCTTCTGTAACTAGGGGCCTACATTTGCCGACTCCGAATAGATTTGGGAAGAATTGCGAATCAAGACCCCTGTCAGACTTTCGATGAATGAAAGTCTCGAATCTGTTATATTCTGTTCAGAAAGTCTGATGGCTTTCTGCAGGAATATTCTTAGCCCGTACCCGTGCCCGTCGAACAACCTATCTCAGAGAGAAAATGGATCGCAACCGGCTCAGTTGAAGGTGTCATTTTCAAAAGAGAGATCTCACGACCCCCTTCAAGGTTCCTATACAATCGCGATAGGTAAGCAGGCTTAAAAAGCCCTGGATCACACAAAGGCAACAGAACCTGCAATTGATAGGCTTCAATGACGACAAAAAATATACAGGACATGCAGGACCCTTAACCTAGCTTCTCCAACTATTTGCTTGTACGAAGTGGAAGGGACCTACAATTCCAAGCCGAACGGCAAATTTGAGAAGCTTCTCATGACCATAAATACTCTCGGATGTCTTTCAGACGTTCGCAAGAGGTGGGGTAGTGGAAAAAACGTTTAGACTTTGCCTGGCATCAGTGACGACGTGATTTTTTTTTTTTTTTTTTTTTTTTTTTTTTGTAATACATTGCTAATAATTGCTTAAAGCAAGCAACTATCACTAGCAGAAATTTGCCGGCACTAAAAGTGCTCTCACAGACTCATCATTTAGTGCATTTAGTGATTCGAAACTTGGAGGCCTGCTGATATTTTTTCAGGTCAAACTGACGAATCTTGCAGGCCGGCCAGTGGGGATGCAGTCTACTGGGTGGGTTATGATACCTTTAGACCAGATCCTAGACCACATCATAACCTCGTCCTTAAAGAGGTAGAACATTGCTTTCAACGGACCTCATACGACTATCGTGCCTTCTTGTGTTTCCGAAGACGTATCAAAGAGTAGTTGGGCCCGGGCCCAAAGGCATTGCAGGTTAAAGTCACCGGTCACACCTTTGGTAGTGGGCTCAAGCTTATAATGTTAAAGCTACAAAGTGCTGGCTTTAAGGAAATTAGAATTAGAAGATAGGCAGAGATACCGATGGACGTTGGTTTTGAATTATTGTGGATTATAATGTGAAGGAAAAATGTAGCAAGGAAGAGCACTCCACATTCGGTCGTACTTCTGTTTTGGGCGATTCTTCGGTATCCTGATACTGCTACCAGAGCTGACGGAAATATAGCATGCAGGCTGAATGGGAGCGATGCAAAGCTACAGCTGCCTTGTTCTCTCATCCGTTTCCGGAACTGCTTGGATTAGGATGCCCGTCGGAATTGTCGGTCAAAGCAGTCTCTAAAGAGGCGGTAGGCTGAACACAGAAATTGTGGATGGACCCATGTGGCATCTCCTTCCTTTCTTTGATGTGGTTCTGGTTGCCGAAGGCACACCGATTTTGTATGAAAGTGCTCCATGATACCGGAAGGCTACCTTGAAGTCGGAAGTCGCCTGGAACCTCCTCCGTTTTAAAGACCAAGACATCGTGGATGCCGCAGCGCGAGCCCGGGATCGCTGAGGATTGAAGGCTGCAGTGCAGCAGTCAGAAATCCTTCAGGCCAGGTGCGGGAGTCCGTTAACTTAGATAAAAGGACGCAAGTCTCATCTTTTCCATAAAACTAAATTGCTTTGAATTGTTTTGTCACTTGCTGAGTATTTAAATCAGCTGGTAGTTGTAGTATGTATTTGCAGGAATAAAAAAAATAAATATTTTTCCTCTTATCAGTTTGTATCTAAGCCAAATTGGATGGAGTATGAAACATGCTTGGTTGGACCTGAATCGGTAGAAAGCCTCTTTAATGCTAACGCCACAGTTGAAGTCCGTTAAAAACGATTTTCCATCAGTAGATACTCAATGCCTGTAGTGTATAAAATCAATCTAAAGACATTGCCAAATCAACAACAGAATCCTCATCATAGATATAGTATCTTTCAAGGGTTACAGCTAGATATAAATATGTAGTTCCACAAAGCATTACACAAAAACCTATAAACAGTAGGTACAAACATTTGTCACACCACCACAACCAATCTATGCGCTTACATTAGCTTGAAAATCGTCTAGGTAGTGGATTTTGGTGCGCTCATTAGTTTTTAGAACGACTTTTAGTTACGAAGCAAACGAAAATAATAAATTGATGTCCTTTTGTGCAAATTTGCAGAAAGAAAAGTTCGTGAAACTCTTGGACCAACTGCACAATTCATTGCGTATTGATCTGTCAATGTACCGCAACAACTTCCCAGCACCACAACAAGAGAAACTCATGGATCTAAAATCAACTGTTGATCTTTTGACCAGTATAACGTTCTTTAGAATGAAAGTGAGTATTGAAAAACTAACCCACGACGAGTCCTGCAAGTTTGTAAATTGTTTTTTTTTTTTCCTTTTCTTTCTTTTTTTTTACTACACAAAGGTTCAAGAGCTATCTAGTCCGCCCAGAGCTAGCACGGTCGTGAAAGATTGCGTGAAAGCCTGTCTTAGATCCACCTATCAATTCCTTTTCGAGAACTGCTATGAATTGTACAATCGGGAATTTCAGGTAAGTCCTTTTTTCAATGAGAATATTTTTGTGGATTTTGCAGCAAAACAAAAAAATAAAAATATGGAAAAAAGTGTTAAGTACAAAGAAGTCCCTAAATCTTTGTCCCTTCTACGACTTTGGATCAGTAAATTATTCTCTTTTAATTTAATCATCAACCACCACCAAGAATGCACCCAATCGACCCTCGACAATTGCAGTTAATGTTTGTGAATTTCCGTCGCCATTTTATCCGATTTTGCCTATCAATTATCCGGGCGTTAACAGAAATCCGCATAATTGCAATTCGTGTTGAAATGTGTTCATTTGTCCCTTTTGTTGTGTTCAGTTAAGCGGGAAAATTAATTAAGCGAGCATTTATAAAGCGGGAAATACTGTATTCCAATGGATAAACTTGATTCAAAGAACGGGCCAGAAAGGTCAAACATTTCGGCAACAATGAATGGTAAAATGGCAAACTTTTTGCATTCACTTATAATTCGTAGAATATTTTTCTCATAAGGCAGTAGAGGGTCAAAAAGGCCAAACATTTCGGCAACAGTTAATGGTAAAATGGCAGGTTTTTTGCATTCACTTATAATTCGCGGAATATTTTTCTCCTAAGACAACTCGGCCTTACAACTCGACAACAATTAATGGTTAAATGACAGATTTATTGCATTCACTTATAATTCACATAAAATTTTTCTCATAAGACAGTTACGGGTCAGAAAGGCCATACACTTCGGCACCAATTAATGGTAAAATGGCTGGTTTTTTGCATTCACTCATAATTCGCAGAATCTTTTTCTCGTTAGACAGTAAATTTTGGAATGTGCACTTATTTTACTCTGGGGAGTTACTTAATCAACTTGGTAAAGTTGGCCTTTGCCTACCCCTGGATCATTTTCCAAGGGTACAGAACGCCTAGAATCTCAGTTACTTCAAGTTTGCGACGCCATTTTAGGTGGAAGTTTCAACTTTTCTAGGTATCCGGAATATCTACAAACGTGACCAAGGTCTATTGGCAAAAACAGCCCAACGGATAAGGTTTCACTATAATACGAGTATTTATTTCAGATTTTTGGTTTCCTGCATTTTTTTGAATTTACGTCCCTATTCCCATTCAAAGTGGTAACCATTGATAAACCCCTATTTACCCTTGTTTTGACCCTCCAAAATCGACCAGGCCACGTGTATTGCATTCAACATTGGGCGCGTTCAATTTGCAATGCAACTGCGAGTTCCCTACTAGTTCACCCTCTATCATTTGTTGGCCACGTGAATTATTCGATCAATGAGAAAGGGTAAAGTAGTAGTGACTTGTAGTCGCCTTGTAAATTTACCGCGCCTATTGACTCTGAGACATATTTTCAATCCCATCACGACTCTTTTTTTGTTAAACAGATTCTCTTAGCCGGGGATGTAAGATGGGGGTGGATTTAGTAACACGAATTGAGTACGCCCCTTCGGCAGTTCTCTTTCAGTAAAGTGGTACAAGGAGCAAGACCCAACCCCACCACACTATCAATCTTTATTGGGTATAGTCAATCGAAAAACAGTATAAAAAAATACAGTTGTATGCCAACTTCTTTAGGACGGTCTATACAGAAACCATTCCCATTAGTACAGGACCTCACATGTGCACCTAGACATAGGTACGACTATACATCATCATTAAAGTCTTCAGTTCTTTACATGGACATGGTGTAAGATGTTTGAAAGCCATAATTACAACTACGCATGGCTATGTATGTTCCTGTAAAGGTGACGCGACACGGTGCGGTGGAAGAAGTCCTTTGCTTTGAAATACGGAAACAAAACAGGACTTTTGTATTTTAAGTTTTATGAAATCGCAAGTGTCTACAAGTGAATGTGTGTTTCGTGTGTAATTATAACGACATTCGCAGTCTACACGAAAATGAGGCCAATTGAGCTTTTTCGAAAGTCGTTGTCGTCTATTTCTGTTCGACTTTCACTTCGCAATGTTACTTTTGATTTGGTGCCGCACTCGTGTACTTGTATGCATTTGAATGTGTGCAGGATAATTGTGAATAATTCTACTCTAATGATGTGTTATTATTGGGGGCTTAAGGGTTCATATTTAAGCCGCCGATAAAAATGCAAACCCTAACATTGGGCATTAATGCCCCCATACAAGTCCTAAAACCTAGCCCCTCCAACCATGTGCCAAGTGGAAGGGATCTACAGTTCGAAGCCGATTCCAAACGGCGAATTTGAGAAGTTTCTCATGACAATTGGTAGTCTTGAATGTTTGTCCGAAAATTTAAGGCCTTACTTGGCTGTCAACAAATTTTGCATCTTCTATAATTTCTTTAGCAGATGTGCTGTGCAAGTTTGAAAATTTAATCAAAAAATACCGAATCTGGTTATTTTATTTTTTTTAAATAATTCTTCAGCCGCTTTGCAGTAAGTTGCCATGTCTTGAGTTACACTGCTGTATCTGTTATACGCGTCTTAATAATTCGTTAATGAAGTAGGAAGCGCTTGCTGGTGTACCACACACAAAATTCAGCGTGTAACAAAGAACCATCCCATACAAAAGACCACACCAACAATACACATAAAGTGCTTCACTCTGCGACATTTCCAGCATTGCAATAGTAAGCTATAAATTACCCACCTTCCTTTTTATGGTATTCTATATTTCTTTTTGTCTTTGAAAAGTGACTGATGGCAGCCATCAAATGTTACTCGCGGTGTCAGTACTCCCGAAGTGGCATAATTTTTGGCATGCCAGTTGGCAATCTGTTATAGCACAATACAGTTGTCCCACGCTTTTGAGACAAAGTCTTGTATGAGAGCGGATAGTACAGAAAAGAAAGCTTCTGAAATCCGGTGCGTATCAAAAGTAATTCACTTATAAAAGCTTACTAAAGCAAGCTGAGCAACATGTTTTTTTAGGGTGACATTTATACATATCTGTTCTACAACACCATAAATAAAAGCTTTTATTCCCATCGGATTCCCCTCAAACTATGCTCGTTAGCACAGTCCTATAAATAAAAGCTTTTATTCCCATCAAATTCCCCTCAAACTATGCTCGTTAGCACAATCCTATAAATAAAAGCGTTTATTCCCGTAAGCTCCCCCATCCATAAGCTTCCCCATCAATAAGTTTCCCCACCCATAAGCTTTCACACGAATAAGCTTTCCCACCCATAAGCTTCTCTACCATACGTTTTTAAACTCAGAAGCTTTCCCACCCATACGATTTCCCACCTACAAGCTTCCCCACCCACAAGCTCCCCCCCAAAACAGCCAACTTGGGAAATTCAGTTAACTTCATACGGAAGGAGTGCCCGTATAATGAAAAACGTTCGCGATTAGGTGGAACGGATTTCTAATTCCGGTATCCGTTATGCCAATTAGGCCAGTACCGGCAAATTATGGCGAACGAAAGCAAGGTAAGTTTTTTGCAAGGAAGTTGTAAAAAATATGAAAAAAAAACGATGATGTTTCTTTTCCTACACGATGCCTGCTTCCGAAAAGAGTCTCCCTCTGTGTACGATGTTGGACGGAGATAAAATATTAATCTCGGCAGAAGAATTTAAACAGAAGTGGAAATTGTTGGGTGTCAACGACGACCAAGCCCAAGCATCATTTTTCCAATCAAGTCAATGTGTTTTAAAATAAAAGTAAAGCTCCTCGTCAGTACCACTTTGCGTTGAAACTTCATTTAAGCAATTGTCTTCTGCCACCTCGTTAAAACACAGCCCCAAAAAGTATCACGAGTATCACCGTCACTCATTTTATTTGTCTTTCTAAGGGGGGATTCATTATTTTCTTCACAACTCATTTGTAATAATTCCAACACATATCTTTGGTGGTTTTTTTTAGGGGCCCAGCCCATAGAATGTGTCGCTTCTGTGGTTTGTTCAACGTCAACGCACTTAACGGAAGAAACCGTCCCATACAGTCTTTCAGCCGAAAACACATTTGCCGCATAAATATCACTGAATGACCCAACTTCCTACGATGCCCGTACAGTACAATTGTTCATTTCTCACCGAATTTAAAAAAAAAGAAATATCCCTACAATTTTCCCTTTCAATTTTTTTATGTGTATATACGTCGACGGACAGAAAAGTAGAAAGTAACCCTACTTTATCCGTCAACGCTCACGGATCCCTGGAGAATACGGTTATTCTATATTTGTTCTCCGTTGGAAACGACTCGTCGACGGATCAACGGATTGTGAGGGTTGGGCCCTTAAAGCTGCTTTATCCGTCGACGCACAAGGGTCTTTTTGTTATGGACCAAATTAATAGCAACGTCGTGTATTATTTATTGCTCTCCCTTCGAAATGCCTCATCGACGGATCAACGGATTGTGAGGGTTGGGCCCTTAAAGCTGCTCTATCCGTCGACGCTCACGGATCCGTTTGTTATCTACAGCCTTAATAGAAAGTGCGTATATTATTTACATTATTTATTGCTCTCCCTTCGAATCGCCTCATCGACGGATCAACAGATTGTGGGGGTTAAGCCCTTAAAGCAACTTTAGTCGTCGACGTTCACGGATCCATTTGTTACCTTAATAGAGAATGCGTGTATTCTTTATTGCTCTCCGTTAAAAAACGACTGATCAACGGATTGTATGGGTTGGGCCCGTTTCCAGAAAAATTGCCTTGAACCTCGGGTATCAAGTAATTTGAATCTTCCTCCGGGTCGACGAAACGATTTTTAATTCATTGCTCTTGGCCAATAAGTTGGTTGTTTTTTGTGCAGTATCTTCTTTTTCGACGGGTCATACACACACTAATGTAAAATTCATGAATTAATAATACGTTGATGTATGCGCAGCAGCCTGCATTTCATTCGGCCAGTTATCCGGCCGTCGATTATCTACTCTCCAACTACATTGCTATCCGTCAAATCTCTCCAAGCGCCTTCAGCTTTCCTATAACTCTCTTTGTTGAGGATTGGAGTTCACTATTTAAACGACCTCTATGTGTTGGATTGCGTTCACCATCATTTATCGTGAATGAATTTACTATGGAAACTGACGGCTGAGAACGTCATCCATTTGTTGTTTATCTTTTCCACCAGGTATCGCAGAGGAACTTTTAGCAGTCCCCAAAATAAGTGCATGTGTACAGGATGAGCTTTTATGGTGAAACCGATTACTAGCACTTGTCACTAGTGACTACTAGATGGGGCATTCAAACAAATTGTTGAAAGCATTGTGACAACAAAAATGTGCACATTAAAGCACGGGCAAATTATTGTCCCTTCGATTACCGTTTCCGTTTCCGACTCCGAAATTCACCACACTTCCAAATCGTCGTTATGCTTATCGTTTTGGAACGACAAAGGGGTTGCATGAAAATGCCAAATGTCTTTTTGTGCTAGTCGCACGAATTTATTTTCTAAGGAAAGCCAACACGACGGATGGCCTAACGACGACATTTGCTCCCGACAGGTAGTCGAGTGGTTCAATTAGACTGTGTTTGCCCGTTTGTATCGTTTTTTTTTTCAAATGAGAATTAATTTCTTTCGAATGGAAGTACGCACAGTGGCGCAGAGGTTGCTGTGCTCAGTGTTGGAGGACTAATTTAAAGGACTCTGGTTCAAGTCCCGCCTGGGCCAAGTAACACCTTGCCCCCCCCCCCCCCCCCCCCCCCCCCCCTATTGCGAACGTCTAAAAAACATCCAAGTGTATCACTTGTCATGAAAACCTTCTTAAATTCCCCGTTATATTTCGGCTTAAATTTATAGGTCCCTTCCACTTCGCACGAGCAAATGCTTGAAGAAGCTAGGTTTTAGGCCCTGTATTATGCATGCACCCTTATTAGTTGTTGATGAAATAAATAAGTAAATAACTTATTCGTCCCTACTCGAATGTCCTCGTTAGTTTTCAAGCAAATTTTTGTTTTAGGCGAGTAGAGGATGCTGTAAACGAATTTTGGAAGTTTGGTTGAAGAATAAATTTGGGGCTTCAAATATCGCGGGGCTTTGCACAAAAATTAACTTTTCACTATTGTCCTTCGATTTGTATAAAATATTTTCAAATATATCAAAATCTATATACAAATCACTGCCCTTAAAAAACAAAGTAATTTTGTTATATCTGCCCCGCCCTTGGGGTATGTGTAAACAAAACTAAAACTCGTGTGGGGTAGGTTTAAACATGAAATTTTATTATTTTAAATAAATTAGCCAATGACAAAATTGCTTAAATCAGTGTCGAAAGTGTATCTAGATGCAGCTCGAGATGTTCCTGGTAGAACAACTGGACCAGGAAGAATACATTTTATCACATTTCGCGAATCGATGGAGATATCGTCAATGACTGGATATATAAAGCTTAAAGTCTTCGATGCAGACCTTCTTAAAAATTGTATGTCAAAGACAAATCGTCTGTGACTTGCATTGTCTTTCCAAGAAAATAAATCGGACGTCCTTTGTGGTCGGCATTGACTAAAACAAATTATCCGTCCCTGAGTTCATCAACGTCTTGTAAAGTTTTCGGACAATTCTTTGAGTCATCCGATGAAAAAGGTGAAATGGTATTTTGTGTGAATTAAACATTTTTAGGATCCTTCGTTTATTTTCCTTTTTGAGTTGCTTTGAGGGAACAACCATGTCCTACAATTGCTTTCAGCTGTAGTTACAGCGCTGTTTCACTGTAATTTTTTAGGCCATTAGCCGTGTTGACTTTTTTTAGGTTATGGAAGTAAAGTAAGCGTGTGGTTTTCTGCAATGAAAAATAAAACACAATTTAGTACTAACTTTCAAGTAAACAATGTTTATTTTGGATTTCAAAATGATGACTTTGAAAGTACGTTTTTCAAAAACAATTCATAAAAATAACTTTTTTGCTTTTTTTTAAAGGGAAATAAAATTCCCAAAGCACTCTGACTCGGTAATGGTCCATTGTACTGCCAGGCAGTTATCCTCTTTTGGGTGTAGAGGCTGGAGACACAAGATGCCAACCGTTTCTCTTCATTAACCTGCGGCGTATGTTGATGCTGCCAATTGAGATATGCTGCCAATTAATGATGGTGGTATTTCTACTAACCTAGGGGTTGTCTGGTTTCCGGTGCAAATGAATTAGCACTAAGGCAATGCAGTGCAATAAAAGATGTGTTTTTTTTCCTCAAGCGTATATACGCTATTCACTGTGCATGTGTACGCTATCTTTACCGGGGATAACTATCGGCATGTAGTCATTAAAGGGATATAGATCAGTGCTTCCAACCACCGTTTTCTTCGTATTCCGATAACTTTTTTTATTCAATGTCAAGCGATGACATTTCTCACAAACTGACACATTACACATGGCCCTTAAATTTAACTTGCGTGTGAAGTTTCAGTTTTGGCAAAAATATATTGAAGTGCTGCCATTTCCAAGCCACTTGCCCTACACGGGCCAACTTTATACTTTTGAGTTGTAATTTTCTTGTCCGATACGGCGGCGGTATAATTTGATTTTTAATCAGAGAAGTGTTTTTGAATTTAATTTCATTTCCAATACCTAAACTCTTGTTTGACTGAAGAAAATTGACAAAATGTCAAATATCAGCCAGCATAGTGCTGCCAAGTCGCAGTCGAGCGCTTCTTTATTTTTTTCATTTAAGCCTCTATACGCTTGAGTAAGAAAATACACCTTGTTTGTCGCGAGGACAACAGCTAAATTTGCAAGAAAAATAGGATCCTTTTAACTAATAAAAAAAAAAACAACTTCGAATCGATCGGGAGCAACAATCAGAAAAAAAAATGGAAGACAAATTTCAACGACTACTTTATTGTACCAAAGATCTTAAAGGGTCTGCATTGACCACTAGTGTGACGGGCGCAGGATTCTGTTGCCCCGTCAACCCAGTAACCAAACCAAACCTATTGTACCGATGGAAGAAACCTCGTCGCCTGCTTTGGTATTTGGTCAAGGCAATGCTCATCCTTGTCATCTTGGTCATTGAACAACGCGAAACCTAGAAATGTCCACATTGCTTTTGTCCTCTCCTTTATTAATCTCTTTGCTTTACGACGAAATTTGTACCGATTTTGTCGTAATGTCTCCTGTCGCTATTTTATCAATATTTCCACCGGAAGTGCTTAAACGAAACAGCTAGCTGCATTCCACCCTTAGAGAATTTCAACCGCAATACCCGCCATGCAAGGAATGCGCATTAGTTCACCATTAAGCCTGTTTTCGGACGTATAGTGAAAAACAAGGAATGTTCTTCCCCGCTCTGTTTTTCCTACCCATTATAATTTACAAACATTTGCAATCAACGCGCATCGGTTTCTTCTCCGGCATCCTCTCCTCCATTTCAAAAAAAAAAAAAAACATTCTGAAATAAAAACAGTTCGCTATACTTTAATCAGCTCAGCTCACGCTCACGCTCCCGCCTCTCATGCTCCCGCCTCTCACGAGCGTGAGTCAACTCGAACCTCTCACAGAAGAGCGCACTCGGGTTGGGTTTTTACAGCACTCATGAGCGAGAGCCGACAAAAAATACACACGACACAGCCAACAGCTCGCTCGCGCGTGCGCAATGCAAAATGCATACACACGACCGTCTGAGAGAGAAACTAAGCAGGGCGAGTAATTTGGGAAGGAAATTCAGTCTGAATTCAGAGGTCGGTGGGGTAGGACGTGCGAGTAGCCTGCGCGGGTTTTTTGGCGGGCTATCGAAAAATAATGTATTTGTGTTTAATTTATTTGGAGATGGAGTTATAGTTGGAGTTGGAGTTGGAGTTGAAGTTCGAGTTGTAGTTGGATCATTTTCATAACTTTGTCTTCCTAGTTTTTGATGCAACTGCGGGCTGTGTGCGTGAACTTGTCTGTGACTGCCTTTCTTTACACACGATACTCTGAGAGAGAAACCAAGCAGGGCGAGTAATTCGGGGAGAAAATTCAGTGTGTATTCATTTTTCGTTGGGGTAGGACGTGCCAGAGGCCTGCGCGCGTTTTTGGCGCGCCATCGGGAAATTACGCGTTTGGGTAATTAGCGCTCGGTTTTGTTGCAGTTTTACTGTCTCAAATTAAACTAAATTAATTAATTAAATTAAATTAAATTAAAATAATAATATTCATCAATTTGATGAAATTAAAATTTTGCATTTATTTTGTTGTCTGTGGAAAAAATTAAATAATTTTTTTTAAATCTTAGCACCTTTTGGCAACTATTGCCAATTTTTGCCTGTTGGAGGGCCGTAACTGTTTCTTTTTGTGCTCCAAGGGTGTGGAAAATTGATCTAAATCAAGTCCTTGATGAATCCCTTCACCAGATGTAGGTGGATTCTTTTCCATTAATGAAGTAAGAACTTCTGTCTGTTTTTTATTATTTATTTTTAATTTGTTTTTCATTTTTTTAACGATAAACTTGAATATTTTTTTACGTTTTATTGTTATAAGCCTTGATCTCCATTTGGTGTGTTTGACATTGAAGTCGCCACCAACAAGAATGTTATGACCCAGCAAATTAAGGAGTTCTGCATATACTTCTTCAGTTGGAGAGCACCTTGGTGGGCAGTATAGTTCTGCTATTTTAAAAACTGTCTTTTTAATATTAATGCTGATTGCTGTCACTTGCATTTTTTTGTTTTATCGGCTCCTTCAGAGTGTTTTAAGGACTTTTTTATAAGTCATGCCGATTCTCCTCTACCTTTGTCGGCTGGGTGGGTGCTAACACGTATATTTTGGCATTTTGTGTGTGTGTGTGTGTATGATGACTTTATTTTAACCAAAAACGGACTAGGAACAGTGTTGGGTGTGCTCAGCGGCAAAAGGTGAGCCTTGATTTGAGATCCGATATTAATGGTATCGTTGCAAGTGAAACGAGGCTTAGCTTCGTGAAAGATGTTTCTTCTTTTTTTCTCCTTTTTCTCCTTTTTTTGTGGAATTGTGCTCAATTTAAAAATGTCCTAGAATGTCCTTTATTTTTGTATATAAAAAGGAGGTATTGGTATTTTTTTCAAATTGAAATGGTTATACGTAATTTTGGAAGCACCCCTAAATCCAAAGATACTTTGGAATTGATTGTCTGCCAATTCACCTTTAAGGACATATCTAACTGCACCTTGCCACTGATATCCATAGTCACATGTTGTATTTTTTTACGTGTATCCATTCATGCTGATGACTAATGTCGCTGGTATCGTCATTTCTCAGGTGGATCCAAACGAGGCCAAACGTGACCCCGACGATCATGGGCCCAAACTGGACAGCGTTGACTTCTGGCATAAGCTAATAGCACTAATCGTGTCAATAATCGAAGAAGATAAAAATAGCTACGGTACGGTTCTGAACCAATTCCCACAGGAACTGAATATTGGCCAAGTAAGTAACAGTTGCAGGTCGTAATATCTGTCTCAAAAAAAAAAAAAATCAACAACACCAAAACAAATCGTTATTCTCGTTTAAAGTTATCCGCGGCCACTATGTGGGGACTGTTCGCTGTCGATATGAAGTACGCTCTCGAGGAGCACGAACAGCACCGGCTGTGCAAGTCTTCGGCGTACATGAATCTACATTTCCGTGTCAAATGGTTGTATAGTAATTATGTAAAAGAAGTCCCACCGTATAAGGGTGCTGTGCCCGAATACCCCGCTTGGTTCGAACCGTTCGTTATGCAATGGCTAAACGAGAACGACGATGTGTCACTTGAATATCTGCACGGTGCGTTTAATCGCGACAAAAAAGATGGTGTAAGTATATGCGATGCCATCTGGTGTCCCTTTATACATTTCTAATTGGCATTGCAGTTTCAAAAGAGCAGTGAACACGCCCTGTTTTCAAACTCAGTCGTGGACGTGTTCACGCAACTGACGCAATGTTTCGATGTTGTTAGCAAGCTCGAGTGTCCGGATCCAGAAATTTGGAAGCGTTACATGAGGCGCTTTGCTAAGACCATTGTAAAAGTGCTAATAGCTTATGCCGATATTGTCAAAAAGGAATTCCCCGAGCACATGAAGGACGAACGGATTGTAAGTCAAAATGGCAGAGGCGACGATACTTTCTCAGAAATATAACCATAAAATCCCTTCAAGGCATGCATCCTGATGAATAACATTCAACAACTAAGGGTTCAATTGGAGAAGATGTTCGAATCGATGGGCGGTGATAAGCTCGAAGAGGACGCAGCAAATATCCTAAAGGAACTCCAGCAAAACCTAAACTCTGCCCTCGACGATCTGGCATGCCAATTCGCCATTAGGTATGTGTGTTTAGTTTGAATGTATTATTTCCAATACAAGCGATTGCTTTGCACTGATAGTAATGTTTCTCTGAACAAATGCAATATATCTTTTATCGAACTTTCTCTCAAGCCTTGAGCCAAGAATCACACAGTCTGTACGCGAACTTGGCGATTTGCTCCTCTCTGTCAAGGGTGGCGGTAATCTGAATGCCAACCAAGCCGCTCAACGGAACGCCGTCGCTGTTGAAGCCGACGAAGTACTCCGACCACTGATGGACTTACTAGATGGTTCGCTCACCCTTTATGCGCAGTCTTGTGAGAAGACCGTACTGAAACGTTTGCTCAAAGAACTCTGGAAGATCGTTATGCGCATACTGGAGAAAACCATCGTCCTGCCGCCTATGACTGATCGAACGGTATGTGCAACTGGTGTGCATCTGAATGTGCATGTATCTATTTCCATTCTCAGATGATGTTCAAGAACATAACCGACAACGCAAAGAACCTAGCAGCTAATGCCAAAATCGAAGATATGGGTCGACTCTTCAAGAACCACATGGCTGGCAAGCAGGATGTCAAGAACGCCCTCAGCGGCGTGATGGACATCTCCAAAGAAGTCGAAAAGAATCTCTCGCCCAAGCAGTGTGCCGTCCTGGACGTTGCCTTGGACACAATCAAACAGTATTTCCATGCCGGAGGCAATGGCCTCAAGAAGACCTTCCTCGAGAAGTCAGCCGAGCTACAGAGTCTTCGATACGCCTTAAGCTTGTACACCCAAATGACGGACACGCTCATCAAGACCTTCATCACAAGCCAGGTCCACGAAGGTATGTATCGCCAAATCCTTGAACAAGTCTTTCATAAACTATCCACCTAAGCTTAGTCTGTCTGATGGTGTCGTGTTGTGTAATGTCGCGATGCGAAATCAGATGTGCCTTTCCGTAATGTGTCTTGCTCTATCTTTGAAACAACACACACATAAAAAAAATATATATATATATTTAATTTTCTTTCTATTCTTTATTCTATGTCTGTAAACTGTTTCTTCTTTTTTTTCTCACTCTTTTCTGTCAAAACATCACTGATATGTATTTTTGTATTGTTCACACAATTTTTCTAAAAAAAAAAAACCACACCAAAACACTAACCAAAAAAGTTAAACGTCGTGAACTAACCGCAGAAGAAGCTAAAATCCTCGCAATCGAAAGCAACGTGGAGGAGCCAATTAAGGCCAAAAAACCGCTAAAACGTGAAAATCGTCAAGGTTAAAACAGAGCTTGTTTTTCTGTTTGTTTTTGTTTCCCCTAAAAACAAGTTTAATTTATTTTCTTATTTGTTCGTTGGGTTTGATTACATTTCTTTTTTTCAAACATTTTTTTGTAACAAAAACTTTTGACTCGAAAATTGCTGAAAGTTTTTAAAAAAAAATACAAACTCAATACTAAACCATATTGCGGTGTTGTTTAATTTTTCTTGTTACAATAATAATTAAACTTTAACCACAAAAACTGTTGCGAGATTCAACAAATAATTTTTTTTAACCTTGTTGCAGCAAAGTGCTACTTTAAAAAAAAAAAAAAAAAAAATTTAACAAAAAAAAAATAGAAAACCGTGATGCATCGAGGTGTTTTTTTCTTGTTACGAAATTTAATTGTATATAAAATGTATATAAAATGTTGGAAGTTTTAAAAATAGAAAAATGTTCCCCGTGTTGCAGCAAAGTATCATTTTATTTATTTTTTATAATTAATTACATCCTTAAAACCGTGTTGCTACTGAGGCGTTTTTCTTAAAAAAAAAAATATAAACGTTACAAACAAAACTATTAAAAAAAAACTTACCAACCGCGTTGCAGCAAAGTGACATTTTTTCTTCATTTTCCTGGTAACAAAATTTATTTTTTACTACACCAACTGTTGCTAGTTTAAAAAAATATAAAAATTTAAACAAAAATATCAAAAAAAAACTTGAAAACCGAGTTGCAGCAAAGTGCCATTTTTCTTTATTTTCCGTTAACAAAATTTAACTTTTACTACAATAACTGTTGCGAGTTTAAAAAAAACCAAAAAAAAAATTTAACAAAAATACTGAAAAAACTTGAAAAAACCGAGTTACAGCAAAGTGAGGTTTTTTTCAATTTGTCTGGTTTTGAAATTTAACTTTATCCACATAAACTGTTGTGAGTATAAAAAATACGATCGTTTTAGCAGCAACAAGTGCAGCAAAGTGGCATTTTTTAATTTTTTTCTAAAAAATAACATTTAAAAACAAAAAAAAACCTGAAAACCGTGCTGCAGCAGAGTGAGGCGTTTTTCAATTCCTAAAACAGAAAAAAAACTTTACAACAAAAAATAACTTGTCAACCGCAAAGTGCCGTTTTTTCTTCATTTTCCTAGTAACAACTGTTACAAGCTTAAAAAATATAAAAATTTCAACCGCGTTGCAGCAAAGAGCTAATTTTGCGGGAAAGATTAAACTTTTGAAACAAAAATATTACAAAAAACTTGCAAGCCGTGTTGCAGCAATGTTCGGTTTTTTTTTATTTTCTTTTTAAAAAAAACCTTAGAAACAGAAAACTTAAAAACAATAAACTAGAAAACCGAGCTGCAGCAAAATGAATTTTTTTTCAATTTCCCTTTTAACAAAATTTGACCTTAACCACAAAGACCGTCGCAAGAGAACCGTGTTGCAGCAAAGTGCAGTTTTTTTTCCATTTTTCTTGTTCCAAAATTTATCTTAAACCACAAATTGCAAATTTACAAAAAAAAGGAAAATTTTTGTAATTTTAAAAAATTAAGAAAAAAAACCTTAAAACCGTGTTGCGGTAAAGTGCCGATTTTTATTGATTTTTTCTCATAACAAAGTTTATTTTTAAACACAAAAAATGTTGCAAGTTTTAAGAATTATCAATTTATAACGGTGTTGCAGCAAAGTGGTTTTTTTTCATTTTCTAAAAACAAACAAAAAAATAGAAACAACAGAATTAAAAAAAAAAACTTCAAAACCGTGTTGCAGCAAAGTGCCGGGTTTTTTTTATTGTTCTTGCAACAATAATGATTTAACTGCAACCATAAAAATTTTTGCAAATTTAAAAAAATATACAATTTTGAATTAAATTTCTAAAACAATTTATTGAAAACCGAGTTGCAGCAAAGTGAGGCGCTTTACAATTTCTTAAAAAAAAATTGAACTTCACAAACGAAAATATTAAAACAAAAAAAACTGGCAACCGTGTTGCACCTATGTTCCGTTTTTTTTTTTCAAAACAAAGAACTTAAAATAAACCTTGAAAACCGAGTTGCACCAAAGTGAAGTTTTTTCAATTTACCTTTTATCAAAATTTGACTTTAACCACGGTCGGTCGCACGGTCGTCGTGTTCCAGCAAAGTGCAGTTTTTTTCCATTTGTCTTGTTACAAAATTTATCTTTAACCACATGAACTGTTGCAAATTAAAAAAAATAGAAAATGTTTAGTCCTGTTGCAGCAAGGTGCCTTTCATTTCCTTAATAAAAATTTAAGTTCAGAAACAAAAATATTAAAAAAAGACTTGCAAACAATATTGCACAAAAGTGCCGTTTTTTAGTAATTTTTTCTTATAACAAAGTTCATTTTTAAACACAACAAATGTTGCAAGCTTAAAGAAATTTAAATTTTTAACCGTGTTGCAGCAAAGTGGCATTTTTTTCATTTTCTAAAAAAAAAATAATAAAAAAATGCTTCAAAACCGTGTTGCAGCAAAGTGCCGGATTTTTTTTTACCCGTTCTTGTTATTTTAATAATTTAACTGCAACCATAAAAATTTCCTTAATAAAAATTTAAGTTCAGAAACAAAAATATTAAAAAAAGACTTGCAAACAATATTGCACAAAAGTGCCGTTTTTTAGTAATTTTTTCTTATAACAAAGTTCATTTTTAAACACAACAAATGTTGCAAGTTTAAAGAAATTTAAATTTTTAACAGTGTTGCAGCAAAGTGGTATTTTTTTCATTTTCTAAAAAAAAAGAAATTTAAATTAAAAAAAAATACTTCAAAACCGTGTTGCAACAAAGTGACGGGTTTTTTTATAAATTTTTTCTCATAACACAGTTTTTTTTAAACACAAAAATTGTTGCAAGCTTAAAGAAATTTAAATTTTTAACCGTGTTGCAGCAAAGTGGCATTTTTTTCATTTTCTAAAAAAATAATAATAAAAAAATGCTTCAAAACCGTGTTGCAGCAAAGTGCCGGATTTTTTTTTACCGTTCTTGTTATTTTAATAATTTAACTGCAACCATAAAAATTGTAGCAAATTAAAATAAATATAAAATTTTGAAATAATTTTCTGAAAAAAAAATAATTGAAAATTTATTGTATTGCAGCAGTGAGGTTTTCTTAAAAAAAATTTAAACTTTCAAAACAACAATATTAAAAAAAAAAAAAAACTTTTTACAGTGCAGTTTTTCTTAAATATTCTCCTCGCAATTATTTAGGGTAAAACCCCAAACATTTTCCAAGTTGAAAGATATATAAAAATGTTGTGCGGTTTTCTATTTAAAATTTTCGTATAAAAAAAAATTAAACGCAAAAATCGTTGTCGGTTCTTTTAAAAAGAAGAATCTTGTTGCAGCAAAGTACAGTTAAATCTTTTAGTTGAATTACACTTTTCTTACATTTCCTCGTTTCTAAAGAAAATCGTAAACTAGGGTTGCTTTATAGACTCGCTAGATTTTGTTGACTTTTAAATCTCCATTTATAACTAACTGTTCTTCGGCCTTTCAAATCGCACTCAGCGATTGGGTGAACATTTCAATGTGAAAATACACTCAGGCAAAAATATATAAAATATATCAGTGAAATAAAACTGTCGCGAATTGAATTTTCATAGTAAAAAGCTACAAGTATTTTTCTCTGAGTGTACAATTTTGTTTTTTCAACACTCAGACGCTATGTGGATGGAAGGCGTTTCGAATTCGTTTGAATATATTTTTTCGTTTCTTAATATTTTCAAAGTATGTAGTTAGTTTTTTTTATGTTTTACGTTGACATGTGTCATTTTGAAAGGGGCCCAATCTCAGTTCTCCCTTTCATGCTTATCGTTCAGCGTTCGGTACACCGCGGTGCATGCATTTCGTGCCGCGATTCAGGAATTTTCAACCCAATTGCTTCGTTAAACCAATATTGCAGCGTTTCCCAGCCGAAGCTCGCAATGTGAATGCGTGAATGCGTTATAAGTCCACAGCTAAATTGTAAACTTATATAACACCAAACCGATATGTTAGCCAAAAGTCCACACGAAATCTCTGTAAATTTATGAGCCATCGACTGTGGACTTATGTCTAAGTAGGGTGGGTCCTAAGTTTACAATTTATTTTTAGACATTGTCATATCTCTTATTAATACAAAAAGCAACGGTTTGCATTGAAAAATTCAAAAAAAAATATTGCTTCATTGCTTTGAAACTGAGCAAAAACGATATCTAATCTACGGAACCCTTAATGTCGTGCCCACATATTGTAGGTGAGCAGGCTGTGCGAGAAAGTGGCTGAACTAAATATCGCCACACTGTTTGGTTCAAAAAAGAAATCCATCTCCTGGGGGAGAAAAGAATGTACAATTGAGTTGACTTTGAAGCCTGCCGGATAACTTTCACATCCCCTAAGCGAAGCAAACTATGCGCAGAAAAGTGTTGCAATTTCATTTCAAATTGCTTGTTCTTGTGACAAGAATTTATGGCAACAGTTGCCCAGTTATTTACCTGTGATTCGATTTTCAATCAACCCGTCTATTGGTGCCGAGGCATTGCATCCTTCTAGAGCAGACGATCTCATCCATCAACTCCGATAGTAGGTGCGTTTTTAGAAATGTACAACAACAACATTGTATCGCCAGCAATACTGGGGATAGCTGTCGATATCATCCACAGCTAGGCTGCTTTGGACGCATTTTTTTTTTTTTTTTTTTTATAATTTGCTTACGCTAAAGGGATTTTTTTTTCTGTTGTTACAGTACCCTTGTAATGCTAAGAACACAGTGTAAGCTACTTGGTATTAGAAATAATAGAGAGATAGGAAAGAAGTGTTTGGGTGCAGTTGTAGGGTTTTTCTCCACGGGTGGTGTCTAAGTTACTTAGGGAGATTACGATTTCATGTATTCGGTATAAAGTAATGGACTTGGCCGGGATTCGAACGCACGACCTTCCATTCCGTAAGAGAATACACAACTACTGCACCATTGCCACCATTGCATGCTGCAAATACAGACAATAATTTAGTTGCAAACAAAATAGTATGGCTGCTGGCTATATTGCAAGCAATACTGGGGATAGCTGTCGATATCATCCGCATCAGGGTTGCTTTGGACGCATGTTGCAGAGACATGCAATAATTTGGTTGCAAACAAAAATGTATGGCTGCTGGCTATATCGCCAGCAATACTGGGAATAGCTGTCGATATCATCCGCATCAGGGTTGCTTTGGACGCATGTTGCAGAGACATGCAATAATTTGGTTGCAAACAAAAATGTATGGCTGCTGGCTATATTACTTGGGATCGTTCTTTTGGGCACCAGCGAATACATTTCCCAAAGAAACGCACCTGGAGTGTTCGAATTTTCACGTTAAACCACAAAAACGTTGTACCGCCACCAGTACTGGGGATAGCTGTCGATATCATCCACAGCAGGGTTGCTTTGGATGCATGCTGCTGGCTATATAACTTGGGATCGTTCTTTTGGGCACCCGTGGATACATTTCCCAAAGAAACGCACCTGGAATGATCGAATTTTCCCGTTTAACAACAACAACGTTGTATCGCCACCAGTACTGGGGATAGCTGTCGATATCATCCACAGCAGGGTTGCTTTCGACGCATGCTGCTGGCTATATTACTTGTGATCGTTATTTTGGGCACCCGTGGATACATTTCCCAAAGAAACGCACCTGGAATGATCGAATCTTCACGTTTAACAACAACAACGTTGTATCGCCACCAGTACTGGGGATAGCTGTCGATATCATCCACAGCAGAGTTGCTTTGGACGCATGCTGCTGGCTATATTACTTGTGATCGTTGTTTTGGGCACCCGTGGATAAATTTCCCAAAGAAACGCACCTGGAATGATCGAATTTTCACGTTTAACAACAACAACATTGTATCGCCAGCAATACTGGGGGTAGCTGTCGATATCATCCACGGCAAGGCTGCTTTGGATGCATGCTGCAAATACATACAATAATGTCTGTTGCCAACAAAAATGTATGGCTGCTGGCTATATTACTTGGGATCGTTCTTTTGGGCACCCGTGGATAAATTCCCTATTGTCGTCACGTAAATATTCCCATTGAGACCTCATTTGAGTAACACTTACAGCCAAGCTTAAGCGGAACTGACCGACAAGATTACAAGCATAAAGTCTTAAATATAAACACAAGTGCAAATAAGTACACATACTCCATAAATGATTTATTTTGTAGTGTTGTTGTTTTTTTGTTTGTTTCTTTTCGTTATAACACCTCTACTAATTTTTCGCTTGGTAGAGCCTCTTTGCATGTTTAAACTGTAAACTAAGTTGTTTTTCTTTGAATTGTTGGTATATTTTTATAAAAATATTTACAAACAAATTGACTTTAGTAGCTATTGACCCAACTACAAATAGGTTGTCTGTATCTGCTGGCATCTTGTCCTTTTTGTGGTTGGGTTAAGCCAAGACTCAAAAACTTTTCTCAATTCCTTTACTTATGCACATTTTTTTCTTCTTATTTTTTAATTGTTCTTATTTCCTAAAGATTCAAATGCTGATGAGACTGTTGGCGAAATTTCGGTGCAAATCGACCTGTTCACTCACCCTGGTACTGGGGAACACAAAGTGACTGTGAAAGGTGAGTCTACTTCTATTTCAGCTTTATAATTATTTAAAATATTTATGGTTTTGACTGAATATTGGTTTATTTGACTAAAATTGGTTTAAGAACTAAGTTTGGGGCTCAGTTATAGCCATATCTAAAAACACAATGCAACGAAATTTCTGTGAATTGAGTGCGAAGAAAAAGTTGTCCTTGAATTCCTTTTCCACTCAAGTTAGTGTTTAAAATCTTAATTATTTGTGACATATTAGTTTAAGCACATTCTAAGTACGATAACTAGGGCGACAAGCATTTTTTTTAGTATGGGAGGGTGGTCTATCTCGCCCCGTTTAGGAGCTGGGGGCAATTTTAGAAAAAATGGACTTAAATTGAAATTTATTAAAAAACAACGGCAACACCTACATTAAAATACTATACCGGTTTTGAAAGCCAGAAATCTGTTCTTTAATCCTAAATTTGAATTAAATTATTTGAAAAATTCGCATGCAAACTAAAAATTTTGATAAACAAAAAAATTAAACAAAAAAAAAGTTTAGACCAATTTTTTTCAAAATTCTGAAATGAAGTGCTGAATTGGCCTTTTGTGGTCAACGTTACTATCAATTTTGAATCGAACACAAAAAACTAAATGGTTTTATGTCTTCTAGTTTTTGAGAAAATTGAAAATTACTAAAACTACGTTTTTATGAAATTTTTCTTTTTTTAATACTTTTTTTCTTTAATAAATACATCATTGCTAGCACCCAGTATTACGGCGTATAAACAGTGAGGTATCTATAAGGGGGGGGGGGGGGGGTTATTAAATTCTTAGCGCCCTAGTTACCGTACTCGTGCCACATTTTAAGGCAAAGATTGTGTCCATCTGTTCATTTTGACTGGACCAAAATAGCAAATCAAAATTTTTAAGTGTTCATTGGACCAATGCCTATAACTGAGGCTTTAGGGAGACTGGTGATGTGGTTGAAGCCAAAGAAGGTATAGGTTGAGTTTGAGTTTGAGTCAACCGTCTGGGGAAACATACGATTTATTTGGCGATCTGAGAATTTGTTTGACAGATCGTCGCCCAAATATTGATTCACGCTTTGAACTTGGTATGCAGTCTTGTGTTTTCGGGAGCGCTCTTTTCAAATAAGCTCGCTTGTCGAAAACCAAACCTGGTTTCCCTTAGAGTAAGACATTTTCCAGGAAAATGTACAATATCTTTGTTTTCCTCGGTGTTGTAAATAGCACATATAATGGGCAGTCCATCCCTATGCGGTATTTAGTTAAG